>CM060616.1:22554027-23204027 GCA_030578275.1 Meda fulgida | reverse complement strand
TCTTAACTATAGTGTGTGTGTGTGTGTGTGTGTGTGTGTGTGTGTGTGTGTGTGTGTGTGTGTGTGTGTGTGTGTGTGTGTGTGTGTGTGTGTGTGTGTGTGTGTGTGTGTGTGAGAGAGAGAGAGAGAGAGAGAGAGAGAGAGAGAGAGAGAGAGAGAAAAGAAGAAGAGAGAGCATATCAATGGGAAGGCTGGGCCTGGTGGCAACATTCAACAACATTGTGAGTGAGTGAGGGAGTGTTTGTATGTGTGTGTGTGTTTGTGTGAGTGTGAGAGAGCATATTAATGGGATGGGTGGGCCTGGTGGCTCCTACACAGTTTGTCAAGCCTGGACTTAATGTCTGTCAGTACAACACGCATGTCACTCTCCACATTTAGACATGCTCTGTACTTTATGTACTTTTAATGTTGAAAAGCCAGACTTACACAAATAAGTGGTAGCAAAACGAAGAAGGCATTTCAGAGCACTCTCAGCTAGGATGGGAAAGTCATTTCTTACATACATACAGTAGTTAGAGAGGGAAAGAGCCTCAATTTTCTTTTTAAAATCCCATGAAGTAGTCATCTCAATCAACTCCTCCTGTGATTTTAAGTCCAGACAAGAGTCTACATCAGGGGCAAATGGGTTCCTTACCCAGTTTAGATGGGTGCAGTCAAGGTCAGGGAAATAGTCCCTGAAATATCCCTGGAGGTGCTCCAGGTGGGATTGTATCAGAAATGGTGTCCAACTCACCACCAGATGACAGCAGCTCTTGGTGTAATAGTAGGAACATTTCTGTAATTCCCTCCTTGAGCTTGTTTTACCACAGCGTAATCTTCAGGGAAAAAGCACGCACTTTGTCTTGCATATGCACTATGTATGTGTCGCTGGTTTGGTTAAGCACATTCAGATGACAAAAAAATGTCAGCCATATATGCAAGTTTGAGAATCCAGGCTGCATTTGTAAAATAGTCAGCCAGCTGATGTTTCTCAGACAAGAGAAACGTCTCGGTTACGTATGGTAACCCTCGTTCCCTGAGGAGGGAACGGAGACGTCTCCTCGGTAGCAGTTACCAACGGATTGGGATCACGCTAGGGAGACCAATTGCCTTAGAGTGAAACTAAAACGAGCCAATGAATATTGGCATGCAGGACTAGCATTCCGCTCCCGCGCCTACCACTGCTGGAATAAAGCGGAAGTGAGCGCACACACATGTTTTTCGCTGAGGAGCCGAACAGTGTCCAGTCCACCGCGAAGGTACAGCAAGCATGGCGACGGTTGCAGCAGGGCACGAGACGTCTCCGTTCCCTCCTCAGGGAACGAGGGTTACCATACGTAATCAAGACGTTGCCTTTCGTTCGGGAACTCCTACGTCTCGTCGGTAGGAGTTACCAACGAATTGGGATCCCTAATAAAACGCCATGGTGCTGGCCCCTTCCAGCGCCCAGCTTAGCTTCCCGCCTGAGCAGTTTCTTACCTTATATGGCGGGAGCTAGCTAGGAAAAATTACACTGCTGTTCCGCAAGACCCGCTCTGTGGATTTGGATAACACTGGGGAAGCGTGCCCAATCCGTAGGAGGAATGTACGTACTGTGTATGTACGAATGTATGTACTAACCCGTAGGGTAGTGAAACATACGGCAGTCTTTGAGGTAGTCCCAGCCCGAGGGGTGGGAGCGTACTCAGCAAGGACGACAGAACGGGTCTGTCGAGGGGAAGACACGGTGCTAACCCAGAGAGTAGCTGGAACGTGGAAGAAATGGGTCACCGTAGGGACCACTGTTAAGGCCACCCAGTGTAATAACAACTCCTACGAGAGGTAATAGACCTGGCGCCGGGCGATCCGCCTCGCCTGGTGCCGGAGGTGTGATGGAGGAACTCACGAGGTTAACTGTTTGTTGGGGAACCAACGGAGCAAAAAGACGCACGTATCCAGCCCATGGGGCGGGAATGGCGTAGCAAGCCGACATAACCTAATTTCTCGCGCTACTAGCAGGTTCAAAGAGGTTCAACACGGAGGCTTTAAAACCTTGCGAACGTGTTAAGTGTCACCCAGCCTGCAGCTCTACAGATGTCTGTCAGCGAGGTGCCTTGCACCAGAGCCCAGGAGGAGGCAACAGTCCTAGTAGAGTGTGCCATCAACGAGGGGTGCACGATATATCGAATCAATATCGTAATCGCAATATCACCTTGCTCGATATCATATCGCAAGTCTCGCGATATTTATGCAATATTTTGTTTATGATGCGTCCGGTCCGACATGCACCGTTGCATTTCCCCCGACTCATTTCCTGATTCTCCTTCTCCATAAACAACATAAAATCAAGAAGAGGGTTAACTTTTCATGCTACAGATTTCCCACAATGGTCAGAAAGAACAGGCGAGACACTTTGTTTTTCTCAATATGACTGTAGAGACGATTCTCGCTCCAAAGCTAATCGCAGTCACTCTCTCACTTCTCCCTGGCTCTACTTCCACACAGTCCCCACACACACACACTTGCCGGCTCGATGCACACACCAGTGCACAAGTATAAACATCAGGCCACCTGGCAACTTCATGCGTTTTCACTGATCGGATAGCGCACTGATCGTTCTGATTTATCAAAACGATATTCCTTTTACACCTTGTCACATAAATGTGTTTTTGCAAAACGGATATAAATCCGATCTTCAATTCCCGCGCTATAGCCTATGCAGATTTAATGGAGTGCACGTCACCGAAAGAAACAGTTAAATGAGCTGCATTTTACGATCATCAGCTAAAATGTCAAAATCAAATAACGCAATAAGAGAGAACGGCAACAGCCCTGTTAAGATCATTTAGTTTATTTACTTTTAATGAAGATAATTGTGTGTAAAGCTGCGCATCTGCGACTTACTTTCACTTTGATTTGCGATAGTTTGCGCGTTGGCTTGATGAAGAGATGCTCAGCTGCTCATCTGTGGTGATGCGTGTTGCAGTTGCGCGCGTCGTCATATCTGGCCATTACATGACATGTAGCCTGTAACATGTTCTCATTTTTAGCGTTTTTGGGAGGAGTAAATTTTACATATGTGGTTTCAACAACGAGATGCGATCAGATTCAAATCGTCTCGAACGCGTTTCGGAGGGCATTTACACCTGGTCTTTTCACGATCAGATAACTATCCGATCACAGAAAACGCATAAAGTGGCTAGGTGTGGTGTACATACAACCAGTAAAACATGTCCTGTTCTGTAGACATAGTAATTATTTGTTTATTCATGTTGTACCAGTCAAATATGACTTTCAGTTGAAATAAACCTTATGTTGTAAGAAAACTTGTTTTATTTATTCATCTTTTTTATGTGTTTTCCCATAACTTTTGTAGTTTTACATACGTTTAAATATATCGAAATTAATATCGATATCGCAATATCACCTTTATGTCAATATCATGCACCCCTACCATCAACCTAGGTGGGCAAGGCACGTACTGGGACTCATAAGCCCGGACGATAGCATCCACTAACCAGTGGGCTAACCTCTGCTTGGAGACAGCCTTCCCCTTCTGCTGAACTCCGTAACAGACAAAGAGCTGATCTGAGGTCCTGAAGCTTTGAGTTCTGTCCACGTAACAACGCAGGGCGCGGACGGGACAGAGAAAAGCCAGGGCTGGGTCTGCCTCCTCCAGGGGCAGCGCTTGCAGGTTCACTACCTGATCTACAAACGGAGTGGTAGGAACCTTGGGCACATATCCGAGCCGGGGTCTCTGAACAACATGAGAAAGACCCGGTCCGAACTCTAGGCACGATTCGTCGACAGAAAATGCCTGCAGATCCCCTACCCTCTTAAAAGAAGCCAAAGCCAACAGGAGCGCTGTCTTCATAGACAGGATATTTAACTCAACCGTAGGAAGGGATCAAAAGGGGGCCTCTGGATTGCTCTGAGCACTAGAGTTAAGTCCCAAGAGGGTACAGGGTGCGGATTACGAGGCGGATTGAGCCTCCTGGCACCCTAAAGGAATCTGATGACCAGGTCGTGCTTTCCCAATGACTTACCTTCTACTGCATCGTGATGAGCGGCTACTGCAGCAACATACACTTTTGAGGGTGGAGGGAGACAGCCTTCGCTCCAACCCATCTTGCAGGAAGGAAAGCCCGACTCTGATCGGGCAAGTTGGGGGGTTTTCCCGGCGGGAAGAACACCAATCGACAAACAGGTTCCACTTTGCATAGAGGCGCTTCGTAGAGGGGGCACGCTGAGCGGCTCAAGCCTTTACGAGAAAGGGGAGATGAACAACGTGCTGACGTGGTCATGCTCTCATGAGAGAACATGAACCACCCACGAACGCAGTCTCAACATGCTTAAGCCCAGGCATGTGAAACAGTGATTGTGGCTGTCAAATGAGGACAGGAAACCACCGCATCCAGAAACACACGGGTGAAACGTCATCCTGAAAAGGATGCGATCTTCAGCCGTGTTGCTCTTACAGCCAGCGCCCGGGAGCTCCCGAAGATCACTGAATCGCCGTAACACCAACACAGAGAGGTCTCGTGAAAACAGAGACTCATTGTCTCATCCACTCGGAGGACACAGCCGGTCGGCTCCGAAGCAAAAAGCATATGTGTGTGCGCTCGCTTCCGCTTTATTCCCGCACTGGAAATAGGCGGGGTGCGGAATGCAAGTCCTGCATGCCAATGTTCATTGGCTCGTTTTAGTTTCACTCGAAGGCAATTGGTCTCCCTAGCGTGATCCCAATTCGTTGGTAACTCCTACCGATGAGACGCAGGAGTTCCCGAACGAAAGGGAACTCTGCAACCTCCCTCCGCAACTCATACACACGGTTCAAAACTGCCCCCCGTGAAAGCCAGCCGCCTGCACAGAAAACAGCATTCCTTCTTGCACACTTCTCAGCGTCAGTGACCGAGAGAGCGCCAGCCCTCGAGCTCGACCAGCCATCGCAGGCCGCCTCCTCGTCGGGGACCCAGGCCCAAGGTCACACTGGATCCTGTGCCACCGAAATCTTCCTGACTTTACGAAGACGGCGAAGGTCGAGTCCCGGTGTGGCCGGACCGCCTTTGAAAGCAGCACGTGTCGCTCTCACAGTTCCCGCGGCCGCGGTGACTGGAGATGTGTATTCTACAGCCAACGAGCCAGTTACACAACCCGCTCGGCTCTCGCCGAAGGTGTTTTAAATGTAGGAAATGTGCCCATGTCCTAGTGTTCACCCCTACACATAAGCACCGCCCACTCAGTGACACACACTCATTCAGGGCCTGTTTCAATAAAGGCGGTTCATGCCGATGGTGTTTTAAGTGTAAAGAAGGTGCCCACCTCTGAGCACGCACACTTACTTTTAAACACTGCGCCCTCTGTGCCGCGCACACACATAAATCATTCCCCATCCCACGTGACTAAAATGTTATGTGTAAATCAACCCGCTGCTGGTCTCAGCGCACTGCCTCAGATAAACACTGCAAGCAGTGTGTCAATTTATCAGCCCTATCAGGTCTCCGGGTCCCTAGCTTACAGCGACCAGAGCCCGGATACCATTCTACCCCTAGCTTTACGTGCAAAAGCATGGGAAGCTATCACGGGCGTGTCAGACTGGGTGCTGAACATTATAAAAAACGAGGCTACTCACTGCAGTTCGCTCGCCGATCCCCGCCTTTTCAAGCCTGGGTCGAAACTACAGTGGATCAGAAAGTAGCTCATCTACTTCGAGCCGAGATAACGAAACTGTACTTGAAGGGCGCCATAGAAACCGTCCCTCTTGAACAGAGCGAGTCGGGTTTCTACAGCCGTTACTTCCTGGTACCCAAGAAGAATAGCGGTCTCAGACCCATTCTAGATCTCAGGCTTTTGAACAGAGCTCTCATGAAGCGATCATTCAAAATGATTACAACCAGACAAATTCTCACTCAAATTCGCCCGAGGGGCTGGTTTATATCAGTGGATCTGAAACGACCCCCGTCACAGGCCGTTCTTAAGATTCGCCTTCGAGGGTCAGGATTACCAGTACACCGTCCTTCTGTTTGGCCTGTCCTTAGCACCTCGTACATTTAGGCCCCCCAAACAACAGGGCATGCGAATACTGAACTATTTACACGACTGGCTAATTATGGGCCCAGTCAGAGGTGGAACTTATAACACACAGGGCTTTGTTACTAAGCCATTTAGAGGCTCTGGGCCTCAAAGTCAATTGGACCAAGAGTTCGCTATCTCCCAGTCAGAAAGCTTCTTTTCTGGAAATGGATCTGGACTCGGTGTCAATGACAGCGCGACTGATGTCACACCGTGCTCTGTGTATTCAGCGCTTGGCGATGTCATTCAAAGTAGGCCCTTTGCAGCACTGGCTGAGGACGCGGGTTCCGGACGTTTACGTCTCAAGGCAACTCAGAACTGTGTCACAGCTCTGGAGCCCTGGAAGGCGGTCGACTGGTATCAGACAGTTGTAAACCTGGGGCTAATCTCGAAACTGAAAGTGGTTTAGACAGATGCCTCCAATTCGGGCTGGGGCAACCTTTGGCATGTGGTCAAGCCAAGAAAAGGGCTTGAACATAAACTGTCTAGAGATGAAGTCAGTCGAGAACGCCTTGCGGTTCTTCCTTCCCCTTCTAAAGAGGATATGTACGGATATGCACAGACAACATATCGGTGGTTTCCTACATAAATCGCCAGGGCGGTCTGAGATCACGGAACCTTCATGCACTGGCAGAATGCCTCCTTGCATGGGTTCAGCACAACCTACTCTCACTGAGAGCGGCGCATGTGCCAGGCCATCTGAATGTGGGTCCAGACAGGCTGTCCAGGGACAACGGGTCTCTCCACCCTCAGACAGTTCAGCTGTTTTGGGACACCTTTGGCAAAGCAGAAGTCGACCTCTTTGCGTGTCAAGACAACGCTCAGTGTCCAATATGCTTCACAAAAAACAAGGACACACTGGCCCAGCTGCCCTCTCTATGCTTTCCCGCCAATCACGCTGTTACCACAGGTAATCAAGTGTATCAGGGAGAACAAATCCTCTGTGCTTCTAGTAGCTTTGTTCTGGCCGAACCAAGTTTGGTTTCCAAAGCTGATGCAGCTTCAGAGCTTGGCTCTGTGGCCTGTCCCATTGAGGAGAGATCTCCTCTCACAGACCGGGGGTACGATTTGGCACCCACAACCCGAGCTTTGGGCTCTGCATGTGTGGGCCATCAACGGGTACCCGTCAGTCTTCCTGACAGGGTGTTAAACACGATTACGCTAGCTAGAGCGCCCTCTTTTAGACGGCTTTATGCTTCCAAGTGGTCAGTGTTCTCAGGTTGGTGCTCAGCTCGCAACCTGGATCCACAAGATTGTGGGGTATCGGAGGTTCTCTCCTTCTTACAGGAGCTCTTGGATAAGGGTAGATCCCCATCCATGCTCAAGGTATATGTGGCAGCTATTGCTGCGTTTTTCAAACATTCGCACGGCCAGTCACTGGGTCGGTACGACCTTGTAGTTCGCTTCCTCAGGGGAGCTAGAAGGATGAACCCTCCTCGTCCCCCCTCGGTTCCCGTATGGGACCTTTCCTTGGACCTGGAGGCCATGAAGGGTGCCCCTTTCGAACCTCTACAGTCTGTGGACCTTAAGTATCTCTCGTTGAAAACCGCCTTTCTGATGGCTATCGCCTCAGTCAAGCGGGTGGGTGACTTACACACACTTTCTGTTAGCACGTCGTGCCTTGAGTTTGGGCCTAATGACTCCAAGGTTATCCTCAAACCAAGACATGGTTATGTCCCCAAAGTATTTGCCACTCCTTTCAGAGCGCAAGTCATCTCCCTGTCAGCGTTCTTCGGATCTGACAGCGAGTCTGATGTGAATCTCCTTTGCCCGACTAGGACCCTGAGAATTTACGTGGAACGTTCGGCTGTTTTCAGACAGTCAGAACAGCTCTTTGTTTCTTTTGGGGGCCGATCTAAAGGTCTAGCTACCTCGAAACAGAGCCTTTCCAGGTGGAGAGTGGACGTTATCTCACTAGCTTATACATCTATGGGCCTTTTTTGCCCTCTGGGGCATGGCCTCTTCGTGGGCCTGGTCCAGTGGGATTTCCCTTCACGATATCTGTATGGTGGCAGGCTGGGCCTCTCCGTCTACATTTATAAGGTGCTATAACCTGGAAGTTCCCGCTCTCCAAGCTAGACTGTTGTCAGTCTAGTTAATCCGCTCAGTTCTGCCAGACTCGCATCCGCGGACTAAAAAGTTTTCAGTTCAGGCAGTCTGTTAAGAACCCTCTATGCACTTAAGGTAACCGTGTTTGCCTTATATCATTCTTATTAAGCCCATTCCCTGTCGGCTTTTTATATCCCCATATCATATGAGCTCAGGGAGCTCGCCCTTGGGTCAGTGTTGTGGTAGATTTAGCACACACAGTATTATAAATTGGGTTACCATAGCGTAAGCTTGCTTACGCAACACGGGAGTACGTCTCGGTTACTAACCTAACCTCGTTTTTTTTCTAGAAGAGGGAACAAGTGTTGCGTAACCCTGCCGTGCTTGTGCTACCATCTGGTTTCGCTGCAGTCGATGAAAATCAAGGAGCATCCTATCGAGCTCTGGCTTATATAGGTATAAGCCACAGCCATTCGAGCGGGACGTGACGACTGAGGGCGCCAGTGCCCTCATTGGTGCTTACGTCACAAACAGTCCCTCGATAGGTTGCAGCAGTTGCCGCAGAGAAGCCAATTAGCGCGCAAGCTGCCTCGCCTAGGTCTGCTCGCTGTAGCAAATGCGTTTTAAATTAATACAAATTATAAGGATAATTTTTGGCTTCAGTATTCTCAAGAAAATAGGTTTTCCCGTAGCGTAAGCTAGCTTACGCCACACTAGTTCCCTCTTCTAGAGAGAACCGAGGTTGCGTTAGTAACCGAGACATTTTATCAATTATTCATTCCACCTAAACTAAAGTGTGGAGCAAGCACTAATATATCCTGTTGAAAATGGACTTTATTCTTTAAATAAATAATTTTAAACATATTTTGATGTCTTATTGTATGCCTGCTTTGCTGATGATTCAAATTTTTGACTGATGTCAACAGCACTAATAAACAGCTAAATGCACCACTGACAAACAAATCTTGTGATTCTCTTGAAACAAATGAACAAGCACACCCATAACAAAATCTTTTAATTGAAAGGCAACACAATGAGGGTTAAAGGACAAATGAGGAATCGTCACTCAAAAGCACCACAGCTGCACAAAAAAATAAAGAGGAAACAGTCATAAACTGGTATAGAAAACAAACTAGGTGACATCTATGCATTTACATCTATTAGGTGACATCTTACCCATGCATTAACATTTTAATAATGGAAAGTGACCACTCCAGGGCAATCTACTACTGTGTTGTGCTGCTGGCATCTGCTGGGACACTCAGCTGCTGGGACACTCAGCGAGACAGATTGACAAGCTCAAAGTTCCAAATGCTTTGCTCTGCCCTTGCTGCAATGTAAAAAGTGGCAATATGATTTATACACTTCGATTTGCACGTTTATCTCTGGAAAATATTCTTAGCGTTGTCTCTATACGAGTTGGCATATTGCCGACAACATCTCATTTTGAGTTTGACATATCGTGTGGTTCTGTGTGATTTAGACAACTTCAAATTACACCCACTTCCTGTTAAGGCCCTCTCTTGCAGTCCGCAGACAGACCCATCTCAATGGATCGGCTATTTCCAGCCGATCCCCATATTAATGACAGCGTAGGATGTGCAGACTAATGTGAGTTTACTAAAATTAGCAGACACCCAAAGTTTCCCCCGATCCAGAACAAAGTCTTCAGGGTCTCGTCGTCGAAGTGGGCTGGTGACGGCAAGACGGGAAAAAAACAGCATTGAAGGGAAGAAAATCAGTGCTCTCCTGAGCCACCTGGATGAACTTAGCATTTCAATCCATTTAATTTGGTCCAGACGAAGACAGAAAATTAAGGTTCCAACAAAGTTTACTTATCATCCAAACGGTTAAGAATCCAAACAGGTAGTAGAAACACACACATAGGTATAACATGACCAGACAGGGAACTCAGGATAAGTTACATATATACTAAAGATAACAAGGTGATAAACGAGACACAGCTGAACCAAAAAATAACTAATGACAGTAACCATAGAAACTAATGAGTAGCGGGAAATCTGAACAAAGAAGACATGTCACAAATGAAACCAAACTGAAAGTCCATGAAAATGAAAACAAACTGAAAGTCCATGAAAATGAAACCAAACTGACCTGAATGGTGATAACCTTCATGTTGTTCCAAACCCGCTAGATTTTCGTTCATCTTTGGAACACAAATGAAGATCTTTTTTTATGAAATTTGAGTGCTTTCTGTCCCTCAATAGACAGCTACGTAATGCCGAAATCAGACTGTACGATTTTCAAAATAATCGGGTCACTGTTGTTTTCACACTGCATGACTATCTGGGGTAACATTCAGTTGCTGCTGTGTTCACACTGCACGATGGATCGGCGACAGGAGGTTTTACACTGCATGACTTTACAAAAGAAAGAATCGCCGACAACTTCTGCCTGGTCCGCAAACTACGTTTCACAACCAAACAAACATGAGAAGTGATAAGGAAATAACGGAAGATCACGCATGCGGAGTAAAAATGATAGTCTACAAGAAGATTGCGATCCTAATTGTCTGTGCGCTGATTTGTAGAAAAAATAAATAAATAAACACTTTATGCAGGAAATGGTTGGGAAGACGAGGGGTGCACGGACTGTTTTTTGCAAAGAGAGTTGGGGGTAAATAAATCATTTTGCAAATGTCCTTCTGTTGCAGCTGGTCATGCAAATGTTTGTGCTTTGTTTCTGTTTGATATAATTGTAAATATAGGCATATCTATTAAAATACTGATATTCTGGTCTATAACTCCTCCCCGAACATCCTGCTGTCCTGTATCTTGCTCTCTCATTGGCTGTCGGTCATCGCCGATGTAGTTTTCAGTCAGAACACTTTTCAAACAGCAGGATTGTGATTCGCCGACTGGTCCAGATATTTAGCATGCCAAATATCTCATGGGCGTCGGCGACTCGTCGGCGATTCTCTCAGATCGCGTCTTTGCTCATTCACACTGCGTGATTGTCATTCGCGTGAACGAGCCTGTGATTTTGCCTGAGATTTCGGGCATTTGTCGGCGATTTCTCAAAACCTGTTGGCGAGCCAAAATCGGGGCTAAAATTGTGCAGTCTGAACTCGGCATAACTGACACTTTGATGCTTCAAAAAGTTCATAAAGAGATCGTAAAACTAATCCATATGAACTGAGCGGTTTATGCGACATTTTTCTGAAGGGAGAAGATTGCTAAATAAAATGTTTTGGTTCCATTCTCTTTACCCCTAAATTAGACAAGTATTTTTTGGAGGGTACACTACTGTTACATGGCATGAGAATCCAATGACATAACATGTCACCATTCACTTTAATTATATGGAGAAAAAAAATAGAAGCAAGGAAGTCATAGGGGTCTTGAATGACACAGGGGTAAGTAAATAATGACAAAATTTCATAACAGCAATCATAATTCTTAATGATGACTATTGTAATGTAACAACTGGTAACCTCAAATTTAGTTTCCATAATGGTTATAGATAAGTGCCATGCAGCTCTATGGGAAAGAAAGAAAGCACATGGAACATATAAACTGCTTCTATTGTTTGAAGGCAAAGATTTTGTTTTATAAAGTTTGATTTAAATGATGCATTGCTTCTTGATATATTGAGACAGAGTCCTTCACCACATAACTTTGGGAATTAACAGCTTGCCTGCTGCTGTGATGTCATCCTAAGACCCTGCCCTAGAGAATCTGGGCCAAAAGGATTATGGGTTAGTGAAGAGGGATTTAAACCTAACAACACAGATAATTTGGAGGGAGTGAGAAAGACATTTCACCTTTATTTCTTGGTGTATTTTTAGGTGAACTGATAACTGATGGTGAATGTCAGGAATTACCCAGGTCTGAATTAACTTTTGATGAGATAATACATAACCATCATTGTTGATGCACTCTAAACCATAATGATGTCTTTCATTCTCAATGTGCACTTTTCAGAGCAGGAATTTTGGGCTGTTTAAAAGACATATGATCCTGAGGCGATTGTCCCTCTTTATTTTTGTGGTGTGTGTTTTCTTGTAATTATTGGTACTGCACTGTCGGGTAGTAATTTGGTAGCATCAAAGATATATGCCAACTTTGTGGTAAAGCTATGCAGATATATGTAGTTTTCATAACATCTTCACCGACAGTTATTATTACTTATTTTTTCTACATGCTTGGTTCGCCATTTCATTTACCTCCCTCAAAAGAGAGCACCTCTTTTGTCTTTGTGTCTCTCTAGACAGTTAGGACAGAACCCCAACTAACAACAGAGGGTGGCGTGAGTCTAGAAAGTTGTACATAAACACGGATGTTTCCAAGGAATAAGACGCACCCAAGCTGTTAGCCTATTTAACCTGTTTGAATCACTTAGATAGATTAGATGAACGCATCAGTTACAAATACTATTTTGTGCATGTATCTCTGTATATGCTAGTAATTATTTTTTTTTGGGGGGGGGTGAAGTGATAGTATAGGGATAGGAGAGAGTATTATTGACATAAAAACACTTCACCTTAATTATAACTCTGCCTAGCAAAAAAAAAATCACAAACTTTTTACCACACAATTTACGAGGCAGTCCTCCTCTGGTTTGAATTAGATAATCAGTCATGATCAATTACATCACAAAAGACACCGTAAAAGCATATAGAACTATTGAAACTCAACTACCCTTAAAATACTCTGAAATAATATACTGTATAGAATACCAGAATGTTGATTCAAAGTGCTAAGTTTCGATTATTAAAACCTTTCCTAACATTCCTACTTTTGCCTATAAGCCATGTCAATATGTTGCTATAGAGACACTGAGTTCTGTTGGCATTAAACACTAGTACTCTGTGTAAATGGACAACAGGACTATAGTACTTATTCAAATTGGCCAAGTGGGTTCCCTTGTGTCTTTCCTTTGCGGTTCCATTGTAATTTTCATTGATTCTATTATAGATAGTGTCACAATACAGTATTTACTACTCAACCCCATCATTGGTCAAGTCAAGTCAAGTGTATTTATATAGTGCTTTTCACAATATAAATGGCATCAAAGCAGCTTCACAGTATCAATGAAATAACATAACAATGTTTGTTTCTTAGTGAAAAAAACATCCACGTTTGGTACGGCTGATCAATGGTATTAATGCTTGGTTAATTAAGCACTGGTTAAGCCAGTGTTGCTATGTTGGGCTGCTCAAACAAGTAACAACCACTGAGTTTAGAGTCACACTTTTTAGAGGAAGTCAATTTACCAATGGATTACTTATAGCTGGCTCTGCATAAACATATAAACTGACAACATTTTAACATCAAAAAAATGTCACGCTACCTTATTCATCACTCTTCCTAGCGAAAATACACATACTTTTTATATCATAATTCTCTTTGTTTTATTTTGCAATATCTTTAAACTATACATCGGATATCTCACTCTGCCCTCACTGAAGACCTCCCTCCTATGTGGGACAGGACTAGTCCCTGTCTGTGGACTTTAATTGCTTCTTTGTTTACAAGACTTCAAAAGGAAACCTTTCTGTGTGCTGCATCCCCCTTCTCCACATTAACTCTCTAGTCAGGGCACATAAAAGAGCAGTAATGGGCTCATTACTGGAGAGATGTGTCCACTGGGTTGTTCTGTCTCATATTAACCAGACTAGTCTGACCATGTCTTGATTTCCAAATAAATTTCCAATTTTTTATAGGAGAACAGAATGTAACAAAAATAATAGAGAAAAGAAAACAGGGAAGTCCACACCTTAGCTATTACAATAACCGAACAATATCACCTACCTGACTTAAAAGAGCTTAAGAATTTAAAGTCGCAGACAACATAACGGCAACTCGCTGCTTATATACTTGGTGTGAATGGGCCTTAATACAGATTATTGTGTGCAGTTTGTTGGTTTGATTTGATGTATGGCAGCGAATATCAGTTGTGAAAATATGACTTTCGATTTCTTTTCTGTACTTGACAAAAAAACATCTTGCATTCAGGAGCATCTTTGCACATCTTCTCGCAGGCAGAAGTGTGTAAAATTTACTGGATCGGATGAAAATCCGTTTTGAAAAAGGTTGCACAATGCACATAGAGGTCTGAAACAGACTGAGATTATTCAGATGTGCGGTCATATCTATGAGGAAGGACATGTCGCAAAGAAATTCTGGATCCCGTAGTTTGCTGCAGTAAGCTGTGTCCGACTTTATATGGGCCTCCAGAAACACAGGGATTTTGTTGCGCAGCGCAAACAATCTTTCCAGACACTTCCCACGGCTCATCCATCTCATGTCAGTGTGCCTCAGTAAATCCCCATAAGCAGCACTGACTTCATCCAAAAAGGCAGTAAACTTCCTGTAAATAAGCTCCCTATTTCCACCTCAAATAAGATGAGTGACATTCACCTCTACATTCATGAAGTCTGAATGTGGGTTGAAGTCCAGAATCTTCGCACACAGGGCCGCCTATAAAAAAGAAATTTGGTTTCGAATCACGTCACACAAGATTTCAAAATGATGATGAAGGTAAATAGATAATATTTAATAAATCCAACAGGTAATCCAAACAGAACAGGTAGTGAGCAACATACAACACAGCCATGTACTGTCGACACGGGACCCTGAGCTGAAACAGAACCGACCACATATACAGGTGAATCCATGGTGGTGATGATGGAGTGAGCCAAGGGATGACCTTGAGCAGGGGATGATGGCTGTTCATCCAGGCCACAGCCAGGGGAGTGCCCCACGGTGGCGTTGATGGAGGGAGGAGCCATGGAGGAATACTGATGAGGGCTGCCACGGGGGTGACAGGAGGCAATGACGGCGTGGATGGAGCCTACCGTGCAGCTGAGGTGGTGCAGAGATGATGATGATTCGTAGGCTGTGATGGAGCTGCAGCGATGACCTCCGAGATCGAGGTGGGGATCCGGAGGTCTGAGGGCGAGTTGGAGCGACAGAGGGTGGAGGCGAAGCCTGAGGTAGGGCGAAGCAAGCCACAGCCGAAGGGGTGGAGGACCAGAGAGCAGCGGATAGTCTAGAAGTCCGCTGCAGAGGCGAAGCGTTGTCTGACCCAGGTGTAGCTGACGTGCCAAGGGAGTCTGGCACGATTGAATGGCCGATGTTCCATGTTGAGGTCGAGGGTGGAAGGAGCGCAGACGTAGGAGCCAGGGCTACGTTTCAAGGCAGATCAGGCTCCTCATGCCGAGGAGGAGATGGCTCCCGCCAGGTCCGTGGTGCTGCCACACTACTGAGAGAAGGCAGAGGTGGTACAGAGGGACTGATGGGAGACAGTGATAACTGGGTGGTATTGATGGCTGGAGACTGGGGAAGAGCCTGAAGACCAATGCAGAAACCAATAGAGAATAGAGCGTTTGAAATTGTCTGGAGAGGTGGTGGGAGAGGGGGACTGGGCTGGGCTGGGCGGGGCCAGCGAGATAGGCAGAAGAAAGATTGGTTCGGGTGATAGTACTGGGGCTAGAATAATGTCCTCTCCAAACTCAAAATAATACAGTGTCTTAGCCATAAACTCACTCTCAGTACCAAGGGTGGGCAGGGCTCACTTTCTGAACCCTCGAAGCCCAGCCCTCAGCGATGGATAGTTCAGCCGGCTCACACACACCTGGTCACGCTCGCTCTGCTCGGGCACTGTAGCGATGTGAAGTCTCTGGCTGGGCACTGGATTTGGGTGGGGCTGAGTTGGGCTGACGGCATCTTCGATGGGGAATTCTGATGCCAGCAACCACTCCACATATGTAGCGAAGCTCCCTCAAGGAACCTGCCCGGACAGCTTTTCATGTGTAACACCGTTGAGACAGACACGCAGGAACGCGCACAGGCAGTCGTCCGGGAAGGTGATCTGATGTACGAGCACCAAAAACTCCTCTAATTGTTCCTTGAGGGAGCATTCGCCCTGCTCAAGGCACATTCATTTAGCTGCTGGAAAGTCCATAGTGCAAGCAGGGGTGACAATGGAACAAAAACACATCAAAGACGAAAAGAAAATCTCACAAACACTTTGCTATACTTTGTTGGTCTAGTGTTCTATCATGGGGCCGGTTGTATACACACACACACGAAGATGATGATGAAGGTAAATAGGTAATATTTAATAAACCCAACAGGTAATCCAAACGGAACAGGAATAGAGCAACTTACAAAACATTAATTTACTGATGACACCGGACCCTGAATTAAAACAGAACCAAAGATATTTACATGATGATGATGATTGTGATTGATGACTAAGGCAGACGATGACAAAACACAAAGAGTCCAAACAAACGTAATTGTGACAATAAGCAGTGGTGTAATGTCAATTTAAAGCTACAATAGGTCATATTTTTTTAACAAAATATCCGAAAATCACTTAAACAGTGTGATATATTTCCTGGAGTTGTGTACTTACAATATCCCAAAAGTTCCCAATGATTTCAGAGAAATTCCAATTTTAAATAATGGCTCGTCCATGTTCAATTGCCTGTCAATAACATAATATCTGCATTATCCTTGATTTCCGCTCGTACTGCCATAACCATGGCGACAGACGTGGACAACTGCGTTACGTCTAGCGGCACACTCACGCTGTTGTTGTTTCGTTCAAACATTATGGATCATGGCAAGCAGACTTTGGGATAAAAGGAGAACTAAAACGAGGATCATGTTATTCTAATGTTGATCTAGCTTACTGCTAGTCTCATACAGACAAACTAACACATAGAATAACATTATAACTTTTAACACACTCAAATGCAGTTTAGTGTGATAGTGTAGACCAAGTGAAACAGCGCTGAGTTAACTCACAAGTTTAATTTGTCTAATAAACTGACCTGTGTGAGCATTAATTCAGCACTTGCGAGTAGTTCGGTATAATGAAATGTCCTTATTCCTTTATATCCGCGGGACGCGCGTGTGGCGCTGATATCTGTCTCTCATTAGCAATCGCGACCTGCTTCATACCACAGTCATGTTAAAAACATCAATGTATTCACTCATCCATAAACGTTATTAGATTCATCAGCATGACGACAAGTTCCATAATTCTGCTTTTGCGTCATCAACCTACGCCTTTGTTATTGTAAGAGGTTAGCGAACACTATCGGCAAAAAAATATTACATATCGAAGCTTTAAATTAACATTCTTCATTACTGATTTATTTTCCAAACAAGCCAAACACATTGGTGTAACGACTGAAATCAGACATCAAATCAGAAATCTTTAAAACTTACTCTGGGATCTACGGACCCATTGCCCAACTAGGGCAAGAAGGGCCTCAATTACCATGACTCCTGACCGATAAGAAATTGTATTGCTCTAAAAAAAATGTGGTCACATGGAAAAAGCAGAGGCCATAGAAAAGACGCTCTTTTTAAAAAAAAAAATCAATAGAATTTATTTCACACACACATCATCATTTTAAAACCAAATTACAATAGTAATAGGAAGGTTATTGTGTGAAAAACAGACTGTAGCAATGTTCAGGGAAGAAGGAGGCGGGAACCGACGAACCATCAAAATATAATTTATTTAAAATAAAACAAACAACCAAAATACCACCAGCAGCCCCTCGCGGACGACTGCTGGCTACCGAAAATAAACATAAGGAACTGCCAGCAGCCCCTCGCGGACGACTGCTGGCTAAAGTAAAATACAAAAACAAAACAACTAAAATACAGGCCTGTTCCTCTCTCTCATCAACGTCGTCGCTCCTCCTTTATGCTTCCGCTCCTCCGTGAGAAGATGCGAGAGACCGGTGTGCTTCACAGGTGTTGCTCATTAGCAATCGCACCACCGGCCTCGCGCCGTTCTCTCACGTCCCTCGGCCGTCCTGTTCGCCACATACCCCCATCGCCCCTCACAGGCCGGGGGGTACCCACGAGCCTGTGCCTACTCCCCCCCCCCGGCGGCGGCGATCCCTGGGGAGTATGGACAGACAAACGAGGGAAACGGAGACGGAAGCATGAGGAGCGACAGATCGAGAGAGGGGAGAGAGGGAAAAAAAAAAAAAAAAAACTTGGTCCGGTTCCCCAACACGCCCTGCCATCTGGTCCCCCACCAGCTGTGCGCTCTCTCCTCGCGGTGCCTGGCGGTGACGCTGGGTAGCCCTCGGTGGACGGCTCGACGCTCCTCCGCCGCCCGGTGGACGGCTCCTCGGGTGCCTTGGGCAGACGGCAGGAGTCCCCCGCTCCTGCTCCTCCCCTTCACTGGTGGACGGCAGCAGGCTCCGGCCCACGGCGAGCGGCGGCGACTCCTCCTCTCCCTCCCGGATGGCAGCCGCCCCTCCAATACCCAGGCGGCTGGCAGCGAGCTCGACCGTCCCACCGGCAACTCACTCGAGCGCACCGCCTCGAGCGTCCGTGGCCGCGAGTCCCCCGCTCCCTGCTCCTCCCCTCGCTCGGCGGATGGCAGCAGGCTCTGGCCCACGGCGAGCGGCGGCGATTCGCGTACCATGCTCGATGGCACCGCGGACATAAGGAACTGCCAGCAGCCCCTCGCGGACGACTGCTGGCTAAAATAAAATACAAAAACACAACTAAAATACAGGCCTGTTCCTCTCTCGATCATCAACGTCGTCACTCCTCCTTTATGCTTCCGCTCCTCCGTGAGAGATGCGAGACCGGTGTGCTTCACAGGTGTTGCTCATTAGCAATCGCACCACCGGCCTCGCGCCGTTCTCTCACGTCCCTCGGCCGTCCTGTTCGCCACACAGACGTTCCTGCATTAATTTATAGATGAAGTCATCTATAAATGAACATGCACCCAAGGACACTGTGTGAATGATTTACTGTCTTTTATAGTGTCTTTTGATATTATTACGTCTTTGATACTATGTATTTTATGATAGAACCAATGGTCAATGTAACCTCAATTATACCATGCTTGGTTTCTATAGATTGGTACTTTGAAGATCAAAATGATTGTGTATATGATATGTCGATAGCTTCGCAACATATTAGTATTACAAGAATCGTTAATAGTTTCTTCATCAGCGGCCAATCCAGCTGCCCATGCAAATGAGCACACTTGAGACATGAGTCATAAATGGAATTTCCCGCTTGCAAATTCCACCTTTCTCATTGGTCTAACCGACCCGGGGGGTGGAACCTTTCTCCGGCTTTATATGGCCTCTACACAAGCCCTTCCCTCTCTTGGCCTTCTCAGTACGTTTGGGTTGCTGTGCTGCATGACTGCACCAGGCCCCGGGGCATCAGGCCTCGACAACTAGCCATGTGCTCATTCAGGAGAGAGAGGACTCTCTCAACCACAACAGAATCAAGGACAACATCAGGAATTTGGCACAATTTCTTCATTAAATGCAGACAAAGTCAATCGCAACTCCAACCATCAACTCTTCCGACTTCCTCCCTTCTCCTGGTTGCTCTGCGTAGCCTCTCTGGCTCAGGGCCGGCAGGCCACAATCTGCACTCCAGCCATGTGCTCATGGAGAGAGAGAGAAAATTTTCAACCAGAACAGAGTCAAACAAACCATGCCAGTTCATTACCATTTCTTCATTCAACGCAGAAGAAATTGATTGAGACTCATGGAACCATCAAAATCCTTCTTCAGGAACTTCACAAAATGCTTTCACTGCAAAGGCAATGCAAGTATACATTTAATTAAGTGCTCTGAAAATAATAAGCTGATGGTTCTTTTCATAGTTAAATGGATCTTTTCTATAGTTCCATTTCCTGCTTCCGGCTTCATTCTGTCACTTACTGTAACGGAGTTCAGATGTTATGGGAAGAAGGAGGCGGGAACCGGCAAACATTTAACAAACTTTAATAAATTAATAAACAAATACAAAACAAAGGTAAAAGACAGCAGTCCCTCACGGACGACTGCTGTCACATATAATAAAACAAAACACAACATAAGATAAGATCGGGCCTGTCCTCTCTCGTCTTTCACCGTTGTCGCTCCTCCTTTTATTCTTTCGCTCCGTGATCATCAGCAATCACGCAACCTCGTCCTGCTCGCCACACATACCAATTTACCCATGTCTGTGTGATTGTGTGTATATGTGTTTAGATTAGTTATGTTTGTGATTTAGTTAATAAAACTTTGTGCAAAATATGTATTTGGTTCTGATTATCTGCCCTGCCAACAAGCAGTTGGGAGTTTTACTTAATTGCGGATGGATTAGTCAGACTCGGAATACAAGACAAACAAATCTCGGAGAAAGTGTTTATTGCAAGGTAAGTGATTTTACTATATATATTTTTAAAATTCATCATCCTCTAATATTTATTAAGATAATCAGCGAACATTAAAATGCACAGAACTAATAATCATCGTCTAAATATCGTATTGTGTGCATTTTGATTCGACTGTTTCATTAGTCGACCGCGACAAAGCTGCTTAGGTGGTGACTGGTGTAAAACATGCTTTTCCAATGCTACCTCGCTGTGTGTGAAATTGATATATGTGACAACAAAACTCGTTTACATCTCTGCGATATTTCAACGGTCAAACTGATACATCTCCCGCCCTAGTGCTGCTCTCAGGGCAGGAGTAGTCAATAGATTCAAATCGCTGTTATTTTAGTGTATTACACGCTGCACTCAGGGCAGGAGTACTCAATATGGGTTCAAATCGATGTAATTTTTAGTGTATTTTAGCTGTTCAAATTAAGTCAAGTCAAGTCATCATTTATATAGCGCTTTTAACAATGTAGATTGTTTCAAAGCAGCTTTACAGAGATAAACATATAATTTAAGGTAACAGAGATTGTTTTGGCTTCATAGCGGTTCTTGAATAATGTTATTTTCTAGCTAAAGTTAGTTTTGATTGATTCACTTCCGTTGAAATTATCATTTGTTATTAAATCAGGGGCCGCTAAGACGACGCCGTTCTCTCTAAACAGACTTTAAACGCGAACATGTGATAAACGCTGATGGCGTTTATGCGCATTAAGAATTGATTGTACAGTTATGTGCGTTTGAATATATGTGCGCAGGTTTGTAATTTACCAAACAGCTTGGTAAATGGGTCGAGTATTAAAGCTTACCGTATGGCACTCCTGTGGACGCCGACTTGAACGCTGTTTCTGCAGCTGTACCACAACTACCTATTCTCAACGACCCCTGATCCGGTTGGGGTTCTGCTGCACACCAGGTATGATGACAACTTCTTCAGCTTGGCTCGTCTGAGGGCCAGAACCAGGGTGAAGTGCGTCCTTGTGTACTTCCGTTACCTATGACAGATCCTTGGCCTGTCATGGCAGGATCGGGTCCCGAAAACCACTGTGCTGAAGCTCACTAACAGCAGTGACATGTACACCGCGTTCCGGAGGAGGCGTCTCAGATGGATCGGCCATGTACGTCGTATGCCAGATGAACGTCTCCCAAAGTCCATCTTCCATGGGGAGTTGCCCGCCCTCGTGGCCAACCCAAGCTCCGCTTTAAGGATGTCAAGCGGGACATGAATGTCTTTAACATCAACCTGACCGATGGCATCACCTTGCGGAAGACCGGGCAGCTTGGCGGTCTGCGCTGACAGAGGGCACGACTCTGTCCTGTCATGCTTACACCAGCTTTTGCTCAGAAAGACAGCATGTTAGACACCATTCAGATCGGCGCTTGCGCTGCAAAAGGCCTTGATGATGAGCTAATATGCTACATTGGTGTCCCCCTAAACTCAGTAAAAAGATAATCGGTCACCCATTTTGACTGGAACACACGATTTTCATTGTCAATTTTTCTTTTCCTTTTTACAAATTTTTTCTTTTTCCTTTGTGTCTTACATTTTGTCTATGTGAATAAACTAAACACATATGTGCTGGAGGTAACATTTTGAATAAAAACATTTTATTCCTATGAACCTCTTCACACAGGCAACAAACATCCATCTGCTAACACTTTATTAGTGACGTAGTTACACATGTACTTATTCTATTAATAACAGTAAATTATACAAACCACAGGTCAAGAGCTGTTGTTCACAGGTCGAGTGCTATAGCTGTAATTCCAACCACACAAGTTTGTGATGCTGTTTGCTATTGTTCATTGAAACTATGGTTTTGGGATATACAGAATCATTGAAATATGTTTAATGATGTAACTTGCGACCAGTTGGCTAACATTGCTTTTGGTAATCGTACCACTGATTTAGTGTTCAATGTTAATCTTCTTGTATTCGTGTCTTGTGCTTTTTAACTACTTTTTTCTTTATGGTGTAAGTTCTGCTGCAATACTGACTTGGAACAATGGTTTTGGGAAATTCAGAATCATTCAACTATATTTGTAATTCCAGAACTTGCGACCATATTTTGGTAACATTTCTTTTGGAAAACACACCACTGATTTAGTGTTCGATGTTTACCTCTCCGTGTAATCTAGTGTTATTTTTTGTGCTTTCTACTGTTATACTGTAGTTGTCTTGTCCATGCATAACTGGGATGTGCACTTTTCAGTGACAGTTATCAAATGTAATTTTTCCATGAAAATTGTCTTGGTTACTAGTGTAACTCTCGTTCCCTAATGGAGGGAATGGATCCGTTGTGTCGAAATACGACACTAGGGGTCGCCCTTGAGAGCCCCAAACACCTTTGACATATTCAGAAAAGGCCAATGGAACTGGCGTATGGAATTTTCATTGCCAGATGCTCCAAGACCCACAAAAAAACAAACAAAACTAGAGTCCAGGAGGGAGGTGGAACGGTGGAGTATCAGGGGGAGGGATGGGGGGCCAGGTCCATGGAAGGGAACAGAAACAGGGGGTGATGGTTTAGCTGGCGGCCAGGGCGAAACAGAAAGTCCATCTGGCGGCCAGGGCGAAGCAGACGACCCATCGGGGGGCCAGGGCGAAGCAGACAACCTATAGGGCGGCCAGGGCGGTGAAGACCCCTTGGGTGGCCAGGGCAGTGAAGACCCCTCGGGCGGCGAAGACCCCTCGGGCGGCCAGGGCGATGAAGGTTCTGGGCTGGACGATTTCAGCGGTGAAGGTTCTGGGCTGGACGGGACCAGCGGTGAAGGCTCTGGGCTGGACGGTGAAGGCTCTGGGCTGGACAGGATCAGTGGTGAGGGCTCTGGGCTGGATGGGACCAGCGGTGAAGGCTCTGGGAGGGCGCTGGCGAGCAGCTCGAGCGGAGCTGTCAAGGCGAGGCGTCTGGGTGACGCCGTCAGGGCGAGACGCTTGGGTGGCACCGTCAGGGCGAGACGCTTGGGTGGCGCTGTCAAGGCGAGATGATTGGGAGGTGCCGTCAGGGCAAGGCGCCTGGGCGGCGCAGGCAGAGCAAGGCACCTGGCTGGCGCGTCAGGGATGGCAGTCACCTCTGGAATGGTCTCTGGGTTAGGAGCCACCAGACAAGTTGTTGATTGACCTTTCTCCTCCTCCTCCGTCTCCGGACCACCGGACTCGGGAACACCGAAACTGGGACCACTGGACTCGGGACCACCGGAACTGGGACCACCGGAACAGGGACCACCGGAACTGGGACCACCGGAACTGTGACCACCGGAACTCGGACCACCGGAACAGTCATGGAGGAAGTCCTCCTTCTCCTCCGTTTCGGGACCACCGGAACCAGCGGTGAAGGGTGAGGCGGTGGAATGGCGGTAGCAAGCTCCAGTGTGGAAGCCATTTTGTCTGGTGACACCGGCGACGAGTCGGCCACTCCTTCTGGAAATCTAAGCCCAACTGAAATATCCCACCTGCTGCGGGAATGAAGATATCCGACAAAGCTGTCAAAGTCCAATATCTCCAGTCCCCTCATTTCCCAGGCTGGTAAGGGATCATCAAGGCACTGTCTGGCCCTGCTGGCCTAGTGTCACCAAATCTTTGACTCATCCCCTCCTCTCCTTCTCCGTGTTGGGGGAAAGGATACAAAACCCCATAATGCTGGATCTTTAAATGATGGAGTCCTTCTGTCACGGAACGCACACAAACAGGTAGGGTAAGATCCAATAGCAATTTATTGGGGTAATCCGTAATCATAATCCAAGCCAGGCAAAAGGTAAAAATCCAACAAAGTCAGACCAGAAAACACGAAACAATACAGACATGGAAGTGCACGGACATCAAACAAGGACTCCATGACAAACACTGACACAGACAGGGTATAAAACAAAGAACTAACAATGATAATGGGGAACAGCTGAGTGCAATGAACAGTGATTGGTACAGACAAGGATTGTGGGGAATGCAGTTCCAGAGTGAATGGTGACAGTATGGGGAAGAGACCTCTAGTGGACACCCGGGGAAACACAAACCGGACACTGTGACACCAGCGGGATGGGCTGGGCAGCATTAGTCATGTGTTTAGACTCACCAAATGAAGGATATATGGTGTTCCCAAGGGGGAGGGTTCGCAGCAAGGGGGGAGCAAGGGAAGCCACGGTGGGATGCTCTCCATCCCTCGTTACTCATGGTGGACAATGCGATGAAACACCTACCTTGCTCCTCAGGTCCGCTGTGTAGGTGACTGTCCAGCCTTCTCGGTACTCGCCACACTTACCTGCTGTGTGCAGACCCGTTGCAGCAGAATGCGGGAAGGGAACATGCTTGTGTCCACCGAGGTTCTGGTGCGAGTGTTCGATGCCTGGCCGTCAAGAAGACGAGGGCCATGAGCATTGTGTGTGTGTGAAATTGCTCTTTTATTAACCATGTAAAATTCACTGCCCTCTACGATGGGAGTGAGGCTCGCCCTGGCCAGGGCAAACAGGCCCGCACCCTCTCCTTCCTGGATCGCTTTTACGCCTTGCAGGTGTTCTTAGTATCCTGTCGACGGACGGGCAGTGCCACCTTCCTGCAATGGGACTGGGGTCTGGCTGCCTTTCCAGGCTGTTCCGTGGCCGGTGTAGCCTTCGCAGGCTGCCCTCGGCGACGAGAAGACGGAGCTTGGGTTCTTGGGGATCTAGAGAAAGAACCTGCGACGAGGCAAGATGTGTTTGATCGCCTCCGTCTACTTCTTCACTGCTGAGAACTGCATCGAGAAGTCCTCGACAGTGTTGCCGAACAGGCCACCTTGGGAGATGGGGGCATTGAGAAAGGGGGCACTTTCTACACTTCCCACATCTCTGCCAGGTTGAGCCAAAGGTCATGCTTCTGGACCACTAACGGCCTCACCATCACCTTCGTAGCCCAGAGGGCATAGTCAGTGGCCGAAAGCAGTTCCTGCATTACCTCCAAGTCACAACTACCCATATGCAGGTCTTTCAATGTTTTGGACGCCTGGTAGACTTGCAGGATAGCATAGCGTGTTACGCGGAAGCAGCCAGGCCAGCGGCATAGTGAGCCCTCGCCGTGAGAGACAAAGTAACCTTACAAGTCTTTTCAACAAGTCAAGTCAACGTCACGCCTGGGACAGGGTGGAGGAGACCACTCAAGCCCAACGCTCACACCTGCCCGGGAAAGCACTGCTGTCATGCCTGAAGGCAGCAGCACAAACGAGTCATCCTTGTCAGAAGACATAAGCCCGCCCTCCAATGCTGCGAGTGACACTTAATCTTCCTCACGAGCCCTGAACGAGAAATTAAGCTCACTCAGTGGTGAGACACCAAACTCGAAAGCGCTGCACTGTGTTTACTGTGTGAACAATGTAGTAGACTGATGAAGAAATTGTTGAAGTCGTTATTTTTGTTTTTTTTGTGCACGAAAAGTATTCTCATCGCTTCATAACATTAAGGTTGAACCACTGTAGTCACATGGACTATTTTAACGATGTCTTTACTACCTTTCTGGGCCTTTCAGCCTATCAGGGGTCAGAAAGGTCTCCAATTTCATCTTAATTTGTGTTCCGAAGATGAACATAGGTCTTATGGGTTTGGAATGACATGAGGATGAGTAATTAATGACAGAATTTAAATTTTTGGGTGCGCTAACCCTTTAACTTCAGAGCCATAGCCTCATGAGTGCTCTGACACACAGTGCAGTAGCGTATTAGGTGACTTGAGTTTGATTCCCAGCTTGACGCCCTAGTTTATCTGTCTCTCATTCACTGTCCTTACCTAATAAAGGTCAGAAAAGTGCCCCTAAAAGGAAAAGGTCAGAATATAAATAAATTTTTATTCTGTCATGACAACTCTCGGGAGATTGGTATGGTAATGGAGATTGGCTTGGTAATAGATATGATAATGTTAATGTATTTTGGTCTTGGCGGAATAGATCTGCTATGCTGCTGCTGCTGTGACTTGCTACTGCGAATACATTCACAGACATTGCTGTGAGCATGTAAGTCATGCTGCTGCTGCACATGTACCATACATAAATTAACCCCGTAGCAGGTCTATATACTAGGTGGAGCTGGGGAAGGGAGAGGGTTCTGAAAGCGCGCTGCAAACTGTTAACAGCAAACAATGCCAAGTATTTGAATGTTTGAGCAGCAATCTCATTGGCCGCTGATGCAACAGCAACCAATCAGCTGTGCAAAGTAGATAACAACATGATTGATGCAAATAAGCTAAAGACCTATCAGCCTGCACCATTCAGAGTTTCATGCTAGAACTATGTAATTATGTTTGTGAATGATTGTGAAGACATTGGTTTCTATTGTATTTGGTTCCAACCCCCAATAGTCTCAAATGTTAGGGAGACCTTTGAGATTTTACATTTGGTGCAAATCAAAAAATTAATGTTATGGCACATATTTTTCAGTGAAAATGTGAAATACACATTTATTAATTTCCTGATTTGCTCCCATAATGCAACACAGTACATTATACACTATACACTATGTCAGTCAGAGGCATAGATAAAGATCTTCTCTTCTCATCCACCAAACCTGGCGGATTGTTGGTTGTTTCCCTCCAGGAAGTTAAAGATTAACTTTCTGGTCTCAAATTTGTTAACACAAACTGTATATTTCAGTGACACTTTAAAGGAGGTAAGAACTCTAAATTGCTTCCAGAAGTATGAAATTGTTTACAGTACATCCACTACTACTCGCATTCCTTTACTTGCTGTGTGTTGATGCCTGGGGAGGGTAGGTGTTTGAAAGGGGTGGATTGTAATCTCTTTACGCCTTTTTCAGTTCACTTTTTTATGGTAATGGCCTGGGAAAGTGTTTAAAAGCATAATGCATCCTACATCAGTATGAGGAGACAACTAAAACCATTTGGTTACAAAATACTGTTAAATAAATAATCATTCAGATAAAACTGAAGATTAAATGTTTAACAAACATAGCATAGGAGCAACGTGTGTAAAATCGTGGGTGATAAATCAAAATCCAGCATTACTTTGAGACATTTTATGGGTCAAGTCATTTTACTGCATAACACAAAAGTAAAATCATGTTTTGTCCAAGGAAGCATACGTTGCTTCATTATTATAACCTATGGGGTGCCACCTCTTTCAGGATAAGGATGTGATACTCCTCATGAGTGTCTGCTTTTCACCAAGGGGACTGTTGAAATACGACCTCATATACTCTCTGGGTTTTTAAGACTCGATCCTTAAATGGTAATGATAGAGATGGTATTTAGTGTGCTCTCTTTCCCAGACAGTTGTATTTTACCAGTATGTACAAGTCTTTTGTTTAGCTGAATGCAGCAGAAGGTCATGCATGAGAAATAATACTCTTTAAGAGGATTCGAGACAGATGGTATTTCTTTGTTGGACCGTTGTATTTTATTATTATTATTATTATTATTAGAAAACCCAAAAATACCATCTAAATGTGGATGTTTGGAATAAAATAATTTTTGAAGCATCTTTGTGCCTCTTAGCATACATCCCTTTTAATTCATCTTTGTGACCCCTGTCCTAATAAGTACTGTTTATTAATTTCTGTTCTCCCATCATTTCAGAGAGAGAGTGAGAGAGAGAGAGAGAGAGAGAGAGAGAGAGAGAGAGAGAGAGAGAGAGAGAGAGAGAGAGAGAGAGAGAGAGAGAGAGAGAGAGAGAATGAACATGCATGTGTGACTGTTTATGGCTGGGACTATCTGTTTATGTCAGCCTGACTGGCAGTGGAGTGGCTGTTTTTCCTCGCCTCCTTACGGATTCCCTCTCCTCAGCGTATCTGCTTAGGCTATAGTCTTCTCTAAGCCTTTACGTGAGTCCCTCTTCGGCTGAGCTCTTATCGTTTTTGAACAAGTTATCTAAACGATATCCGATCTGACAAAATATTTGAGTGCTTTGATATAGCCTACTCCTGTATTGGAGCGAGAGAGACCAGGCAACGGGGATATATAAAATACTCGTTTCCAAATGGATGGGATGAAACCAGAATCGACGACTGAGGAGAATCAAGATGAAAGGGAAGAAAGCAAAGGTTTGTAACTGTGTGTAATCGTTTTCTGTTTTGTACTTCGACTTGGATTATTGTGCTAGATGTTTAGAGAGCGGCTTAACCTATTTGCGAAGGCTTCGCTTGCGCGCCGTTCATTGTGAATGGATCGAATATTGATTAAAGTGCTTTTGATCCTCATCGTGTCATTGACTTATTAAAATGCCTTTACGCCGTTAATTCGAATAGAGAATGCGTATGTTTTATCTAGACACCTTTGGAGCGCTGGTGATGTCAAATCTTTCCCCTGCGTCTTTGGAAAGCCGTTTCCTTCGCTGCGAGTGATGATGATGATTTGAATAAGAGCTGCTCCTGTTACCTTAGTGATTTCCCCTTAGCAAAAAAAAAAAAAAAAAAAAAGAAGAACATTTCTTTGTTTGTGGACCATATGGATTCATTCATATGAAATACTATACTATCATTACATTTCGAGCATATTCTAAATGTTGCGTTGTCTTAGTGTCGATATTGTTGATGGTGACGAGGTGGAGGTGTCGCATTGTAGGCTATTGAAGGTGTTGTTTACATTGCTGTAGTGTTCGCTGCTAAAACCAATGGACACGTTCCTATTTTCTTATATTATATTTTCCTAATTTGATAAATAAATTTGATGAATTAATTTGCTGTTCAACGTTGCGCTATATATATATAGCCTGAACATTTTTGACCAAATCCCCCCCTTTTTTTACAGCTTAGGCTACAGTACGAAGCATCAGATACGAAAATAGAATGCATGCTTTGAATATGCAAAGGCTGAGCGCTTTAGTGTAACAGCACCTCATCCCCTGAAAAACAAACAAACAAACAAACAATAAAAACAAATGTAATAGTGTAATAGCTTACAGGTTATTTGTCATTTCTGAGTTTAGCAATGATATTGGTCCAGGATTTATGATAATAAAAACATCGTATCATAAGCTGTGCTATAAAGAAGACTATCCCTGCCTCCCACTTGACCCCCACCAGAATTGACATTTTACATGCTTCTGGACTATTTTTGTGTATACTTTTATGTTGACTGAGTTATGGATTTGCAGTTAAGTTGAAGTTCTCTTCAAGCATCAAAGCAACAAGGAATCTGCTCCTCCACTCCACCCACTGGTTATGTCATATATGTTTCAAGCCTTGAATGATCAGAGATCTAATCCATCTTTGTTAATATTCACTGCTCATAAAATCATGACATTCAAGCAGATAATTCCATATGCCTTTATTCTTTCTACCACATTCTTATCCTTTCTTTCATATTAGATTCTGACCAATTTTGCCCCTGGCATGATTAGATTAATACATTATGGAAAGGGAGACCTAATGGTACTAAATGTGTTGCAACTAAAATATGCAGAGAAAAGTAGTCTTTATGAAATTGTTATGCATTTCCAAGAACTGTTGGTCTCTGTCAGGTCATCAGATGTTCTCTCTATGGTCCTTCGGTGAGAGGTTGAGCTTTGGAGGCAGAGTACATAATTTGTTCACTTAAAGACAATCCAGATTGCCTCCAAAATCAAAAGTGCATTATGGGTAGCCTACATTAAGGGAATCCCACAGCCTCTATTCTCCATTTCCTCTCTAGTCATGTCACACCGACTCACATTTCTACTTTTATTAAAAGCCCATCTTGCCAGTTGTGAATTCTCCCTTTAAGGTAGCAATAACATTTTTATTGAACTTTTTTGCTCTAGTAGTCACAACTGGCTCTTCCTGTGATGTGACTCCTTGTCCTTCCTATGATGCAACTGCTCTGCAGTTTAAGTCGGCATGAAACGGAAGATGTTATGCATACCCGAGCTTCCCGAACAAGAAAAGAAATGTAGTCCATGTAAATGGAACTTTTGTTAATCGGGAATAGAGTGGTGCAGGGATGGCATATTTTTGTAGACCAACCCGAAAGTTTGCATCACCCTTGGTTCCCTCGACAAAAACCCAATAAGAATTTTCCTCTGGCTTTTGGACTATTGCAGAAAATAAGGTCTCTGACTAATAAAATCTTATGATTTTTACATTTTGTTCATCGAGATAATCTTCACAAATGAAAAAAGTCTAAAGCTAAGTGTAGACTATAAACAAACTACACCACAGTCGAATGACTTCAATGTTACTAAGCTTGCAACAACTCTTTCAGTCTTTGTTAAAAATCATTTTCACTGAAAGTTTGAGTTATAATAGTTTGCAAGCACACCATTATAACAACGAGACTGTGGAAAGTGGACTATGAGTTTACCTGTTCGGCTGATGATTTTTAATATCCCCAACAACTTCTGTAGTCCATTTAGCCACTTGTTAGTTAGTTAGTTTTTTTTTTTTTTAAAGTAACAGCTTTAAAAAAGAGGAGAATTACTGATGTATCGCAGAATAAAACGTGAAAAAATCTTGAGCTCTTATTCACCAGAGACCTTATTTCAAGCGTTCAACCAAAAACCCATTAAAAAAAACTAACTTCAGGATGATGGAACCAGAAGTGCTAAAATGCTAACTCTTCTGGGTTTTGGCCTACAAAAATATGTCATCCCTGCACCACTCTATTGATTGGATCGTTGTGGTTTGCTATTTCTCATAAACACATCATCAAAGAAGAGAAGAGATGTTTCTGCAGGGGAGGGGAAGTTATTTTGATTAAATATTGTAAGGGCACATTAATTAAAAAATAATCATTATGTGCACAGATAAATCATTTATAATAAATATTGCAATATTGCATACAAATAATTGTCAATTATTTTACATAATAATGGTACACAACACCGTCTTATCACAATCCAATCAGGAACCATTGGATAAAATCCCACCCTAAATTTCATTTGACAATTTTCAACAAGCTATTTTACTCCAAAATGTGTCACAATACAAAAACTGGCCTTATAGTTGCAGTAAGCAATAATTCCTACATTTTCTAACATTAAGTCAAGTCAAGCCATCTTCATTTATATAGCGCTTTTAACAATGTAGATTGTTTCAAAGCAGCTTTACAGAGATAAACATATAATTTAAGGTAACAGAGATTGTTTTGGCTTTATAGCGGTTCTTGAATAATGTTATTTTCCAGCTAAAGTTAGTTTTGATTGATTCACTTCCGTTGAAATTATCATTTGTTATTAAATTAGGGGCCACTAAGGCAACGCTGTTCTCTCTAAACAGACTTTAAACGCGAATTTAACATGACTGAAAAATAAATAATAAAGACAGTACAACATGCATACTATTGCATATTTCTTAATTGCTGAATAAATCAGAATATGCACAATGGACTGAATGAACAAAGACTGTGCATGTGAAGAGACCAGATGAACAGATGTTTCGAAGCCTCATTGTCGAGGTTTCGAGGCTAATATGCTTGTCTTTTTGTAGAGCAGAATTATGCAGAAATGTTATTCATTCCTTATTTTGTACACCTTGTTCAATTTCCTTCAAAGCTTTCTGAGTATTATTCATCATTTGACCAATTCATTGTGCCTTTAATGGGGCATGGGGTACTTGTTTATGTTTCTCAATGAGTACATAAGCCAATGATGAGAGAATATGCATATGAGAATATGAGAATTTTTAATCTCACATGCACAGAAGAGGTGGCATACACGCTCTTCTCTTTTTACATAACTCCTGCACTTTCCACATCAAAAGGATTACATCATTCCTGTGACAGGAAAGGGGATGGGCAGATAGACTAAAGGTGGGGAGATAAAAATGAAAATTGCAATAATCTCTTTTCACTGTTAGAGTCATTGTATTTTTTACATCTGTTTTTGCAATCAGGAAATATGTAGGACAGGGAACAGTAAAGTAATGGCTCACATGATGGAAATAACATTATTTTTTCCCCATTATTGTCTACTGTACAATAATGGAAAATACATTTTGTGGTCTACTTTTAGCCTTTAGGCCAATATTGTCTGATATAGATGTTAAGGATACTCTCAGATAAAGGCATTTGTCTCAGGTTTATGTACATTTATTTTCTTGGGACTGGCACATTTATTTGGTGTCAGTGTTCAATAGCAGTGTGGGGAAGTTACTCAGAAAAAAATTCTAGATGTCTTTCAAGTATTTTTCAAATTTCTAAAACCTCTATAGTGAGTATTTTAAATTCTATAGAACATAGCATTTACTGTAAAACGTTTGTTTTTTTGTGCATGTACATTGCCTGTGTGTGTGCAGTTGTGTGCTAATGTTTGTGAGTACCTGAGATATGAGTCTTCAATAAACTGTTGAACTGTTGAATTTACAGTAGTGAAAAAGGTCTTTAATGGAAAGTTGACATTTTTTGTAAACTTTTACAGTTTTTATTTTTCTGTTCAAAATGCTTTTAATTCCTTTTCATCTATGCATGCAATCCACAAATGCCATGCATATATCATATACAATAAGGTGGATACATTTCAGAGGTACCAAAAAAATAGATTACAAAGTAATTTTTATCTACTTTAACACACAAAATACTTTTTTTTTCTTTTACAAATTATGTGTAAACCAAGTAATATAATTAAAATGTAATTGAAAATCAGTAACTGTATCCAATTACAGGAATTTAGAACAAAACTATTTATGCTAATGTTTATGCGTAATCAGTTCAATAGCTAACATTTGACAGCAAAAGATCAATTGTCACTTTGAACAATTTATACTGGTTAAATAAACACAGACCCCTTTGATTTTGGTAATATTTATATAGATACACCTTTTTCATAAGTTAAAATTGAAATAAGACTTTGGGGGTCCTGGTTCCCACTGATTCAGGTCATTCTTCTTTCTATTTTTTTTTTTTTATCCAGTGTATTTTAAACAACTTTCTTCTGGAGTACGAAGGCTGTGTGTGTTTGTCCTTTCTGTCGTCTATACACTGGGCTTTTCATTACCCAGTATCAGTTAACCTGATCTCTGTTCCCATACTACTTCCCACTTTCATTCTCTCTATCTATCTCTCCCTCCATCTCTCCCCATTTAGATTCCCCCTTCCTCTCTCTGCTTCAACAGCAGAATAAAGTTGTCAGTCCTGTTTCATATGGTTTCATTCACTCACAATTTGGTTTTAAATAAGAGTGACAGCCACATTCTATAACTGATCTGCTCTGAACTTTACATTTTCAGCATGTCCACATGTTCAAATAAACATCATTTAAGTTATCATATGCTGTGTGAACACAATCATACTGCAAAACTAGTTGTCTGTTAAGTGTACTCTGTATACACTCTTGTGTTGTTTCATCTGGAGTTCCAGCTACTTCCAGTAGCTCACAGAGCAGTTTGCTATTTGAAGGTTTTAGATCCAGCCTCTGTCTTCCAGCGGAGCTGCTACCATGAGGCTTGTAGTAAACATTTCATTTGAACCATTCAGAGATGTTGTCTGTTAATTGGGATTTTACTTGCACCTGGATTGAACCCATTTATTAAATAATATTGAGTCCATTTTGACACTTCAGTCTTTCATTACTGTCAATGTGTACAACAGGTGTTATTCCGAGCTATTGTGACAATAGAAAGGTGCTTGTGAGGCTCCTGTGTTGTTGAATTGGACCATTTGTGACCTACTATAATACGGTTCTCAATTCCAAAAACTGATATGTGAGCTTAGCCTTTCTCAAGATTGCAGAGTACTCAGTACTCGCAGAGCATGTGAGAGTAATCACAGAGAAGGAAGACAACCTCATGTGCCTCTCATTTGGAACAACTCACTCAGGGCATGCTGACAGCCTCCATCTGCCACCACAAACTCAAGTCTGTTAAGACACTTTTGTGTAAAAGTGTGTGGGCGAGTGCTTTCGTAAGCATGTAGAAGTGTGCTTGTGCATTCATGTTTCTGTGTGTTGACATGAACATTGGCTTGTGTTTGTGTTAATGTGTGTGTGTGTGTGTTTGTGTGTGTGTGTTGTGTATAGGTATGAACAACACTAACAGGCAGGTTGGCACAGCATGTCCTGTTCCTGCATAATGCCATTCATCTTCCTGTATATGGATCTTATCCACTCTGCCCACTGGTGTGCAATCTGCTGTTCTCTCATTCTTTCTTTATCATCTCTCTATCAGAGAGAGAAAACATGTATTCATAGTGATGCCTCATACTTTATTTATAATTCAAATGATAAAACTTCAAAGCATTAAACTTTTGTACAGTTTTATATTTGAAGCCATCTATTTCCCTGCATATAAAGAAAGTTGCAATAGATTTTTCTTCGCGATTGTGACGTAAATATGAGGGAAACGGCTTCTCGAACAAGAAAAAATGTAGGACGGGACTTGCTTTTGTCCATCGAAAATTGATTGGTTATGGTTTGCTTTTGCTGCGGTCTCACGTGAGTGACAGGTTGTCCCGCCCTAACATTAGGATGCTTAAGAAAGATATATAGAGCATCAGGTGATTTATCAGCCAGTAATAGTAGGTTTGAACATCATGTTACTCAGTTAGTTCTTTTAATGTTAAGGAATAATAATATCCATCCTGCTTGTTACTTATTATCTCTCCGTGATTGGGCGTGGTAAGTTAAGTTAAAGAGACAGTTCACCCAAAATGGAAAAAATTGTCATCATTTGCTCATTATTCATTTAATCATGTAACACAAATTTAATACATTTCGAAAAATTACTTTTGTAATTGTTTTGTATTTTGTTTTAGTGTATAAAATCAATGAGGTCCAATGTTGTTTGGACCCAAGCGTTTTTCCAGATTTCTTTTTTGTGTTCCAGAGAGGATAAGAAATGCATACAAGTTTGGAACAAGGTGAATGATGACAGAATTTTCATTTTTGGGTGAATTGCATGCAATTAAATGTTTTACAATGTAAATGTGTGTTTGAGGAGCAAATCACAGAGGAGCATAAGCTCATATTCATTCATTGTACTGAACGAGCAGCACAAATCTATTTATAATGTAATTTCAAGTTGTTTGCATATCAGCACAGGAACAGTAGGTCATAGTTCAGGATGCCATGTATTTACGTAAATAATTACAGATGAATTCTAATTCTAACTGTCTGCCATTGTTTTTTAAACTGCTTGTAATTACACATATGCTGCATTCACACCATGTTGTAATTACCATAAAAAAAACTCTGTATACTTTTGAATTGTTCTCCCTTACCTTGATGTCATACACCAATCGATCTGCACAGCGCCACTTCAAGTCGAACACACCTTAAATCTTCAGTGGTCAGGTGGTACAGCGGCCACGTGGTACAAATCGTAGCTCTCAGAAAATTAAACATTTTGTTGTTACAAATCACGTGAAAGCTTTTTACAGTTCAGAATCATTACAGTAATTACGACATGGCTCGAACGCATCTTTAGTTCTTGTTATTAGTATTTTAATTAATTATAAGAACGTGTAATGTGTACAGTACCACTGGAAAGTAAAGCATCACTGAACAGTACATTTCTTTCTCACCCTGTATGCTCAGGAACAGACAAGCTGTTATGTTTGTTGTAACTGTTGAGTTCACATTATAATCGTAGTAGTGGGTTGAGTTCAGAGTGGGTGTGTGCTTTGAGTTATATTTTGATGAAAAAGATGTTTTATGTGTTTGTGTGAATGTTTGCATATGTGTTCACAAGCATTTGAGTTTGTTAAAAATGACAGGTGTTAGGTTGAACGCTACTTGAATTGTAATTACTTGAATTATTTTCACTTCAGCCATCCCTGATGGATGTGAATGGACAGTCAACTACCACACATACACAAAAACACATGCACTCACTTTAGAACTGCAACTAAACTAAAACTCACAGCATCGAGCATTGATCAACACAGTCTGTTGATGCTGAGAGGAGGGGCAACCTTAAAAGCTGTCCACTTAATAATGGCTATTTACTCACACTAAACACTGTCTCTCAGCAGGGTCTCACAGCAGCCCTACCTAACCTCCTCCACTCAAAAATCATTGCTTAACTATCTTAAGATATCTAAACTGATTTCTGTTCAGTCACTAAAACAAGCTCAATTCAAACTGTATCCCACAAAATAGGTTGGTAGAAGAGTGAATATGTGTGGGAGATGATACTTTTTTGACAGGGGCTTTGCGAAATTGAATTAATATTATAATCCTAGATCCTGGCCAACATTTGCCAATTGGCCTCTGTATATCATGGCCTCCTAATCATCCCCATTTACTGATTGGATTCATCACTGTCTCCTCTCCACCAGTAAGCTGGTGTGTGGTGGGCGTTTTGGCGCAATATGGCTGCCTTCACATCATCCAGGTGGATGCTGCACATTGGTGGTGGTTGAGGAGATTCCCCCCATCCATATGTGAATCGCTTTGAGTAACAAGAAAAGCGCTTTATAAATGTAAAGAATTATAGACAACGTAATTGGTTGCGTGAGGTGTCTGTCCATTGGGACAGCATTTTCATTAGTTACTCTCTTAACCTTGATGTTCTTATACTTCCTTTAATGGCTTTCTACTTCTAAGTACATTCGTTATAATGGTATGCCGTGCAATCAAGGGGTCCTATTATGTTTTTTTTTGTTTTTTTTTACATTTTTAACTATCTTTAGTGTGTAACGTTGCTGAAAACGTTCTGCAAAGTTACAAAGCACAAAGTCCACTCCAAAGTGAGTTATTATCAGTAAGCACTATTTCTCAATTCCCTGAAACGCCTTGATTGTAGTCTTGAGGTTTCTACTGGGAATGTACACATCACAATATTCCTCATTTAATAAATTCCCAATCAAGGCATGTGAAAAAAAAAAGGAAAATCGCATTGATTTTGTTGAATCAAAATTTGTTTAAAATCGTGATTATGGTAAGGGAAATTTCTAAAATAAGAAAAATATTTAGCTTGAAGTGGTTGACCAATCACAACACACTGTTTTATATTCGTGTTTTATATCAACATTTTCTTTTCACATCACAACCTGTATCATCTAAAATCGTCTCAGGTTACGACTGTAACCCTCGTTCCCTGAGAAGGGAACGAAACGCTGTGTCGAAAATCGACACTATGGGGAACGCCTTCAGCGTGACGCGTCTGAAGCCTGTATGGAACTATTCCAATCTTGATTGGTGCTGCGTGATGACGTCACTCGTGACGCCGCATGTGACGGTGAACCGGAAACTATAAAAGGACACCGGCAGCATAACAGCGCTAGCTTTCAATTGGTCGAAGCAAGTCGTTTTCAGGAGCGCGAAGGAGTGGCCGAGGGACGCAGCGTTTCGTTCCCTTCTCAGGGAACGAGGGTTACAGTCGTAACCCGAGACGTTCCCTTTCGAGGGAACTCCCGCTGCGTCGAAAATCGACAATATAGGGAACGAATACCCACTATGCCACTCCTGAGAGAAACGCCCTGGTATGAAATCTGGCATACTTAAGACGAGAGAACTTGTGATCCCGGTGTAGAGGGCAGATCCAAACTGTAATGTTTTATGAAGGTGTGAGGGGAGCCCCAGCCTGCGGCATCACAGACCTCTTGAAGAGAGACTCCTGACAGAAGAGCCTTAGAGGAAGCCACTCCTCTAGTCGAGTGGGCTTTCACTAGAAGAGGCGAAGGCAAACTGCGCGCCTCGTAAGCTGAAGATATAGCCTCTACTATCCATCTACTGGTAGTCTGTTTAGAAACAGGAGAGCCCCTTTTAATTGACCCAAAACACACAAGAAGTTGGTCTGACTTTCTCCAGCCCAAGGTCCTCTGAGTGTAGACCTCCAGGGCTCGGACCGGGCACAATAAATGTTGCTTAGCTTGCTCAACTGACACATGCGGTGGAGGATGAAACACCTGAAGAATTATAGACCGTGCCACATTTGACGGCACTTTAGGCACATAGCCAGGTCTAGGGTGGAGAATGGCCTTTACCCGGCCAGGAGCGAACTCGAGACAAGAGGGAGCAACCGATAAAGCCTGCAAGTCCCCAAGTCTCTTGAGGGACGTGATTGCAAGCAGAAAGGCTACCTTAAAGGACATAAAATTCTCAGCCACCTCATCCAAGGGCTCGAAGGGGGCCAGGGATAACCCTTCGAGGACCACTGTCAGGTCCCAAGAGGGAACTCTGGACTGGACGACAGGCCTCATCCTCCTAGCTCCGCGAAGGAAACGAACAATAAGTGGGTGTCTCCCCAAGGTGCCCACCCCTAGAGGCGTGTGGAAGGCAGCTATGGCCGCCACATAGACCTTAAGCGTGGACGGGGAGAGCCCGTCAGAGAAGCGACTCTGGAGGAACTCCAGCACTGAAGCCACCGGGCAGTTAACTGGGTCCAACTGAAGTTCTCTGCACTATAGGTTAAAAACATTCCATTTTAGAGAATAAAGTTTCCTTGTGGAGGGGGCTCTAGAGTTTAAAATGGTCTCCACAACCTCAGTTGAGAGACCAGTATTTATGAGCTGGTCCCCCTCAGGGGCCAGACCCACAGTTTCCACAACTCAGCTCACAGCTGAGGGTGAAATATTGTGCCCTCGGCCTGAGAAAGAAGGTCCCATCTGATCGGGATTTGCCAAGGATGTCCTGCTAGAAGAACCATGATGTCTGAAAACCACACTCGGGCCGGCCAGTATGAGGTTACTAGGAGTAAGCTGATCCCGTACCGCCGGACTCTCTCTAGAACCCCTGGGAGCTGAGCGATAGGGGGAAACGCATACAGACGTAGCCTCGGCCACGTCTGCACCAAGGCATCCAGCCCCAGGGGAGCTGGATGTGATAGGGAGAACCAGAGTGGACAGTGAGTATTCTCGTGAGTGGCAAACAGATCCACTTCGGCCTGTCCAAACTCCTTCCATATTAGCTCCACCGACTCTGGGTGGAGTCTCCAATCCCCGGGCCTCAGCCCCTGCCTCGACAGAATATCTGCTCCCACATTGCTGCTTCCAGGGATAAACATAGCCTTGACTGAAAGAAGTTTGCCCTGGGCCCACAGGAGGACCTGGTGCGCCAGTCTGCATAGAGGGCGCGATCTCAGCCCCCCCCACCCCCTGTCGATTTAAGTAGGAGACCACTGACGTATTGTCTGTTCGCACCAGAACATGATGGCCTCTGAGGTCCGGAAGAAAGTGCTTGAGAGCCAGAATTACCGCCAACATCTCCAGGCAGTTGATGTGCCAAGATAGATGGTGGTCCTTCCAAGGACCCCTGGTGTAGCGGCCTTCCATAACCGCACCCCAGCCTGTTAGGGAAGCATCCGTGGTCACAATCTTTCGTTGACATGGTGCCCCCAACACAGGACCTAGGGAGAGGAACCAAGGTTTCTTCCACATTATCAAGGAATGAAGGCATCTGCGCGTTACCTTGATAATGCGAAAAGGGTTCCCCCTCGGGAAAACCCCTTGGTCTTGAGCCACCACTGTAAAGATCTCATGTGCAGCAGGCCAATAGGAATTACGTTGGACGCCGCTGCCAGGAGACCCAGCACTCTCTGAAAGTGCTTGACAGTGATGGTTTGGCCCAGCCTGACACTCCTTACTGTGGTCAAGATGGTATTTACGCGAGCAGGAGGCAACTGCGCCCGCATCGTAAGTGAGTCCCAAACTACTCCCAGGAAAATAGTCCTTTGCAGAGGAGTCAATGAACTCTTCTTGACATTGAGTCTCAATCCCAAGCACCTTAGATGGTGCAGAACAACATCTCGATGTTGAACTGCCAATACCTCCGACTCCGCTAGAATTAGCCAGTCGTCGATATAATTGAGGATGCGAATGCCTTGAAGTCTGAGAGGAGCAAGAACAGATCCATACATTTGGTGAAGGTGCGTGGTGACAGTGCTAGACCGAACGGAAGAACCCTGTATTGTTAAGCCTTTCCCCCGAAAGCAAACCTTAGAAACTTCATGTGCTGCGGAAGGATGGAAATATGGAAGTATGCATCCTTTAGATCTATCGTTACAAACCAGTCCTCGGACCTGATTTGACTTACGATAATAGGTATGGTCAACATTTTGAACCTGTATCTCCTCAGAGACCGGTTCAATACCCTGAGATCCAAAATGGGACGTAAACCCCCATCCTTCTTGGGAACTATGAAGTACCGGCTGTAGAACCCGGTTTCCTGCTCTTGAGGAGGAACATACTCTATGGCCTCCTTTGCTAAGAGGGACTGAACTTCCTGTTCCAAAACCTGACCCTGCTCGGAGCTGACCAGTGTGTGCACGACCCCGTTGAATCTTGGCGGGCGATATTCGAACTGGATTCTGTAGCCCTTCTCTATTATTTGCAGGACCCACTGAGATATATTTTGAAGACCCTTCCAGGTGTCTAAATATTCTACTAGGGGGATCAGTCTCTTGAGACTGACCTCTGGTGTTAAATTTAAAACCTCGGTGACCTGAAGCAGATGACTGGCAGGTCTTAACCGAAATAATTTTTCTGCAGGCCTCATGAGAGGAAGCGAACTCGACCGGGCCACCAATAGTACGGGTGGACGCTGAGATCCGCGTTCGCTGGAAACCGATGCGTCCCGAAGCGCCTTTGGCGGCGGGAAGCGAACATCGATTTCCTGAGGGCTCCGCGAAGGAGTGAGTTCTTGACACTCGATCACGGGGGGGAACGCCCTCAGAGGCCTGCGCAACACGTCAGGACCTCTTCGCCGAAGCCTTCCTTGCCTGAATAACGGTCCTCAGATCCGTTTTCGGCAGGGAAGACTTCGGCTGAGAATGTTGCCTCTGGCTCCAAGCCTTATTCGGGGGAGCACGAGAAGCAACACTCTCTTTCTGCACTTGCATGTGGGAGGACCGCCCCGTGGGACTGCCCCCTGGCAGCAGACCCACGAGACTGGGGACGACGGCGGGGGATTAGCTGTTTTAATGCAGCTGATTGACGTTTCGTCTCCTGAAACCTCTCGACGACAGTGTCGACTGCGACGCCGAAGAGGCCAGAAGACGAAATCGGGGCGTCGAGGAGTGACGTCATCACGCAGCACCAATCAAGATTGGAATAGTTCCATACAGGCTTCAGACGCGTCACGATGAAGGCGTTCCCCATAGTTCCCAATTGTAAATACAACTTTGCCTGGTCATTCATGTGATCCGAATATGAAATATATGATACTTAACTACACTTAAATTCTACATTAATACCTGGTTTTATGAAGGATTCTAACTGAAAGGACCTGGAATTATGTATAACCTTAAGCTTATTGTTATTCAAGCAATAACATGATAGATCTGTTCTTTGATACTTTGTTTGAGCATGTGCATCATTCGATCTAAATATCTTTAATGCAGTGAGTGAATATACAGGCGTACAGTATATAGTCTTTGCACATGGGGCAAATATGGGACATATTGCCAGTGGCAAACATTAAAGAGAAATGTATAATGAGCCAGAAGGGCAGAGATAAATGGCAGGGCTCCAACAGCTTGAATAGATCGGCTGTGTCTCTACCGAAACTGACATTGTGTCAGTGTTTTTCTTGCTTGAGAGAGAATTATTCTCAGAGTGCACAGAAAATTGGCCTACAAATTAATATGCCATTCCTAAAAAGGAATGGCCTATAGCAGAAATTTGCCAATGACCCTTTAAATATTCACCAATGTTTAAATAAAGATATTCGGATTCTTGTTCTACATTTTTTTCATACAATGTGTTAATTAATATTCTTGGGATATCAATGCTTAAATATTAAGATTACCTTTAACCAAGTTTCTGTGCTGTTCAAAGAGCAGTTGAATCTAGGAAAGCACTCTTTAATACATTACAAAGCATGGGCCATAGCTCTTCCTGTGTGACTTTGTAGGGTATATGAATACAAATTGAATCTCTTTATATATTCCACATTTAACAGAAAAAGAGACAGAGTGTGTGTGTGGGGTGTGTGTGTGGGGGGGGGGGGGGGGCGTCGTAAAGGGATAACCCCCCCCCACCCACCCAAAAAAAAAAGAAAAAGAAAATCTTGTCATTATTTATTTACTGAACCTCATTTCATTCAAAATTCAAATGATGATTATTATTATACAATGAAAGCCTGTGGGGTTCAATGTTGTGACTAAAACAGTTAAACCATATAATGTTCAAAGATGAAAGAAAATCATAACATGTTTGGAACGAAATATGATTTTTGAATGAAGTATCCCATTAAATGTAACGATTAATAATAGACTAAATCTTTTGAAACCCACTATCTCTGTCCTTTAAGTAATCACAGTTTAGTTCAGGTTTATTCACACACACACACACACACACACACACACACACACACTTTCCCCTAGGGTAGTGTATGAGTGGGAAGCGTGTAGAAACCGTGGCATTGCGGAGACAGTCAGATGTGGGTGCACTCAACTGGGTCGTGGGTAGCATGCTGCCATAGCAACCACTTTTCACCAGCCCCCGGGCCAAAAAAAATGTGTTCATTCTTTCTTTTCTGTCTTCCATCTCTCCATCTCTCTCACTCCCTGTTTCATTTGAGAAAACCTTGCTAAACTCTCTGGCTGAGTATCTACTGTACTGTTCTGAAAAGAGGTTGTGAGAAAATCGCTCACTCTGATTGCTCATCACTGCAGAACATCTCACAGAGGAGCAACAACCCATTCACTACACACACATGCATGTTTTGCAGAGCAGAGATCCTTTTGTTTTATCCTGAAACTATGTAGTGGTTTGCAGATTTATCTTTAATTGTAAATCACATTGTAATGTCATTTGCATCTTTGGAAATTTCTGGAAAAAGGGTGTATCCCGGATAATTCATGGATTTGATGTGATTGCATGCTCAGAAAGAGCAACACTACATTAAGCCACTTTCTAATAATTTACTGATTTATTATTGGACCATATACATATCAAGGTTTGGCAGGTTTTACATTTGAAGCCTATCATGTAGGGCCAGTCTTGGTTTTTAACAGCTGTTGCTGCCTTCCAGCTACATGTATAAATCCATATAACAAATTGCAGTCATATCAGCTGCATCTGGGTGGGGGTGAACCAAAGCAATTCCAAACCATTACCCATCTAGGTCTGTTCAACTCGTGAAGCTCCTACCTCTCTCTCTCTCTCTCTCTCTCTCTCTCTCTCTCTCTCTCCACTGAAATGTACTGATTCAATGACAGATCATTATCTGACCTGACTTACCAAATGCAGCAATGGCAAATGCTAAATGAACATCAAGCACATATAAAACCTAACCTGCTTTATGATCCTGAATCAGTTGTCAGAGCTTCATGTCTGGCCTCTTTATTAGTCTTCCTGTTCGGCTCTAGGGGAGAGGGCTCTGTGTTTTAATAAATTTCTAATTTGGTATTTGGCATTTTTATACTGTTGACCAGAATGTTTTATAGATGAAAACATTTGCTTGGTATTGCGTGTCTGCACTGAAAAAAGTGTAACGACTATGTCATTTATTTTTATAGATTTGGAAATCATGGTTCCCTTTCAGTCGCTCACGTTCGACGTAACATCGACGTGGCGACGTAATTTGGAGCCCTATCATCTTCGAGTATCTATAGAACGAGCCAATGTACATTGGCTTGCGTGAATCGCATCACTCGCCCCGCTACACAGTACGGGTATAAACAGGAAGCAGGCGCACGCACACATTGTCTTTCACTTCGGAGCCGAGCTTCCTGTTTGACTCCAGTTCTACAGACTCTAAAATGTTGAAGACTCTGCAGATTCTCTCACTCAGTGTTGATGTGATAGCACGATCAGAGGTGGCTGCGAGCAATAAAGCTCACAACTGCTGTTTACACAGCACTGCACTGTGTGTGTGTGTGTGTGTGTGTGTGTGTGTGTGTGTGTGTGTGTGTGTGTGTGTGTGTGTGTGTGTGTGTGTGTGTGTGTGTGTGTGTGTGTGTGTGTGTGTGTGTGTCGGTTTCGGTGAGTGTTCCTAACTGAAGTGTAAACCTCGTTATGCCGCGGCTATCCCTGGGTGCCTCAGCATTGAACGTTTTTTTTTTGTTTTCTACTAAAAGAGCAACACAGGCTCGACACTGTGTCCTTTTCACATTGTCATTCCACCTGTGTGTTTCTGGATGCGGTCGTTCCCTGGCGCCGTTGGAGCCTCCAAAGGAGCATGCTGGTCCTTTCATGGATATCCAGCTGTGTCCTTTGGAGCTCCACCTGACGATCAGATGTCAATCGCAGCATCGGAGGGGGGGCTTCAGTCCTCTGGAGATGAAGATTCGGCTGCGTTACCACCTTCGGGGGTAGCGTTGCCCGAGTCCGATCCAGAATGGCCGGCTATGCTTTCCTGGGCCGCTGAGAAGGTCTGGCTTGCGTGGAACCCTCCACCACGTCCCGAACCTTCCCGGTTTGACGGTTGGTTTCTCGGGGAGGGCCATGCTGGTTCTTTGCGCGCAGCGGTACCATTCTTTGAGAAAGTGCATGAGGAGCTCACCCTCGATGGTGGAGCAGCTAAGGGGTATGTGGATGTCCCAATCCACGCCTCCCGCCCAAGGCATGTACGTTTTTGTCCGGTCTTACGGCGAAGGCTTACAGAGTCTGTGGACAGGCTGCTTCTGCCCTTCATGCCATGGCTCTCCTGCAGGTCCACCAGGCCCAGGCGCTCATGGACATGAACGAGGGTGGTTCTAACCCAGAGCTCCTCCGGGAGCTCCGTGTGGCAACTGACCTCGTGCCCTGCACTTCTCGGCTGGACAGAAGTAAACAGAGGCGATCCGACACATCCTGCCCCGGCGGGCCGCTGCTGCTCCAACCCATCCGCCGGCCGCAGATCCTCCGTCCGCTCGTTGCCGAGGTCGGCCTCCCACAGTGTTCTCTGCTCCCGCTAAGCCTCAGCAGCAGCCATCATCCAGGCCTCAACGTGGAGCAAGCCAGGAGAGTCGACCCCGCCCGTCCAGGCCGCTGCCAAACCAGGAGGCAAGCGGAGGTGCAAACGACCCTGAGATGGGCGACCCAGAGGTGGATAGAGTTGCTCTTCAGTAGATGGAGAACGTGTCGCTCCTTCCCCCGGTGGGGGGCCGGGTGGAGAATCTTTTGTTTCCTTTTCTTTTTGTACCCACAATTTCAATAAAAGAGCAATTTCTGAAGAGGGCGCTTGGCGGTCGACGACGCTATGCCTTGTCACCCTCAAGCCCCTCTTTCATCGCCAGCGAGCAGTTGTCGCTGTGTCCCGGACGCATTGACGCCTCCACACACTCACTCTGCCCTTTGACGGAAGCTGGTACGTGTTGCACCACACACTCAGACCCCACTCCGGGCCGCTATGCCATCTGAGTCAGGTCCCTGCATTCCGCTGCGCTGCCCCAGCCCGGGTACGTTTGTGGTGCCGTTGGTCCCGCTTGCACAGTGTCTGGGAGCCTGGCTAGCACTTCCCAGCCCGTCTCGCTGGCTCATCCATACTATCTGACTAGCCTATGCGATTCAGTTCACCGGGCGCCCCCCAGTCTTCAGGGCTTGTGCTCAGGGCGATCGAGCCGGTCCCTCCGGTGGGTTATGGACAATCTTGGACCTGCGTGTCCTGAACCGGTCTCTTCACAGGCTGCATTTCAAGATTCTTACGCAGAAACGCATTTTCAAATGAATCCATCCCAAAGATTGGTTTGCAGTGATCGACCTGAAGGACACATACTTTCATGTCTCGATTCTCCCTCGACACAGACCATTTCTTCCCTTTGCGTTCGAGGGATGGGCATATCAGTACAAAGTCTTACCCTTCGGGCTGGCCCTGTCACTCTGTGTCTTCACGAAAGTAATGGAGGCGGCCATTGCTCCCATGTGCGAGCGTGGTGTTCACATTCTCAACTACCTCGACGACTGGCTCATTCTGGCCCAGTCGAGAGAGCAGTTGTGCGAACACAGGGGCATGGTGCTCAGTTACCTCAGCCACCTAGGGCTTTGGGTCAACTGACCTACTTTATTGCCCTTAAGTATATTAATTAAGCATGGTAGGGCTTTATAATAAATAATATTTTACTTTGTATGAATGTTATGGTCTTTGGGAAAAGAAATATGTTTGATGAATATTAAATCAGATTTTAACCCTTTACCTGTCACCCCCCCCTTTTGATAATTGACATTAAAATGCACTATACAAACTTAAATTGTTGTAATTCAAGAATGCTTTGGAATATAGACCTAAGTTTGGTCTTGTTTTAAAGAAAACAATCAGCAGATTATTACTGAAGTGAAAGCACTTCAAAAAATTAAAGTATGAAAAAGTTATGGAAGTTATAATTTACAGTAAATCAAATATACTTTATTAATATATTTTTTTTTAATATAAAATAAATATTTTACAAAATATTTTTTACAATAAAATTACTATAAAATGAAAGCTATATATCTAACCAAGTTGTGTTCCAAATTTAAAGTTGATATCACAAAAATTGAAGTTCCCATGAGATTTTGTTTAGGCGTAATACCAAAAATAGCCACCGGGTGCCATTGAATTCCATTGAATTTAATTGTATGCATTCTGCCATAACAAATTAATACATTTCTATCCAAATATCACTTCTGTCACTAAATATGGAACCTTGAGACCCAGACCTTTCTGACAATATGTGTTTTGTCAAGATTAGAAAAGGTTTTGATAATAAATTATGAAAGATGATGCCCAAAAGGGGAGGGGCCTAATAAAAAAATACCATTTCTATGGTAACGCAACGTCCAATTTCAAAACGGTTTTCACAGGATGAATTCTGAGTTCGTAAGCTTTCAAATGATACCTAATTTATGATAACTACTAAAATATGTGATATAATAATAATAAAAAATATATATATTATATATAATATATATTATACTTTTTAGAGGACTTCTTACTTTACTTTTTAAAATATAATTTTATCTTTTTTTATTGACAAATACTATATTATGTTTTATTATGAACTTTTAGCACTAAAAACCAAAGTTTCAATTATTAAAAGTGTGTGCGTCGACTTTTTGTGACAAAGGTCAGAAACTCCTGTAATGACGTTGATTTTTTGAGGCGCACTCTTGTCATAAATTCATATATTACTGTTCATTCGTAATTTGTAAGAAAAAAACAACGCTAAAATATCTATTTAGGAGTCTTGGACCTTTCCAACGATATATAGTTTGTCATGACTAGATTAGGATTTAATAGTAATATAGTGAAGTAAATTTAGTTTGCCCGTATACGGGCAAGTGACACTTAAGGGACAAAAACATAAATATAATTTGAGAAAAAGTAATATTTTTGCCCCCTAACAAATCACTGTAAGTTGGCTCAAAGTATAATTTTTTATCAGTAAGGAGCTCAATAGAAAATCGTCTTTCAGTTTCATTATGCAGGGTTCTCAATTTTTTTTTTAAGTTACATGTTTGCAATGTTAGTCAAACACAATAAAATTATGTTGTGCAAAGCTTTATGACTTTTGTATGAATTTATTTTTTGAGATGAGGGAGAAAGATATAAGTAGAGAGAAGGCGAGCGATGACCTGTGTAATCTTTGCATTCTAAATTCTGCACTAATGAATAGCTCATTGATTTCCTTTATGGCTGCCTTGTTTTGCCTGTCTATGGCCCATTAAAGCTCTTAAACACTGTTGATTTATGGAGAATGGTTCGGGCACTGTCACAGATGCCCACCGGAGGTCCTCAACACAGGCTCTCAAGAAGCTCTGAGTGAATGCACTTTTTTAGCCCAGTGAATTTTGAAAGTCAAAAGCTTTGGTGGTTCACTTAGTACTTTTCATTTCTTTGTTTGTATTCAGTCTGACCATATCATGCGGCTTCTGTCAGCACCACTAGAAGCTTTAGTGTAGTCCAGAATTTATCTACAATGTCAGGCAGCATCTCAACACCTCTGGGTTGACGTCATTAGCTCATTAACATTAATGGGATAGATTAATTATGCAACACGATTGCACAGCTGCTTCTCTCTCTTTTTTTGGAATGAAAAGGAAAGGATTTAGCAGTTTTTTGTTTTATGGAGAAGATTTCTAAAGCAGTAAGATATCCCAAAGATTTTCACATGGCTGCAATTATGAGGTGTTGAGGAGACCAACATGGCACAAGGTTGCCATGGAAACACCAGTGGCACATGCAAGAGCGTGCAATTTTACGGTCTTCTTTTTTCCTCTGTGTCTGTGTGTGTGTGTGTGTGTGTGTGTGTGTGTGTGTGTGTGTCTGTGTGTTTTGTAACTATTTTTAACAAGCATTATATAAGCACTATAAGTCACAAGCAGCTTGTATCTTCCCTTTATCTATTGTCTTTGTTCTTCAGGTTTGCCTGACGTACGACTTAATGTTTAATTAAGCAGTTAACTCATATAAATGAGTTTGCATGAACATTGAGAATAATAACAAATGTGATTTATTGAAGATTATTACATATCCAAATATTTGGCTGATGCAACTAAACTTGCATGTGTAACATTTCCCATTATAATTTTTTATATTCTTGCTTATGCCCAATTATGATGGAAACCAAGGACTGTAACGTTTGGCTGCAGTATTACGCAAAAAGCAGGAGATTCAGAGAAACAAATAGTATTTAATAATAAATCAAAGGAGAAACTCGTAGAATGCATCTATCAAACATAAACGATACCAAACCAAGAACAGAGGAAACCAAGGGCTTAAATATACACAGATAAGAAGGGAAATAATTAACAACAGGTCAACATACTTAGGGAACAAACTAGTGAACAGTGCTCAGTCTAAGGCCCTGTTTACATGAGAACGCTCGCGGGTGAAAACGTAAAAATATTTTATCAGATGTGCCTTTCGTTTAGACGGCGACAGAGTTATTGGGGCTTAAAAAGGCTAAAAAGTGAAACCACCCTCCAGAGTGGAAATCGTCTCTGGTTTCTCACGTAACTGTAGTTCCCTGAGAGGAGGGAATGAGACATTACATATGGGGAAATCCATTTTCCTCGAAATGCTGAAGCCTGATTTGAATAACTCTTTTGCTCACAAATAGCCAATGGCGCCCGCGCCAAAAACCTGAACGAGAGCAATGAGGCTGCAGGCTTTTTCACACGGCAGTTTATGTAATGTCTCGTTCCCTCCTCTCAGGGAACTACGGTTACGTATGGGGAACATATAAAACCCCCGCCGTGTAAAAAAAACTGGCCGGCCCAGCTCATAGACCTCCAGAAAAGCACAAGCACTAAGCCTCACACATGCGCTTTAGCTTTAGGTCGGTTACTGGACCTGGTTGAAACACAGATGCACTCTTGGCACAGAGCCAACTCGGCGCTCACACAACCAGTATCTCCCCGTACCCAATTAAGCAACACTGAACTGGTGTGATATGGGGGAAAACGCAGCAATATGTTGGTACTTGAGAATACTGCCGGCTTATGAACGCGGGCATAATAAAAAAGGCCACATTAGAGTTAATGTGATTATTATCAAAGGTAACTCGCTACCTATACGACCTGGTTGAAACCATGGTTAGAAACACGCGCCAGACGGGGCGTGTCCTCAGGCGATTTAGTCACCCAATGGCTGCTCAGCCCCCTCCTCCTGCACTGACAGAACGTGTGGTGCGAGCGAGGGAATGTCCAAGTTATAAATTAAACGTGTTGCTCGGGTTGCCCCGGGCTTCAGCTCTGCAAAGCGTCTCCTGGAGGAGAGGCAAGGAAGGAAAAGAGCTCTTTTGCTGAGATATGTAATGTTTTATGTTTATTGAAAGAGAACACAGCGGTTTCACAACATTCTTTACACATTTTACATTCTCGGGCACTGCAGGTTGCCAAGGGAACTCTGGGCGGGAACGTGCCCTTTTCGCCGCAGGTCCGTTGTCGTGCACGGCCCACGCTCTCTTCCTCCTGGCATGAACATCAGGAACGCTGCTCCTTCTTGTCCGCCGGCCGTCCTTGGCTAGCAGCTGGTTTCACACTGAAAAGGGGGTTCTTAAATTGCCTCTGGCGAAGCTGCAGTTCAGGCTCGCAGCGCTCTCTCGGGCTCGCGAGGGTGCGCCTAGCGTATCCAGCCGGATGCTGTGCTGAAGAGGATCTAGACCTCGCTCTGGGGGGGGGGCTTGAGACCGTCTAGGCAGCAGATGCGGCATCATTTTGGACTGTTTCAAGGTCTAAACACAGATTGTGGTGCAGAACCACAAGGCTGCCCATGTTATGGCCAAGTCCCTGGGCGACCTTTATAGAGGCGGCCAGAGCCAGATCCGCGGCCGTTCGCAGCTTCCTGAGGGACTCGGGGTCCGGGCCGTCCTCGTCCAGGGACCCCAAGAGTCGAGTTTGAAAGACCTGCAGGATTGCCATCGTGTGGAGGGCAGATGCTGCATGTCCAGCCGAAATGAATGCCTTCTCGGCGATGTGGGCCGTGGCTCTACATGGCCTGGAAGGCAATGAGGTGGTTTTCCATCCGGGGGACGGACATAGGTGTGCTGCCACGGCGTCCTCGACGGGAGGCGGTCTCGCGTAAACCAATACTAGGGAGAGAAGTAGAAGGAAGGTTGTACGCAAGGGGGTAATCCATCAGCCGGACACTGAAGCTTCCCTTGGGGGCTGCCATTCTAGCAGACCATCACCTGCTGTTAGCATTCCATTATCTCCCATTCAATTTGGCGTCACTTTTACAGCGAAAAACTTTACATCTGAGGCGTCCAAAGACATTTGTAAATTATTTATTTCTAAAGAAACACAACAATGTATAAAATACTTTTTACTTGACATTACTTGTATCTTACGTTATGGCCCTGTAGAAGCCGTTTTGTAAAAATAGGCTAATGATTGCGTCATAACCACACGACTCTCTGTCGCACAGTAGAGAAATTACCATATAGACAGAAGGAGAAGCTCACAGGTAATCGGGCGGACGTGGAAGCATAAAGTCAAGGGAGAAGCCCATAGAGAGTCATAAAGTTGATCCTGCTGCTAGCTCATAGGAATCTCCTACTCACGCTCTCCGTCTCTGCAAGGTTCGGAAGGGAATGGTTCCGATTTTGCGCTGATTGGTCTGCACGTCTGAGCTGTCCCGCCATAGGTTCGAGCAAGTGTCGCAGACACAGCCAATGACTGAGCTTCGTTCATCTGTCGATGCTGTGCAGCTACACTGCGTTTTGAAAAAATGCTTCAATATTCTCGAGAAAATGAGTTCCCTATCGGTCAGTCACTACGACGTAGGTCATGACTGACCAAATAGGAATCTCGCTAGAGAGGCCAATCTACTTCGAGTGAAACTAAAACAGGCCAATGCACATTGGCGTGCAATCATTTGCATCAGCTGCGCGACCTCGTTAGCGCGGGTATTTAACAAGCAGCTGAGCGATTGCACAGTTAGCTTTTTGCTTCGGAGCCAAACACTTCGATGCCTCTACTGCAGTGGAAAACTTCTACAGGCTTTTCTTTTTTGAACTTCTCTCTTTTTTTCTGGTGCTGGGCGCGACAGCACGGCAGCGTGAGCAGCCTCCTCTTTAAAGAGCAAACAAAAAAGCTGTTTTAACGGCTGGTAAGATCTCCCAGCGCACAGTCGGGTGCACATTCCCCTGTGATCGCTGAGGCTGCTCCCCTGCGTGCTTCAGCACCAGTGAGAGTAGTTCCTAAAAGAGCATACACAGATAGTTCGCGTCTTTTTCAAGATGACGTTCTATCTGTGTGTTTCTGGATGCGGTCGTTACCTGGGATCGCGGGATGGTCACGATCGCTGCCTTGTGTGTCTGGGCCTTGAACACGCACAGGCAGCGTTCGTGGATGAGTCATGTACCCATTGTGGGAAGATGACCATCTCGGAGCTGAGGTCGAGACTCTCGTTCCTGCAAAGGGGCGGAGTCCCCGTGCCTGCACCTCGGTCCAACCCCCCTTCGCGGGTTGCTTCCGGCAGTGACATGGGTGACCTGAGGATTACAGTGAGCGCGCTTCCTTCGGGGAACCAACCCCCTAGGAACCCCCACTCCTCTCATGCTCCGCAGCCAGTTCAGCTGCCAACGGAACGCGCCGGACCGTCCTCGAGATGTGTACCGGTCGGTTCGTTCGGCGCTTCCCGCGACGACCAGATGTCGATCGCTGCATCGGAGGGTGGGTCAGACCGCTCCGCGGACGACGGCTCGGAGCCGCTGCCTCCTTCGGGTGTGCCAGCGGTGCCCGAGTCGGACCCGGAGATGATGGCCATGCTTTCCCGGGCCGCCAACAGGATCGGGCTCGTGTGGAACCCTCCACCGTGTCCCGAGCCCTCGAGGCTGGATGATTGGTATCTCGGGGGTGGCGCGTGCTGGTTCTCAGCAACCCACTCCAGTGCCTTTCTTCCCGGAGGTGCATGAGGAGCTCACGGGGACGTGGACGGCACCTTTCACTGCCAGAAACCGTCCCGGTGGCTCCTCCTCCCTCACCACCCTTGATGGCGGGGCAGCTAAGGGATACACGCGTGTCCCGCCAGTGGAACGGGCCGTTGCTATGCAACTGTGCCCTAACTCCACTTGGCGTGGAGAACCGTGTCTTCCTTCACGCGCCTGTAGGTACTCGTCGGACTTAACCGACAAGGCTTACAAGGCCTGCGGGGAAGCTGCCTCTGCCATACACGCTATGGCGTTGTTGCAGGTTCATCAGGCTAAGGCACTGAAGGACCTGCACGAGGGTGGTCACGACCCACAAGTTCTCCAAGAACTTCGTACCGCGACGGACCTCGCGCTTCGTGCGACGAAGGTTACCGCGCGGTCTGTGGGTCGTGCGATGTCCACTTTGGTGGTCCAGGAACGCCATCTCTGGCTGTGTCTGGCCGACATGAGGGAAACCGACAAGCTCAGGTTTCTTAACTCCCCCGTGTCCCAGACCGGCCTCTTCGGTGACGCGGTCGAGAACTTTGCCCAGCAGTTCTCGGCTGTACAGAAGCAGACTGAGGCGATCAGTCACATCCTGCCGCGGCGGTCAGCTGCTGCCTCCACTCCACCGCCTGCGGCTCCTCAGTCTGCTCGTCGCCGAGGGCGTCCTCCTGCGTCTGCCCCTGCTCCCGCGCCGCAGTAGCAGCCTCCACCTAAGCGGCGCCGTCGAGCCAGTCGCAGGCAGGGCGCCCCGCCCGTCCAGGCCCCCGCCAAGAAGGGCAGCAAAGCCAAGAGTAAGCGGCCCTAGGACGGGCGACCCGGAGATGGAGGGAACTGCTCTTCAGGAGACGATGACCGCATCGCTCCTTCCCCCGGAGGAGGGCCGGGTGGGGAATATTTCGTTTCCTTTTGTTCCGCCGCTGGCCTTAAAACCAGCGGTACCCAAATTTTCAATAAAAGAGCAGTTTCTACCATCTCTGGGTCCGAAGGGGACCCGGAGAGCAGTGGGGGAACAGAATCCTCACCACTCTCATCTGCCTCCTCTATCGCCAGTGAGCAGCAGTGTGCAGTCGAGAACGCCACCGAGCCACCTCCTGCACCTCCTGCCCTGTGGAACCAGGTAAGTGCTGCACAGCGCACACAGACCCCGCTACGGGCCGCCTCCCAGAGAGAGCCCCCCGAGCCGCGTCCCTGTGTTCCACCTCGCTGCCCCACTCCGGGTACGCCTGCGGTCCCTTTGGTCATTCGGACCATCAGGCTCGGCTATGCGATTCAGTTCGCCCGGCGTCCCCCCAAGTTTCGGGCCATCCACTCCACTACAGTGAGAGCAGCCGATGCCCATGTCTTGCGTGCGGAGATCGCAGTCCTACTGGCGAAGGACGCGATAGAGCCGGTCCCTCCAGCCGATATGAGGTCAGGGCACTACAGTCCCTACTTCATTGTACCCAAGAAAGGTGGTGGGTTACGACCGATCTTGGATCTGCGAGTTTTGAATCGGAGCCTCCACAAGCTACCGTTCAAAATGCTCACGCAGAAACGCATTTTCGAATGCATCCGTCCCCAGGATTGGTTTGCAGCGATCGACCTGAAAGACGCGTACTTTCATGTCTCGATTCTTCCTCGACACAGGCCGTTCGGCGCTTTGCGTTCGAGGGTCGAGCATATCAGTACAAAGTCCTACCCTTCGGGCTGTCCCTGTCCCCCCGTGTCTTCACGAAAGTCACGGAGGGGGCCCTTGTTCCCATGAGAGAACAGGGCGTTCGCATCCTCAACTATCTCGACGACTGGCTCATACTAGCACACTCTCGAGATCAGCTATGCGAACACAGGGACCTCGTGCTCAGGCACCTCAGCCAGTTGGGTCTTCAGGTCAACTGGGAAAAGAGCAAACTCTCCCCTGTGCAGAGGATCTCTTTTCTCGGTATGGAGTTGGATTCGGTCACTCAGACAGCGCGCCTCACAGAGCAGCGTGCTCAGTCGGTGCTGAACTGCTTGAACACGTTCAAAGGCAGGACGGCGGTCCCACTGAAATTTTTTCAGAGGCTCCTGGGGCATAGGGCAGCGGCAGCAGCGGTAACCCCGCTCGGCTTGCTTCATATGAGACCGCTTCAGCACTGGCTTCACGGCCGAGTCCCGAGATGGGCGTGGCATCACGGCACTCACCGGGTGGCAATCACACCGGCCTGCCGTCAGACCTTCAGCCCGTGGTCAGACCCTTCGTTCCTTCGGGCAGGAGTCCCCTTGGAACAGGTCTCCAGGCATGCTGTGGTATTCACAGATGCCTCTGCCACCGGCTGGGGTGCCACGTACAACGGGCATGCAGTGTCAGGGGTGTGGACGGCTCCCCAACTGCATTGGCACATCAATTGCCTCGAGTTGCTAGCAGTACATCTCGCTCTGAGCCACTTGAAAAGGCCGCTACGGGGCAGGGACGTACTGGTCCGCACGGACAACACTGCGACCGTTGCGTACATCAACCGACAAGGTGGTCTACGCTCCCGTCGCATGTCGCAACTCGCCCGCCATCTCCTCCTCTGGAGTCAGAAGCATCTGAGGTCGCTTCGAGCCATGTATGTCCCCGGCGTGCTCAACCGTGTGGCCGACGAGCTATCACGAGCTGTGCTTCCGGGAGAGTGGCGACTCCACCCCCAGATGGTTCAGCTGATCTGGAGAGAGTTCGGAGAGGCTCAGGTAGACCTGTTTGCCTCCTCAGAGACCTCCCATTGCCAGCTGTTTTACTCCCTGACCGAGGGAACACTCGGCACGGACGCACTGGCACACAGCTGGCCCCGGGGCCTCCGCAAATATGCGTTTCCCCCAGTGAGCCTACTTGCACAGACACTGTGCAAAGTCAGGGAGGACGAGGAGCAGGTCCTTATGGTGGCTCCCTATTGGCCCACCCGGGACTTGGTTCCCGGAACTCATGCTCCTCGCGACAGTCCCTCCCTGGCCCATTCCTCTGAGGAAGGACCCTGACTCAGAGACGGGGCACCCTATGGCACCCGCGCCCAGACCTGTGGAAACTCCATGTCTGGTCCCTCGGGACGCGGAGGTTCTAGGTGACTTACCCCCAGAGGTACTTAACACCATCACTTCAGCACGGGCGCCGTCCACGAGACGTGTTTACGCCCTGAAGTGGAACCTGTTCGTCAAGTGGTGTTCTTCTCGCCGAGAAGACCCCCGAAGATGTTCGATAGGGTCTGTGCTTTCCTTCTTGCAGCAGGGGTTGGAGCGTAGACTGTCCCCTTCCACCCTCAAAGTACATGCTGCCGCTATTTCTGCTTATCATGACCACATAGATGGCAAAACAGTTGGGAAGCACGACCTGGTCGTCAGGTTTCTTAGGGGGGCGAGATGATTAAATCCTCCTCGACCCCCCTCCATACCCTCTTGGGATCTTTCCCTGGTGCTTTGAGCACTTCAGGATGTTCCCTTTGAGCCTCTGCAATCAGTAGACTTAAAGCTTCTTTCCATGAAGACTTTGCTACTGGTTGCATTGGCCTCTGTCAAGAGGGTGGGAGACCTGCATGCATTTTCGGTCGACGAATCGTGCCTAGAGTTCGGGCCGGGTGACGGCCACGTGGTACTAAGACCCCGGCCTGGCTATGTGCCCAAGTTTCCTACCACTCCCTCAAAGACCAGGTAGTGAACCTGCAAGCGCTGCCCTTGGAGGAGGCAGACCCAGCCCTGGCTTTGCTCTGTCCCGTTCGCGCTCTGCGTATGTACGTGGACAGAACTCAAAGCATCAGGACCTCAGATCAGCTCTTTGTCTGTTACGGAGGCCAGCAGAAGGGAAAGGCTGTCTCCAAGCAGAGGTTGGCCCACTGGATAGTGGATGCCATCGCCTTGGCTTACCAAGCACAGGGCGTGCCCTGCCCGCTTAGGTTGCATGCACACTCTACGAGAGGCGTTGCATCCTCCTGGGCGCTGGCACGTGGCTCCTCGCTAACAGATATCTGTAGAGCTGCGGGCTGGGCGACACCTAACACGTTCGCTAGATACTATAGCCTACGTGTAGAGCCGGTCTCCTCCCGTGTTCTCACCCTAAACGGGTAGAAGCACTGAGAGGTCTGGCTCTGTCGGCTTGCTGCACCCTACTGTGCACCCTTATTGCTCCAGAGTGAAAAACCTGTCGAGTCCTCCAAAACCCCTCGGCCCGGACTTGGCGGAGCGTCCGGCGCCAGGCCCTTATCCGTTGAATCCTTGAGAACCAGATCTGGGCTGGGTTCCATATGTGTGACCCTACGGGGATCCCATATGTGTATATATTCCACGGATGCTCCTATCGGAAGCCCGTGTCTTTCCCTTGGGCTAAGTCACCCATTATTTCATATGCAGTACAGCCTTCGGGTTAGTCCATATGTATTTCCACGTAACTCTTTGAAGAAGTGGCTTCCGCAGCGTTCCTTCCTAAACAGGAAAGGCACGCTTTCCCAGTGTTATCCAATATGTCACTGTATGGGTTATCACGGAACAACAGTGTCAAACTCTCTGTGTAAGCCTCCTCCTATCGTCCTTCCAGGCAAGAAGGTGTAGAGGCTTGCATGGGGGCGCTGGATGGGGTGCAGCAGCTGTGGCGCTTTGGTAGGGATTCCTATTTGGTCAGTCATGACCTACGTCGTAGTGACTGACCGATAGGGAACGTCTCGGTTACATATGGTAACCCTCGTTCCCTGAGGGAGGGAACGGAGACGTAGGTCCCGTCGCCACATCTGCTGCCGCCCGCCGGGGCGGCCAGCTTCTCAGGCTTGGCTCCTCAGCAAAAAACTAACTGTGCAATCGCTCAGCTGCTTGTTAAATACCCGCGCTAACGAGGTCGCGCAGCTGATGCAAATGATTGCACGCCAATGTGCATTGGCCTGTTTTAGTTTCATTCGAAGTAGATTGGCCTCTCTAGCGAGATTCCTATTTGGTCAGTCATGACCTACGTCTCCGTTCCCTCCCTCAGGGAACGAGGGTTACCATATGTAACCGAGACGTTTTCCCATAGCGTAAGCTACTTACACAATAGGAGAGACCTCTCGAAAGGGAACTGCTACAGTCATCCTCTTCATGTGAGAAACCATTTTACCTCTCTTTAAATGGTCTGTTATTAACTGAGCAGCAGCTGTTGTAGTAGGTATAGCAGTGTGCAGGGTGGAACAGATGGCTATGCATATTCAGACAAGTTCTGTTCACTGTAAAAATGAATTAACATCTCTAATGTGAGTGTGTGACAGGAGGGTCAGAAGGCCCATTGATGTCAGGAATGACCCTGCTGGTGTGCTCTTCATGACTTTTCAAGGACCCCCATTCAGTCAAAATCCTTTTTAATTGCTATTTCTGTACAGTTTTGAACATTTAGAAACGGTAACAGACAGTATTGTAAACCAAAGTATGACCAACATCTGTAAATACATTTAGCCCCTGAAATTCAGTACACTTGCAAAAAAACAACAACAAAAAAAACAAGGGTTCTGACCAAATACCATGGTAATATGGTACATTCAATGGTATATATCAAAGTATAACTGTTAACATTTCTATGCAAATAAATTAATTATTGATTCATTAAAATATTAACATTGGGTAGCACTGGGGAATGAAATGTAGTTTCTCAGGCACACACTCAACACTCTTTTTTTGCATAACATAGATGTCTACAGATCATAAGTTGCAGTCCATCTCTTAAGCATGAGATGATGCATTCTTAATGTATGTGGGGGAGTTTGAGTTCTTTAATGTCTTAGGCAGAGAACAAAATGAATCGGCGAGACTTCACTGTGTACAGAATCCTCTTCAGAAGATATGAATATAGTGTGAAACATTACATGTTCACGTATAAAAGGGCAACAGTGGTTGACCGATATATCGCCAAGGCCAATATATCGGCTGACATTTGACATTTGCTTATTATCACCATCGACTGATACGTTTTTTCTGTTTGGCCAATGTGTCGGAAGTGGAGCTTTTATTTTGACAGCCCTGAGAATGCCAGTGCCTGAGCACACACTTCTATTCTCCGTCTTCTTTACATTCTCTGTTTAACAGTTCTGTCTAATTAGTTATTATATTACACGTTATTATACATATTATATGTTATTACTGTATGAAATAAGTATTGAATTGTTTTTCCTTTTACATCATTGGTAATGTTGACTAATAATAATTTAGATAAATAAGATCATTTAAGATAAGGTTGTTTTGCTCTCAAGACACACTGGTCTTGGTCTTAACTTTGTGACTACAACCCTAATATTAACATAGAAAGGCAAACACTATAATACTTTCTCATTTACCAGCATTCAGCAAATACGCATTTATATAATTTAAACAAGTATTTGAATGTCTAATAAACTTTTAATTTCAAAAAACTTGCAGAATTAGTTTAATCCAGCTGTCAGATCGTCTGAAGTGTGCATTTGTAAATGTATAGGCTACTCTGTGCTTGATGGTCGGTCCGTGCGAATCGGATGCGGACAGCTGAGTTTAGCAGTCACTTGAGACACACGATCGACAAACTTTAAATCCTTGATTTCAAACTGTTCTGCTATCTATCTTTCTATCCAATTGGCCACTATATCCTGTTCATGCCATGTTCACCGTGTGCTGTATGTAAAATGAAGTGTTCTCTTGTCTTCCTTTGAATATATGATACGAATTAAATATGATTTCCAGTGCTATGCACACAAACTTATTTTATTTCAGTTTTTTTAACTTTTTTATTCATTTTCAAATTATTTATTTCCAATTTAGTAAATATTAAGTAAAATAAATATAAATTTAGTTTGAGCAAGTGTTATGCGTGCGATTTATATCGGACATCTGCTCTCTATCAGCATTAGCCATCAAATAAATCGATATCAGCCGAGATAAAAGAGAATTACAATTTCCAGAATCCTCATTCTAAATGTTGTATTTCGCCTGTTCTAAAAGAGAACATTTTTCCCATTTGTCAGAAAGTGTCACTATAGATACAAATACTAGTATTTTCAAATTTCCATTCAATTTTGACTAAAATCTGATCATTGAAATGCATTTGGAAGTGTCTGTAATTAAACTCTTCATCTTACCATAACAGTCTCACCCCATGTCATATGATGTGAGCATGAAGATGGATTGTCACCGATGGCCATCTGATTTCATATGACATGATTTTGTCTCAATGAGGTGTCATAACACCAAATGCATGAACTACACCTCTCTGGTGTCAAAGCCAATGTCGCTAAAGCAATAAAAAAATGATCTGTCTGATATATTTCATGTGGTCTTAGAAATCTAAATCTGTATCAATAAGAGTAATTCAACCCACTCTCTATATGTTCAGTGTTAAAAAAAAAACTTAAATATATGCGTGATTAATAAACACATCAAAAAAAATTAAAGTAACACATACTAGGAAGTAGCATTTGCTGGAGCGAATTCCGACAAAACACCAAATGTCTTTTTCTCCCCCTACAGGCTGCTTCGAGTGTTGTATCAAGTGTCTGGGCGGTGTCCCCTATGCCTCTTTGGTGGCCACCATCTTGTGCTTTTCAGGTGTGGCTCTGTTCTGCGGCTGTGGGCATGTGGCACTTACGGGCACCGTGACCATGGTGGAAAACCACTTTTCTCGCATCACCTCCGACCATGCTACCCTCATTGATGTGTAAGTGTGTGCTCATATAAATGGCCATGATAATTCAAATACCACAGATACAGTAACTCCCCAATGATAGCTGTGTCCATATATTTAGATTGCTACTGTCATGTGCTTGAGGTTTCTTGTTTATCTGGTAACACTTTACAATAAGGTTCCATTTGTTAATATTAGTTAACATAAACTAACAGTTAAAAATACTTCTAAAGCCTTTATTAATCGTAGTGTTCATTTCAACATTTACTAATACATTATTAGGATCGAAAGATGTATCTGTTAATAATATTTAATGGACCTGAGCTACCATGATCTTTTAATGAACAATTGTTTATCTAAACTTTTACTTGAACAAAGATTAAAAAATACTGTCAAAAATGTATTGCTCATTGTTAGTTGAGATGTTAGATAGCCTGTCAACTGTCAGTGTTCCGGTAGCATGACACTTTGTATGCTTTTTATTGCCTTTTTTTCCCCATGTCATGTATTTTAGTAATCATCATGAATTAGATATCATTTGAAAGCTTAAATACTTTCATCCTGTAAAACCGTTTTGAAATTGGACATTCCTTTACCTTGAAAATGGTATTTTAAATCCTTTTAGCGGACAACATTTTTGTGATATCAACTTCAAATTTGGAATACAACTTTGGTTAGACATATGCCTTTGATTTTCTAGAAAAAGAGTCCAAATTATTTTGTCAAATATATATTTTGTATAAAATTAAACTGTTTAGTTCAGTACATTTGCTTTAAAGTATATTTTTATAGTCTTTTTACTCTTGAACTTTAGAAAGTTTGCTTTAACTTCTACTTGGATCTGCTGAGTGTCTTATTTAAAAAGAGACCAACCTTAAGTCGGTGCGTAGCACAGCCTTTTTATGAAGTGTCATAGTTTATCATTTTCTACCTGTTTGAATTCATGTCCATATGTAAGAACACAGTGACATGCTCAAGAGTGGGTATGTGGTGAGAAATTACCTCTAGAGTGCCAGCAAATAACTGGCTGTACTTTCTGTACCATCATGTCATCTTGAGCTTTACTGGGAGCAAATGGCCTTTGATTTCCTGTGTACATACACAGTGTCAGTGTGCAGTATACACAGTGCCTAAAATCTGCCAAGAGTTCATGTGCAGCCCCCACACCAAAATACACTTAATCATAGCCACAATTGTTTACAGAGCATGAACTCTGGCAAATGTGATCTTAAATAAACCATGTTTTGCATCATTCCATCTAAACTGATCTGTTTTCATGTATGCGAGTTAGAACTTTAATACATTTAAAAATCTTGGCTTCTCCATATAAATATTTGACAATTTTGAGGGATTGTTACCCACCTCTCACAATAACACATTCAATTTAGATAAATGTTTCCTTTATTATGAAGGGTTCAGATTTTACAGTACATCATCTATGGAATTGCCTGCTTCTTCTTCCTGTATGGCATCATCCTGTTGGCTGAGGGCTTCTACACCACCAGTGCTGTCAAAGAGATGCACAGCGAGTTCAAGACGACTGTGTGTGGACGCTGCATCAGTGCCATGGTAATGCCAACACACACATACAAGCACGGACATTAAAAAAACATGTCACAGTAGAAAAACATGCTTCTACCTACATTTCTGCAAAACTCCAAAGCCGTACCCATATATACAATTGACTTTCAGTTTCCAGTGTTCCTTGGAGAATACTATGTTTTGACCACTTTTGACATAGTGCATGATTTGTAAACTAATACATGTTGATGTTTGCATAACATTACCAGCCCCACTTGATACAGCATTAACCTTTTAGTGCCCCTCAATAGACAATTCATTTCCGAACTGCTGTGGTATAGACCCAACCAATGAAATACAAGGCTGCCAGATTCACATCATCAGTTTCAGATAAAACTGAATGCACTTTTAGCGGCACTAATTAGACATTTCACTTTGTGAAATGTGTCATGAAACGTGCAAGAAGCAACGTAATAACGTTTTGCGGAACATGTTGTCGCCACAGGCAAGGTTTTCCAATGAGAGTGGGTTGGCAAATACGCTTTCCATAAACATATACGAGCTCATTCAAATACATTTACCTCCCTCCATAAACATTAAATTCTTGAGGACAGATCTGACGCGATCAGTGCAGTGTACCCCAATTCCTATAATTGCTGTATAATTGCTGCAGATGTAGGATTCATCTTTATAGCCTTCAGGCCATGTATGGATGTGTCTTTGTACGTATGTGAACTCTTGTGATGTTTTTTAAGCTGGGAATCATGTGTGCATGTTCACATGAGTGATTGTGATAATCTAGTGGCGAAAGATCCAAGGTGATTCAGCGGTAAATAGGTCATCATTTTGGGTCACATTCATGCTGTATTCACTGCAGGATTTAAACAGGATCAAAACTGAGATTATTCTAGTCATTATGATATTAGATATATGGATATTGAGTGGATATTTAGCATGAGGGTCTAACTGCAACAAACTAAACAAGACTTCTCTTTTTTTCTTTTTTGAAGTTTGTGTTCCTCACCTACATTCTGGGATTGGGATGGCTAGGCATCTTTGGCTTCTCTGCGGTGCCTGTTTTCCTCTTTTATAACATGTGGACCACATGTGGTGCCATGAAATCCCCTATTGCCAACCTCACCTCTGTGGACAGCATCTGTGTCGATGTGCGCCAGTATGGTAAAAAACCTTGAGATTGAATCATTAGATAATACTTGGTTATATTGTTTTGCAAAATCAACATCAATTTACAATGTAAGAAGTAAGTGATTTTAATAGAATGTTAACTAGTGTACACTTCCTTCTACAAATACAATCAGCCATTTACTTCCCTGGCATTTACTGAAAGCCCTACCAGTGGCAAACTATATAACCATTCATTCCATTTAATAATATGTCATTATTCAAGTGTATTGCTTTGGTATTCTTTATAACTTTTAGATGAATGTATGTAATACATGTTATCATTTTCAGGAATCATCCCATGGAACGCTAGCCCTGGTAAAGCCTGTGGGTCCACACTAAGCGACATCTGCAATACTAGTGAGGTAAAGATTTACCTCATTTGTCCCTGAAGATCATCACATATGTACTGAAAGGAAGTTATTTACCCTGTGAAGCCTGAGTTGAAATAATAGTCAGAAAAGTTGTTTACATTTTTTCAACTGTTCACTGAACAAAAAAAAAAACAGACAAAAAAATGCAGTTGCTGTTATATGGCCAAAAAATAAGATGAAATTCTGATAGCCTGTAATGTAAATTAATGAGATTTTTATAACAGTATAGCAGAGTACTGACATAAAATGCACATAAATATCAATTGTCACTACTGTATATCTCCTAGAGCTGCACAATTCATCATTAAAAAAATCATGATCTCATTCCTAAATGACAACGGTTCGCTTGTCTCTATTAAAGGATTAGTTTACTTCAGAATGAAAATGTCCTGATAATGTGTTCACCCCCACGTCATCCAAGATATTCATGTCTTTCTTTCTTCAGTCAAAAATAAATTAAGGTTTTTGAGGAAAACATTCCAGGATTTTTCTCATTTTTTTCTTTTCAACCACACAGTATTATTTCTGTGTTATAAACATTCATATTATCACAAAAGTACTAGGATAAACGATGGCTATAAACAATGATGTCTACGGAAGGGATATAAATAGAGCAAATCACCTTTTGAAAGTAACTTTTACGCTTCAGCAATTGTATAGATTACATTGTTACAGGACTTCTAAACAAATGTAATTTGTCATTGAATCATTCATTCATTCATTCATTCAAGAGATTTGTTCAAAAACTCTGAAAACTCTGATGTTCAGTAAAAAAAAAAGTTAAGTATTTATGAGTGAGTCATTGAATCATTCATTCAAAAATGTTTTAATTCATTCAGATTAATTAAACATTCTAAATAGACTGCAGCCATTAACATTTTGTCAGAAACTCTGGTAAATTACATGTTAATTTGTTTAATTATCTGTTCAGAAGAATCGTGAATCTCTGTTTGAAACAAAAAAATTGTGATTCTCAATTTATCCAGAATTCTGCAGCTCTAATATCTCCCAATAATACGTCTTAGTAAGATGATGTTCGGTCGTTTTTATTGTGGGGCCAAAACATATAATACAATACAACAATGTTTAAGAGATGTAAAAATTAAATATGTACAGGAATGTACATTCCTTAGAAGCCTGTTGTATCATTTGATACAATGTACATTTTTAACATGAAGTTCTTTATTATAAAATCATTAAAGTTTTCACAGCAGAAAGAGACTATAAAGTAGGATTCCTAGTAAAGGGTAAAAGGCTGACATTTGTGTGCCGCCTTAAGGAATATTTCTTTTTTAAAGAAAAAGGTACATTTCTCAGGCAATGCAATTTTATTTTAAATGAGTAATATTACATTTTGTGCGGCTAGGTCTGTAGTCTTGTGTTAGTTATGTTTTTTCATAGTAATGCTAGTAATGGATTTCATAACATTTCATTGCAGTTCTATCTGTCCTACCATCTTTATATTGTTGCCTGTGCTGGAGCTGGTGCCACTGTGATCGCACTGGTAAGATTTCATGTTCATTAATTGTTTTCTTAAGTAACTTGTTTATATCAAGAATATTAGTTGAAAATGGTCTAAAATTGCTTAGTAAAGAATTGTGTTGATGTGTAGAGAAAATGGTACAATATAGTGCCATGGTACTATTTTGCAATATTCTGTCATCAGTTCTAATCAGATCTTTAGGCACAGATTGATGTACGGCTACATGCTTTTATGGGGAAGTTTATGTTGTAAAGTTGCTACTGTACATCTAAAACAATGTTTGGTCTCACCCACTGGTTTGTCTCTCTTCCATTCAGCTCATCTATGTGATGGCCACAACGTATAACTTTGCTGTGTTGAAGTTTAAGAGCTACGACCACAGTCACACCACTAAATTTTGAGCTTTTGTACGAGAGCAACTGCAAAGTCTGTGAAAGTTGTTCTCAAAGATAGAGAGAAAAAGTGATAGTGTAAAAGAGGTCAGGACAAAGGTAAGGTAGAGAATAGATAGAGAATTATTAATTCTAATAGCATTGGACTAATTTTTTTTTAAAATGTAGTGCATATTAATGTTATTGTCTAATGTTTCTGTACTAGTTTGACAAGTGTGATCTTTTGACATAACAAGGATAATAAAGTTCACTCACTTAATGTTTTCCATACATTTTTACATGTTAATCTAGGACCAAATTCATAGAGTACAATCCAGAATAATGTATTTTATTTAACGATAATGAGAAAATTACATTTAAGTAGGCTTAGTGAGAATGTAACTCTTCTGTCAGTCCACCAACACCTAATGGACAGGATTAAAATAAGAAAAGAAAATTGTGGCGAGCACGCCACCGGCCTCGCACCATTCTCTCACGGCTCTCGGCCTCGTCCTGCTCGCCACAAACATATTATTTGATAATTATGTCTCCATTGAATTATATTCGCCCTGATGCACCAGTAGTCCATAATTCAGTGAGATAGAAAAGACAAGGCAAGTACAGTAGATGAGAAGAGCATAGTTATTGCTGCTATGAAAGCTAATATGAATGTTATTAATGCTCAAGTGAAACTTTTACTTATGCTACATGTACCTGTGAAGGGTGTGACTATCCTTTTTAACTCCTCATGTGATGTTTTGCATTCATGGAAATGACTAAAAAATGGCAATATCTTTCAGAGCCTTTATTGTTAGATTCATCCAACTACTACTTACTTTAGTATTCTGTTTATTATAGAATTAAAACATAATATAGATTATGTGCCTTTTGTATCATTCTCAAACCAGTATAGTTCCTGTTTTCTGAAAGAAGAAATAAACAATTATTGTTGAGAAGTTCATTTCTTTTTATTTGATAGATCAGATCAGACCTTTCTTTGGATACCACCAGTAGTTATTACATAATCTTTTATTTGCTAAATGTTAACACATGAAATAATAATATTTCATGTGATGCTGGCTACACTGAAAAAATATATTGATATTGATCTAATTGAAAATCATGGTTTCTGGGTTTAAACCTGTTTCGTTCAGTTTGTCTAAAAGCAGATAACACTACCCATAAAACAATTAAAAGACACAATTTTGTTTAAATAGTATTTTCGTGTATTGATGTGGAGAAAACATACTGGTTAGCTTTACTGACTGCTGAAATCATTGTGGGTTTTATTATTTTTTTCAGGTGCATAACAGAAAATATGATGCATATTTTAAAAAGACAATAATGAACTAAACTAGAATGTTTTCTGAAGAAAATGTGAGTGGGTGCTTGAAGTGGCAAAATTCGCCACTCGGTTGCTAGGATGTTGTGCATGATTGCATATGAGCCAACAACCATGTCTGTACGATGTTGTGGAATTTAAATATGGCTTCTATATGTCGCAATATGGTTGCTAGGTGGCTCTAAATGGTTGCTAGGGTGTGAATACACAGTTACCATGTTGATATATACAGACTGTTTCCCAACTGAAACAAAGAGCCAACCCCATCTCTATACGATGTTTTGAAGCAGAGATATAGTTCTTGAAAAACGGTTACTATGGTACTCTGTGTTTTTGGTTTGGTTGCTATGAAGCTGCCAATGATTACGCTCCAAAGGCTGCTTGTCAGTATGAATGATATAAACCAACTCCCATGACTTTGACATTCAGAATGGAAGATATCCCTCTTTGGATTTTGGTTGCTAGGGTGCTCGACAATGGTTGCTAGGGCATGGCCAGTAAGTGTTGAGGTGATTCAGGATTGGCTGTTTGCTGCCTCGAGTCAAACGACACCACCCTCATGTTCCTATGACACTTCTATTTAAAGATATCCTTTTGATCTCGTTCAATGTAAGTGTATGGAACTTGTTACTAGGGTGCTCTAAATGGTTGCTAGGGTGTGACTTGTCCTGTAGAAACTGATTGGTCGTCTGAGTAAAATGAGCCCGCCCCCTTGTCTCTATGACACTGTGATCCAGAGTTATGTTCAATACAAAATCCCTATGCAATTTATCATAGTAGGAGAAACATGCGTTTCATGGGCCGACGTTCGCCATAGTAAGTCAATGGGGAAACTTTGGGCCTCTCCTGCCCCCCAGGGGTGCAACTTTTATCCCATTGTGAGGTATGTTCTTACAGAGCCAGTTAGCCTATTCAAATGCGTCAATTTACACGTTTCTGCGAAATCCTCGCTCGGAGCTGCGACTCGTCAAAGTTTGACGCAATGCAAAGTCTATGGGACTTTTTCGGCTGCTTTTTCACCCCTGGGGCAAACAGCGTACCCCTGATCGCTTATAAAAGTCATAGCACACTTATCCTCAATGAGTCGGTTGATTTGACGCCTCACTCACAGGTCTGTGACAAACGGTGCGGGGGGTTAAGCGGGCCAAAGTTTTGTCCTTGAATAGTAAGTGTACTACTAGAAATAATTTCAATGGGGAAACTTTGGGCAGCTCCTGCCCCCCAGGGGTGCAACATTTACCCCATTGTGAGGTATGTTCTTATAGAGCCTGTCAGCCTCTTCAAATTTGGCAAAACGTTTCTGCGAAATTCTCGCTCTGAGCTATGACTCGTCAAAGTTTGTCACAATATTAAGTCTATGGGATTTTTCGGCCGCTTTTTCGGCCCTGGGGCGAACACCTGCCCCCATGGATCTCCTCTCTTGAGCCATAGCCATCTTGAGGCTTTCTCTGCCGCTTCAGTGGTATTGCGGGTGGCTCTTCTCCTCCTGCATCCTACCTCTATTGGGAGACACCTTGCTCTCCATCCAGCTTGTTGACACTTGCTGACCAGTCCCTAGTACTTGGCAAGCTTCCTCTCAAAGGCCTTTTCCAAGCGGTCTTCCCAAGGGACTGTAAGCTCCAACAGAACCACTTGTTTGGTGGACTCAGACAAGAGAACGACATATTATAATTTAGATTTTTTATGGTGAAATTAAACTGTAAAAAGCCACATTTTTATAGAAAATATATTGATTGAGTGTGGTATGGTCTTTAATAAATCAAACTTTGTATTAATGTTTTTGGGGGGGAAATAAATATTTTTGATTAATAAATAAAGCTGCACGTTTTATCTTTAAAAGATCGCTATCTCGATTTAAACTCTCAGGCTATCTTATTCTTAAATGACAACGATTCAGCTTTGTATATTAAACCTTTGACAAGTATGATCACAGCAAAACATTTAAAACTGTGTTGACGCTTTTGCTGACCCAGAGAGAACAGCTGTCATGTATAGGTATGAAACAGCTTCACAGTCTTTTCAAATACACAATATCATTATTTGTTACAATAATGCAAATTATCACAATTATTACATCATTACACCAGTAAGTGGCAACAAGTGACTTTAAAAAAAAAGTATGTCATTGAATCAGTCATGCAAGAGATTTGTTCAAAAACGATGATTCATCCAGCAATGAAACAAGTGAAGTCTTTTTGAGTTAGTCATTGAATCATTATTTTTTTAACAGATTTAAAAATATATATTTATTAATAATAATTAAATATTTTTATGCTGCAATTAACGTTTTGTCATAACCTCTAGTACATAACATGCTTTTTTGTTTAGTTGCCTATTCAGAATTTTGGGAGAATCATGATCTCTCTTAAAAAAAAAAAAAGAAAAAGAAAAAATAGATTTTCCATTTACCAAACCATAAATATAATTTGAAAAAAACAATTTGTCTGTAACTGCAATGGGTGAAGTGGCTACAATAAAGCGCACGACAGAGCAAACAAAGTCTTTAACAATAAAACAACAAGAGATTTCATGAGTATAGTATAACAACCACATAAAGACGTAAACGAGACCGAACAAATAACTGAATGACCTGAATGACTTTTCAGTGTATTCTGATCAACTAATATTCATTTCTGTGTGGTGCAGCTATAATAATTCCCTGCGATTAAGTTACTTAATAGGTTCTTAGAGCAACCAATTAATACTGTCTTAACTCTAATAGCTGGCTTTGGCTAACTAACCCACTCATGACTAATCCTTCCCTCCACCTGTTTCTCCCTCTCCATCTCTCTGTCTATTTTGTTTGTCTTCTTTCCCATCTCTACTGTTCACAGATCCACTACCTGATGATCCTGGCAGCAAACTGGGCCTACCTAAAGGGAGCATGTCAGCAGACTCATGACTACCAGGACATCAAGACCAGGGATGATCAAGAATTGCAGGATGTGCAGTCACGCTCTAAGGAGGGTCTAAACTCGTACTCATAAACAGTTCTCTCTGCTCTGTTCTACCCCACCTCTACCTAACCTGCTCTCTAGACCACACCAAAACACCCATACACAAACACAGCCGCTGCAATGACCTGCCACTTTTTAGATGGAACATCGCACAAACTAACACTGCTAAGCGGTGCGCTATCCTGACTGTACATCATAACAGTGGTATAAGTTGGCTATAATCATGATGAAACACGTTCGGGCAAGTTGTTTAACATCTGTAACAAATGATAAGTGGAATCATCCATGATACAGTTAATAGTGATATGATGTGTGTCTTGCTCATCCACTTCATGGTATAAAAGACCACTGGTATAAAAGTGTATACTAGTATTGTACTGTCATTTTGCATTGACAATTTTTTTAACTGGTAGAAAGTGTATATGTACAAGTGTAGAGTCATGGTTATAACTGGCTTATATTTGAAATTATGATGCATTGTCTTGGTGAAGCGCTGCTTACATGATAGATTGTCTGCACTAACTCCTCACAAACATTTCGCAGGAACTTCCTTTTTGGTGTTTTATACATATATAAATATATATAAATGTGTGAAAGTGAATGAATGTTTTTTTTTATTATTATTATTATTATTATTATTATGGGTGCCAGGTTGTGTATTGAAAATGTGTTTATTTAGAATCTTTCTCTGGGCTCTCTCTATCTTAGATATCTGAATTCGCCTCTTTTTCCAACTCTCTTACTTTTTTTTTTCATTTTTCTTTTTTGAGGGTTGGGGGAATAATGCCAGTTCTTGACAAAATTGCACTAATCTTGTAATAGAAAGCAGGTATATTAACACACACACTCACACACCAGTTAAAATATTTCTCTTTACAGGACATTTTCTCAAATCTGTCAGTCTTGGGTATTATCTAGTACTCAACCCTCAAAATAATATACAGAAAACAGTATCTGACTGATATATATCTGTGAGGCAGAACAATTTAGAAGTCTTTGTTTTATGGAAAAAAAAGACAAAATTATTTCCTATTAATGTATAACAGACACTGCCCTCATCAGCCATACAGGTTTAATACTTTCCTTCAGTTTTGTTGCTAAATCTAGGTATTTTCAGTCTTCTAGAATTTGTTAATATGGCAAGATCAATGTTTACCATGAGATTTATGAAATGGTTGTGGCTCCTTTGTGTGAGTTATTGCTATGTGGGCGTGAAACTCTGAAAATGGTTTGAATTTACAGTCAAAAAATGCCGCCTTGTTTTTGCAGTGTATCTTTTTCCTAACTGGTTTCTCTCTTTCTATTACTACTTTTACAATATGACTCTTTTTATTGATCTCTCTATTAATTGAAATAATTATTCTCTGCAATGTCTCTGAAAATATAAGCATGTTAGTATTGTCCACATATACAATTGTTTTACTACCAATTATATGCCATTTCTTGCTGTATGTTAAATTCTGTTAAAGCAAGCTTTCGGGAATTAATCTATTAATGTCCATTATTTATAAATAGATCCAATAATGTCCATTAATCTATTTACCCTGTTTTTGAAAAAGAAAAGGTGTGCCTGGATGTTCTATTGTTCCCTCATTATTGCATGAAGGAAAGATATTTCATTTTGTTTTGCAGTACTTTAAGTGATGTGTAGTCCATTGTTCTAATGAACTACAATTGACAGTGTCCTCCCCCGAAACAATTCACTGTATCTTGATGGAAATTGTAGTCTTAGATGTTTCATAGTCCATTTTATTTGAAGTCAGATGTTTTATGAATCCTGTATAGTGATTTTTGTAACCTTCTCTAGTAAAACATTTTCTATGATCTATATGAACTGTTTTGTGTTATTAAAAAAAAATGCACCTGTGCAAAAGACAGCAGCACCTTCATATATTTGCCATACTGTATTATAACTTCACTGCATTGCAAGATATACTATCATCATTTATATTAAGCCCTTCTGCAGTTTGTGCATATAAAAGTGTATTTTGTTGTAATTGCGCCACCTGGTGTAGGAATAAGAACATTGTGCCCATATTTTTATTATTAAAAATATCTCAACATTACCCTTAACTTTTCATTGAAAAAAATAATAATGATAAAACACAATAAAAAACGATTATCTATAATCAAATACTTTTAATTCAGTAATAGTTCAGTGGAATATTAACAAATACAAAAAAATTATCAAACTCGGGTGAGCCTGCAGGATCATTATTAGAATAATTTTGCGACGGAAATTATGCACAGATGTCTGATCCATGTAAAAGAAAATTCACTCCTAAATGTCTTAGAATGGTGTAAGTTTTCACATTCAGGCATATTAAAAAAATAAAATGTTAGCCCATTCAACCTAAAGTGATAATTAATTAGGGCCCGAGCACCGATGGTGTGAGTACCCTATTGGAATTGCTCCGTTTATTATACAAAACACATTTACAAAATCACACTTCATTACTCTTAAGACAGTCTTACAATGCACGATTGTTAAATAAGACAAACAAACAAACCCGTGCTTAAGGCACTTAAAGTAACACAGCGTGTACGTTACATAGTGCACACGGAAAAATTAGATAAAAACACATTCTAGTGTTCATGAGTGTAATAGCTGTTTATTTCAAAACTGTAAACTGCATTATAATTCGTTGCTGGAGGATCTCACTGATCCCGGTTTGCTTTACCAACATTGATACTTTAGACTACCTAAATCACACAGGAAGGTAATCCAGTGCTTTGAAAGGATGACAAAGGAATGCGAATCAAAGAGATTATTTTAATCTAATCAGGGCATTTAATTCTAAAAGTCTCTTAAAATATGTTCATTGTTCAGAGCTGGACAAGTGTTTGAGATTATATAGCCCTGCTGTACCAAAGTAAGCATATTGCAAACAAGAAGTAATTTCTGGCATCTGCAGTTTAGAGTTGAAGAGCTTACATTTATATGCTAACACACAACAGCACATAAGAGTACTTCAGTTGTGTCCATTTCATTAAAAAGCATCAACAGCAGGAGCCGTTAGAACGCGGCTTTCTGTGTATGTCGATGGTGTCTGTGGGCAGCAGATGTTCTGCGCGATCTTCAGATGCGAGCACACGCCTAACTGCTTCCTCAAAAGCAGCTGAGACATTAGTGGCATCTTTTGCACTTGTTTCAAAGTATGGATATCCACCATTCTCTTGACACCACCTTTGAGCTTCTTCCGTTGACACCTGACGCTCCGTCACATCTACTTTATTTCCTAGAACAACAAAAGGAAATTTCTCTGGGTTCCTGACATCTGCATAGAATGCAAACTCTTTCGTCCAGTTGTTGAGATTCAGGAAACTTTGATTATCATCCACGCTAAATGTAAGCAGACAGCAGTCAGAGCCACGGTAAAAGGGCGTTCGGAGACTTCGGAACCTCTCCTGGCCTGCTGTGTCCCAGATCTGCAGGGTAACCATGTGACCGTCCACCTCCAGCTCTTTGTTAAGAAACTCCACACCGATTGTGTGGAATAGGTGTGAATCAAACTTGTTGGAGACATAGCGGTTCATGAGGGATGACTTTCCCACACCACCATCCCCCAGCAGAATCACTTTCAGCAAAGATGATTTGGTGGTCATTATCATGAACTTTCATAGGTTAGCCTACCTCACCTACAGACCTAAAATGAAAATCAGAATTAGCAAGCGTAAAAGCAGCACAACATCTCACAAAATGTAACATATTGAAGTTTATGGTCTGCATATAGATCAGTTTTTGTTAAAGGTGGAAGTAGGCCAATAAAAAGCCAGTATACATAGGATTTTTTTTGTGAGAGGTGAGGTAAGAGTAGAGCTGGTTCTGGCTCATTTTCAGAGCAGACTTCTAGCCAAAATAGAAATACATTTGAATGCCAGTGTGACATAAATCCGCACAGCTCGAGTCATAAATAATGGTATCTTTAATATGAAGTTTCGAGGAACCCAAGACATTGTTGGTCAAAAAATAGAGTTTCGTAGGCTAGGCTACTGTCCTGTAACAGGAGTGCATTCATCTGAGCCCCGGAAGCGCCGATCATGTGAGACAGATCTTCACCGATCGTCCTGACCTCATAATTTAGCCTAGGCTATATGAAAAATAAATAGAAGAAACAAAAATCTAACTCATAATGCAAGGTTACATTCCTATAACCGTATTCTTTTGATAACATATCACATGAGTCTGAAAACGAACAAGTCTGAACATTTTGAAGAACTGTAGCAAATAAATGTTTACAGTGTAGCTAACGAAAGGCAAGCCTGGGCTATTCGTGACGTATTTTCATAACAATCATTTTTAAAACCCCGACAGCGCTGCTCATGCATTTACAACTGAAAACCTCTTAGTTAGAATACGACGTAGGTTCAAGAAGTCAAGCTCATTTTTTTTACTCGATATCGAAGTTAATCAATGGCAAACTGAAGGACTGTTACAAGCGACTGTTTTCTCGTCATAAAGCAAATGATCAAAATAAGTGTTGTGGCAAGACTTCGCTTTAGTGTAAGATAAATCGAAGTGGTGGCATTCCATTCAATCGCATGATCAACCGCCAGATTGGGACGCTCTTAACGCCATCATTGCTTTAAAGGTCCTATCAAATTCTACACTTGGCATTCCGTTCATTTAAAACATGTGCAGCGCGAGGAACAGACAGTTCGGGTACATACCGTTGAGAATTCAGCAATGAGTGTCGAAGTGCTGTGTTAGCAGCGCCATTCCTTCAAGTAGAAGCAGCATCATCCACTGTATGGAGTCTCAAGACATGGCGCCCCTAGGCTGGCCAAACAAAGCTGCTGAAGCTCATATGACCGAGTGCTCACTCATAAGACATTTAACATGAAATCAATGAATTAAACAAAACGGAAATTAATTGAATTGGTTTCATAACTGAGGACAGCCTGATACAGTAAAAATCCTTCAGTGTAAACTAAATATTCTCTTTGAAGTGCCTTATTCCTCTAATATTTAGTTGGCATAGGACATGTTAATTATTAATTGTCTTTGATTGACGACAGCATTATCAGCGAGTCATTAAGCAAATATCCCTGCTAGTTCTACAGCACACATTCTCTGATGTCATTTGATCACAAACGCACAGCAATATTAAATCAACATTTGTCATTACATCATTCAGCTTGGAGCTTTTGAGCTTGTTAGAACTTGTGCAAGAGGACATGTAATCTTAAAAGATATACAATCAATGTTTGACACATCATGGAATGTTGCGATGAATAGGTTTACACATAGCTGTGTAATGACACAACGCTATTTTGATAACAGTTTAAGTTAAAGTTTAACTTGTTTGAATCTCAAAACCAAATAGAAAGTTTAATATGAGGTTAAATCTGTAATTAGCTAGTTCTTAAAACATATAAAGAGTCAATTCTAGTTGATAAATAGCTGTAAAAAAAAAAAAGAAAAAAAAAAAGAAAAGAAAAAAGGGGCTAAAGTTACAATATGGCTATAAAAATATAATTTCCATGTGAATCTTTCCACATTCAAGACCTATCTATTTAATTACAAATGTGTACATGTTTTAAACCAGAAAACAACACTTAGATTAACAATGTGAGATTCTTAAGTGAGATAATTAGACTGCTTTTTTCTTCTTTTTTTGTCTGAAACATTCAGCCTTTAGCCTTTGGACCCTATTTTGGGCAGATTAACAGGTCACATGCTTTCTGCATGCAGCAACCCTTTCTGTCACATGTTTGCTAAGTTTAGATATGAGAACACATTTAGTTCATACTACATTCGTTGTGCTTCTCCTTTTTTTTGCGATCTGTTTCACATGCATTCATTTAGTTTAAGACTGTGGGCAAAGTCAGTAGCAAAGACCAAATTCCTGACCCATGAAAGAGATGATTGAGGGGGGGGGGGGGGGGGGGGGGGACAAGCTTAATTTTCCTTACAAAACATCATAAATATTACTTTAGAATGTTTTCAAACAAAATATATATTTATAAACCTTTACTTTCGGATAAAAAACATTATTTCATGCAATGGTTAATCAACAGGTGTGCATATTCATGTTTATCAACTAAAATATGTGACATACAAGAGGCTGAATATATTTTACAAAAGGGTCATTCTGTCAAATTAACCAAATTTCAGAAACTTGCAGCTCAAATTTTTGATTTTGCTAACATTTGAAGATTTAGAGCCAAATTGCAGGGTTGTAAAAATTACTTTAAAAAGATTCATCATTTTATTTTTCACACAAAGATTAGTAGGTTTATTAGTAAAATCTGTTGACTTTAGCAATCTTTGTTAGCTAAAAAAAATAGAAAAAGCAATTCTTGTTTTTTTTTTTTTTTTTTTGCCTGAGGTTTGCATGCCTGTAACTCAAGAAGTATCAAATATCTCTTAATATCCTTTTATATTTTGTTTTTTAACAAACTTTTCTTTTGGTATTCATATGTTCAAGGCCTATGGTTCAATTCCAAAGATATTGGGATCTCAATATGGCTCTAATTGAAAACTGATAAATTGCTGAAGAACAAATAATGTTGAAAATGTACTGTATCTCATTTTTCTATCAAAACAATTGTAAATAACATATCTGTTGTATTTCCAAAGTTTGTGTGCCTGTAACTCAAAAGGTATAAAAGATATCTCAATATGATTTTAGATTCTGGTTATTAACAAACGTTTATTTTGAAATCTTAAATTTCAAGGCTCTATTATGGTTCAATTCCATTGATATTGAGATCTCAATGCAGGTCCATTCAGGTCAATGCAGGTTGATTTTTACCTACAGTAGCCTATATTCAATGGTCTAAAACCAAATGTGAGTCACTTTGCACACAGCTGATATTTCATTTAAAGGGGAATGACAGAAGAATGTATAATGTTGAAATAGAAATGTATCTCGTTTCTCTTGGTCAAAAACTATTGCATAACACACCTGTCTAAAGCACTGCCCGTATATTGAAATGGTCAAGTTGAGGCACATTAATTTACTATCAAAAGTATTTATAACAATCTATTTGAATCTGTTTCAGGAATAATTAGAAGAAGGGATTTTGTTCATTTTAATAGCTTCTGAAGTTCAAATACGCAGTATCGTAACTACATTTTACCAATTTCTCTGTGATTGAACCATATAGGGCCATACAAATTAAGATTCCAAAAAATAGTTTCATATAGGAACATGTGTTGGCATATGATGCAACAAAGATTGCTAAAGTCTACAGAATTTACTAACAGACCTACCAATCTCTGTGTAAAAATAAAATAATGATACTGTCGTCTTTCTAAAGTAATTTTACACCCCTGTTATCTGGCTCCAAATATCAGGTGAACCCCCCCCCCCCCCCACCCCCCACCCAAAAGTATTTTTGAGAAAAAAAGTAACTAAAGCCAGGGTCAAAATGGACATGCACAGAAGGTCTTACTTTGTTTTAATGGCTAATATCTTTTAATCTTTAAAAAAATATATTTTCCAAACCAAAACGGACCCGAATGCATTATGAGGATTCATTGCACCAAACTAAAAGCCACAAGAGTTACTTGATTTAACTGTCCACTGAAAGCTCAAATTGTGCAGAACAATACTGATTTTCATCAATATTACATATATCAATACACATGCACTTGCTCAAAGGCAAACCCAATTGCTGTGGTACCACTGCTCTCCACAAGTAGCACAGGTCATAAAAGTCATTGAATCATTATCTGCACTGCCACTCCGTACCCACGAGGGCAAGAACAGCATCCCTCGTGAGATCTGTGTCACCCTGCAGTCCAAACTGCCACAGCGCCTGCAGCGAACTTTACTGGTGGGTGTCCCTTCCACCACCTCTGGTAACTGATGCTCACTGATGCCCAAAGTGGTGTAACCGTCCCTGAGCTGTCGAAGTTCTGCCCCTGCCATTTCCTCTGCAGACATCTGGGCAAATGTCTCTGGAGTCAGGTGTCCTGACATAAGGCCTTGGCGTAGATGAGGGTTCTTTGGGTTCTTTAGGTTGGCCACCTTGCTCCTTATGCAGGACTTGTACTTAAGCTGGTTTCTTCCATAAAGAGCATGAACATGTGCTTCAATGTCCTGAGCAAGGGCTTTGTGTTTGTTCATATGATCTGAGTCTTTTTGCTGATTTGGGGTAAGAGACTGGAGAATCAGAAAGATACATTTGCATCTCAATGCCGTGGAGTCAGAGGAAGTGCTGGGCTGATTTGTGTTTTGAGGAACTGAGGCTCTAAAATCTTCCTCTCGGTCAAATCTATGTGACGCTATGGCTGGAGTGAATCTTTCCTCCTCGTGCTGTAGCTGAACAGATTCTGCAGCATCATTTGCTGGACAGGGCTTTTCAGAAGACAACTTATCTGAGCACACACTACTGTCTTCACATTTGTCTTGTTTTACATCCTTTGTTATATCATGTTGCTCTGTGTTGCATGTACATGCTTGATTCTCATTCCCCATTTCATTTAAGTGCTCAGAACCACTGGTAACAGAGGGAATTTCCAAACACTCCTCAACATTAGGCAGGTTATGTGTCTCTAGTTCCTTGTTCTCCCTTGGGTCTTTGTTATTATGTTTCAGCATAGGTGACAGCTTGTACAACATCTTCCATTTTGAGAGCAAGCTCTTTGCTATTGTTTTAGCACTCACAATTGGACAGAAATTAAGTAGCTTATAAAGAACCTTCACAATTTCTGTAGTCTGAATCTGCTCTAAAGTGACAGGAATGTTATTCAGATCTGTCAGTAATATTACAATATCTTCATAGCTGCCATCATTGTGCAACTTTTCTATTTGTATAGCATAATGAATGATCTCTTTAGTATTCATGGTCTCTTATATATTAAACTGACAAGTAAGCAAGAGAAATTACTAGTGCCAAAAAATTGTTTGGCTTCAACAGCGTTTAGCCTAAATGCACGCATTCGTTTATAAGAATAAACTGCTGCAAAATAGGAATACAATAATCAATTTCTAAATCGTAGACAAACGCAACGCATTCACCTTCAACCAAACACGTATCTTCTTGGTAAAACATTCAGCAGTAAAAGCCTTTTAAAAGGGAGAATTCGCAAGACGCCCGCCATGTCTGAAATAATCCAATAACATTGTAGGTTACACATAGCAAAACCGTCCTATAGAGGGCGTAGTTGCTCAACTTCAATATAACATTTTGACATTTAAACTGCAGTCATAAAACACATTCAGTGGACACTTTTCCACTGTTATAAACGTTTTTTTTTAAAAACTTTTTAAAGTATATTTTCATTTTTAAATCTAGCTAAATGTATAACACTATACTTATGTATTGTAGGCTACATTGGCATTAAATTACAAATGTAGGGTAATTAAAAAAACTGAGTATAGTGCTGCAAGGGAGTTTATAAAACAAAGCTGATTTTTGACGGATGTATCTTTCTCTTTTCTCACAACCGTAATCTATTTGTTTGGTTTGCCCCCTCTTTTGGAAAATTCTGTAAATGCTATTTTTTTCTGCTAGAGGAGCAAATGGTAACGTAAAAAAAAATGTCTGCTGTAGACCTACCTCTCCCGTTCTTAAATTAATATTACATTTAATAACGATGCTTGGATTAGGCTATCTATGTTTCTGATAAATGGCCTTTTTATGGAAGAATAGATAACAAATCAATGAATGCAGATATTTCTCCGGTGAAAGTCCTGCCTTTGATGCTGTTTGGACTGCAAGTTTATTCTCATTTCCGGGAGTTGCATAAAGTCTGAGAGCATTTTAATATCCCCTTCACTGTCACTCCCCCTCCCTCCCCCTTTTTTTAGCAATGAACTGAAAATGCACTATCCAAAATGAAATGTTTGTAAGTAATTCATGAATGCTTTGGACTACAAACGGTTGGTCTCTTTTTATAGAAGACACCCAGCAGAGTATTGCTGAAGTGAAAACAAAACGAAAAATATAAAGGTGTAAAAAAGTTATAGAAGTTTATGTTTAGCCTACTGTTAAGCAAATATAATGTACTAAACATTTTATATTTTATACAAAACATTGTTATGAAATCAAAGCCATATGTCAAACCAAGGTGTGCCCCAAATATGAAGTTGAAATCACAAAAATGAAAGCTCCTGTGAGATTTTATTTTGGCATTAGCCTATACAAAAAATAGCCACCAGGTGTCATCTACATTCCATTGAATGTTTTTTTTAATGTGTTTTCATTTAACAAATTACTTAATTTCTGTCACAACATCTGTGTATCTCAGACCTTTCCGGGCAATATGTGTTTTGTCAAGATTAGAACAAGGTTTGATTATAAAATAGTTAAAATGATTGTTCCAAAGCCCACTGGGGGGAAAAGCCTGCTGAATAGTTATTTTTTACAGTTGGCCTACAGTTTCCATGGTAATGCAATTTCCATTTTCACAACGATTTTCACATGATTTTGAGTGTTTAAGCTTTTGAATGATATCTAATTTTGATGAGTACTAAAATAGACCTATTTGATACGAAAAAAAAGGCAATTAAAAAAATGTGACAAGCGTCCCGATAGCGGGACGATGGCAGTTACTCTCATCCACACCAGTATTTGTGTCTCATGTGTATATAGAGTTATCTGGTTTAAGCTAGTCTAAAACGGTAATTTGCTAGTCCAATCTTATCATAAATTGGGTGTTCCAAAAAATTCTCATCACCTTAGGCTTGTATTCAAGATGTAGGCTTAATGACTTGCTTAGATCTGAAGGAACAGCTACACAGGATTTTACTCTTTACAGGGTAATTTTTACCCCTTTTATAAAAATAGATTTACTAACAAGATTTTAACTTGTGGCTCTGTCTAAACGAGATGTGGAATGCACTTCTCTTCACACATTTTGTAAATAGGCCTGTGTACGTTATAAATGCATGCTGCATCAAATGCATTCACCCTAATAACTGTTCTCTACGATATACTATCTTAACACCATTCACCTTATATATGATTAAGTGTATTCTTTTCACAAAATGGTCAGAGGCCACCAAAAAAAAAGTAATGAAAACTCTCACAGGAGGTTTTGTGATATCCGGAATGGCTCAGAACTGGACGCACACGTAATAGGATAGGACATTCTTTTGGTTCATAGCCACAAATTATTCCTACAACAGGTGTAACCTGAGAGTACAAAGCTTTAAAACGAATAATTTTAAGTCTTTCAAATTTGTTTTCTTTTGTACTTCCCACCCAGTGTTTCTATCTATTTAGACTTTTGGGTGGGACTGCACCAACTCCCAGGCATTCAAAATCTGCCTAAAGAGAGGGAGAGTCTTCTTAAGTTCTTAAGAGCTTCCTTAACAAATTACAAAATGGGGTCCCACTGTTGTTGTTGTTGTTGGTATTTATTTACTTAAACTCAACTTTGATTTCTAGAGACTGAATGGAAATTTACAGAGCTTTGTTCTGTTATTTAGTTCACATACCACAAGAGGGGGATCAAACCTTAGCTTTTGTCCATGGTTCTGCGTTCAGAATCAGAAGGAAATAAAATAAATACTGTCATTTCCTGCTTGCTCTCATGTGGTATTCCAGGCAGAGGTTGGTTAATAAGTGATCTAGGACCAGATGTCTACAAACTAAATTCTTTGCCGATATCAACAAAGCTGTTGTACGAATTCCACTACAAAGGGTAGCATGTATCAACACGCCTGCACTTGCAGAAGTACATATATTCGTACAGCTATGAAATGGGATGATCTTTCCCCTTGAGTTACATTATACAATGTTCAGAAAAAAGTGCACACCATTTATTTCCTGCAGATTATTTTAACACTGGTCTCATTTCCTCCTGGGTCTTGCTAGTTGGGTCTTTGATGTACATTTCCTTTTTCTTTTTTTAAATAACCACAAATATTTATGAGAAATAAATAAACACTGTATAAACAATAAAAGAACACTGCCTTTTTGTTATTTATTCGGTTAAAGTTTGTGTTGTGCACTGCTACTTATACTACTTTGGATTCTTCTTACATTATCTGTATAATTGTTTTTATTCCACTGTATTGTAAATAGCATTTATTCTATTAATCTTGTCTTGTCATTGTTCTAAATATAATGCCATAAACAAATAACGTGACCAATTACTAGTTTTGTATTATACAGTTGTGTATTTTATGTCTCTGTCCCAAGATTATAAATGACTATAAGAGTGTGCTTACACATCTTTGTGGTGGAAAAATGCTGTGGACTTTAAACATATTAAGTGAGATAAGTCTAATTTATCCATATTTATCCCCTTGATTTTGTGCCTGATTAAGACCAGGGAAAATCCATTTGTTGTAGTTGATGCTGTAGAACATGGATACCCCTCTAACCATTAGAATCACGGTCTCACAGATTACAACATCAACATTCCACAGCCTCTTTTCCAAATGGCAAACCTGTTTAGCAAACCAATAGTCACCAACACTTTTTGGTTACCAGCATTCTTCAAAATATTTTCTTTTCTTTTTTTTCAAAGAAGAAAGGGTAACACTTCGTTTTACAGTGTCCTTGTTACACATATCACATAGTAATAAAAGTAAATTATGCATAATTAGCCCAAACTCTAATCTTAGAGTAAGTACATGTTGTTAATTAATATTACTCAGTCAGTAGGCTACTAATTTGTGTAATTACACTGTAGCAAGAACATCTCAAAATAAAGTGTACCTGAAGAAATAAATGCATACATGTTTGTAATGACATGAGGGTAAGTAAATTATTTATTTTTGGGTGAAATGTCCCTTTAAATGAGAGCAAGACAAGGCCAGGCGGAAGACAATGAGGTTTAAAAATCTTCACAGGCAAACACAGAGAAAGGCTTTTGCTCCTTCAGGCAGGCAGAGTTAGACAAGGTTAGACTCTCGCATGCAGGCAGATAAAGTGAGACAACGTAAGACTCCACAGCGGATGGAATGAGACAGGGTTACTCTCTGCAGACGGAGGGGGGAGGGGTGGGCTGAAGCCCTGCTGCTGTGAGCGTGACCTTGAGTGAAAGAGAAAAAAAAAATGCTGAAAGTTACTCAACTCATTGCTCAGGCTTTGGGCCCAGTGAATGACAATAGTTATAACTGTTGGCTACTGTTAGCCTGATATTTGTACTAGTATGGTTTACCATTCCCTGCCTCTATATATCAAGGTCTATCTCAAATGGTTGCCCATGCTTGTATCTGTACTCTTTATCCTGCAGAAAAACAAAACATCTGACAAAAACAGAAACGCATTCTTCCAAATGAACATTCAGTCTAAACCCTAACCAAGGGAAAATCCTGTTTGTTTTGACTGGAAAAAGTCTTGTTTAGGTTTGGGTTGATAGGGAATTGAGCAATCATGAACATTTGGTGCAAATATTTCATGTTAATTCCACGGTTGTTGTCATTATTCAGTATGTTATCCATAATTTCTCTGTTAAGGCTATTTGCATATTTTTATTTTGCTTACATCTTGTAATGGGTATTGCATCCAAAATATACTTATTTTGGGGTTCTGTAATCTGTAGAATTATTCTATATTGTTTCATGTTTATCACTTAAATGTGTAGGTGCATCGTTTATTTACAAGGTTAATAGAAAATAGTAATAGTTTAGGTACATAATAACTGTAAACTGTGCAGACTGTGAGATGTGAGTTTCGAGCATACACAAGTACATGTGCACCACCCAAAACACTTGTTTTGTTAGTCTTCCACTAACAAAAATTATAAAACATAGGGAGGATGGGATGTTTACTTTTCTGAAGCCGGGTTAATTACCTGGTAGTAAAACATTGTGATCAGGTGCACTGATATATAACAAGGTTCAGAAAAGGAGGCTGTATTTGCACTGGGGCCAGAATTTATATCAGTCAAAATCGATATCTTTAAGGCCCTTTATTTATTCAGTATGCATTAATATTTTTCATTAGTATAAGTGTCAAATCTAACATTCTTTCAGACACTTTGTTCTCTAAACGGGCTGATGTCTCCCCTCCTCCTCCAGATTTCACAACACGTCTCCTGTAGCATTCCCGGCTGAACGGATGCAAGGTACTCTCAGGGACTGATGTTTAAAGAATTTTATTTCCAGAAACACCGTAAGAGCTAAATGAAAGTAAACAAACAAATATTAGACATCTCACTGTAACACATGAGAATACACACAATCCAATTGGCTTTAGTAAATAGTGTGATAACTCAAGTTTTAGTGAGCAGGCTAATGTAATAACCTTGCCTTTCTGTACTGTATAAAACCTGAATGTGAATTATAAATTGTTTTAATTACAACAATCTCCTTTTAAAGTGCTAAAAGGACTAAATGACAAGACTGAATAAACTAGGAATTATTTTGTATAGCTGACGATCTCAATTCAGAGAGAAAAACCTAAAATATATGAAAAGACCAAATAAAGGCCTTCCTGTAAACAATCTATCAGTCGTTCAAATCAAGAGAAACGAAGCAACACTACAGTGTGTTTTGCATGTGAAGGCAATCAATCACACACACTCTAATAACATATCACTGATTTACATAGGGGCGGTTTCTTCATTAGGGCGTTTGGGCGATGCACCACCAAAGTGTGAATGAAAGGGACTTTTTCCAATTACATTCACAATCTCATTCAACCAGAGTTACGCTAGCCGTCACTGTCTGGATATAGTCCAATCAGCGTCATGTCACGTTCTGTGGAGTACCGCCTCTTTTTGGGCGATTTCACTCTGGCTGAGAATCGCCCAGAGTGTTCCCATAGACTTACATTCAAAGATGGTTTTTTTCGAACTGGAGGCACAGCAATGCATTCTCTGCATAGACAGTAAAATAAATGGACACAGCGACCCCATTGATTTCAACGGAGAGAATTGAAGCCCAATAGAAGCACTCACTTCCTGATAGCCAAGCGCACTGCGCAGGCTCAAACTGAGCTTGATGACGTAGATGTGACGTGAGCAACCTGACTGACAGTTGTACGTCTTCTAGTAGCTGTGCTAAGAGGAATCTGAATCATTCCCTTCCAAATCTTGCAGAAATGGAGAGCGTGAGTATTAGCTGTCCATGAGCTAGCAGCAGGAGCAACTTTACAACTCTCTATGGGCTTCTCCCTTGACTTTATGCCTCCACGTCCCCCCATTGCGCGCAAGCTTCTACTTCTGTCTATACGGTAATTTTCTGTAGTGTGCGACAGAGAGTCGCGTGTTATGACGCAATCGTTAGCCTATTTTTACAAAAACGGGTTCTACGGGGCCATAACGTAAGATACAAAGTAATGGAGCCTTATGCATTGTCGTGTTTCTTTAGAAATAAATAATGGACAAAAGGAGTCTTTGGACACCTCAGATGTAAAATTATTCACTGTCAAAGTGACCCAAAAATGAATCGGACTCAATGGAATGCTAACAGCAGGTGATAGTCAGCTACAATGGCGGCTCCCAGAGAGGCTTCAGTTTCTGGCGGATGGATTACCCCCTTGATTCTCTGAGTCTATGGGTTCCGGGAGGGCTCGCACTAACGTGCTTACGTCATCATTCGTATCCTTAACTTGTGCAGCGATTGGTGGGAACAAACATACACTATTAAAAATCTTAAAGATTAAGTGACAAATAATATTTGAACAAGAACAAGTACAAGTTTTTTCAACTAAACAAGAAAAAATGAAACACTACTTTAATATCTTTATCAAATGTGATTAAAAAAATACAAATAAAAAAGAGAACGAGAGCGAGAGAGACTGTTGGGACATCTCGCGAGTGGAGGCCAGTTGAACTTGAACAATGTCATGGCAAACGCAGTGTATTAAGCGAGTAATGTGATGTAAGCAGTGTAATAATAGTGAGTAAACAAACAATGAGATTTATAGCAAGAGTCGTTATTTTTCATTAATATTAAAGTAGTGAAGTTGCCTTTACATGCTTAAGCTGTTAATTTATTCATTGCATGGGTGGAACCTATCCTTATCAATCATCCAAACATTTGCCCACCCTGAGAGATTTTGCAGGAGCCGCCACTGGATTTACACATGTGCATATGTTATGCTAACGACCCATTAACAGCTTCAAATGATAACGAAACAAACACTTTAGTCTCTCAAAATTTAGCATACAACATAAAATTAAAACGGTACCTTGTGCCCTTCGTCAGCCAGGAGCTAAGATGTAGAAATAAACCCTTTTTAAATCTATATTTTCACAGTTTGGAGAACTCACATCTCACTCCTCTGGAAGCTCTAATCAGAATGACGCGTCACATAGAAAGTGCGCCAACATACTGTACACAGCGCGCCACTGCAATTCCTTACACGGACTTCAAAATAAAAAAAAGTGTGGTAAGTGACAGACACTCTTGTAAAACAAAATAAAAATACAATGAAAACCTTTTGTATTCAGCGAAAAACATTAATAAATCAAAACAAACAAATAAAGAGTTTTTTTAGCTCAGCTTTAATAAGAGTCCCCTTTTTGTGAAAACCTTCAGCTATTCAGGTATTCCATGACCACACCGCCCTCTATGGCTGGAGGTAAAGGTGACGGCCCATTTCAGAGATAGGGAGATTTAATGGTCCTTTACACTCCCACCAAATTATGAGTGATTTGTATATCGTTAAGAAATATAAATTACGAATGATTTTCAAAAAATAAAATAAAAAGAATTAACCTTCAACTCAGAAACGGACATAAAGTGTCCATACTATGGTGAATGAATATTAGAATTTAAGTGATATGATATAAAGGATACACTTGGTTGTTCTCAGAAGCAGCTAGATAGTCTCCAGCAACAGGATCAGCTTCTGAACTGGGCGTTCAAGGACAGACAGCTTGTTGAGTCTACGACCATCCTTTCCCAGATTCCGGTCACCAAGGCATACCTTGACTTGTCTCACAAGCCCGTCTTTATCTGTAGTAGTCTCTGTAACTCTGGCCAGCCGCCACTCATTTCTGGGCAGATCTTCAGCCTTTTCCATGACAATATCTCTCACTCGCAGGTTTCTCCTTGCTGTGTGCCAGCGCTGCCTGGTGGCGATGTTGCACGTTCAGCATCTTCCCGTTCAGCTACCGTACTGTGACTGCTGGACTTATCCCCTTTGGCTCGGCGAATGAGGCGAGCCACAGCTTGTACGGCTCCAGAAAATGAAGACAGCTTTGACAAGCGGTCTGAGATGCTGACTTCTGTTGTTTCTGCACTCAGTGTCTGGGCATGTCTCACCTCAGGATCTCCAATCGTTAGTGCTGTGTCAATATCCGCGACAGGAGGTATATCCTTCTTCCATAAGAATTTTGGGCCTGTCAACCAATTGGATGTAAGAATCTCACCAGCATTTAAACCTCTTGATGCATGATCAGCAGGGTTTTCATTGGTGGGAACATATCTCCACTGTTGAGAAGTAGTGCTGAGATGTATCTTTTGCACTCTGTTCGCCACGAACGTGTGAAAGCGCCATGCTTCATTGTTAATATATCCTAAAACCACTTGGGAGTCGGTCCAGAAGTGCTCTTCTATGTCTGAGTATTCCAGCTCCTGTTTAAGCGTATTGCTCATGGCAACTGAGACGACAGCAGCTGTGAGTTCGAGCCTAGGAATAGTCTGAACCTTAATGGGAGCAATTCTAGATTTACCTACGACCAGGGCACAATGGATGTTTCCTTCTCGTTGGTGAGTCTCAAATAGGAACACTGGCCATATACGCTGTTGCTGGCATCAGAGAAGTGATGAAGTTCTCTTTTGATGACCTTTCCAAAGTTTGCAGGCACAGAGCAGCAGGGTATATTGATCTTTTCTAAGTTCATAAGATCAGCTTTCCAATGTTCCCACCTGGGCTGCAATTCTTTAAGAACGGGGTCATCCCAGCCTGTTCCGTTTCTGCACATTTCCTGAAGCACTAATTTACCACTGAGCAGGAAAGGAGCAATAAAGCCCAGTGGATCATACAGTGATCCAACTGTGGATAGTATGCCATGGCGTGTTGCTGGCTGGTCTTTGAGGTCAACAGAGAATCTGAATCTGTCAGAATCAATGTGCCAGTGGATCCCTAAAGCTCTTTCTACAGGTGTGTCATCGAAGTTGAGGTCAAGCGCCTTTACTTCAATGGCTCGTTCAGAAATTGGAATGTTACTCAAGACAACTCTGTCATTTGAAATAAACTTGTGTAGTCTAAGACCACCTGAGGCACACAGTTGGCGGGCTTCTCTTGCTACCTGGACAGCTTCTTCTGTGCTGGCTACACTGGTGACACCGTCATCTACATAAAAGTCTGTTGTGATGAATTTTGAGCAAAGAGGATACATACACTCATTCTCCTTAGCGAGGTGTTTCAGACCATAGTTGGCGCATCCAGGTGATGAGGTTGCACCAAAAAGATGAACCTTCATGTGGGTGTAAAGCAAAGTCTCCGTTTTTCCACCAGAGAAAAAGGAGGTAATTTCGATCTGCTTCTTCCACATGAAATTGGTGAAACATCTTTTCAACATCGCACATACGGGCAACGGGATGTTGTCTTAATCTTAAAAGAACACCAGTCAGCTTATTAATTAAATCTGGGCCTTGGAGAAAGTGATCGAGGCTGGTTCCCTGGTACTTGGCGGAGCAGTCAAAGACAACACAGATGTCTAGCTTCTTAGGATAATACACCCCATGGTGAGGGATGTACCACTTCTCTCCATCCTTTCCTCCATCATGCACTTCTTCCGCATCACCTCTCTCAATGACCTCTTCCATAAACCTCACATAGTGTTCCTTGTACCTTTCATCTTTTAGCAATTTCCTTTTAAGATGATTGAGCCTTACTATGACAAGCTGCTTATTTTAAAGGAAGTGAGGTCTCTCTTTGAAGGGGAGAGGCATCTCGTAATGCCCGTTGTCATTCTTCCTTATGCCTTGCTGCAATTTGGTCAAGAAGAGGATGTCATCCTGTGACACAGTTTTATTATCTTCACCAGCGTCTTTGAAGTCAGACTCCAATAACTTAATAGCATCTGCTGGAGTCACTGGGGGAAGCTATTTAATGCTGACTCTATGACAGATGGTGTTGAAGCTTTGTGATTCATGGTGTGAAGACAAGCGACCAACAATGCTCCATCCAAGGTCTGTATGGACTCCATAAGGTTCATCATCTCCTCCTAATATCACTTGTTTTGGTGCCAAAGCCTTTGGACAGCTGTAGCCTATCAGGAGTCCAACTTCACAATCCTGCAGAGGTGGAATTTTGTCCACTATTGTAGAGAGATGCTTCCAGTGTCGTGCTGTGTCGCAGGTAGGGATGTGAGTACAGTTCACTGGAATGGAGTCCTTAGTATAGGCAGGGGGCAGGTTGAGAACAACACGGGAGCTGTAGCGTCTTACTTTGAGACCTGACACCCTTTCACTCGGCATGACAACATCCTTTGCCGTCATGGTTGTCAACTTCAGTCTCACAGGACAAAGTCAGCTTGTAGTTTGTTGCTCAGGTCTCGATCAACAAACCTGTCCTGTCCTGTGAGTATCACTCTGGGTGTCAAGCAGAGCATAAACAAGTTTTTCAGAGCCTGGATTCTTCTCGGTTGATACCCACACTGGCACGATCATTGAAGTATTGGTGGATGGCTCACCATTCTCTACTTTGTGAGACGTAGTGGCAGTTGTCTCTGTGTCATCTTGGTTTGAAAATAAAGCAGAGTTGACTTTCTTTCTGTAGTTTTCATCATGTAGGCACGTTGGATGTCTACCTCTACAGGTGTCACAGGATAGGCGGTGACGGCAGTCAATTGCGCTGTGGCCTAGTTTCATGCAACCGTAGCAGAGTTTGTTCTCTTTCACATATTTACGTTTCTCTTCTAATGATTTTGCCACAAATTTAGTACAATTGTGGATCATATGCTTGCTGTCTTTGTAGAAGAGACACATTTTAAAAATTCCTTTAGTTGGCTTTTGTTTGTTTTCATCATTTTGTTTGTTTTCCGTAGCTGTTTGGATGTGAAAGACATTAGCTCTGTTCCTTTTACTGTCCTTAAGGTTCCATTTTTCCGAAATGGGGTCAGAGGGACGAAGAGCGCTGAAGGAGGTGACTGGATTACAAGTAATCTCTGATTCCATTGACATGAAGGTCACAAAATCTATAAGCTTTGGAAAGTCATGAGTCTCAATCAGCGTCTGCCTGACCTGACGGTTCCACCGTGCTGCTGCCCAATCTGGTAATTTGAGTACCAGTTTCTGATTTTCATCACAATCATTTAATATTTCAAGCCCTTTCACATGAGGCATAGCTTGATGACATGCATTCAAGAAGTCAGAGAATTCTCTGAAACCTTCAGGATCTTTAGGCTAAATCTTAGTCCATTTGGCTAGTTTTTCTCTAAATGCCTTCTGTATGACAAATGGCTGTCCATACCGTTGGTTCAGTTTGTTCCATGCATCATTACAGGCCCCATCATCATTCCTGTAGAAGATGCCATCAAGAGACTTACGAGCTGGCCCACCAATATACCTTTTTAAATAGTGCAGCTTGTCAGCAGAAGAAATGGCCTTTACACCAATGAGTGACACAAATGCAGCCTTCCACTCAATGAACTGGATAGGATCACCATTGAACACAGGTGGATCGGTTGTAGGCAGTCTGTTCAGGGCTATGCTATCTTGGACAGCTTGAGCAAGATAAGATATATCAGATTTCGAAGGTGAGGATGTTGCTGTGACGTTGGTAGGACGTTGGATGGGAAATGGAACCACATGCTGCTGCGTTGTTGTGCTTACGAATACAGGGGAACAGCAGGAGGTGTCTGAAAAATGAATGCTGGCTTCCTGTGACATTTCTTGATCATAGGCCTGAAGTCTGGCTCTAGCTGCTTTTAGATCCTTCTCTACCTTTAGTTTTTCCAATTCACTCTTTCGAGCTTCAATTTCTTGCATTATTGAGTACTCAGCTTCTTTGGCTGCTAATTCAGCTGCTGCATCTGCCCGCTTGGCTGCAGTGGACACCACTGACCTTGATGATGTGGGGCGTGAGACTGTGGATCCGTAAACAGAGCAAGCATAATCGTGACGGAGTAACTCACGAAGGCTGTGTTTTACATTTTCTCGGCCAAAGTCCTCAAGGTATGCCATTCTGTCAAAAATGATCTTGGAAATATCTTTCGTCACAGCTTCACAAGTATCAATTCTGCATCTGGTGTCACTGGATGGAGCGATGTAATCTCTAATTTCTAGGTAGATGTGCATGACATCATCTCTTCCCTTCTCCAGTGCATTAATAAGTGCTACCAGTTGGCTCTCACTAACATCTGTTTTTAGCTCTGCCCTTGTGTTGCGAGCCCGGTCCTTCCAGTGTTCGTAGAGCTGAATCAATCTTTTTTCCTTTTTTTCAGGGCCGCCTCCTTTTTATATGCACGCATCTTCTCTGTGGGGTTCCGTTGTCCATCAAAACGGTGAAGCTCCTCCTCTTCAATTCCATTATGAGGCCCTGCTGATCTGGGTTGTTATTTTCAAAAGCGTCCAATTTCTTTACAGGAGTGCCACAGACTAGATCATCACATCAAGTCCTTTGGTTGTCATTAGACAGCTTTCATATGTGTGATGAAGCTGTTGTTCTTCTGGGTAAAGCTCTTACAGTAGCATTCCCGGCTGAACAGATGCAAGGTACTCTCAGGGACAGATGTTTAAAGAATTTTATTTCCAGAAACACTGTAAGAGCTAAATGAAAGTAAACAAACAAATATTAGACATCTCACTGTAACACATGAGAATACACACAAACAATCCATTTGGCTTTAGTAAATAGTGACAACTCAAATTTTAGTGAGCAGGCTAATGTAATAACCTTGCCTTTCTGTACTGTATAAAACCTGAATGTGAATTATAAATTGTTTTAATTACAACAATCTCCTTTTAAAGTGCTTAATGGACTAAATGACACAACTGAATTAACTAGGAATTATTTTGTATAGCTGACGATCTCGATTCAGAGAGAAAAACCTAAAATATATGAAATGACCAAATAAAGGACTTCCTGTAAACAATCTATCAGTCGTTCAAATCAAGAGAAACGAAGCAACACTACAGTGTGTTTTGCATGTGAAGGCAATCAATCACACACACTCTAATAATATCACTGATTTACACATGTGCAAGTTATGCTAACGACCCATTAACAGCTTCAAATGATAACGAAACAAACACTTTAGTCTCTCAAAATTTAGCATACAACATAAAATTAAAACGGTACTTGTGCCCTTCGTCAGCCAGGAGCTAAGATGTAGAAATAAACCCTTTTTAAATCTATATTTTCACAGTTCGGAAAACTCTCATCTCACTCCACTGGAAGCTCTAATCAAAATGACGCGTCACATAGAATGTGCGCCAACATACACACAACGCGCCACTGCACTTCCTTACACGGACTTCAAAATAAAAGCATGTGTGGTAAGTGACAGACGCTCTTGTAAAACAAAATAAAAATACAATGTCAACATTTTGTATTCAGCGAAAAACATTAATAAACCAAAACATAAACAAATAAAGAGTTTTTAGCTCAGGTTTAATAAGAGTCCCCTTTTTGTGAAAACCCTCAGTTATTCAGGTATTCCATGACCACACCGCCCTCTATGGCTGGAGGTAAAGGTGACGGCCCATTTCAGAGATAGGGAGATTTAATGATCCTTTACATCTCCTTTCCCCTCCCTCATCTGTATCTTGTCTGATCAGTGAGTTATTAGACATGTCAGAATTAGTTACTTCACTCTGAGAGTGGAAGAAAAATACGGAGAAAAGGAGAGAGAGAAAAACAGAGAAAGAGCAGCAAAGAGGGTGAGGAAAGACTCTGATGAGTGTGTGGGAGAGATGAGAGGAAGAGAGTGAAACAGTTTATTCAGATTTTTCTATTTGACTGATTTTCTCATAATCTACTTGTAACAAAGCCTGTCAGCGAAAGGCAGGCATTCAGTCACATCCTCAGCATGTTTAATGACCTCTGAAATGCAGGTCATTTATATATCTAAGGTAGTCAGTGCAGAATTTATGACCTGATCAGTAGTCTTCATGATTATTCTCAGTACATCTTTGTCATAGTGTCATAACATCCAGCACCATTGTGAATGAAAGAAACATAACTTCTTTTTATTGTTGTAATGCATTGTAGCAGCACTTCTAAGAGGATACATAGTAGGCCACACTGATTAAATGTAGGCCAGCTGGCTCCAGAGCTGTGGAGGAAGTAAGTTTTTCCACCTTCATAGTAAATGATTCCCTTTTGGTTTGGCCTGCCTGCATTTCTTTTTCATTTAATGTTGGAGGGGGATGGGAGGAAGAAAAAAAGAGGAAAGAAACAAATAAGAAGAGGGAGAGATGATGACATTTCTTGGCATTTTGATCAAACACTTTGCCTTTTTTCAAACACAAACCCGTTGAAGGACGTGCAGAATTACTGTAACTATACTTTTTGATAAAAAATATATTTATATAGGTTTACATTTCAGCTGATCTAGCATGTTAGGCATATTTGGGAGTGTGGCAGAAATTAGGAAGGAAATGGATGAGGTCAAATTCCACAAAAGATTTTTATAAAGCCAATGCTGAATCATGATATATATATACAAGTAAATTGAAAGTGTCTAAAGGAACCAAAAAATGTATCATAGAGAGTGAAACAAATTTTAGACTTGGATTCATTATTAGACTAAACCTAGATTCTGGTGGTGGAGTACACACATATTTCTATCCATGTCCACACACTGTTTTTAAACATACATGCTGCTATGAAATGGTTAAATAAAAACATCGTTCCCTTTCGAGGGAACTCGCGATGCGTCGATAACGTTTGGGAATGCCCCGGCGTGAATGCGTCTGAAGCATCTATGTTAACTAGTTCAATGGAAAGAATGATTGTCACAGGCGGGTGACCTCATGACCAGGAAGAGATAAAAGCGCATCTGGTGAAACCGGCATTAGCTTCTGTTGCCTCAGCAAGCGATCTGTGTTACTCTGTCTGTTATATTTACTGTTGTCTGTCCATATATATATATATATATATATATATATATCATGGCAAAACAATTATACAAACTGTGTGCTTCTCCCTGCCCGCGACACACGGAGTGTAGCATGCGGTATCAGCCTTCGAGGGGGCTGATTGCCAGCATTGTGAGAAGATTCCGCTTCGCATGCTACGCTTTCATCTGTCACTATTCAAGGAAAGTGGTCAGGCTCACGTTCCTCAGGGTGCAGGACCCGCTGCTGCCCCAACTCATAGAAAGTGGTCTCTCAACCGAGGTTGTTGAGACTATCCAAAGCTCCAGAGCTCCCGCTACAAGGAAACTGTATAAATGAAAATGGAGCGTTTTAACGTCTTGCTGTCACCAGTGTCAGTGGGATCCGGTTAACTGTTCAGTAAACACAGTACTGGAGTTTCTGCAGGATCGCTTTGCGTCAGGTCTATGTTCATTCACCTTAAAGGTCTACGTGGTGGCCATTGCGGCTTTCCACGTCCCGGTGGGTGGAACATTGTTGGATCGAGACCCCTGATCACTCGTTTCCTTCGTGGCACCCTGAGGCTAAGGCCTGTAACTTGGACTAGGATGCCGGCCTGGGATCTGGCATTAGGACTAGAAGGCCTATCTGGAGCTCCGTTTGAGCCCTAAGAGTCGGTCTCAGAAAAATTTCTTACATTCAGGACCATTTTTCTACTAGCCATTTCGTCCCTCAAAAGAGTCGGAGATCTTCAGGCCCTTTCGGTGTCTCCCAGGGATGCCTTGACTGGGGATGGTCAAGGCATTCTTATACCCTAAACAAGAATAAGTCCCTAAGGTGCCAACCATTATTCCAAGGCCTATTGTGCTGCAGGCTTTCTGTCTTCCTCCGTTTACCTCTTCGGCCCAGGTAAAGCTGATCCTTTTGTGTCCAGTGCGAGCACTGGAACCTTATGTTCATCAGTCTTCTCCATGGAGGAAGTCCGATCAGATATTTGTCTGTTTTGGATCACCCAAGAAAGGTCTTCCTGCCTCTAAGCAGACAGTTAGAAAGTGGATAGTCGAGGCTATTTCTCTTGCTTATGGCATCTGGCCAGCCATGTCCTTTGGTGGTCAGAGCTCATTCCACTAGGAGTATGTTGGCCTCTAAAGCCTTAGTATCCGGAGTTTCTCTCCAAGACTATTGCGATACAGCAGGCTGGTCCTCACCACTAACATTTGTCAGGTTTTATAGCCTGGACCTGGATGCAGCCCCAGGGTCTCAGGTGCTCAGTGCTTAGTGTGGTTTTGACAACAGGCTCACACTCAGGCATTTGAAATTATGGCGATTTGGGTATTCTCGTTCCTCGAAAGGGAACGTCTAATGTTACGACTGTAACCATAGTTCCCTGAGAAAGGGAACGAGGCGATGTGTCGCCCTGTCATACTTCCTGCATCCCTGTGATCGACTTGCTTTGGCAATTTCGAAGCTAATGCCGGTTTCACCGGATGCGCTTTTATCTCTTCCTGGTCATGACATCACCCGCCCGTGATGCTCATTCTTTCCATTGGACTAGTTGAAATAGATGCTTCAGACGCATTCACGCCGGGGGCGTTCCCAAAACGTTATCGACGCATCCCTTTCTCATGGAACTATGGTTACAGTCGTAACCTGAGACGTTTTTGAAAATATGTAAAAAAAAAAAAAAAAAATTGCTATAAGGCTGTACAAGATACTTGTTGAGCTTGACTTGTGTAATGATTTGGGCATGAATTTTATCGGGAGTCCATTACTGAGACCACCAATCCGACAAATGATCACATGCTATTTAAGTCAAGTATAGTCAAGTCATTTAGCACTGTATCAAAGCAGTTACAGTGATAACAGGAAAATAGTGCATTTTGGCTGTTGTTCAGCTGAAGTCAGTTCAGTGTTGATTTTCACATTTAAATGAATGGAAATAGGCCCCATTTTACACTGGCCTGGGACTATTTCTTAACCACTATAGTCGGGCTTTAAAACTCATATTAGTGCTAAAACACAGTTTTGCCAATTGTATACATAACCTTACACTTCCCTTTTCAAGATATTATTGCAGAAGTGTAGGACTCTCAGCAAACCTTGTGACTGAAGATACACTGACTCACTAGAAGAAGAACTCTTTTGGTACTGTGTATCTTTCTTCCTCTTCTGTTGCTTCAGCTTGCACTGTTACTGACACTATTTTGATGTCCACATGCAGTAACTCAATAATATTCAGAGGTTGTGGCAATAATATGTCCCTGTTCTGCCTGAAATCAGAGAGATTCTTTACAGAAACTAAATGAGACCAGCATTCTTTGTTGCTGAAGTTGCCGTTTGAATAACGACTGGGGTCTGTTTCACTGGGGTGGGAAATTTTGTTGTTTTTTTCTTTAAAATTACGATTTTAACGCTCTATGTGAAAGTTATTATTAGCATTGTGACACCAAAATGTTTTTGTCTATTTTATATTCCTTCCCAGTTGTTCAACTTTTCATTGAAGTTTTGTTCGAAAAGCATTTTAGTGTTGCTTTTTGGATAAGTGTAAGAAAATTGATGAACATTGCGTGTTTTGTCGTAGGCCTATATGAAGATGAAAAACACAAATTCAGTGGTTTTGGTTGAGTCAGTGTAATTATCTGTTCTGTGAAAAACTTCCTCATTAAAACTAATGACCAAACAACAAACATTATTGTGTATAGTTTTTCAGGGGCCTATAACTTAGAAACAACCATGATCTCACTTTGTAATCACAACCAAAACACATAACATTACGTTTGTTGAGCTGCACAAGAATGCAAAACACACCCATACACATACAAAATAGTTCCCACAAATGCACTCTTGTGTCTGGTGTCCAGCTGTCAGTTTGAAAAAGGGCCTGTTATCAGCAGACTGAGTGAGTGAGGTTGATAAGACTGAATTTCTGAACAAAAAAAAAAACTTTATGGTTTCTCACATCCTTATATAGCACTGATCTAGCAGTGAGGAAACACGTTACTAATGTAGGGTCCCTTTTTTTGGATATGCAGTTTATGAGCGCACAAAGCAGACCTCCCACAGACAAGAATCCAAAAATCCACTCTCCTACTTTCACATCTTACAATTCAGCTAGCGCAGGGCCCCCAGTAGTATTGTTAAAGAGCCACAATAATGCTGAAAGAACGTTGAAAAGCTGAATCTCTTAAATGTGTGTTCTGTGTGTATAGCCCATCTGTTTCATACTTTGTGTTTGCCAGGATGGCGCCAAAAAGGGCTTTGCATTTTTGCCAAGACATTTATAGACATCTGCTCTCTTCAGTCAGTTTTTTCTTGTTCACACCTCTCTCTCTCTCTCTCTCTCTCTCTCTCTCTCTCTCTCTCTCTCTCTCTCTCTCTCTCTCTCTCTCTCTCTCTCTCTCTCTCTCTCTCTCTCTCTCTCTCTCTCCCCTTAAAAAACACAAACAGAGACAGGCTATTGCTTTAACGTACATTAATATTGGTAAACATGTGACCATTTTTCTGCGATTACACTTATAGGTGCAATTTGTTAGAGCAACATTAGTTAATGCATCAGGTATAACGAGCTAAAAAGCAATAATACTTTGTGCTTTTAAACCATTTATTACAGTTTTTCTCTATTGCTAAAACACTAAAATCCATTGGCTGAACAAAGTTCTCAGTTGCCTGAACTCATTTAGCTAATTGTGGAGTCTGTTGTCAATACCGTAAACAATTTCACATGGTAAAACACAATTTGCAGATCTCACTTAGACTTTTCAGCAAAACTCTGAACACATTCTCATTCTCAAAACACATTCTGCGCTCTAATCAAATACAAATAGAGAACACATGTCATTTGATTGAACACAACCACTCAAAACTGATTCAACCTGTTTCAAATGATGTGACACAACCAATATAAGCCAGTTCAGAGAGCAAACAGGTTGTTCAAGGTGGGAAGGAGAAAGTCTGAGAATGGATAGAGGAGGAGGAGGAGGAGGAGGAGGAGGAGGAGGAGGAGGAGGAGGGGGGGAGGAGGAGGGGGGGAGGAGGAGGAGGAGGAGGAGGAGGAGGAGGAGGGGGGGGGAGGAGGAGGAGGAGGAGGGGGGGGGAGGAGGGGGGGGAGGAGGAGGAGGGGAGGAGGAGGAGGGGGGGGGAGGAGGAGGAGGAGGAGGAGGGGGGGGGGGGAGGAGGAGGAGGAGGAGGAGGAGGAGGAGGAGGAGGAGGAGGGGAGGAGGAGGAGGAGGAGGAGGAGGAGGGGGAGGAGGAGGAGGAGGAGGAGGAGGAGGAGGAGGGGGGGAGGAGGAGGAGGAGGAGGAGGAGGGGGAGAAGGAGGAGGGGGAGGAGGGGGAGAAGGAGGAGGGGGAGGAGGGGGAGGAGGAGGAGGGGGAGGAGGAGGAGGGGGAGGAGGAGGAGGAAGAGGAAGAGGAAGACAAAGAGTGGAAATATCTGATGAAATTCGAGCAACAGTCATAGACCATGTTCTTGTCCATGGACTGACAATGAGGGAAGCAGGACTTAGAGTGCATCCCAATTTGAGCCGATTTTCTGTGTCCACCATAGTAAGGACATTCAGAGAAGAGAACAGGTACAGTATATTACTATATTTTGTAATAGCAAATTTACTGTACTACACTATATGCAACTGTTTCAATAGACATTTGCAAATTACATTACTGTATGTATAGTACTGCATGCATTTTTTTGTAACTGCACATCTACTTTTTTTTAGAATCGCAAGGGTGCCACATGCAGGTGGAAGGACAGCTATATTCACTCCTGAGCAAGATAATTTAATACGACTCCGAGAAATCCAGGAACGAGTGATACAAGACAACACACACTTCCAGGGAATCGACAGTGTGAGCATTTCCACAATTGACCGTGTCCTCCATTGTAACAGGATGCGAATGAACCAAGTATACAGAGTACCTTTTGAGCGCAACTCACCAAGGGTGAAAGAACTGCGAGCTCAGTATGTGCAAGTAAGTGGACATTCAGAAACATTTACTGTAAGCCAGATTGTCTATAGTACTAACACATACTATGTGAATGACATTACTCTTCAGTATATACAATGTATGTGAATTAGAAGTGCATACAGTAGGCCTAATTGTACTCTACATTATATCTATATAGTCTCTGTATGACTTACACAATTCTAAGTACAGTATATTGTATTTCTACACAGACAATATTTGACTTGGAATCCTTGGAAAGACCCCATGAGTTCATCTTTGTCGATGAAGCTGGCTTCAATCTAACAGAGAAGAGGAGGAGAGGCCGAAACATGATTGGACAGCGGGCCATTGTTGAAGTCCCTGGTCAACGAGGTGGCAATTTCACAATCTGTTCTGCTATTAGCAACCATGGTATTCTACATCACCATGTTACACTCGGGCCATATAACACCCAGCACCTTCTTAGATTTATGGCCAATCTAAGAGATATTTTATTTCAGCAGCAGGGTCAAGAGCTAAATGAGAATCCCATTCCCACATATGTGATAGTGTGGGACAATATCAGTTTCCACCGAGCTGCTCAGGTAAGGGAATGGTTTAACATCAATGGGCAGTTTATAAACTTGTACCTCCCTCCATACTCGCCTTTCCTGAATCCGATTGAGGAGTTTTTCTCCTCTTGAAGATGGAAAGTTTATGATAGACAACCATACACCAGAGTAAATCTGCTGCAAGCCATGGATTTAGCCTGTGGTGATATTGGTGAGGAATCATCTCAGGGCTGGATTCGACACACAAGAGGCTTCTTCCCCCGTTGTCTCAGGAGGGACAATATTGCTTGTGATGTCGACGAAGTGCTCTGGCCTGACCCAGGCCAAAGACAAGAAGCACACTGATCACATGTTTACTCCTTTCATTTGTGTCCCTTTGAGTATCGTATACTGTCGTACAGTGCACTGCTGTAGACTGTCCAATGAAAAAATATGAAATTTGTTTTGAGATTAAAAAGGTAGTTCTCCCTGAGAACTATATTTTTTGAACAATGTGTTTTAATTTTTTTGGTGTATTGTTTACTGACTGCTTGATAGTGTATAGCATTTTGATCACTTTGTTTATGATTTGAGAGCAGTGTTTGATTTTGAACACAGGTAAAACTGTTTTGAGGCGAAAGTTTCAGAGTCAGAGGTTTTGTAAATAGTGCTTGAAGATGAGGTTTTGTGTTTAATGTTTTCAGAAATTGTGTTTTAGCAATTGAGAAAAACTTTAATCTAGGTTAATTTTAATTTCTATATGTATTTTTGAAGCTACTAATTAACAGTGAACAATAGTATTTTAATAAATTTGCAGTAACCAAGATTAATAAATGCTCAAAATACCATTCATTGTAAGTTTGTGATGCTCAGTGCTAATAAATTGAACCCATATTGTAAAATGTTGTTTTCCCAACAGCAACAGGGAAACGTCGAAAGAGAAAATAAGAGAAACACACTCCATACAGTCCAAACGGCATTGCATTTGTTAAAATAACAAACAAGAAGTATTACTTGATGGCATTTTGTTGTAATGGAAGGATTACTGGTTTATAATCTCTATAAATATGATGGAAATTAAGTTTTGTGACATAATCGTAAGAGCCCACTCACACACATGCCGAGTATGAACAAGAGGTTAAGCAGAGTTGACGTCAATGGAATGCTCTGTCTCTATAATATGTAGGACTCACTTGAAGAATGATTGTAATTATAGTCAGCACTGGCTCCAACCTCAATGCTGGCGGCAGCTCTGTTCTGGATTTGAAACTTTTCACAGGATAATATCTCGGGGCCTCTATTGTGGAGCCACAGTTCTGACTGTTGGTTTAGCTTTCACGCCTGTAAGTGTCAGACAGCGTCATTTTGGCCAAACTGATGGTGATCTTGGAATTTGGAGTGTTTTGGAAGGCTGTTAGTTGTTCCTCTAAGATTGTGTTCCAGCATAAGTAACAAGAACATTTCTCCATGGAAGATCACTTATCACTTTTAAGAGGCAAGCAAATGCTCCGTTGGTTGATTTAACTTTAGCATGTAAAATGACTGAGATTTCAAATGAAGAATTAAAAGGTTTTGGTGTGCAGTATCTCATTCACCATGTAGTTCCCTTTTGAATGGGAACTCACACTGCATCAATTATGCTATTGGGGAAAGCCCTCCATGTGAACCGGTGTCTGAAAAGCTATCCAATCACGGCAATCGAATTTGAACGGCGACAGCCTATGATGTCACTACTAGTGCGACCCAGAAGTATAAAAGGGGTGCCTAGAGAAAATGTCGTCCTCTTTTCGTCTTCAGGGACTGTTTTGTCTGATTTGCAATCACCTGAAAAGGTAAGAACAATTATGGCAAGTGACAAGCGTTTCACACAGTGTTGGATCCGTGTCTCAGGTTTCTGACACCAGATGACACACACAACTTGTGCGTTTATTGTTTGGGCGAAGAGCACGCAAAATCAGCTCTTGAGAGACCTGATTGTGCAGAATGTGAGAGTTTTCCTTTTAGAAAACTCTCCTCTCATCCTCGAGGGAAGAGGGACAGGCATCTGGGCACCAGTGGTTCGGGTCCCACTCGTGCTGAGGCACTGTGGAGACTCGGATCATGGGGTTCCCAGATGGAGCTCGCTGACGAGTTTGAGAGAGGTGTTTCTCTTACATCCTCCGATCCAGCAGCAAGTGCTCTGCGGGCACCCAGCCCAAGAGAGCAGGAGATGGCTGATGAGGGTGAAGAAGAGGTACACATCTGAACATTCACAGCCTCACTGCCCCGCGTATGATGAGCAGTTGGGTGTTATGGAGCGCGCTTCAGCAAGGCTTCAGCTGCCATGGGAGCGCGTGAAGGAAGGAGCCGTTCACGGTAGGCTGGATGAGCGGTTTCTGGCCATAACACCCCAGCTCTCGTGAGCATTCCATTCCGTCCTGATCTGCATACTGAGATCAAGAAGGCTTGGAAAAACCCATATTCTGCACGCATCCATCGTCAGCAGCGAGCAAACTACACTGATGTTGAGGGGATGCGTGAACATGGGTATGTGTCGATGCCCCCAATCGACGAGACGTTCGCAAACTAACTTGCTGCTGGAGAGGCATCGGCACTAAAAGCTCCGGCCCTGCCTTCTAAGCCACTCAAGATGACATGTCACTTGAATGGCAGGGTATACGTGGCAGCAGGTCAGGCTGGGGCTGCCTTACACACTATGTCAGTGTTACAAGCATACCAAGCCGACCTGGTGAAGGATTTGGATCAGAGGCAGGGTCTCTCACCTGACGCAGTGGATGCACCACAGATCTGGCTCTTCGGGCCACCAGAAAAAACGCTGCCTCGATTAGAAGGTCGATGGCAGCGATCGTGGCCACAGAATGTCATCTGTGGCTGAACCTGGCTGACATCGGGGGGGAAAAAAGGCTTTTCTCCTCAATGCCCCGGTTTCGCCATCTGAACTTTTCGGTGCCTCCGTTGAGACGGTGGTAGAAAAGTTCAGAGAGGCGAAGGCGCGCTCGGCTGCATTTAATTCATGCATTCACTGCGGCCCGAATCCACACTCAGACAGCCAGGGGGGCCTGGCCCATTCCGGTTCGAAGATCGGAGACAGGGTCAGAGGTTCAGCATCTCCTCTCGCGCTCCTCCTCCTCCTACAAGGAGTAGGTCACAGAGACGGCGCGACTCAAGGAAGAAGAGGGATCTGAGGGAGGTGATCCAGCACAGGCCCTCCCAGTGTCAGTGAAGGATCCCCTTCCTCTGAGGGTGAATAACAACCATCCTCTCCTCTCTTCTTCCTCCTCCCCCTATTTTCTTTACCCCAGGCGTTTCTTACATCAGGCCTGAGGCCTGGACCGATGATGATATTTTCCCAGTAAATGGAATGCTTCTGAAGATCTGGAGCCAGGCTTGGTAGTGAGTGCACCCTTTCTAGCTTTTGGGTGGTAGGCTTTTATTTTAAGAATATAAGTTTTGTTCAATGTGAGATGGCTTCCTCCCATTTGGGGTCGTCTCCTGAGGCCACCGCTTTGTATAAAAAGCTCCAGGCAGACCAACCAAGTGTTGGCCCTCATCGAACTACCTGGATAGCCACCTTGTATTTGTATAGCAGGTCTCCTCTCACTTCTGAGAGTTTTTATGAGACTATAGCTTTGGACTTCAGACATAGGATATTCAAGTGCCATCCCCATGAGGGCTGCCTTAATATCTGGCTTAGACATGTGTACTAGGAGTTTGTTGGAGATGATCTTCTAGAAGCTTTTTCGTCCCAAGCCCCTCAGTATCTGAGCGTAGGCTCTTTAGATTTAGATCATCTACAGCTTATTTCTGTAAGGTCCGCCTCTGCATTAGGCGATTATGCTAGTGGATGTTAAGGGTAGAATAAATAGCAGCATAGGTAGCAGGCTATTCCAAGGCCTCCCATGCAGATATATTCTGGCCGTTGTCAGACCTGTCTCTCTCTGGTTAGTACTCTCTCCCATTGAGACTCCCTTAGAGCCTAAGCATGCCATGGGCTGACGCTTTTGATAATTGAAGTTGTAGGCCTTTGTATAGGCCTCCTCAATAGTCAGGTAGCGTAAGATTTACTCCCCTTGTTTAAAGGGCCGATAGCACTCTAGCTGAGTACACTGTCAATTGGCAATGTAAAGTAGGAAAAACCGGGCCGATAGTATTACACCTATGATATCTGAGGCTAGTTCTGCTAACAAGTATCACTATCACGTTGTAGGCTCCCTTTGAGCCTCTCTGATTCTAGCCCAAAGCCTGGTCAAATATATACTATATATTTATAATTTTACTACTATATATTTATATATATAGAATTTTCATAGCTGCCCTCAGTCTGGTTAGAAGGTTGAAGGACTCTCGCTCCCCTTATCTAGGGTCCCTTGGTAGAGTGCCCAGCCTCCACAATGTTTAAAGCACTGTGTAGATCAAGGATTGAGTAGAGTTACTCCCCTCGTTTGCAAGGGTTATAAAGCGCTATGCTGAGTTCTACTCTCCAGGATGCCTGTCTCTATGTTCCGGTTTCACTATTGGTTATTGTGAGAGACCCTGTTAGTGAAAACAGACAAGGTTGTTGGCAAGACTAGGTCAGTAGATTTGATCAGGTCAGCCTCCCTGGTGGCATGTGGGGTTGACTCTATGTCCCCCTCAGTTAGTGACTGGACAGGACTCCTTTCGGACCCCCTGGCCATATTCCCTTAAAATTTTCTTTGGAAGCTGTTGGTTCCAAGCCTTTGAGCGACTTGATAGGCCTTCCTTTGTTTGGAGGCCTCTTTGAGGCTTATAGCTTGGGCAGTAACCGTAGGGAATAATGTCACTGACAGCCTGTATGTGACCCGAAGGGGGAGTGTTTTCTTGCTGTTTCAGGTTGAAACTGCCAGTTCTGATGTTTTGTCATGAGCCATAATTGGCATGCACTCCCCTCAGCATGGTGGGATTGTACTTCGTTCCCCAATAGCGTCATCGACGCAGTGCGAGTTCACTTTCGAAAGGGAACGTCTAGGTTACGACAGTAACCTCAGTTCCCTGAGAACAGGGAACGAGACACTGTGTCATTAACCATGGCTCAGGGATGCCTGCTGAACAGTCCCTTCACACCAAAGTAGATGACATGTTCTCTTAGCGCCCCTTTTATACGTCATAGGCTGTCGTCGGTCAAATTCGATTGCCGTGATTGGATAGCGTTTCAGACACCGGTTCCCGTGGAGGGCGCTCCCCAATAGCGTCATCGACACAGTGTCTCGTTCCCTGTTCTCTGGGAACAGAGGTTACAGACGTCACCTAGACGTTTTTCTCTCTATTTTATTTTCTCTCTTCTGCTCCTTTTCTCTGGCATGTGCTCCATAGCTTAAAGCCCTGTTTACAGGGCCACAGTAACATCTTGCCAGGTCAGTAGAGATTATTCAGGGACAGTGGGTGTATCTGTGTTCAGATCAGTGTGATCTTTGAACCTTTCTTTGAATCTGTTATGTTAATTATGGTGGAATGTGGGTGACACGATTTTCATGTAATATAAAACTATTAAAAACATTTTAATTTAAGTACAATTAGGCCATGTTTTCTAAATATTTAAGATTTCAAAATAAATAAGTTTTTTATTTTATTTCTGCATTTGGTAGATTTGTTTAGCTGTGTGATTTAAGTGCGTTCAGTGACGGCATCATTGAAAATCTGACATCTGAAATTTTCAGCTTGCAATGCACAGACATGCACTAGTTTCTTTCTACCGGTGGCATTCCACTTTAATCTTAATCCACTCGTACACACTTCTGTATAATGCTTGTCTATGTCGTCAGCTCTGAGCTTCTGACAGACTTTGGTCAATTTACAGCTCTCAGCATTGCTGGCATTTTTTGCATGTCAAAACAAAGTGGGAGATTACAGTGGACAAGTCTGAGCATATTTGTGTGTAGATTTTGTGGGTGCAGCCCTCAGCTTCAGTGTGTATAGGGCTTTAAAAGTGTTTTTTTGTTCATCTTTGAATGGAGCTTTTAAGGCAAGTACTAAACACTATGGACCACAATATCTTGTTGCATTGTTACATATGTGACCCTTGATCACAAAACCAGTCACAAGACACACGGGTATTTTTGTGGCAATAGCCAACATTGTATGGGTCAAAATGATAGATTTTTCTTTTATGCCAAAAATCATTAGGATATTAAGTAAAGATCATGTTCCATGAAGAAATTTTTGTAAAATATATAAAACATTTATTTTTGTGAGGGAATACAGCACAATCACGAACATAAATGGACAATTTTATAGGCGATTTACTCACCTATTGCACCCTCAGATTTCATATTTTCAAATAGTTGTATCTCAGACAAATATTGTTCTATCTTAACAAACCATATATCAATGGACAGCTTATTTATTCAGCTGTCTGATGATGTATACATCTCAATTTAAAGATATTGACCCATGTGACTGGTTTTGTGGTCCAGGCTCACATATATGATGCAGAATTTTGGCACTTAAACCACAGAAGGAAGATTAAATTAATATAAATGCTATTTCTGCACTTTTGAAAGGAGACATCATTTTGTTTTCCCCCATTTACAATAATATGAATACAACAAGAGATTAAAAAACATGATTTTATCATGTGAACCACACTATATACTCTAAAATTATGTTTAAAATGGTTTCATCAAAACATACTTTATGTTTCATTGCAAGTTATTCAGGCCAATGTAGAATTGTTTGAAAGCACACATTTGTTTCTAGAGATTAAATATTCTGGGAGGGTTTTTCTGTGACATCAGACTGTAAACACTTTTTGTTTCTAAATGAAATCTTTAAGGGGCCATTCACACAGAACATGTTTCTGCATTCCATTACTAAAAATAAGTAAAATATTTTAAAAGCACAATTACTCGACTCCTCTGAGACTGTAAAGATCATAGTGCTCCTTAACAACAGATGTACGATATTTCCAAAGCTTCCTCATAAAAGACTATACAAGAGAAGATTATCTTTCCATCAGTCCTTTTTCTTTGCTCATCTTAGAACTCCAGAGTAATTTATGAGTGCCTTTTCACCATGTTTGAACAAAGCTTAAGCAAATTATAAATCATAGGATGACATTTTATTATATTCATAAAGGACCAAATCCAGACTAATCTATTGGATCATTTTAAAAGCAATGGAATGGGATAAATTAGCAAATACCTTGCTCTGTTATTTATAGCCTACCTGTGTGCAGTTATAATATCACATACATTTGGTCAACATTTGGATCTGTTAGTATTTCAGGGCTCTTATTTCTAAAACATTTCACTGTTTAGGGCTCTAGACAAAAGGAGAGCCAATTGACAAATTACAGAATTGCTTAATAAAGTTGGTTGTTCAGTAGCACTTTTGTTACTTGAATGCATGCTTTTTTATTTATTTTTTATTATAGAACAAATGCAAAGTTGGCCCTCTGGGTATAAATAAAGATATTCTGTTATTGTCACATAGGTAGCAGCAAAGTCGAGGAAGAAGATCTAATCGCAGCAAAATCAAAGTTTAAATAACACGACTGAGAATGTAAAAAAGACAGGGGTAAACGAGGAAAGTAAATGAATATCATGTGAGCAAACTCACTACACATAACAACACACGATTGATTTAAAAAAAATACAAACCATTATTTTATTATATTTCAGCATAAACATACATCGCTAGGCAGGTAATGGGACATAATCTAGCAAACATTTATAATTTATTTACAGCTTAAATGTTGCGCGTATATGTAACAAGCAAAGTACTTCAAATGTACTTCAAATAACATAACAATAACAATAATGTCATAAAGATATCAGTTCTTCTGTTGCTCAAAAATACCAGTAATCGTGTTGTACAATGAGGACATTGTCATCTAGCTAAGAAAAAGTGTCCCAGTGTCCCAATGTGTATGTGAATCAGTGTCCTTTACCGTCCTTGCCAGTGCCTGAATTCATTTACAGGATATATATATATATATATATATATATATATATATATATATATATATATATATATATGTCTGATTCACAACCGAAGCAACGAACGAAGCAAGGACGCTGAATGAGATGCACCCATAGGTCAACTAACAAATGCAGGGAACAGAAACAGAACAGAACAGAACCAAGCCAAACACAATGAAACTAAGCAGAACAAAACAAGATCCTTACAGTTATCTCTCTGAAAAGGTTAGAAAAGTGGATTGATATTTGAGCATTTGGTGTGCGTGCATGTGCTATAGGCCTGCAAGGTTTTTGAATCTGTTGTGATTATTGCATAACCAAATCATGTCAACCTTAGTCAAGATCTGCAGAACAGGAATGATGAGCCTGGAGTCTGCCTCTGCATGTTTCGGCATAGCACTATTACGCCAACACACATACTTCTTCATTCTCACTGTGTGTGATGACAGGATCAAATAAGGATGAGGTGAGAAAGCAGTGAAGCCCATCATCAGCACTTACTGTGTGTGTTAGTGAATGTATAAAGATGTAGTATAAGGAGTGAGGTCATCATGTTCATGACCATAACAGTGTGTAGCCATGTAATATTTTAATATTTATTAATATATTTAAGGCACCTCTAAGCTATAAATGCCAATTCTTTGCTATTACTTTCTCCATACGCACACAAATCACTTTAGCAGTGACAAAGGCTGATATGAACGTTTATTTTGAGCTTTTAGAATGTGACACTGACTGATCACATTTCTGAAAGGTTTTTCACGCCTGCCTTCAAATTGATTGCAGTCTAATTTAACTTGACATTTCTATCCTGAGTCATCAACAACATTAAAGCTCATGCATGGGCTACCTATCACATGGACTAAGATGTGAGGATTAAGATAATCAGGGGGCAAGCACCAGAAACATGAACTTGTCCTCCAAGATGCAAGTAAACATCTGATCTCTTGTTTAACAAGAAGTAACGACAAACACGCTGGTAACAGCATGGTAACAACAATGTGTGCCATATTTACACCACTCTGAAGCATGTCAGTGCACCAAATTCTGCTCTTACCTCCTCACGCACGAGAATCCAGCTACTGCACTGACCATCTTGAACATCACCAAACATGGATTGCTCTATTTGAATGATTTCATCTAATCAAAGCTATGCCTGATCATATAACACTTGTTTTAAAAAAAACAAAAAAAAGGAAAAAAAAGGCCATCATGCATAATTGGTGCTTCAAGAGTAGGCGACCTGCATAAACATTTTTTTCTAACAATATCCCAATATTTAACATTGTACTAAATACTGGTTTAAAATCTGGTTTTGAAGATTACTCACAAATTATTTTATTAAATTTACAGACATATTTTCATGCTTCTCTTCAGGTTTATGCATCTAAATGTATTCTCATGGTGGGTAGATGTGATGGATCCTGTCACTTTGGTTGGTTATGTGTTTAGTTCGGTGACAGGGTCCTGACGGAGAACCTGATTTCACCAAGTGCAACATGTTCCTGGATGAACATCTTTGTTGATCCTGGAACAACATTCCAAACAACCAATCAATTTGAGGGACAGGTTTACAGTTTATGCCACGTTTAGTCTTACAACCAGGTTTAAGTGCACACAGACTGGTTTTGAATAGTGTTGAAAAGGTCACCCCAAAAATTTATGTTTTAATATAATTTTGTGATAACTGGAATTTGGTTAAAGATTTGGGGTGTGGCTAAAGATCTATAGGTCAGGAATTCCCTAGAAGGGAAAATGCATAAATTGGATGAAATCCCTTATCAAAATGTTCCACTTAAGCAGGGAGCCTAACCTGGTTGCTCCTGAAAGACTGTGCCTGTACTAAATATATCTTAAGTTGTTTTGGGATAAGAAAAATAATCTCCTAAATAACTTCTTAAAGTATCATAATGCCACAAAATTGTCTTTAAATATATGTATTTTTAGAATGAAATTGCAAATACTCTCATAATCTCAAACAAGGCCAGGGAAGAGGTTAACAATCATATCCATTAAGTCATTAGTATTGGAATTTGTCCTCACACCACACCCACTAGTCTTTCCGGGTCCTTTTAGTGCACTCTAGAAATAAAGCAAATTCACACACAATCAAACCAACAACAGCTATAAAACTCCTAAAAACTGTAAAGCACAGAATTGTCAAACATTGTTTCGGTGTAACATTTTTGACCTGATTTAAGTTGACCTGAATTACAGGCAATATGACTATTATTTTGATACTTTGCTCACCAAGATAAAGTATGAGTCATGTAAGGATATAAACCAAAACAGATGCCAAGTTGACACATGTCCAACAGGAGTTGGATGTTTATAAAGCTTTGTAGTGAAACTCTGTGTGTAGTTTTTCTGGCCTCCAGAAAATAGCCTTCAATTTGACCCCTGTCTGAAGGCAAGTAAAGAAGGCTGTAGAGAATTTAGAGAGGGTCCACCATCTCCCTTCCTCACACTTTCATTCTCTCATAATCCATTGGTATTTCCTTTCAGAGTTTCTGTCGGAGCAAAAAGTACTTGCACTCTGTTGTCAATCCAAACATCCATTTAATCTATCACAAAGGTAATTGTTAGATTTTAATTTTTTATTATAATTTCCTGACAGAATACATACACTGTAAAACATCTTTTGATCAATAAGTTATGACAACATATGTTTTTATATTGCTTTAACTCATTAAAATAAGTATATAAAATAATTTTTTTACAAGTTATACAAGATTCAACTCATTTTTAAAGTCAGTTTAATGTAATTTAAGTTTAAATGACAAACAGTTCATCTTTAGTTGTACTTCATGGACTTTGTTTTCATCAGTCAGTGTCTGTTCAGTGTTCCTTTGTCTGAGTTTTCCCGTAAGTCAACAGTTCATAAGATCATCACACCTGTTCGTCATCTCCTCATTATCACTGTCCATTTAAGTTCCTCACCTTCACTCTGTGTTTGTCGGTTGTTGTTTGTGTGTTGCACAAACTGTTACATTGCCTTCCTCTTCATGGATTATCTGAGTTTGTTTTCATTTAAATAACCCTTTTGTCTATGGAAATCTTTTTGAACTCTGTTTCATCTTCATCTTGTGACACCAAGTTGTTTGTACTTAAAAATTTAAGGCAGAAACTTTCAACACTCTTCTTATATGAACTGAAATAAATTACCCTGTGTGCATGTCTCTATTTTTATATATTTTGTTCTAAATGTGTTCAGTCACATTTTGATGTTTATAACCAGAAGTAAGGCAAAATCAAGATTCTGGAATCACTCCATTCTATTACAGCTGTAGTAAAAAAAAAATGGCTTTAATTTCTTGATAAAATGCTGTTTTGTTTAGGTTGTTCTGGTATTTCATTCACTTCAGAATTGATCCCTTTATACCACCTAAAAGTGCAAAGGAAAAAACGCTATAGTAGCAGATGTCAAACTTCCTTAAAGGGGACCTATTATGCCCCTTTTTACAAGATGTGATCCCAAGTCCCAGGTGTCTCCAGAATTTGTCTTGAAGTTCCAGCTCAGAATGCCCCACAGATAATTTATTATACCATGTTGTAAATGCCTATTTTTGAGTGGAAGGATAAACATGCTCTTTTCATGCATGTTTCTTTAAATACAAATGAGCTGCTGCTCCCCGCCTCCCTTTCCAGAAGAAGGCTAAGCCTTTACAGCTCTTGCCTTGGAATACTCTGCCAAAAACTTAAACATCTGTTTGGTTTTGATTATTATCTCTATGGTTGTCACACTCAAGTGACATTGCAGTTCTTCATCATGAAGTTCATTATATGCATGTGTTTTAAAGCCATATCAGTCTAAACTTCTGATATATGCTTTTCTGAGCGCACGCATCTGAAGCAGGCGCACAGAAAGCCGGATGTCAAAAGGACTGTCCCGTGAGTATTAAATTAAGTTCACTTTCACGTCTTATTGCACTTAAACTGTTAATTACACACAAGGTTATGTCAAAAGCACAAAGTACTCATAAACACAGTCGATTATGTCTGCGAACGTAAACAGCAAGTAAAGAAATCACATATATTAAATCTGTGTTTACAGTATACAGTACTGCTATGTTAATATGAATCAAACAACAAAAGAAAAACAGAAAATCACTCACTGCTCTTGAATATCTTTAGTAGCTTTAATAAGAATTAATTTCTTACTTGAACAGCTCACTCAGGGCATTGTCTATGCTAATAGGGCAGAGTCTGTAAGCAGTCGTGGACGGGGCCTGAGCCTTTGTGTTGTCAAAAGCTAGAATCTGCAAAGACTTGTTCGAAAACACTGCTTATGATTTAAATTAAATGAGTAAAAAAATGAAAAAAAATGAAAAAAAATGAAAAAAAATGAGTTGGTGGATTTTTTTTACCATTATAGGATGGTTGTGTACACACTTTTCTGAAACACATTTATATACAAACACCATGGAAAAGTGATTTTTGCATAATTGGTCCCCTTTAAAGCAATTGTGTGTTTTCAGAACTTTTCATTGTTACATGTCAAACCAAATAAAAGTAGTTTGATGCCTTGATATTATTTTTAGACCGACTTTTTAATCAGTAATGCATAAATAATTTTTTTAAGATGAAACCAAATTTAATGTAACATCAATGTTACAATTAATTACAAGCAGCCCATTAAGATAACAGCTAGGTATTTAAGCACAGAACATATATCAGTCATCTTTTACTTGATGAAGGCATATTAGACTCAGCTAGCAAGTAAAGTGGGCACACAGCAGGTTTTAGATGCCTTTGCCAGTCATGTGCCAATGGTAGAAAGACAGAAGGAAGGAATGGGCAAAGAAATGGGCGATGAGACAAGCAAGACTGAAAGCAATCTTGTGTGTGTGTACTTCTTTTCATATTTGTTCTGGGCATTCAGACAGACACACGTGCGGTTATGGGGCTCTTCTTTGTGGAAAGTGAACAATGAACAGAAGAGGACACAAGGCAGAGCTGTGTCCTCATCACTCCAGAAATGTTGTTCTCTTAGTGGGTGAGCAGCTGCTATTGGTGGGTGCTTTTTCATTAGATTCTATTTATAAACCAGCTGCAAAATGGAACTTCAGATATTTCACATATATGAAAATGAATATACAGTATAAATGAATTAATATAAAAATGAACCTACATATATACTGTTTTTTTTCTGTAAGGGGAACAAAATTACCAACTCACAAAAGATGATGTGTCTTAATTAAACCCTCACACTCTCACACAATTTTATGGTTAAAAATGCTTCACAGTTTTTCATCTCAGCCTTACCTTTGATATACTGCTTAGCAGGGAAGGAAAAAAATAAGAACTGTAGACTGTTCAGCTGCCAAAGAATGCTGAGCAAAACAGGAAGTGCAATCAATTCAATCCATGCACACTTCCTGCTTTAAAGGCAACAATAAAAGCTAAGTCTACTGAAGGGAATTGTTTTGAGGGTGATTTCTTAGGGCCAGCACTGAGTGCTTAGACAGCTTAGAGTGTCTTATTTATAACCTTTCACCTCTGCAGATCAGAACAGTTTTTAGAATTTAACAGAGAGCAAGTTTCATCTTGTTCTACAAAATTAGACACTGAAAGAGAAGTAAGGAATGGATGTACTTTCATTTTGAAAGGGCAGACAGGTTTAGCTTTACTGAAACTTCTTGTTATCCATACAGCTAACATAAAAGTGTGCCTTTCTGCAGAGAACCGAAATCTGTAATGGAAAATAGCTCTAATTTTAATCATGTGTCTCATACAAATAATCTTCTCATACAAATAATTATAAATATTAAAGTACATTGACATTCAGCTGAAATTAATTATTTGCTGGAGATCAATAAACATACTTTAGATACATTTTATATACCCAATTTTACATTTATATTATATTACTTTATATTTGACCATATTTTAACTATTTAGAGTTTTGATGTTATGATAATTTTTAAACTTAATAAGGTCATAAGTCGTAAGTGTCACCCTTATGATCAGTTTGTTTATGCTGGGTCCACACAGATATTTAAAATCTTATATGATTTTCAAAATGTGAGAGACCACAAACATGAGGAAAAAACTTGATTTAAGAGTTTTGCTCCTGTGGTGTGCCACGATGTGAAGAAGAAAACGTCTTGGTTACTAACACAACCTCGGTTCCCTGAGATGAGGGAACAAGTATTGCACAAGGCTAGCTTATGCTATGGAAAAACTCCTTTCCTCAAGAATAATTGAAGACAATTCTTTTTTTAAAACGCACTGCAGCTGCACAGCAGACACAGATGTCGACTAGCGCGTTCATTGGCTGTGCTGCGGCAACTGCACAGACCTATGTCGAGGAGGCTCAGACGCGAGAACCAATCAGGCTGCTTTGCGCCCTGGCACGTCAGAGTCTGCCAGAATGGGCGTGGCCTAAGCCTTTATAATGGTCCATTCAGCCAGTTTAGCCAGGACCAGATATGTATCGAGCCCTATCGAGTGAATCGAGTGTAAGGCCACTTTTACACTGAAAGAACCCTCCTTTGCAAAGCGGGAACTTCCAGGTTAAAAAATCGTATAAATGTGGACGGCGAGGCCCAGCTGGCCGCCGCACAGATATCTTCAATAGGTATTCCACTTGACCAAGCCCATGACAAGGCCATGCCTCTCGTGGAATGAGCTCTGACGCCTAAGGGGTACCCGTTGAGGGGCCATTCATGAAGGGCCCACAAGTCGGGACGGGGATGCCAGATTTTCCCGTTTGCCTGCATGAGGTGCTATCATCTCTCCTCAGCGGTATCGGCCATGGGGCTGTTTCCAGCAGCTGTGCCAGCTCGGAGAACCATAACTGGGTCTTCCAGAGAGGTGCTATTAGCAGCACTACACACTGCCTCTCCCTAATCCGTTCGATGACCTGTGGTAGCATCGTGACCGGAGGGAATGAGGCTCTTGGCCATGGCATGCAGGTTGCTTGACCTGAGACCGCCGATTTATGTAGGACACCACTGCCATATTGTCCATCCGGACTAGGAGGTCATGGCCTTTTAAATACTGGAGAAAAGCTTTCAGCGATAGAGCAACCGCTCTCATCTCTAGACCGTTTATATGTAGGTGCCTCTCCGGCTTTGACCATAGGCCAGAGATGGGCCTGCCCTTGTAAAGGGCCCCTCAACCTAGGTTGGAGGCGTCTGTCGAGATCACTTTTCTCTTTGTAACCACACCCATATTCACTCCCAAATGATACCAGTCTGCTGCTTTCCAGGGAGCCAGGGCTCTGATACAGCTGTGGTTCGCTCTGATTTGTAAGTAGCCAGATCGCCATGCGTGAGTTGGTACAAAGAGTTTTAGCCAGCGCTGGAAAGGACGCATGTGCAGTAGTCCGAGCTGGAGTACTGATGATGCTGAGGCCATAAGACCCAACACATCCTCTGAAATCTTTTGAGAGGCGTGCACGCGCCTGGTCTGAAAGCTGCCACCAGCTTGAATGCTGAGCGCGCGCTCTGACGTGAGGCGTGCTTTCATTTTTATAGAGTCTACCACTGTAGAGTCTATCCCAGGAAAGAAATACTCTGGCTGGAAGACAGAGTGTTCTTGGAAACGTTGATCCTTAGCCCTAAGCATTCTATATGGCTGAGGAGCCAGGATCTGTGCGTTATCAATTGTTCCTCCGATTGGGCTATAACCAGCCAATCGTGGAGGTAGTTTAACACTCGCACTACCCACTGTCTCAGGGGGGTAAATGCTGCGTCCATGCACTTCTTAAAAGTACGAGGTGCTAGTGATAGGCCGAAGGGTAGTACTAGTACTGTGTACTGGTAAGCCTGCCCCTCGAAGGCGAATCTGAGAAATGGCCTGTGATGGGGTGATATCTGGATGTGAAAAGAAGCATCTTTTCAGAAAAACCAATCCCCTGGGCAAATCTCCGCAAGGATTTGTTTGGTTGTCAGGATCCTGAACGGTCGCGTCATAAGCGCTTTGTTCAGGTATCTGATTTCTCGGATGGGTCTGAGGCCGCCATCCTTTTTTGGAACGAGGAAGTAGCAACTGTAAAAGCCTGGAAAATGGCTTTGTGAAAATGGGACTGTCTCCACAGCTCCCTTTTCAAACAGTTTCGACACTTCGGTGCGAAGGTGGTGAGCCACATCTCTTCTCAATGTCGTCTCGACCACGGCTAAAAAGCGTTGGGGTCTGCGAGCAAACTGTAGCCTATTTTTATTATGTTCAACACCCATTCTGATATACTGGGGATGGCCTCCCAGGCCTCGGCCCGCATAGCTAGGGGTTGAATGAAAACTGAGTGGGGCTGAGAGACCCAAGGCGCTGGTTTCACCTGCTGAGGGGCGCCTTCTTTGGACGGCTCGAAGCAGAACTGGAACGCTTTGGGAGGAAGTGGCGCATAGCCTGCAACGCTTTCTGAGCCTCAGTGTAGCGTTTCCGCGAACCATCCTGTAGCGGTTGGCGAGCAGAGGTGTGCGGCCACCTCTTCCGAGAGGGGAGGAATCGCCTCGTATCCCTTTTCCAGAGCGGCGTCTATTGTAGAGAGCGTCAAGGAAAAAGAAGTCTTTAAGCGAGCTGAATATGGCGCTTTCCACGACTTAGTCAGCTCATCGTGAACTTCTGGGAAGAAGTGGGCGGGTCTCTGCAGAGGGGCCTGCTGGCGCCCCTGCAGGAACCACTCATCTAGCCTGCTGCGTGTGGGCTCCTCGGGCGAAGACCACTCGAGGTCTTCAACGGCCCTGGTGAGCACACGGAGAAGTTCGGCGTCAATGCTCGTTCTCCCGCTGGCTTGTGTTGACGGTGCGGGGACGGAAAAGGGGCCGGAAATGGAGCCCGCCCACCCGTCACAGTCCTTATCATCCTTATCATCCTCCTCATCCGATACTCCAAACGAGACGAGGCCTGCCGCTCGCAGAGATAGGCGTTGGTCCGCCTGAGTCAAAGTGACCGGCAAGGGAGTTTCTCTCGGAGAAAGCGAAGCACACGGGGACTGACGTGAGTTCGCTCGTGTCCGTCCGCTCTGGCATCCTTTGTGAATGGCGCTTCTTTTTGCGCAGCTCGATCAAAGGGAGAGAGAGAGTGGGAGTCGCGGGTCGTCATCGGCGAAACAGCCAGTCGAGCCTGCAGGGTGGGGAGATTCATCTCGTCACACTCAGGGCAGCTGCTCTTAGCGAGTGCAGCTTCCGCGTGGTCGTGGCCCAGACAGGAAGCGCAGAGGATGTGACGGTCTCCGCCGTAGAGAGGGCCTCTGCAGGAGGTGCAGTTACAGCGAGGTATTTGCAACAACGCCTCGGAAATTGCTCTTTTAGAAAAGTGTGACGCGATGGCGAACACACTATTGCTTAAAATGATATAGTGAGCCGGATGGCACAGCAGAACAGTGGGCTGAAGGCGGCGTCCAGTGAAAACCTCAGAACTACAAAGCAGGTGGCTTGTTCCGCTGAAGGCTTTTCGACAGTGGAGAAGGCTTTTTTCCAGAGATCAGCGAAGTTATGAGTTCGCTGAAGGAGACAAAATCTGACTACCTTGGCTGAATGAGCCATTATAAAGGCTTAGGCCACGGCCATTCTGGCGGGCTCTGACGCGCCAGGGCGTGAAGCAATCTGATTGGTTGGTGCGTCTGAGCCGCCTCACCATAGGTTCGTGCAGTTGCCGCAGCACAGCCAATGACCGCGCTAGTCGCTCATCTGTGTCTGCTATGCAGCTGCACTACATTTTTAAAAATTGGCTTCAATATTCTCAAAAAAAGGAGTTCTCCCATAGTGTAAGCTAGCCTTACGCAATATGAGAGACCTCTCGATAGGGAACACACCACACAAACAGATTTTCAACACAGTCCCGACTGGGAAATCTCGCAAAATCTCTTGAGACTTCAGAATAAACATGGAGGATGATAGGCAGAAAGAAATTGCTATGATAGTGTTTGGAATGTTTTTGACAGAACATTCACAGAGAAAAAAAAGAAAGGGGTTTGGGTGAAGTCATGGAGACGGCAGGAGCATGGACTTTACATAATGTGCCATGAGTGCAGTTTTTATGCTTCTGTCTTCTGTTAGCTCGCTTTCTGATTGGGTATTGTTTTGTTCCACCTGACAATGGTTCCCCCCACACATCAGGATTTCTGATCGTAAATATTTAACATATTGAATTTTTACGATCGGGGCTGCTCCGACATTCTTCCGAGCAGGTTCGGTCACTCTTAACACACCTCACACCACAGGAAAATCTGATTAGATAATTTGTAGAATTAGAAGCATTGTAGAAGCATTAGTTATTGTGGACTTTTAGTTTGAATTCATTAGTTTCTGTCTCCCTTTATTCACTTTCCACCACTTCTTGGTCATCATGATTTCTGTCATTATGAGTTCATGTGTATCAGATGGATATTGTTAATTACCTCATTTGTATTCATTAGCCTACTAAAGTTTTTCTTCACCGTCTTTCAGTGTCTGGTCACGTTTATACCTATGTGTGTGTATATTTCTGCTATCTGTTTGGATCGCTACCTGTTTGGATTATGAGTCAACTTTGTGTTGGAACCTTAATCTTCTGTGTCTTCGTCTGCCTGTCAGCACACACCCGTAATAGATGGCCGAGCCTCCAAAAATGGATTTAAGAGCACAATTTATTGCAGTGGATAAGGAAAGTCACAATTCTTTTCTCATTCACTGCTGTTTTTTGTCTTGCCGTCACCAGCCCACTTGATGACGAGACCTTGAAGACCTTGTTCTGGATCGGGGTGAACTTTCACCACCCCATAGACCTCCCAGACACCACAGGGCTTAACTGGAAGGAGGCCATTGTTAGGTGTCTGGAGACCGTCCGGCCCCGATTCAGAACACAGCCAGGCCCAGAGCCAGATTTACCACCTTCGACCGCGGAGAATTCACAAAAGCCCCCCGCAGACGTTGAGGGACCACCCGCTGCGATGAGTGAGACAGAGCCCGAGGACAAGATGACAGTGCTTACCATCGCCCCGGAAGGGGAGCCCCCTAGGGAGTCTGACCAGGGGTGTGAGCCAGCGACACCAGCGGCCGAGGGAGTGAGGAAGGATCGACTCCCACCCTAGACCACCCAGCATCTAATTCTTCATCGTTGTTTAAAGACCGCACTAGGAACTACCTGAATGATAATTCTTCTGTTGTACCTTCATCGCTGTTTAAAGACAGCATTAAGAGCGATATGGACAGTGATTTGCTCATATCATTGATCTGTGTGGACTGTCTTACTCACCTTCATACTCTCCAGTCTTGTGTCACCTCCATCACCACAGAGATCAGCCAGTCCTCTAGCTCCACCACTGCTAGAAGCTTGCAGCCCTTTGCAGTCTCTGGGGATGCCCTGACTTTGAGCCTTAGGTCGTACAACCACCTGCAGCGCCAGTGAGAGTGGATCCTGTGGCTCCGCCTCTGGCTTCGGATGACTTCGTTCCATCTCGGCCCGTCGACCTAACAGCTCCACCTTTGGTCTTCCCACCTTCACAGCTCCACCGGTTTATCTCATAAGTCATAACTCATAAGAGAGTTTTATTGCATTTATTTATCAACAAGTTTGAAAGTGTGGTAGAACATATCAGATGTATTTGTTACCTTTTTATTTAATGTGTCAAATGTCATGTTTGACCAGGATCTTTGACGCCAGTTCGAATACTTCTGAATATGTTAATCATTTTTAATATGATCTTCACTTTTAATAATCATACATATTTTAACTATTTAAACTGGCAGTAGTTCTGTGTTGGTATAATGCTATCAGCTGCCATGGCAATGACATCCAGACCAGAGCCAACCAGTCATTGCCGCCTTGAGGTTGCTTGAGGAAGCTACGACTGTAAGAAAAGAAACCACAGCAAGAAAACACTGGAAAAATATAAAAGGGAACTATTCTGCATAAGGGCCATCTAAACTCTCTGTTCCTCTTCTAACAGAGCATCCTTTGGGAAAATAATACAGCCTAGCAAATACACAAAAGCACTATAAGTCAGTTTTGTATAACACATAACAACTGCAAACTCATTAAAGGGAGATTGATAAACAGAGAGTTACTGTAATACAGAGGAAGTAGCCTAGAACACACTCTCTCGTTATGAAAGCTAAGTTATCTAAATTTGATCTGAAATGATTAAAAAGCATAAATAGTGCAGATACTTTTTAGAGCAAATAAGACAATAATAACACAACACTGTAGCACTTTATTTTAGTGTCCTTATTACATATGTGTAACGGGAAAGAGGCGGAGGATTCAAGTGAAAGTAAAAAGTTGTTTATTGAATAAACAAAGAAGGATGATGGAAGTCTCCAGTAGAAGGCACAAGGAAGCACAGGGTAAGACGCTGTGGGTAAACCCGCCATAAACGGCAGATAGTAGATGTGAGGATCGGTCCTTGGTCCAGGTGACAGTAAGATGGGAGGAATCGCTCAGACAAACAGGATGCCAAGACGAGCGAATAACCAACAGGACTGGAGACGACCGGGAACACGGAGAACAGGAGACAAGCAGGACCACAGGTACATCCAACAACGAACTGACAAAGACAAGGTGAAAACAGAGGGATTAAATAAGACGCGCTGATTGACTGCAGCTGGTGTGCTGATGAGCCGCAGCTGATGAAGATCAGAGGTGGTGATCAGTGCTGCCGCCCACACGCACAACACACACAACATACACACGCGACAAGAAGGAAACAGCGACTTCACCAACCGTGACAGTACCCCTCCCTCTAGGTAATCATTGTAATCATCAATCAGGGAGTGATTCAGTATGTCCCTAGCAGGAACCCAACTTCTCTCCTCTGGACCGTAACCCTCCCAGTCCACCAAATACTGAAATCCGCGTCCCCTCCGTCTCGAGTCCAGAATACGATTGACCGAATACGTGGGTTCCCCATCTACGAGTCGCAGCGGTGGAGGAACCGGGGCCGGCGGATTAAAGTGAGAGTGGAATACAGGTTTCAATTTGGAAACATGAAAGGCGGGATGAATTCTCCTGTACACCGGAGGAAGTTTGAGTCAAAATGCCACCGGACTAAGGATTTTGGTGACAGGGAATGGGCCAATGAATTTGGGAGCAAGTTTATTAGACACGGAGTGGAGCGGAATGTTCTTGGTTGAAAGCCACACCTTTTGACCCACGACGTATACGGGAGGATTTGACCAGTGGCGATCAGCCTTAGCCTTGGTGCGCGCCCCCACCTGGAGCAGAGTCTCACGGGCTCTGGTCCATGTATGGTGGCACCTCTGGACGAAGGCGTGAGCGGAGGGGTCCGTGACTGCGGATTCCAGACTGGGAAAAATTGGTGGCTGGTACCCTAGACTACACCCAAACAGAGAGAGGCCCGTGGATGACACTGGTAACGAGTTGTGAGCGTACTCAACCATAGACAGTTGTTGGCTCCAGGAAGAAGGATTCTTGGATAACAAACATCGCAATATTCTCTCTAAATCTTGGTTGGCTCGCTCAGTTTGACCATTGCTCTGGGGATGATAACCTGAAGACAGACTGACTGTAGCTCCCAGTAATCTACAAAACTCCTGCCAGAATTTGGACACATATTGGGGACCCCTGTCGGAAACCACGTCCATCAGGAGGCCATGAAAACGAAAAACATGATCTATGACAGTCACCGCTGTCTCCTTGGCAGAGGGTAATTTGGCAAGGGGATGAAATTTGTCGCCTTCGAGAACCGGTCCACTACAGTTAAAACAACTGTCATGCCATTAGAAGGCGGGAGGGCGGTCACAAAATCTAGCGCTATGTGGGACCAGGGTCTCGAAGGGACAGACAACGGTTGGAGCAGCCCATCAGGAGGACGGTTAGACGTCTTACCAACGGCACAAATCGAACAAGCCAGCACAAAACTGTGAATGACGCGAGCCATTAATGGCCACCAGAATCGTTTCTTTACTAAACAGCTGGTGCGGTTTACTCCTGGATGACAAGCCACGTTGGAGCAATGACCCCGGGCGGAGGCGTTACCCCTTCTAAGGCCGTCTTGACCTTCGTTTCGATCTCCCATGTGAGTGTGGAGATAACTATTTTCTCGGGTAAAATACACTCGGGAGTAGCTGGGCGTTCAGATGGATCAAAAATACGAGATAAGGAATCGGGCTTGATGTTCTTGGAGCCCGGGCGGTACGAGAGAGAAAAGTCAAATCGTCAGAAAAAAAGTGCCCATCGAGCTTGCCTGGAGTTGAGTCTTTTAGCAGATCTAATATATTCAAGGTTCTTGTGATCGGTCCAAATGATAAAAGGTACCCCCGACCCTTCTAACCAATGACGCCACTCCTCCAACGCCAACTTGGCTGCCAACAACTCTCGGTTACCAATGTCATAGTTACGTTCGGCGCAAGGATGCATCTTGTCATCTGTGGAAGAACGCTGAGAAAGCACTGCACCTACCCCCACCTCTGGCGCGTCGACCTCTACCACGAACTGACGTGAGGAATCAGGGGCGACTAAGATGGGAGCCGAAACGAAGCGGCTCTTGAGTTTGGCGAACACAGACTTAGCTGTGTCGGACCACCTGAACGTCACTTTCGGAGAGGTCAAGGCAGTAAGTGGTGCGGCTAGTTGGCTAAAATTGCGAATGAAACGCCGATAGAAGTTGGCGAACCCCAGAAACCTCTGTAGGGCCTTACGGGAATCTGGACTTGGCCAATCCATCACAGCCTTAACCCTGTCAGGATCCATACGCACTCCCTCAGATGAGACGATGTAGCCTAGGAAAGAAACAGACGTTGCATGAAACGCGCATTTCTCCGCCATGACAAAAAGCCCATTCTCTAGCAACCTCTGAAGCACTCGTCTGACGTGTTGAACATGTTCCTGGAGAGACGATGAAAAAAATCAATATGTCATCCAGGTAAACATATATGAATTGGTCTACCATGTCTCTCAACACGTGACTCGTCATTGGGAGTTGGACAACCCGAACGGCATAACCAAATACTCAAAGTGACCCCTGGGGGTGTTGAACACGGTTTTCCATTCATCCCCCTCCCTGATGCGAACCAAATGATATGCGTTACGTAAATCCAGTTTTGTGAATATAGGTGCTCCCTGCAACCGCTCAAAGGCTGGTATTCTTTACCGTGATGTTGTTCAACCCTCGGTAATCAATACACAGTCGCAGAGAACCATCCTTCTTACCCACAAAAAGAACCCCGCCCCCGCTGGAGAAGAGGAAGACCGGATGAATTTGGAAGCTAGAGAATCAGAAATATATTTCTCCATGGCCTCCCTTTCTGGGACAGAAAGTGAGTAGAGTTTGCCCTTGGGCGGAGACTTACCTGGGATGAAATTTATGGCACAGTCATGGGGACGATGCGGAGGAAGAGAAGCAGCACGGGACTTACTAAACACCTCCTGCAGGTCGTGGTACTCCGTGGGCACGTTTGACAAATTCGCCGCCTCCTTCTGAAAGACAGAACTGGACACAGAGGAACAGGCAGACACAAGACAAGACTTATGACATGAAGTGCTCCAGGCTGAAACGGAGTTGTGTCCCCGGTCCACCCTCGGGCTATGCTGTATCACCCAGGGGTGACCGAGGACAATAGGTGCCATGGGTGAGTCCAGAAGGAGAAATTAAATTTGTTCAGTGTGATTGCCGGATGTAACAAGTGTCAGGGGGTGAGTGCAGTGAGTTATGGCTGGGAGCTCTTGTCCATTGAGTGCACTGACTGTGAGAGTGTTCTTGAGAGTGGTGACGGATAATCCAAGTGTGTGATCCAAGGTGAAGTCTAAAAAATTAGAGCGTGAAGATCTGCTCCTGGATGCGGTCAGCCAACCCATGCAGGAACATGTCCCACCGCGCTTCCTCGTTCCAGTGACACTCGCCAGCCAGGGTGCGGAAATCGATGGCGTAAACAGACACGGAGCGGCTCCCCTGGCGAAGATCGGTGAGCTGACGAGCTGCTTCCCGTCCGGTAGTAGCTCGATCAAAGACCCGCCTCATCTCCTCTGATAGTGTCTGGAACGAGGAACAGCACTGATGTTGATTTTCCCACACCGCCGTTCCCCACAGCGCTGCACGACCTGTGAGTAGAGTCAGGATGAAAGCCACCCTCGCCTTCTCAGTGCCAAAGGTCTGGGGCTGTAAGGAAAAAAACAGAGCATTTTGTTAAAAAAGCTCTAAAAAAGTTTGGTTCCCCAGCATATATCTCGGGTGCAAGTAGTCGTGGTTCAGGCTGACGAATGGGTGCTGGTGGAGGTGGGGAAACCGGTAGTGGGCTGGGCGCGGTGGGACCAGCCAGGTACTGGAGCTGTTGGGTGAGCTCGGACACCTGTGCTACCAAGGCTTGGACGGCACGTCCGGTGACTGCCAGATTCTCCTCCTGTTGATCCATTCTGGCAATACTACGAGACAGGAACTCGTTTAACTCCGACGTGCTACTCGCTGAATCCATGATGGTCAGTTCGTTCTGTAACGGGAAAGAGGCGAAGGATTCAAGAGCAAGTAAAAAGTTGTTTATTGAATAAACACAGAAGGATGATGGAAGTCTCCAGTAGAAGGCACAAGGTAGCACAGGGACGCTGTGGGTAAACCCGCCACAAACGGCAGATAGTAGACCTGAAGATCGGTCCCTGGTCCAGGTGACAGGAAGAATCGCTGAGACAAACAGGATGCCAAGACGAGCGAATAACCAACAGGACTGGAGACGACGGGGAACACGGAGAACAGGAGACAAGCGGGAACACGGAGAACAGGAGACAAGCGGGAACACGGAGAACAGGAGACAAGCGGGAACACGGAGAACAGGAGACAAGCGGGAACACGGAGAACAGGAGACAAGCGGGAACACGGAGAACAGGAGACAAGCGGGAACACGGAGAACAGGAGACAAGCGGGAACACGGAGAACAGGAGACAAGCGGGACCACAGGTACATCCAACAACAAACTGACAAAGACAAGGTGAAAACAGAGGGATTAAATAGGGAGCGCTGATTGACTGCAGCTGGTGTGCTGATGAGCCGCAGCTGATGAAGATCAGAGGTGGTGATCAGCGCTGCCGCCCACACACACAACACACGAGACAAGAAGGAAACAGCGACTTCACCAACCGTGACAATATGTTACATGTACTTACTGTAATAATAAAACGTACTGGTAACATTTTACAATAAGGGTGCACTAATATGCATTAATTCATACTTAACTAATGCAAAGATAATCATGAGTTAATGTGACTAATGAAGAACTAAACCATTAATTAATTATTACTGCATCAGCAACTAATAAAGAGTCTATATGATTAATAGATTAAGTAATAAATGAATTGCTATTCATTAAATGTGTCATGTATTAATTCCTTAATAACATATTTTATTAACTAATTGTGTAAATGAATGTGTTAATTACCACAATTAGTCAACGCTTAACGCCATAAATCGCAAAACAGATCACCTCATTCCTTTTTTCAAGCGTCTCTGTCTAATCTTGATGTCTCAGCCATTTCGTAAATTTTGTCTTGTGCCTGCTGAAGTTGTTTCTGTAATTACAGAATTGTCTTGAATCAGGATTGAAATACTTATTGATTCTCAAAAAAAAAAACTAAAGTTTAAAGGGGTTGGTATAATGCCCTTTTCACACGATGTAAAATAAGTCTTTGATGTCCCCAGAGAGTGTATGGGAAGTTTTAGCTCAAAATAGGCTACCCCACAGATAATGTTATATAGCGTGTTAAAATTGACACTTTTTGAGGAGACTGGATATAATGAGTGACCACCAGATCCATGCACACTGTGAAAAAATGATGACAGGCAAAACAAAAAGCCTTGTCTTTTGAATATTCAAGCCACTGGTACCGTTTGATCCACAAAACTGTAGCGTAGCAGCGCCTTGAACGCAATGACGCAAGGCGCAGCGACGTTCATGGTGTGTCGCAGTGAGTCTATGTTTATATTTTTTTATATGTCAAGTAAATTATTAATTATTATTGTTCTGCGTAGTTTGAAGAGAAACATTTTTAAATCTATATATTTTTTAATCAGGAAGGGAGTGGGCGGTCAAATGGGAGGTCAAAGTATTTTTTGGGAGGATCTTGAGACCCCCCAAGACCCCCCTTGGCGCCGCCACTACACACACACTAAATAAGACTAATTAACCACACAACATGTGAAAATGATTAAATCAATGAAACACATGGGCAAACTGAGTGTCCAACGCAAACATAACATGAACACAAACAATAAACGGGACAGAACCTCCCCCTCCCGCAAGGCGCGGCCTCGCACCGTAATACATCAACAGGGGTGGGTGGGTGGGCGTCCTGGAGGCTGACGAGGGTGTGGTTTACCCAGAGCAGAAAGCCTCCAGGGCGAAGCCAGCAGTTCAGAGGGCCAGGGCGGAGCCATGGCGGTACAGGAAGATCTGGGGAATATGGCGGAGACTTCCCTTCAGGCAACCAGGGCAGAGACGGCAGTTCATGGGAACAGGGCGGAACAGGCTGTGTAGGCGACCAGGGCTGAGGAGACGACCAGGGCAGAGCTGGCAGTTCAGGCACCCATGGCGGTGACGGCCCTTCAGGCGGCCATGGTGGAGGCGACCCTTCAGGTGGCCATGGCAGATCGGTGAGAGCCCGGCCTGGTCACTATGGCTGGGGACCCGTAGCCCCCCCAAAATAATTTCAGGCGGCATGGTGGCGGTCATCATTGGCAAGGTTTAGGGCGGCGAGGCAGCCATCTTGGCCGGAGACGAGGGCTCGGGTGAGACGGGGGCCATCTTGGCCGAAGACGAGGGCTCGGGTGAGGCGGACATGACGTGCACAGTCTCTGGCTCGGCAGGCATGACGTGAAGATCAGGCTGGTCAGGCATGACGTTAAGATCAGGCTGGTCAGGCAGGACGTGAGGAAGATGGTTGGTGATGGTGTTTGAGAGGTGATGTCATCATCAGCCTCACCCACGGTGAAGGCTGAACCACTCAACCACAGCACATGATCCAGGTACTGAGCGAGTGTACCCGGGATCATAGCCGCTGGAGCTTGCCGGTGCAGATGATCGTCGAATCCGTGCCATAAAATGGTCTTGAGGACATCATCTGCCCAGTTTACCTCTTGTGAGATCTCCAGAAAATGCTCAACATGCGCTTCAATCGGTCGGCTGTCCTGAAAGCAGGTCCCTAGACGAGCGGTTGGGGTTAAATGGATGCGGGAAACATCCATCTTTTAAATTTAACTGGTCCGTTCTTCTGTCACGGTGTGGTATAGGCTGAAGAAGACGAAGAGGCAAAAAGCTCCAATTCAAACTTTTACTATTAATAAACTCAAAAAGGTACAGACAGGCAGGATGTACACACAGTAAATAAGACTAATTAACAAGACAACAGGTGACAGGGATTAAATCAATGAAACACATGGGCAAATTGGGTGTCACAGGCAAACATAACATGAACACAAACACTAAACGTGACAATCTGTGCATTAGTTAAACATAAATTAATGCTTATTAGTGCACCCGTATTGTAAAGTGTTACCCATGTACTTTCTCCATAATTACATGCAACTAACCATAAACCAAACCCTATACCTAACCCTACCCTTATTGTTTTAATTTTAGCATACATCACCATGTGCTGAGATGGGCACAAATACATGAACATGTATTTAAAAAAAATAAAAAAATACCTCAGTTGAAATGTATTAAAATAAAATACCAAATACAGTGTGGAAAATGTATTTAAATACAAATACACAAAATACATGTGAAATTGGCCATTCAGTGAAGTATCACTATCAAGCTGAAATCTATCTGGACCTATTCTGAATGGAAAGAACATTTTTGTGTGTACAAATGCTTAAATACTTTTGTTTTCATTTCACCTACCATCAAATTTTCAAAAAGACCAGATTCAAGTTGTCATCTGTGCAACATTTCCATACTTATTTCTGAATAAGTTACACTGCAGACCATTTCTTGAGGTGAACACTACTTAGGTCCTGTCCCAAATGGAACACTATACCCCAGAGTATACTTTGGCCGTCCTTACAAGCAAGTCCGCGTGACGTAATTTCCGTCATCAGGAGTGTTCTCGGACATCCGCACACCCTCTCCGTGTGCAACCCATTTTTTGTGACCGCGCAGACAGTGAGTGTGCAAAAGCGCATGTGTGAGTGACTTGAGGACTTGAAAACAAAATCAGAGAATGTCTAATAAGGGGAGAACTTCCACTCAGTAAACTTCCGACTTCTGAACTGGTTGCAGTCCTACTCTGGTTCCATATGAGGGCGCTCACAGGACGAATGCAGAATGAATGGAGGTCTATGGAGCTATACCCCTCAAAATCCACTTTTCTCAGGATGTAATTTTTTTGTCTAGTAATTTGAACGTTGTATTCGAAAGGAGTTGCAAAGAAATTACAGATTGCTGAGTGTTCAATTTGTTAGTCACTTGCTTTAAAAATGTCTTTTTAAATGTCAATGACGTCATACACATCGTACGACCAGAGATACTGCTTTACGGCAATCCTTCAGTCACTTTGGTGCTTTCGCGCTGGGCACTTTCTTTTCTCTCGAGGCATCGACAACACAGCTGACACAGGTAAATACACGTGCTAGAAGAGTTAAGTCCGCCTTAACATTCTGGCCCCTCTTCGGATGCCACGATGCCATCAAGCGGTATCTCTGATCGTAATCAGTCCTTCACTGACCAATCAGCGTTAATTAGCAGAATGCTAGTGTGTTATGGGCAACAACAACTCAACCTGTAAGAAATCGAAAGGACAAGGACTGTCAACTTTCGACCTATAACCCATGTTGAACTTGCAAAACCTACAATCAAATCTGAGATTTCTTAACGGCAATCGGGTGAAAGAGACAAATTTAGCCATCTAGCTCCATAGACTCCCATTCGTTTTGCACTCAAATGGAACTCTGGTGGAACTACAACCAAAATTTGGTACAATAGGACTTAATAGGGAGTGGCCAGGCTCTCCGTAGAAGGGCTCTGACAAAATCCAAAGATAGCAGGCTACGCATGCGCCAAATCCGTCTTTCCGTGGCCAAGGCCAAAGGAATAGGCTATACCTTAAAAGGCTTGCACACTCAACTGTACGGAGTGGAAAACGGAAAATGAAGTATACCCACCCAGGCCTTTAGCCCTCGCAACAAGCTTCACTTTCATGTCGTAATGCCGCTTTAACTGTCAGGTAGAAGTCTGTATCGGAGCTCTCTTCGGTGCGGGCTTAGCAAAAGTGCGCACCGATGGAGCATATCGGCCACAAAGGGGGCATTCTTATCAATATGAGTAATTTTTACAGTAATAATATATATATATATTAGTGCTGTCAAACGATTAAAATATTTAATCGTGATTAATCGCATTAATGTCATAGTTAACTCGCGATTAATCGCAAATAATCGCACATTTTTATTTATTCGAAATATCTCTTGATTTCTTTTTGTCCCATTATTTTTTTTCTCATTTTAATGCTCTTATCAACATGGAAAAGTGGATCGGCTTGCTTTGTGCAAATGTTTTTTTTTTTTATTGAAAACAACTTTGGCATATACTGTGTTCAATTTCACACTAACATTCTCACTTGGAGCAAATAATCTCTCACACGATGTAACTGTTTTCATATTGGACATGAGCTTGAAAATGATTGTCATTATATTAGGTTATAAGATATTATATTGTCTTCCTAGTTACAGATCACCCTGTTTGTTCAATATTGTTTGAAAATGTCGAATTTGATGACATGTATGTTTACTGCTGCTGTAATATTGAGCATATGCAACGATTGTGCAATCTGCGTGTCATTGTTTACTTTATTATAGCACGCAGTTAACTCATTTGTTAATTTATATATTATTTAATAATTGAATGTTTATATCTGTCATGATGCCAGAAGGACGAAGCAGAGAGAGAATCCAAGTGCAGCATAATTTAATCAAAATGACAGGAGAAACAAGGAACACAGGAACACTAAAGCAAGAACAACGACCGACAAACCACAACTGAAACACAGAGGTATAAAAAGACAGGCAAACAAGCTAAACAAGATAACAAGGGGGCGTGGCTAATCAGAAACACATGGGGAGACTAATCAACAAAACAGGGAACAGCTGAAACATGAAAGGACAGGGGAACACATGACAGACAAGAACAAGATACACAAACACAAAACCCACACCGTGACATAGCCGCCCCCCCCCCACACACACTGGCCTCGGGAGCAGACAGCACACACACTGGCTCGGGAGCAGACAGCACACACACTGGCTCGGGAGCAGACAGCACACACACTGGCTCGGGAGCAGACAGCACACACTGGCTCGGGAACTGGCTCGGGAACAGACAACACACACACTGGCTCGGGAACTGGCTCGGGAACTGGCTCGGGAACTGGCTCGGGAACAGACAACTCACACACTGACTCGGGAGCAGACAGCACACACACTGGCTCGGCAGATGTGACGCGAAGCGTCTCTGGCTCGGCAGATGTGACAAGAAGCGTCTCTGGCTCGGCAGATGTGACGCGAAGCGTCTCTGGCTCGGCAGATGTGACGCGAAGCGTCTCTGGCTCGGCAGAAGTGACGCGAAGCGTCTCTGGCTCGGCAGAAGTGACGCGAAGCGTCTCTGGCTCGGCAGACATGACCAGTCTCTGGATCGGCAGACGTGACGTGAACAGTCTCTGGATCGGCCGGAGGCTCAGGAAGGGCCTTCGGGCATTGCAGGATGCAGGAAGTCCTCTTCCTCCTCCTCCGTCTACGAGAGCTAGAGGGTGCTGGACTGGACGGGACCAGCGGTGAGGGCGCTGGGCTGGACGGGACCAGCGGTGAGGGCTCTGTGCTGGACGGCGTCAGCGGCGAGGGCTCTGTGCTGGACGGCGTCAGCGGCGAGGGCTCTGGCTTTTGCTCGAAGACTGGCTCTGGCTGGACGTGGCTGACGTGAAGCTCTGGCTGGACGTGGCGGACGCGAAGCTCTAGCTGGACGTGGTTGACGTGAAGCTCTGGCTGGACGTGGCTGACGTGAAGCTCTGGCTGGACGTGGCTGACGTGAAGCTCTGGGCTGGACGGGACCAGTGGCGAATGGGGCCCTGGGCTGGACATCACCAACCCAGGGTCGAAAAATGGCCAGCGTGGAGAGTGGTGTCGGGGCTCCTCTCGACCACCTCCTCTACTGAGGCCTCCACGTGTCCCACGAAACTTGACCAACCGGGTCCCCTCAAAAGAGTGGCCTCTCCTCCGCTCGGTGGCTGGAGATGAGACACTGGCGAACATGCTGCTGGATTCAGTGTGGTCGGTCGTTCTGTCATGATGCCGGAAGGACGAAGCAGAGAGAGAATCCAAGTGCAGAATAATTTAATCAAAATAACAGGAGAAACAAGGAACACTAAAGCAAGAACAACGACCGACAAACCACAACTGAAACACAGAGGTATAAAAAGACAGGCAAACAAGCTAAACAAGATAACAAGGGGGCGTGGCTAATCAGAAACACACGGGGAGACTAATCAACAAAACAGGGAACAGCTGAAACATGAAAGGACAGGGGAACACATGACAGACAAGAACAAGATACACAAACACAAAACCCACATCGTGACAATATCATTTACTGATATAATTACAACTGTTTTTCTTTGTTTCTATTTTGTTTATTACATACCACACATTTGTGAAGTAACATATACAAAACTCCTTTGAATAAATAAGTTAAACTGGGATTCCATTTTGTGTTTCTTTTACCGGAAACACACACCACTGTGCACCATCTTGACTGCATTAATCCTGAACCCCTTGAGCGTCCCATATGCTCATATGTGACCCTGGACCACAAAACCAGTCACATGGGTCAATTTTTTCAAATTGAGATTTATACTTCATCTGAAAGCTGAATAAATTAGCTTTCCATTGGTTTGTTAGGATAGGACAATATTTGTCTGAGATTCAACTATTTGAAAATCTGGAATCTGAGGGTGCAAAAAAAAATTAAACATTGAGAAAATCGCCTTTAAAGTTGTCCATTTATGTTCACGATTGTGCTGCATTCACTCACAAAAATAAATGTTTTATACAATTACGGTAGGAAATTTATAAAATATCTTCATGGAACATAATCTTTACCTAATATCCTAATGATTTTGGGCATAAAGGAAAAATCTATCATTTTGACCCATACCATGTAGTGTTAGCTATTGCCACAAATATACCCATGTGACTTGTGACTGGTTTTGTGATCCAGGGTCACATAGTGTTTTTTGTTTCTGGAAATCGTTGTTACGATACCAAAATAGATAGATATACATAATAGTTTGACACTAGTAAAATTTCACTATTCTCAAAAACTGTTTCTATGCCAAAAACTATAACAAATAATAATAGGCTAACTATTGTCCGTAAAAAGTTAACAAGCAATTATTAAAGACAAGTAAAGTCAGTAACAACATAAGAACAAAGAAACAAATAACAAGAAATAGGAAAATAAAAATTAAATAAAGAGTGAAAAAATTAAAGTTTTTCAGGTAGGTCTACCTAAAATAAATAAGAAATATTACAGAAATGTAATAAAGTAATCAAATGTAAATCAAAACCAAAAATAGCCTTCAATGTATGAATTGTCAATTATTTAAAGCTATTTAGTAATTATTGAAGCTACAAAAGTTATTCAATTAAGAGCAGTGAATGAATTTCTCTTTGTCTTTTGTTTAACACTAATGACACAGACAGCAGTACATTAGGCTGCTGTCACTTTAAGAGGAAATCACAGACCCAATATTCAACCAATACACATCCGATTCTGCCAATTGTTTACCTTCACTCAAGATATAAACTGACTGAGTTTACGCAAATGCAGTTTTTGACATATTTCTGTGTGTATTTGACCGTTTAGCCGCACAGAAAGCCGTCTGTCAGTGTGTGAATAGTGAATACAAGTTCTCTTTTGTGGCATATTGCACTTTTAATAACTCGTCTTAACATCAAGCCCACTCTGTATTTCTCATTCACCCATGTTTCTTTATCACTCTAATGTGTCAATAACTCCTGCCCATTAAAAGCAGCACGAATATATTTGCATAATGTCATATATGAACGATATAGAAAAAGTCAAAATGATCCACACTTTATATATTTCCACGATATATATCGTCATATCACCAAGTCCTAGCAAACGTTCTAATCGTCCTAATCGTTCATGTTAACTGAAGGCAAATCTGAATGATGTTCCTTTTTAACCTTAATCAACAAGTAGAATCAACCATGACATCCTCGCTTAATCCTTATTTCCTTGCAGGAATGCAGAAAAGTTGCTCACCCAATAAATGGAGTTGTACAGCTGCATTTCACATGTGAATGTTGAAGTTAGGGGGCCTGAACAAGCTGATACAGGAAATCAGCAGCTTAATAACTAGGTTGACTGGCACAAAGTATTTTATGTAGTTTGAGAATACAAAAATACTAAACTTAAATGTATTTAAATACAAATTTAAAGGCTTGAAAATATATAACCTATTTTAAACACATTTATCAGAAATCCCTGTAGGTCCAGGTTATGCCAAACCTTAAAAGAAAGGCTCAAATCAGGCCTAACATACAAGTCATTTTTGTAACTCCTCCTTGTCAGTTCAGACAAGATAGAGCCGTGGCTCTCAATCAGAGCCACAAAAACTTCCACGGGGGCCTCAAGATGACTTAAAATTATTTAAAATAAGACAAAAAAGCTTGAAACTAAGTATGCTGTGTATGCTGGTGTGTTGATTTGTGAATATTGCTGCTTTGGCCATCATCAAGGCTGTCATTAAGTGTGTGAATGAGAGGATTCACTCCTTCCTACACAAAATAACATCTGTCTTCAAATTCCTTGCATGCCCAGACATGTCAATGCAATTGTGTGTATCTGTGTTTAGAGTGAGTCTGTCTGTACATGTTTGTGTTGACTTTCGTGCTTTCTAGCATACTTGAACAGTATACAGTAGAGCTTTTTTTGCCACATAAAATTCACTAGATTAATTTTAGTAAATAAAACCACGTGCTTATGTGATTTTTAACGTCAACATATATTAAACATCAAGTCTCCTTTTAAACTGAATCTAGATAGCTGCAACCCCATTATTTTTAACAGGAGCAAATTTAGCGTGCAGTCCTCAACCAAAGCTATCTCTGTTGGGGGTCACCCCATTATGAAGTAATGAGTGCAATAAGAGTGCTTTGTTTAGAACAATTCCTTTTCCTGTCCTGGTGCCCGACATTAAATGATAAACAACACAAGGTGATGAGATTAATAGGGTTTTAGGCTTAGCATATAAGCCTGTGCCTGATCACATTTGTTTGTGCACAAAAACATTGCATTGCTTGATGTAAAACTTCAAAAAGAGTAAAAAACGAATTATGATTTTGAAAAATTATCCTATTTAGAACATATCTAATCTGATTTGCATACTATTCGCATATTCTGTTAACTGTTACAAACACGTGGCCTTATGTTTCCTCTTGACTGGTTAACCCAACACAATGTCACTATGAAATCTCTATGTAATTAACTCTTAAAATAAAGGTTCTTTATTGGCATCTATGGTTCCATAAAGAACCTTTAACATCAGTGAAACCTTTCCATTACACAAAATGCAGTTTTTAGTGGAAAAGGTTCTTTAGATTTTTTTAAATGTTCTCCACACTAAGAATTTTTTTAAAGAACTGATCACTGAGGAACTTTGAGGAACCAAAAATGTTTCTTCTACTGCATTACTGTCTGGCTGATAAGCATGGGCATAAATAAGGGGGAAGAAGGGTTCTATGTACAAGGGGTTGTTTTATTAACAGAGTTTATACTCTTTTAGGGTCAGCAACACAGAACAGATAGATGGTGCAGAATGCCTTGGGCTAATTAAAGTCTCCTTGACGTGTGACTGGAATGCACCATTATTAAAGGACCTGTAGGTAATTAAGCGGCAGTCTCTCCCAGAGGCGGACAGAGTACACAGCTTCATTACTTGAGTAAAAGTACAGATACCCCTTGCTAAAATTTTCTCAAGTACAAGTAAAAGTACTACAGTCAGATGTCTACTTAAGTAAAAGTACTGAAGTACTTGTTTTTTAAAGTACTTTAGTATCAAGAGTACAAGAGTACATTTTCTAAATATTGCATTACTACTGCCACAGTGCTTACATTTATGTACAGAAACGTCCTACATGGAGTTATGAAAAATGTTAATGTTAATACTGGAGAATGTAAAAGAAATTGAAAGTAAAATCAAGTCATCAAGTCAAGAAACTTTGCAGATCTAGAGCGAGTTCTGTTCTCAGGGGAATCCATTTGTCTTCCCCCAAAAAGGGGTGTTACCCTTCGATGATGTAAAGGTAGCGTTGGTCTATGGACTCCAAAAAATTATACTCGAGTAAAGTACAGATCCCTCAAAATTGTACTTAAGTACTGCACTCAAGTAAATGTACTCCGTTACTGTCCGGCTCTGGTCTCTCCACATTTTTTCAATGTAATTAACATACATTACATTCTGGTCTGCACTTTAAAGATATCCCTTCAAATCTGCGTTGAATATTTTGATATATAACACATCTTTTGAGAGACAAACATAAGAGAAGTCCAGAATAATAAGTTAACAATATCCAGTGTCATATGATAAGGAAAAGGCCTGTTTAACACTCATCAAAGGTACAACATATCTGTAATGTTGGACAATTAATACTGTATACATGTTCTTTAATACATCATGTGGAAACACAGAAGGAAGTGACACAGGTTAAAAACTGAGAACAGTGGATGCTTGTGTTATGTAACTATGAGGAAGGAGACACTTGTCTCAGTGGTCAACAATGAACTATATCCCACATAGGCTACACACTCTCTCACACAGTCCTTGTACTATAGAGTGGAATTGTAGTTGTTCAAGGACATTTCCTTACAGCTGTTGACTCCAGACTTCTGATGGACTTCTGAGAACTAGCAAGTGCTTTTACTGATAATCTTGAGGAGATGCAGTGATGAAGCTGCTGGTAATGGTGTGGAAATGAGAGAGACAGACATCCACCATATTGTCCACACACACATACTTGGCCTGAAGTTTCGAGACTCCATAATGGGTCAGTCTCTCAGGCTTTAATTCTGCTAAAGCAACATTATTGATTAGTGTTCCTGACAGTTAGTACATCAGTTGAATCTATATATCATTGTCCATTCCACAGCCGCTAAACTGATTTATGTTACACTGACTTAAGAAAGAACACTCTGTAATATATCCCTCACACATCACTACATACCTGAAAGCACTCTGTAGCACCCCTATTTCTGCCAACATCAGTTGCTTTGCTGACATATGGTATTAAATGTACATACTATGAAGATGCAGAAAAATGATGTCATGACAACAATCACAGGCTGATGTGTCACCACAAGGACATGCAAAATCCTATGAGCGTCACTGGTGAAATCTGCATGAGTTGAGATTTGAAGGCAGGCCAGATAGAGGGGGAAAATGTTGATTATTGTATGTTTAAAGATATAAATTGAAACTAGTGACAGATCTTTTCCTCTGTATATTTTGATGTACATCAGTCTAACAGCCTGGTGTCAGTCAAACGGAACCATCAATCCAACCATCAACACCAAATAACACTACTCCGCCCACTCGATCACTATCACCGGAATTCTGATCACCTGCACCTCATCATCACACATCCTTTATATCCCTTCTCCTCAGTGTCTGGTCTCGTCTATGACAAGCGCCACAGACTGCTCACTCGAGATACCTTCATCTTGATCTACTTATACCTGAAGTCCTGTTCTTCTCATCATCGCCGATTTTCATAACCCTGGTTCTTCTCATCCTCATCTGCCTGCAAAGATATTCGTCAGCTAAGTCTTCACCAGATCTACTATCAGTATTCATCGCATCTGCAATCCTTCCCTGCATTGCTCTGACCTTTGCACTTCTAATAAACATTTTTATTCACCAAAACCTTGTCTGTCCTCTTCTGATTGTGACATCTGGTTTATCAAACAAAAAAGTGACTTGGTTCTATGCATTGGTTGTTGATTGGATGTTGAGATGCACTCAAAAGGAGGCAGATGAACACAGGGGCAGGGTTTAAGAAAACGGATGCTTGGTGAAGTCCTTTATATGTCACCAGAGAGAAGAAAAAATTAAATATGCATACACGGACGAATTGTTCACAACAATATCTATAGATGTGGGGGCCGTATTTGGAGCATATGCATTTAGAAAATAGAAACAGGTTATGGGTAAGTATTATGTCACTGATGGGCTATAGGGTTAATAATATGTCACTGTTAGCTGTTCTAAATTCATTGTAAATCACGGCTTCACAGGGCTTATTGCTTTATTTTATCACTAAGCCAAGGCGTTGTGGGCCTATTTTGACACCACGAAAAATCTGTTTTATATGAAGGAATTTTCCGTATTGATATTTCACAAGTGTATACCTGTATTTTTGACTTATGCGTTGGATTGGATTGCTTTTTAGGGTTGAAGGAAATAAATATCCATAAACATAAGGGAAAAGTTAATGGTCCTTTTTTGCTAGGGCATTAACCGTTTCTCTACAGATAAAACACACATGAGTAGTATACCAATATACTTACTGTGTAGCCCAATGATTGAGCAAAGCATCTTGGCTGTGGTTGTGGTCGTTATTGCACATATTTTAGGGGGTGTCTCTTGCTCAAAAGGGAGGCTATAGCAAGCAGAACAAAAGAAACCACAGGAATTATATTTAGTGAGGTTATGCAAAAGCAATACAATTGTCACATCAGTCTATTAATTTAATTATTTGTGTAAAAGAACATTACAGTCTGCTGTGGTGTTTCTGGACCTGATGATGGCCACTGAAATATCTAATTGGACATGGAATATTGCAAATAAGGAATATTTAAACATGCCTCCAACTACCATTCACTCTATTGCTGTCTTGCTGTTTCCAAGCATAGCACTTTGCAATCTTGAAAATTGTAACCATTGTTAATACACTCAAAATATTACACAATAGCAGGCAGTTAAACAAAAGAATATGGTTGGGAGACTATATTATATTTTATATTTGAGATGATTCCGTTGCTTTGAATTCTTATATAAAGAGAAAATGCAAAGTACCAAACATATACAGACTTAAGATACCAAACATATACAATGACTTATGAAAATGTCTTTAATACTTTGAAAGTGCCTACAGCACTGATACTTTCTCGAGTCAGGTTGCTGTGGACACAGTAATGGAGGCCTCTGTTTATCTTATAGTAAACCACTGTGATCAACAGATGGAATGTTTGGAAAGTAGCAGTGATAGAATTGTTACTATAATGTCATGGCTGCTGAAGATACATTATGTAGCCAACTTATCCGCTGATTAGTACATACAGTACACTCAAGTAAAGCGATATACTTTATACTATATGTTTTTTTTTTACATTTATTTCTTTTGGTGCTAAATCTAACTAGGCTATATTATCACCCACTTTTATACATCACGAATTATAAGTATGTCCAATCTGCTAAATATAAGGTAAATTATATTTAAGGTAAGGTAAGGTAAATTATAAACACTGAGAAATTATGTTACTATATTACTATATAATAATTAGGTCACACTTTAAATTAGGGTCCAATTCTCACTATTAACTAATTATTAACAATGATGTTTGCATCAATAGAGGATATGCGCGTGACGTCACCGTCGGCCGGTGTGCCTGCAGTAACGCGGAGTGAGTGGCAAAAAGAATGAGCGGCAGCATTTGTTTTCAGCGTGAATGCCGCGAAAAACTAACACAACACATATAAAGCGGGAAAGAGCTTTGCGATTGACTGTACAACTAGATTTGACAAGAAATCTGAGAAATCTGTATATTTTTACAGAATGACGAAAGCTACAGAACAGAGGAGCAAATGGATCGCTGCAATTCACAGAAACAACTGGACTGGACAGGTGGATTTGCAGTTATCATTTTGTGTCATTATGCTGACTTTAGGTGTAAAATCATACACGATATACTGTATTGTTATATATTGTATTAACAACTCATCAATTAAATATTTATCATTGTATATTCTGCATTAGGCTATTGGATGTTTTTAAATATTATATGTTGTATATATATATATATATATATATATATATATATATATATATATACCGGTATAACACTGATATAAGTGATCACCCAGATTTAGACCTACCTATTTTGTATTTATATAAAACGTTCACAGGCAAATTTCCTTTAGGCCTATGTATTTCCCCGGTGTCGAAATCAGGCACACCTAAATGTCAGGCAACCCGATTCCTGGCTGCATGTCAATATCCATGGATCACTGGATCTTTAGAAAGTTGTAAGGAACACTATATTGAGTCCAAGCTTTAGTTTAAATTGATAATCGTTCATTTTACTTGCATTTTCACAGTTTCCCCTATTAAATCCAGTCACACAGCAGCTCTTTTGCCACTCAGTCCGGCTGAGGGGGCGTGTTCCGGCGGGAAAGTGATGTCAATGCATTCCCTCTATAAACCCCTAATTACTGCTTATTAATAATTAGTAAGGTAGTTGTTAAGTTTTGTTGGAATTGGCTAGGACAAAGGATGTAGAATATGGTCTTGAAGAATAAGACATTGAAATGAGCTTTATAAGTAATAAACAGCCAACATCCTAGTAATATGCATGCAATAATAAGCAACTAGTTAATAGTGATTTGTAATTGTTATTTACCTTATTTTAATTAATAAGAATTATTTATCTATTTTCCACCTACACTTTATTTTTAGTCTACCATGCAAATGTTAAATCTGCTAATTTAAAATGATATGCAGTCTTAAGGGTTAAAACAGTCTGAGGTCCCTCTCCAATGCACTCTTTAGTAGCCAGCATCCCAAAGGCTCAACTTCATTTGTCTGTCTGAGCCAAACACCGAGACATGAAAGATCACTGAACCACAATTCTATGTGCAACGGCTTGTGAAAAGCTAAATGGCCTCCCATTGGCTTAAGTCGAGAAACACCAGAATGATCAATGGGCCAGCCAGGCTGTAGCTTTCTGCCGGGGTCACACAGTGGGGCAGCTTTGAGGTTGTGCCTCAACAGATGTCAGTAACATTAAGGCAGACAGTTGGGAGAGAGGCGGCTTGATACTGTATTCCATATCAGCGGACTATTAGGTCTCGATGAATGATATTCAGATATTTACAGTTTAAGTTGCTCTCCTGGAAAGTGCTCATGTAATCGTACATTTCACAACATTCACTTTGGCTCTATACAGTACAGTGTTATTCTGTTAGACTGCTTTTTCAGCAGCCTTGGTTCGAGAAGTATTTTTCCCATAATGATTTTTAAAAAGTCTTTGTTACAAGAGTTACAAGTCATGAAGCAAACCAACCAGCTATGCGGTGAATAACAACATTATAAACTTTGAATTGAAGCAAAAAAATTATTTGAAAATCGGACAAAAAGACAAAGGTACAGTAGAGAAAATCACCAGTGAATGAGATCAAGGAAATTGTGGCCATTTTAACTGTCCTTTTTAATCACATGCTTATTATTGGCTGAGAGTTTAGAGGGTAATGATGATAATAAATGATGGTGTGGATTAACAAAAACTGATTGGGATTATTCATTGTCAGATAGAAGCAAAGTGAAATGGTAAGCTCTGTTTAAAATTGTTTCACTTTGGATTTTCCTTGGTCTCCTCCACTGATATCTATTTTGTCTTTGTTTTTACTTCTAAAACTTTTTTTAAACCTGAGACTTGTTTTATACACATTGATATGGAATCTGTGTCACCATGCCATTGTAATGGGTTGCAGACGAAAACACTAATCCATGGTGCAGGCGGCAGGCTTCAGAAATCCCCAACAGATCATGGTCACAAGCTAATTGGATGGTCAGTGTACTAAAGGTTGGAGACTGCATATTTAGATATTAAAATGTTAGCGTTATAACTGAACTTGATCTATTTTCAGATTTTGCATATGGGGAAATGACAAAGTAAGACTGAACACAAAAAAATCCTGATAACAAAGTTTTTTATTACAACAGTTTCAATGTTTCATTATTGATAAATGGTTTGTGGCAATATAACATGGTTGCGGAGTTTTTTTTTCTTTTTACTAAACCCAAGAAAGAAATTTGATCTGCAGCTGAAAGCGTTCACATTGAATTTACACTTTGAACGATGATAACCGCCATACAATAAGACAACCAAGACAGGGTGCAACACAAAGCAACCCCAAAACCACATCGATAAAAAGGGCACAATCAATTCAAATACAACACCCGGTCCTTAGAAGTGTTTTCACATCTAGACTGAATTTGCTTTTTTCTCCTTCTCCTCTTTCTTAGCAATAAAAAAGCATTTCACTGAAGCAGCACTAACAAGAAGGTGTTAATCATTACCAACATAAAAATCCAAGATTGTGCAGTTTATCCTATAATTTGAAATAAAAAATACAACGCCATAACTTTGTGAGCTGGTCACTTGTCAACAAAAAGCCACGCCTCAATCGGATGATGAATATTTGGGGATATCCACTAGGCCACGCCCCCTTGTCCTATGGCATAGTCAAAACCAATGAAAAAAAGCCCAGCATGGGCACCAGATGAATCCATGCCACATGCTCCTGGAAGTAGAAGCTTTCTCTTTTCTTCCCAACGCTGGAATGGACAAGGGAGGCGGTCCAGACGCATCTAGGTGTTGCTAGAGGGTCGGCTCATCCCATCCGACAGTGATGCAGCTTTAGATTTTCTTTTTTAGTTTTTTTTTTTCATTTTGGTTACAAAGTTATACTGCTAAAATAATCGAATGAAAAGAAGGCAATGCAGGGAAGGGAGTGTGCACAGTGCATGATGGCAGCTTGTGTCTTCACGAGGCCGCCTGCTTCTCCTGTTCAATGGCTGTGGACAAAGAAGGAAAGTCACATTTAAATTCACCTCCTCTTTGCGACCATTTGCACTCAATTTGTACTTCTAAATCTCATTTGATAACATTCTGTGTGAAGATTTACTAATTATAACCAAAGGACACAGATACAGACGTTTTCAAGCACAGCTTACTATAGTTATGTAATGCCTGGATGCCAAAAAAAGGACAATTTTGTGTTGAAATTCTTACTTTCTTTAGATGGCAGTGGGTTTTTCTCCTGCGTCTCAGTCTTCTTCAGCTTGGTTTTGTCGAAGCTGGTGACCTCTTCCAGGTTTGGTTTGTCAGACATGATTAGTTGTATGCTTAAGGAACAAGAGAATAAAAAAAAAATTATTTTCCTTGCTTTCTTGTCTGCAAAAGCACTTAAGTCATTTGGAGAGAGCGAGGGTTGCTGCGCTAAAACACCGAATCAATGAAGGTCTAGCAATCTATTGTTCATTTGGAGGCGATTTGCATCACATCCAGTTGATGTTCATGACAGTGCCACACAGCACTGAACAAAACCGCACCCTTTTTGAATGGCGTCTGAGACAGCAAAAAATAATATTTACATAACAATAGCAGTTCCCACGCTGAGATTACAAGAGAGGCGCAAATATGATGATTCAATACGACAGCGGACCCTTTTGCATATATCTTTTCTTTTCATTTTTCTACTTTTCATGCGTCAGTAAAAATCTGACAGACATTTGCTCATTCAGGTCAGTTTCTTTCGTGAGCATGGTCGCACAGATCATTTCGACTGGATTTCACAGAATATGATTGCATTCAGGAAAAACCACCGCCCTGTGCCGCTTTATCAGCCAGCACACAATGCTGCCGTTTCTTTTAACGCCCTGTTCACCAATCACACGTTATAACACATTAACCTACTCTGCCTTTGATACAAGGGAGCAAATGTGCCAACTGACATAATGAGTCGCATCCTTATCAATGCATTTGCAGCACAAAGAGGCTTAACAAAGGAAAATAGGTTAACCGCCTTGATCGCCTGGAGGTAACGTTATCCACTTTAAATCAACATTTGCGTATTTGTTAATAGCTACTATTTAGAATGTTCTAAAGAATCTTTGAACAAAGCACGTCTTCAAATACAAAGACATATAGACTATGTTTTCCAGAATTATTTGAGAAAGGACAGATTTCACATGTCCAATAAAAATAGGCTAAGTTACTATTTTTTTTAACGATTTGCGTTTTTACCAATAGTTAACATGGTACCAATATAAATATTTTATATGCGTAACATTAGATCTAAAACACATACCTTCGTAGACGGATTGGAATTAGAAGTCTTTAGCTGAATTACGTTGCAGTTACTGTGGCGCGCCAATGCGCAAGCATGGAATATATAGAGGGGGATATGCTAATTAAAAGCTGACGTCAGTTCTCAGTTCTACTGGAGAACAGAACAGGGTTCAGGGCAGGTAACATTAGCCTATCTAAATTGCTAACTTAATCGCAGATACTCACAAGCTGCCTTTTTATGGCAAAAAGATCAATACATATTAGTATTATTTGTTTATTTCTTTTATTTTACATTTAAGATGTTTTTAGCAAAGTGCCAAGACGCCACCTGGTGGACATATTAGACGGTTACATTTCATTTTATACAAGAACATACAATTTAATTGATTTTGCTCAACAGTTTAGTTTGATTAGCAGGGGATAAAATGACAACTTAAATCGCGTTAGATAGCTTACGTGTTTTTTTGTTTGTTTTTTTGTTTTTTAAAGGAAAGACAAATAATTTATCATCTACAAATGATAAATTAAAACATATTTACTGCGAAATATATGCAATATAAATATTACGTCTCCCCCAAACCCCCAGCGTTTGTACCTTTTTCTTGGCACAATATTTTAATTGTATACTTTCGCAATAATCTTTGGGGTACTTTTATGTGCTAGTGTAGGGGGCTTTTAGTTTGGTAAGGATCCGGAAGTTATCTTGAACACATGTGCGTTCATGTATTCAGAGGTTCTCTCACGTGTAGCAGCTAGAATAAGAACGATGGGTTTTTGATGCTTAATTGATTCATCCATAACGTAATATCTCAAAAAACATGAAGTTTGCATACAAGGTATGACAGCTATTTTATTCGTGATGTTCTTCTTGAGAATAATTGTATTGCTTTTCCTTATATATTTTTTGTGAGATCTTGCCTGCTGGTTTACGATTTTGTTTATACATTTCATAATATATATTAAATAAATAAAATAGACAATTCATTGTTTTTCTTATGTGCATGCCTGAAAGAGATCGTTTAGATTGAACTTGTTTGCATTTTCTTCTAGTTTTCCAACTTATTAGGGGCATTTTATCGCTACGGGAACCTGTCTTTCTCTAAAGATGGGAATTCTGTCATCAGTCCTGTCGGGAACCGCATCTCCGTCTTTGATATGAAAAAGTGAGTATTTCTATTTCATAACGTTCAAACAAACAGATTTCATAGCCAGTTCAAGTGAGTTTGTGAGTTGAAAACACTCTCATTTAAAAGCGAAAGTTATAATTTACTGATTTCAGCTGAGGAATGTTATTTTTCGTATTTCTTCAGTAACCGATCAGAAACCTTACCAGTGTCCACCACAAAGAACATCACCTGTTTTGGAGTCTCTCCAGATGGGAATCTTGCCATACTTATCGATGAAGGTAATAAGTTATGAAACAAAGAAATTGTGTAACATAAAATCCTAATGAAATGTAATATTGATGATGCTGCACCTTTTCTGTGTCAATAATCAAGTTAGCACATTTTTGACATCGACCATGTTATATCCCAGATTTCCTTGCTTCCAAAGAAGCACAAGTTCTTCGCAACATTTTCAGATCATGCTGAATAAAATGGATCGTCAGGTTTTAACACAAACTTGTGGTGTTCATGCCGGCTCAAGTATATGCTACTAAAAGGGTTAGTTCACACAAAAATTCTGTCATTAATTACTCACCCTCATGTTGCTCCAACCCGTAAGACCTAGCTTGTTCATCTTCGGAACACAAATGAAGATGTTTTTGATGGAATCTGAGAGCTTTGACAGCAACTTCATCTGAACTTTCAAGGCACAGAAAGTTAGTTAAAACATTGTTAAAATAGTCCATCTAACTACAGTGGTTCAGCCTTAATATTATGAAGCGACGAGAATACTTTTTGTGCGCAAAACCCCCCAAAATAACAACATTATTCAACAATCTCTTCTCTTCCACGTCATTCTCCTACGTTGTTGACGTAGTGTAAACAGTGCAGCGCTTCTGGGTTCTACGTTGTTGAATAAAGTCGTTATTTTAGTGGGTTTTTTTGCACACAAAAAGTATTCTCATCGCTTCATAACATTAAGGTTGAACTACTGTAGTCACATGGACTATTTTAACTATGTCTTTACCACCTTTCTGGGCCTTGGAAGTTGCAATGACATTGCTGTCATTGGAGGGACAGAAAGCTCTCAGATTTAATAAAAAAATAGCTTCATTTGTGTTCCAAAGATGAACGAAGGTCTTACGGGTTTGGAATGACATGAGGTGAGTAATTTTTGACAGAATTTTCATTTTTGGGTGAACTAAACCTTTAAAGAAAAAGGGAGATGTACAAAATACTAGGAAATAATTAAATTATTTCTAATATTTAACTTTTCACTGAAATTATTATGCTAATAGTATCGTTTGTAAGGGAAAACAATGTAATGAATGAGAAAATGGAAGCAAAGAACAAGTGTAGTTTTGGACGCTACTGTCTAAGTTGGAAAAATGTGGCATTACAGTTTATTGGTTATTTTTTTAGTTTAGCACTGTTTGATGAATGTGTTTCAGATGGAGCAGCCATACTGGTCAGCTTGGTCACTCGGGCAGTACTTTACCATCATCACTTCCATAATCCTGTTCATAGTGTGTCCTTCTCCCCTGATGGAAGGTCCGCTATAACACACCTGCACACAGCGCTTTGTATCTTAAAAATATGACTATATGCATGAGTAGCTCTTATTTCATGTTCCTTTAATTTTTTTATAGGAAATTTGTAATAACAAAGAAAAATGTGGCTCTAATGTATGATGCGCCTGGAAAAAAACGAGAGTTTAATGCATTTGCATTAGAAAAGAGTTATTATGGACCATTTGATGAGACGACTTGTATCGACTGGACGGATGATTCAAAGTGCGTAAACGTTTTTTTTCTATATTCTTTCCTTTGATTTATGAATGCTGCCTAACAGCAGTCATTTTGTTACAGTGCGATTTATACTTTTTTTTTCAATGCGATAACAAATATAAATCACATGTTTTGTGTTTGTCTATCTTTACATACTGGTTTCCCACGGTATCTAGTAATGTGTTTGAAAAAGAACACACTGCAAGCAATTCTTGGACTTTATTTTACCACTATGTTACTCTCAGTACTCTACAGTTACACAGTTACTCTCTCACTCTCCTTCGCTGATAACTAGGTGCTTTGCTGTTGGTAGCAAGGACATGACCACTTGGATCTTTGGAGCAGAAAGATGGGCGAATCTCATCTACTACTCACTTGGTGGTCATAAGGACATCATAGTGGGCTGTTTCTTTGAGAAGGACAGCTTAGATGTAAGTTTGTATAAAGTGTCTGCTGCATTTGTGTAGCACATAGGTAAATCAACTAGCAGCCCTTTCCTTACGGTTTTATCATGTCAATAGTATTCTGCAACGTATTGTTGTATATTAAACATGAAAAAGTCATAATAGATTAATTAATTAATTGCATTTTTCTGCCATTGCAAGAGGTTCTGCAACATTGCAATACTACAAAACTAGACTTTTCCCAAACAGAACCTACCAGTTGGTATGGGAAGTGGTGCCATTTTAACTGTTAGACATTTTTGTTTTAAACATTTCTCTTTTCAGAAAATGTCATGTGCTGTCAGTGTCTTTCAAAGTATTACTTTTGAATTTTATAAGCTACACACTATAACCATCCTCAATTGACCTGACCCACACAAGAAACCCTGGTGTACACTGTAATTTCTTTTTTTTTGAAAGTTTTAATTACTATTTCAGTTATTCAACCACAAAGTTTCACATTTAATTAGATGTTACTTGCCGTTTCTTTGTAATTATTTGTGAAATTGAACTAACAATTAAGTGAAAATAGTTTCTGCTCCATTTCAGAATCAGCTCATTTGCTAGCTCTTTTAATATGACTTGATCAGTCTCAATATGGAATTGCATGTGGGAGGATTTCTTTTTCATTATCTATAATATTCAAAACTTTAGTTTATAACAAACCTAGTCTTTGAAAGCTTTCGGGTAGTGTCATGAGTGACTGAGTTTGAAAGGAACACTGAAATTACTTTGTTTTAGCTGTGCTCTAATGATATACCTGTGCTTAAATGTGGTACCTTTAAGCTGCTTTTCACTTGTTTTTACAGATGTACACAGTGAGCCAGGAGGGCACTTTGTGTGTATGGGAAAGTGACACTGAGCTTGAGGGCTTACGGAAGGGACCAAAATACTCAGAGAGAAAGAAGATGCAGGAGGAGAAAAAAAGCAGAGATGAAGTAGGGAAGGAAAAAGATGATAGTGTGGAAATTTTAGGCGAGGATGGTGAGACCAGAGGTGATGTGATTAAAGGAAACGCAGAAACACCCAAAGAGGTGGAAGGAATCAAAAATGTTCACTATTCACTGAGGAGCAAGTGAGTTTGTCAGTTTTTCTCTCTATCCTTATCACTTCAATCTATTGGTCAATTCTTAAAGGGATACTCCACCGGTTTTTCATATTAAACTGTTATTCCCTTGACTAAGACGAGTTGATACATACCTCTCTCGTCTCAGTGCCTGCACTATATCGCTCTGTATTGCCGCAAAACTATGTTAGCACTTAGCTTAGCCCAGTGCATTAAATATGGGCCAAAAAGAGAAGCGACCAAACACTTCCTCGTTTTCCCTATTTAAACACAGTTACTCGAGTAGTGTAACTCGACCTAGGCTGGTGACACAAAATAAAACGTTGCGCTTTTCCAAGCGTTTAAAATTAATGACTATATTGTATGTCGGAATACCATAACAAGTGCTTTTGAGCACTTCGACTTGCCGCAATAATATCTTCACTCGTGAAAAGTCCTCTTACCGGCTCCCGCTTCCTCTCCCCCTCCCTTTCATTTCCGTCAATACAACCAACGTGACATGCGCCGGTAGTAGTAGTTTGAGCGGAGTTGACGAAATAACAGTTTGTTGGAAGCTAGTTTGTGTACAATCATGGTTAAAACGTGCATCGTAAAGGGTTGTGAAAATAAGGAGAATGTACATAGTGCTGTCTTTTTTCACCGAGTTCCAACACACCACATACAGCGGAGAGCTTGGTTAGCTGCTTTGAACAAGAATGAGATGGAGGGGGAGAGGAAGCGGGAGCCGGTAAGAGGACTTTTCACGAGTGATGATATTATTGCGCAAAGTCGAACTGCTCAAAGGCACTTGCTATGGTATTCCGCCATACAATATAGACATCAATTTTAAACGCTTAGAAAAACACAACGTTTTATTTTGTCACCAGCCTAGGTCGAGTTACACTACTCGAGTAACTGTTTAAATAGGGAAAACGAGGAAGTGTTTGGTCGCTTCTCTTTTTGGCCCATATTTAATGCACTGGGCTAAGCTAATTGCTAACATAGTTTTGTGGCAATACAGAGCGATATAGTGCACGCACTGAGACGAGAGAGGTATGTATCAACTCGTCTTAGTTAAGGGAATAACATAGTTTAATATGAAAAACCGGTGGGGTATCCCTTTAAGGCCTGTTCACACCAAGATAGCCTGGTTGACCCCAGACCCTTCTCAGTTGTAACTGAGAGTGGGTCTGGGGAAGGTTCATGCACAACCCATTTCCAAAAGGGCGTCACCAACGGACGGCGCTCAAATGCCTCTGGGCGCAATTGGATAAACCTAAAACCAATCAGAGCGATGAAGGAGATGACGCTTCAACGTCGCTGCGCTATCGTCATCATGTAAAGCCCGCCTCAATGTTTGTGATTCGATTTGGAAAAAATGGAAATGGACTTGAATGGGCTCTTAGCCAGACAGACTTGCAGAGCAATTCTCAAATTTGCCAGAAGTTCGTCAGGGTTTTCCCAGGCTTAAGACGAATGTTTTCCCAAGACGAATGTTATGCAAAAATAACGTGCGAATAGCATATTAATTAGAATGAACGGCGGTTAATGCACCTTTTAAAACTAAAACAAACTATTTGCATGATGGATTTTTTTACAAAGAGGTGTTTTAATCAAATTGCCAACTACTTGCAATGTGAAGTAGTTAAAACCTGCTCAAAAAGTTGCTTAATGTTGCTAGATGACGTTATATGTTAATTAGTATATGTAATGTTGTCGTATTTGTATTCTGCAATATTTTGAACAATGAACACATAATTAAAGGCAATTACGACCAAATATAAGAAAAACATTTTTAAAGGGGGGGGGGGGGGGACTGGTGTATTTTAGCATCTTGCATCTTGATGCAAACCGCTTTCCTTGTATACCGCTGTGTTTCTGTGCTTCCGTAAGCAGCACTACTGTCAAAAAGTGATTATTCTGAACAAACAAATTACATGCGAAAACTGGGCTGAATTTTCATATTGCACATTTGTGTTGGTCTGAACAGGCCTTTAAACTGATTGTAGAGCATGGAAAAAGCTCTCATGTGTCTATAATAATATGCAAAGGCGTGTTTCTAATATTGCATTTAAACAGACACTATTTTAACAAGGAAGGGGATTTCAACAATTTAACAGCGGCTGCCTTCCACAAGAAAACACACATTCTTGTGACCGGCTTCGCGTCTGGAGCTTTCCACCTGCATGAGCTGCCAGAATTTGACCTCATTCACTCACTCAGGTTTGCCATATTTCAAGTGAATATTTGTCAAATTATATCTCTAGTTGGGCTGTCAATTTTTTAGATGCTATTGCGGTTGAGCTCTCGATTTTAATTGTATTTTGGGAATATTTTAGTTATGATGGCCTTTTTACTTGCATTTAGAAAAACAATGATATTTCAGCTAATGCGGCAAATTATTCAGGGAACCTTCTAACTTGGTATGTTACAAGAATATGCATAAAAATGAACAACAGAGCCCAAACTGTGCAGTTAATTTGCTGTTTATTTAACAACAAAATAATCAGCACAAACAAAAAACTTCTCTGTGAATAACGACTGAAGTAAATCTTACATTGTGTCGCAGCTTTTTTCGAAGAGTTAAAGTCTGAGTTTTTTTTTAATTTTTTTTTTTACAGTGGTTCTTTAAAAAGACATTGTCATAAGAGCCATTTATTGTGAATTGGACTGCACTGTTCACATTATTATGTTATTGTGCGGAGCCTTACGAGGACATCTTAATAGAAAGTTGTATTTCGTTTAAAGTAAAAGATCTTTAGTTTTTAAGAATCTTTATATAAAAATTGCCTAAATGAAGAACCTCCAGTGTGTCTTGAATTTTGATTTTCATCTATCTTCAGTGTCAACCACTATTGTCTGAATACATTGCTGTGAATTTATTCCATGCTGTTTATTGAATTCACATCTAGTATTTCAGATCAGAGGATTTCTACCATTGCTATGAACCCCACTGGTGACTGGATTGGCTTTGGTTGTTCAGGTATTATTCTTACAACCAGGTCTTTTTCTTAAGAGCACAACAGTGTGCTATCCTTTGCTATCAAGTCAAGTGAAGTGTATTTATATAGCGCTTTTTACAATATAAATTGCATCAAAGCAGCTTCACAGTATCAATCAAATAACATAACAATGTTTGTTTCTTAGTGGAAAAAGCATCCACGTTTGGTAGGGCTGATCTATGGTATTAATGCTTGGTTAATTAATTTGAATATCCCCTATAATATCTCCTGCTATAATTTCTTGCTTCTATTCTATGTTGAAGGTCTGGGCCAGCTGCTGGTTTGGGAATGGCAGAGTGAATCCTATGTGTTCAAACAGCAAGGACACTTCAACAACATGAACTCTTTGGCTCATTCACCTGATGGACAGTATCTTGTTACTGGAGGGGATGATGGGAAGGTGAGTCTTCTAACACTAGGTTTTTATTGAGAGAATAAATAATTTAGAGATTAAGTTAAACTGCTACTTTCCAGGTAAAAGTGTGGAACACCAACAGTGGCCTCTGTTTTGTGACGTTCACTGAACACTCCAGCAGTGTCACCAATGTTGCCTTCACCTCCAGTGGCTTTGTGGTGGTCAGCGCTTCACTAGATGGCACAGTTAGAGCATTTGACCTGCACAGGTATCATGTTATTTATATGTATCATGTCTCCTGTAATCACTCAGTATTTTAACTGCAGAAAGAAGCCAATAAACAGCATATAAACAATGTCACATAACGTTACATTTACCTCAGGAAAGCCATTGAATGACCATAGCTCCCAGGGGTGTGTGACATCATGATTTTTGATCGTGGACGATTAATGTCTCCACAATCTGCTTTCGAAGAAATATCATAGTATCGTGCTACAGTGCATTCTATCAGTTGCAGTTCTGGCGCCTCGATCTCAACGTGCTCAAACTAGCTACAATGTGACGTACATTCACATCACGTGTTTATGCAGAGGTACAGGACACTGCAATTCACAAAAGTTCATTATTTACATGTGCTTTAAATCCTTGCCGGTTAAATATTTCATTTGCGTGCTGATGCGGTGTTCTAACATGCGCTTTTCTGACCGCATAATCCCGAATCGCACAGGCACTAAAAGCTTGTCAATCAGCGCCTGGTTATTGGACCAAGTTATCTTTCGAGTCTTAATTGTGCTAATACTGTCAAATACACACAAGGTTTACATAAACAGAGTTGGTTGTGTCTAAAGTGAAAGCAAACATTTGAGAGAAAATCTGGTGTGTGTATTTTACAGGCAACGCGTGCCAGTCACCTAATAGTAAACATGCTGCCTCTTGTCCTTAAAGGGTTAGTTCACCCAAAAATGAAAATTCTGTCAGTAATTACTCACCCTCATGTTGTTCCAACCCCGTAAGACTTCGGTTCATCTTCGGAACAGAAATTAAGATATTTTTGATGAAATCTGAGAGCTGGATCACTCCTTCATAGACTGCTTGGTAATTGCATCTGCCAGCCCAGAAAGTTAGTAAAGACATCGTTAAAATAGTCCAAGTGTCTCAACCTTAAGTTTATCAAGCGACGAGAATACTTTGTGTGCAAAAACTTACAAAAATAACGACTTTATTCAACTATTCATTTTTTTCCTGTGTGGGCCTCTGATGTGAATTCACGAGAGCGCACGACATGTGCGCTAGAACTGAGAAGATGACGCAGGAAGCGCTACACTGTGTTTACAAGCTTCTCTTATCTTCTCAGTTCTCGTGCACGCGTCCTGGCGCTCTCATGAATTCACGTCAGAGGCATTATTTACTCACTCCTTTGTTGTTCCTTCATTTCTTTCTTGTGCTGAACACAAAAGAAGATATTCTGAAGAATGTGGGTAACCAAACGGCTGCTTGTCCCTATTGACTTCCATAGTAGGAAAACATATACTATGGAAGTCAGTGGTGACCAGCAACTGTTTGGTTACCCACATTTTTCAAAATAACTTTTATTTTCAACAGAAGAAAGACACTTATTCGGGTTTTAAACAACTTGAATGAGTAAATGATGACAATTTTCATTTTTGGTGGTACTATCCCTTTAATGTTAATAAAACCACAAAACACAAAGAAAGAATCACTCACTTGTTCTTGACGGAGGAATTTAATAGTAGCTTTTATAAGAATCAATGTATAATTTATACCGTGAAGTCTAAATGTAGTGTTTTAATTTCATATTTGTTCGTTTAATTACTTTCTTCAATGCTGCTGTTAAATAAACCTAATGTATCTGAAAAAAAAAGCACTGTTTATTTCATTTAAGTTGAAAGATTTTTTTATCTTCGCCACTTTGGCCTAAATGCCTGCCATTCTTTTATTTTATATTTTGTTTTTAAAATAGGGACATCAGTTTGGCTGTAATGCTCAGTCACCCGCAAAATAGTAATACAAAAACTTGAAAAAGAATCATGATAAAATCTTGAATTGTGATTTTCCTGAAAAAAATCTTGATATGATATTTTTGTCATATAGCCTTCCCCTAGCTCCTTAGTAATCTAAAAAAAACAATTCTAGAGAGGAGCATTGGCTTAATATATGCACTATTAGATGTTCATTTTATATATAGTTAATCTTTAAGTAATGGCATTTATTCAAACAATAAATGAGAAGTTTCTGGCAGACCATTTAATTTTTGTATATTTCAACAATGAATTGGAGTAGAAAAGTTTTTATATAAATAGACTTATTGTTTTTATTTGAGTGTTTATTATATAATAAAGTTGAATAATTGATTGATTAATTAACTAATAAACAATAATGAACAAACTTTATTTTCTAATTTTGGCTAAACAATAATTTTTGGTAAAGAAATCATTATGGTGCATCACTGATAAATAAGTCTGTCTTTGTTATTAGTCCCATGTTCGAAATTGAGTTGAATCCATTGTGAGTCAAAAGTAGACCACTCTTAAAGCATCTGAGATACTCTCAGAGTTTTAGTGAAAACAAAAATAGATAGATGGATCTATATTTCTGGGTACAGATTAAAAAATGGTGCTAAACTCTGTTCTCTCAGGTACCGGAACTTCCGTACCATGACATCACCACGACCAGCCCAGTTCTCCTCTCTGGCAGTGGACAGTAGTGGGGAGTTGGTGTGTGCAGGTTCTCAGGACTCCTTTGAGATCTTCCTTTGGTCCATGCAGACTGGGCGACTGCTAGAGGTCAGACACTGCTGAATATGTCTGCTCTTTTCTGATCTGATAAATGCATATGTAATATACTTTTTTTCTCTCCATACAGTTATCAGATGATATCAATAAACAGCTTCTTTTTTTTTCTTTAAATGGTGTAAAAATGGAAATTATACTATAGTTATTGGTTAGCTAAACATTAGGTTTGAAATAAGGCCCTGATATACTTGCGGCAAAGTTCTTTTTCGTTCTTCGCGGGTTAGGCTAGGGTAAAAAGAAGTTTGAAATATGTGAGCAGCGATATACTGTTAGTGAACATCCGACGCCTCCCACACTGCTGAGAACGGAGTTTAGATGAATATGTAAATATGTGCTGTGCGCTTTCTTCTAACAAAATAATCACAACAAATTTGAGAAAACAGCAAGCATTTTTTTTTAAAATAAAGCATAAGAATAGCATCTCAGTGTTTCCTCCATGATTTTTTCCAGCTGTGGTGGCAGGCCCATTTCCCCAGGGGGAGGGGGCATTGCCCATGAGTGATATTCCCATGGGCCACGCCTCCTTGCCCCAGGAGTTTAAACCAAGTGTTATAATATGAAAGGCTCCAATTTAGAGCGGCAAAGTGAATGATGCACTTGAAGTAACGCGAAGTCACAGCATTGCAGCGCTTCGCATTGAAAAGTTCAAAGCACAAAGCGAAGAGATATTTGATGCTTAGTGTATTATATCTATGCAGCAGTTTATTGAGCCTTTTCTTTTAACAGTTTTAAATTTCAGTTACAGTGCACATGAAGAACGATTCATAGTGCTCTCTACTCCAGTGCTGTAATCTAACAGACACCTGGGAGAAAGGAATATGATTTAGAAAGTGCAATAAACCAGCAAGATAAAGTCATTTTATGCAAATCATGGACCTTTATCTACAAATAAAGTATAATAATGGGAACATTGATCTTGAAGAGAGTGACATCGTGTTACTGTCGTAACCGAACGTGACGCGCTGTTTGAATGCTAAATAGGGGAATGACTGAGGAGAGATGAGTTTCCATTAACTTTAACTTAACGACTTAATATTCATTTTTACCTCACATTATGCTATCGAATGACTTTAGAAGTCTTGGAATGTAGTGCACAAAAACTTTATGGACCTCACTGAGAAGCTGCAGCCGTGGCAGGATGATTTTTGGTGTGGCGGACCACCACGTCATAATGAATGTAGCGGAAACACTGCATCTGATCATAACAACGTGGAAAGCTTTGCAATTCAAGTGACGTTTATTTATATAGCACTGCATACAATAGATTGCTTAAAATCAAGCATCTTTACCGTATTAAACATAAAAAACAGTGTCAGTGTCTCATTTCATCAGAAGTACAACTTTTTCTACTATAAAGCAGCTCTCCAGTGTGTTCATGTTTTCACTCGAGGACATCTGACCTCAAGGGATTGAACAGGAGAAATTAATTATTGAATGAATGAATCATTACCTATTATGTAATCAACACAGACCAATGGTAGTACAAAAGTGTTTACCAGTCGTAGTGAACTTTTCCGGCAAGCTGTTTTGAACTCCCAAAACGAACTCTATACAAAATTCGATTTGGACTGATTTTGTTCAAAATGACGTCACTGAAATTCTTTGTTCGATTTCACTTGAAGTATATCGGGGGTTTGAGTTTTTTGGTCCAGTGGGTCCAAAATTTTCCTTCTAGGCCAAGAATTTTCATTTTGGTGCATCACTTTGCAGTTCAAATGTATATATTTATATACATTATAAATTTATAATGTATAACTCTTTATAACTCTTTATTTGCTGGTGCAGGTGCTCAGTGGTCATGAGGGTCCGGTCAGCAACTTGTGCTTCAGCCCAGTCCAGTCTGTGCTTGCCAGTGTGTCATGGGACAAAACTGTCCGGCTGTGGGACATGCTAGACAGCTGGCAGACCAAAGAGACCCTGCGGCTCAACTCTGATGGCAAGTTCACAAAGTGCCAGTCGATGTGAAACTATTCAGATTGGAAAGAAAAGTTATTTAAAGATGTCTTGCACCTGTTCTCATTCAGGACTGGCTGTAACGTATCGTCCTGATGGTCAAGAGTTGGCAGTGGCCTGTCTGGATGGTGAGATCACATTCTGGAACCCTCAGACTGCAGGACAGACTGGCTGTGTTGTTGGCCGCCATGACCTGCAGATGGGACGTAAAGAGACAGACAAGATCACTGCTAAACAGTCTGCCAAGGGAAAGTAAGTCAGACAGTAGCAGATGGGCTTGGAAATGATCTCCAAATTGCTATTCTTTTATTCAGTACTCTAGGGGTTTAAATCTTTGGTGATCTAAAGGGACGATCGTATTACACTTTTTGTTCCATGTACTTCCATTTATACGTATGTGAATGCAGGAGACAGAAAATGCAAACTCGTGAATTACGCGGCGCTCCAATATTCAAGTATGGTGAACTCTCTATCATGTGAAGACGTGTGACCAATAAAAGGTTGAGATGTCACGGCTCGGCTTCTTTGCCTGTAAAAATCTGCAGGATTGCCGCCTAGTGGAATAGATTGCATATTCTTACATTTTGGATGGATATATATTCAGAACTATGGTTTTTTTTTTTATAAAGAAGCATCAGAGTGTGACATCATATTACGCCCGCTGCAGTGTCCATAGACGTTTTGCGTGCTCAAAGTCTAGTGTGACCACTTTAGGTGGCTTTTGCCGCCCCTAAATTCTGTATAAAAATTGTGCATAAAGCCATACTACATACATAGAGAATTGGGATGCACTGAAATGAAACCTGAATTCTGAATGCTCTTGGTCAAAAAACAAAATGCTTTAAAAAAAATTATATTTCTTACTGTAAATTAGCTTATTTTTGAATCATTGTATTAATATTAAACTTAATGAAATTCAATCACTTTAATGATACTGAATTAAAAATATATAAGCATCATCATCATATTCTTCCACTTATTCGGGGGCCGGGTCCCGGGGGCAGCAGTCTAAGCAGAGATGCCCAGACTTTCCTCTCCCTAGATACTTCCTCCAGCTCTTCCTGGGGGACACCGAGGCGTTCCCAGGCCAGCCGGGAGACATAATCCCTCCAGCGTGTCCTAGGTCTTCCCTGGGGTCTCCTCCCGGTGGGATGTGCCCGGAACACCTCCCAGGGAAGGCATCCGGAACAGATGCCCGAGCCACCTCAGTTGACTCCTCTCGATGTGGAGGAGCAGCGGCTCTACTCTGAGCTCCTCAACCTATCTCTTAATTGTGCGTTCACACCAGACGCTAATAGCGCGTCAAATTCCCGCCTACTGAGTCTAGTTATACGCTTGAACACTTTGAATCCATTCGTGCGTCAAGAGCGAAATTGACGTGTGTAAATTTCGCTTTAAACTTTTGTGTTTTACGCGCGTCAATTTCACAATTTCATGACCCACAGCTCATTACCATAGGTGAGAGTAGAAACGTAGATTGACCAGTAAATCGAGACCGCATTACTGCAGAAGCTGCACGATCCATCTGTCAATCTCCCGTTCCATCGTTCCCTCACTCGTAAACAAGACCCCAAGATACTTGAACTCCTCCACTTGAGGAAGGATCTCTCCACCAACCTGAAGTGAGCAAGCCACCGTTTTCCGACTGAGAACCATAGCCTCGGATTTGGAGGTGCTAATTCTCATCCCAGCCGCTTCACACTCGGCTGCAAACCGTCCCAGTGCATGCTGAAGGTCCTTGTCTGATGGGGCCAACACGACAACATCATCCACAAAAAGCAGAGACGAAATCGTGTGGTCCCCAAACCTGACTTCCTGGCTTTGCCTGGAAATTCTGTCCATAAAAATTATGAAAAGAACCGTTAACAAATGGCAGTCCTGCCGGAGTCCAACATGCAACTGGAACAAGTCTGACTTACTGCCGGCAATGCGAACCAAACTACTGCTCCTGTCGTACAGGGAATAAAATGTACAATGTAAAATGATTATTATTTATATTTTTTAATTATATATATATTACTCTAAAACTGCACGGAAATGAAAGCCAAAAATCTGAACAAGTTGTGTTACAAATTTTATGTTGATAAATGTTAGATTTAGGTTGGAAAAATGAGCTTTCAGTAATTTTTTTTTTTTTTGGGCTTTCACAAGATGTACATCCAAGCTTCCTTTCTGACCATATAAGGGCGCCTCCATTTTCATATATGTTTTGAGTGATCTGAACCATGTATTTTCATAATTTTCATACGATTTATGAAGTAGACATCCTATTCAGTAGTATGGGTGGTTTGGCAGTGTTTGATTAGAATTCAACTTCTAATAAACGCATAAAAAGAGCACATATGTGCATTATAGCTCGCAGCCGCATAACAAATCGAGAATCCATAATATGTTTCTTTATATTTAAAACATTTTCAGACCTTTTTTTTTCTCATAAAATTTAATTTGTGTTATCTTTTGAACTCATGGCATGAAAACAATATTGGTTTCTACCAATCTTTCATAATTTTTCATGTTTATTGTCATTTCAAAATAAATGCCTAAACACACCTAATGAATATGAAATATTCTTGTTTTAAAAATATAATATTAAACAAATCTTTAAATATCTAATGAACATTTAATTTCACAAATCTTGCAGACTTGTATGCCGATGATACTCGGCTCCATATTTCTTCAAAACCTAACGAAACTTACCAATTCACAAAATTAAAGGAATGCATAGCTGATATAAAAAAATGGATGACTAGTAAGTTCCTACTACTAAACTCTGAAAAAACAGAGATTCTAATTATTTGAAAAAAAAAAAAAAAACTCACGTAATAACCTAGAATACTGTCTAACACTTGATGGCTGCTCTGTCAAGTCTTCGTCGTCGGTTAGGAACCTGGGTGTGCTCTTTGATAGCAATCTTTAATTTGAATGTCACATGTCTAGTAACTGTAAAACCGCATTTTTCCATCTTAAAAATATATCTAAACTACGACATATGCTCTCATTAATAAATGCGGAACAATTAGTTCACGCTTTCATGACATCAAGACTAGATTATTGTAATGCCCTACTGGGTGGTTGCCCTGCACGCTTAATAAACTACAGCTAGTTCAAAACGCAGCAGCTCGAGTTCTTACTAGAACCAGGAAATATGACCATATTAGCCCGGTTCTGTCAACACTGCATTGGCTGCCTATCAAACATCATATAAATTTTAAAATATTGTTGATTATTTACAAAGCACTAAATTGTTTAGCTCCGCAGTACTTGAGCGAGCTCTTAACGCATTATAGCCCTTCACATCTATTGCGATCTCAAAATTCGGGCCAGTTGATAATGCCTAGAATATCAAAATCGACTGCTGGCGGTAGATCCTTTTCCTATTTAGCACCAAAACTTTGGAACAGTCTTCCTACCAATGTCCGGAAAGCAGACACACTCTGTCAGTTCAAAGCTAGACTAAAAACACATCTCTTTGACCTAGCATTCACATAATACATTATAGACTTCTATAATTCAATGTTAGGCTGCATAGATTAGGTCAGCCGGAACTGGGAAGACTTCCCTTAAATCCAGATGTACTCGTTACATCATAAGAAGAATGGCATCTACGCTAATTATAGTGTCTTTGTTTATCCCGAGGTTTTCTCGCAGCCTGCCGGATCCAGGTCGTATCCAGATCTGATTAGGAGCTTTGCCTGGACCCGATGACAATGCAGTGCTTAAGTGCCAACTAGCCTCTCCCTATGGATGATCCCTTTCCCACTCTACAGATAAAACGTTGTGATTATGGTTTGCGTACCCACCCCGAAGTCATAAAATAAAACAAAATTCTTTATCAAATTACAGTTACTGTAAATCCGGCCTCTAGTTCATAAACGCCAGAGGAGAACTGGCCCCAGACCGAGCCTGGGTTCTCCCAAGGTGTTTTTTTCTCTCCATTAAGTCACCTGATGGAGTTTTGGACACCAGTATGTCACTTGATGGAGTTTTTTGGTTCCTTGCCACTGTTGCCTTTGGCTTGCTCAGTTGGGGATATTCAAATGAATTAACCAAGCATTAATACCATTGATCAGCCGTACCAATCATGGATGTTTTTTTTCCTCTAAGAAACAAACATTGTTATTTGATTGATACTGTGAAGCTGCTTTGATACATATATTGTGAAAAGCGCTATATAAATATACTTGACTTGACTTACTCAAATCCAGCTGTCAGATCTTCTAAAGTGCGCATTTGTAGCCTGCATGAACGTGTTACTCTACGCATGAGTCTGTGCATTGAATGTGTACAGGAGAGTTCAGCTTCACTGGATACGCATGAACAAACTTTAAACCCTTTATTTCAAACTGTTGCGCTATATTCAGTTGCCAGTATATTCATATAATGTTCCCTGTGCTGTATGTAAAATTAGTGTTACCTTGTCTTTATTTAAAAAAATATTTAAAATATTATTTATATAAAAAACTTTATTTAATATTTTCCATCGGCCATCCAAAAATCAATATCTGTCGACCTCTAAAAATAATGTAGGCAACTTTTTACTGGTTGACTTTTTTTTATTTATTTATTTATTTATTTATTTTTATACTGGTTTTTAGACATTTGGCATTATCAGGACCCACAAATATTCCCCCATTGCATTATTATACATTATTTTCAACATGTATATATAATAGTTCAATGTAGTACTGACACTAACTCTGTAAACATGAATTTTTTCTCACACAGTAATTTTCCTGTTGGGGAACTACACAATACAGATGGCCACTATCCACGATTCATATTGTTGCATTTTTGTATTGTGACATGATAAATTGTTACAAGCCTTAAAAAAATAAATATATATACATACACACACAGATACAAATTACCATTAATTAATTAATATGAAAATTAAATGAAATGGAAAAAAAAATATTTAAAATAAACGTGCTTATTCTTTAAATGGCAACTTCTTGATTCTGTAATCCTATTAAAGTATTTTTCACAAATAAAGTAGTTTAAAAATCTATGAATAAAAAGGAAGTAAACACTGTAAACAATAGGGCACTCAGTAATCTGGTAACACAGGTAACACAAATTGTACATATAGCACACAGTGAAAATAGCATGAATATGGCATAGTGGGCAACTGGATATAGCGCAGCATCGTTTCGCTTTGTGACTCCCTGAATTAACAACAGAATTAATTCTGAGGTGCCTAAATATTTCCACCCCAAATAAACTTGTTTTACCCTGCTGAACCTAGGTGTATGGAAAAAAAGAATTAATTTATTTTCTCTTACTGATTTGTAGGTCCTTCACCTCCTTGTGCTACTCTGCGGATGGTGAATCGATCCTTGCAGGTGGGCAGTCAAAGTTTGTGTGCATTTATAACATCAAGGAACAAATCCTGATGAAGAAGTTTGAGATATCCTGTAATCTCTCTCTGGACTCTATGGAGGTACTTGCTTGTTTGTACTCACTGCAGATTTAGACATTACAAAACTGCTATTTTGATCATATTAAGAGGATTTCTTGAGTAAATTAGTTTATTAATAGTTGTTGTAGTGTAATAATTAACTTATTAAAGGGGTCATAAAAGTCATCTTTTGACATAGTAGGTCATTGTGTGATTAAAAACATACTGTAAGTTTTAGAACTCAGAAGGTTAGGTCCTTGTTACTCAGAAAACAGCTTTTATTGAATCCAAGCTCCGAAAATGATTGTTTTCCACTTCTAGGTTTTATTATATAATAGAGAAGATGAATACAAAGGATGCATTCAAAGGATTCCTAATTAGGGATGTGCACAACAACTAATTTAATTACGTTTAAATGGAAATTTTGCCGGCCAGTCTAACCCCACCCTTGGATACAGTCAATATGATCCATTTCAAATAGATTAATCTATAAACAGTCAAATCCCATACTAAATACCGCTAAAAATAGGTCAGATACATGCAACGTGCTTGCCTCGCATTATTACCTAGTTCTGGCATGAAACTAGATGGTACAAGCTGATAGCACTTTAGTGTCAGTGTTTAAACTCAGTGTTTCCCAACCAGTGGGTCGCAACCCGGATCATCCTATAGGGGGTTTCAAGACTTTCTGTATGTTCTCGGGTGTTACACCGGCACAGCCAATAAGTGCACTTCATACGTTTACATGCAACCAAATAATCCGTTAGTAATCGGATTGATGGCTCAATCGGACTGAAAAGCCTTCAGGTAAACATCTTAATCAATCTGATTGAGTCTGTTTTACTGTCCTCACTATGTGTACTGATACATAGCTATGCTGCAAGCTCAACACTTCTCCAAAAAGTGCCCTGGACAGAGCTGACTTCATGTGCATTTAATGGAAACGGTGTAAAACTGCAAACAACAATAGAAATACATTAACTTACAAGACACTAAAGCCCTATTCGCACGGGATTAGTATTATCTGGGGACCACGTGTGATGTAGAAATTACCCCCCCCACATCTGAATTTCGTGTGGCGCATTCGCACGGGATAAGCGAAACCTGTGATTTTACTCAAATTTACTGACTTATCTCCTAGATATGACGTCAATAGGCTATTGCTTGGAAAAGTCTTGCCGTTATTATAGGTCTAGCTGTATGATATATCAAAAACAGAATAATGTTCTTACCGGATACTGCTATACATGTCATTCATCTCCATCTAATCATTCTTTTTGTTTTTGCTCTTCTGATGATTTTCAGCTTTCTCTTTCTGCAAATTTTGTAGTTGGTGCTAGCGACATGACCCAGCACCCAAAATACTATCAAAACACTCCAACGCAGCCTCCATTCTTCGCGAAAGATAGATAAAAAGGCGCGCATGAAACAAAAACCTTCAAAAAATGATATACGATCCCGCCAAATCACAGAGATGCCGATTCGCACAGGACTAATATTACCTCAGGACGTCGGTGTTTGGCAAAATATGGTTGGTCATTTACGGGGGAAATTTTACTTTACAAATTACAGACATGGCCGATTCGCACGGGATTAAGAACACAGACAAACCTCTGCAATTGCAAATGACTAGAGGTCACCAGATAATACTTATCCCGTGCGAATAGGGCTTTAGAAGACCTTTATGCTCATCTGATACATCCATTTTCAAATATAGATAGCATAGCATACATAATAGCATAGACAACATTCCAATAGTCCAAATTGTACACACATCTAACATCTTTAAATACAACATCACAATATGACAAACACCAAAGAATTTTCATAAAATTGATTTTAGAAAACACTTAAATGCCTTTTCAAGAGTGAAGTATGAATGGAGATGGAAATCATCTGTGTGCTCTCTCAAATCCCTGACAAGTGAATCAATCAAAACTAACTTTAGCTGTAAAATAACATTATTCAAGAACCGCTATAAAGCCAAAACAATCTGTTACCTTAAATTGTTTATCTCTGTAAAGCGGCTTTGAAACTATCTACATTGTTAAAAGCGCTACATAAATGAAAATGACTTGACTTGACAACAAAATGGCTGGCAAAACAGCCCATGCTCTACTTAAATAGAGGCACATTACCTCTAGGGGTCGCTAAATTGCGAACCAGAGCAGGGAACAGCATAGCTCGATTCAAATGAAATTTAGATCGGATTGAAAGGGGTGGTTTATTATTTTTCTCATCCGATCGAGAGAACATGTAAATACTTGATCGGATTGAATACTGAAAGGACTGCGCATGTGCAATAGTGAAATAGTGTTATGATGTGCTGATCGAGCTGTTCTTCCTGTTAAATAAAGTGTCATATAAATGAGTGTCCCGTCATTATAAAATTCTCCTTTCACTCAGTGTCTGAAGTGGAGCAGGACAACGTCCCACCAGTCCTCGTTTCGGATTCTCATCCACAGACGACTGGTTTTGGGCGCAGAGTGGGGCATTTTTACTGTGTGATTAATATAAGCAGCATGGCACAATGGTTCATATGCTCATTGTCTACAAATTATGACCAGAAATGGATAAATAAGTCTGCTGTTTAAAACAAATAAAGAACCAATGTAAGAGAATAGTTAGTACGCGCAAACATTGGGAAACTCTGTATATTTGTGTAATGTGCGCATGTCAATGAAAACAAAATTAGGAATAGGCTGACAATAGCTAGTTTGTGTGCGACACTACGAGTCACCCTTTTCTAAATTCCACCGCGTCTGGATATCATCATTTCAGAGTGGCAGTCTCAAGTGTCACATTGACGTGAGCAAAAAAAAAATCAGTTTGCCCTTATAGTAAATTATTGAAAATTTTTGTTTTCGTGAAATTAATTATAAGCATATGCGGTTTAGCCTAGGTCTAAAGAGGCATTTCAGTTATTGATTTGTTTTCCGCCTTTTATTTATTTTCCGCCTTTCCCAAAAAAAAAAAAAAAGGGTTGTATTAGGCATAAGGTTGAGAAACCCTGCTTTAACTCATTTGGAAGCGATCACATCATTATGAGCTGTGGCTCAACATTCAAACAAATACCGAAAGTTTTGCTGTTAGCAGTCTGCAGCGCGCTTTCAAAAAGAAATCTGGAATCAAGATAAGTGAATGATGTTCACATCTCTCCGCATATTATGTGGTCTGGTTATTATTCCTAAATGGAGCAATCTTTACAGTTTAAACTAGCTTTAGCTAAACTAACTAGGAATAGCAATTACTTACTAGTGGACAAAAAAATTGTTGCAGTCTATTTAAAAATATTACATTTTAATTTAAAAAAAAATTAAATTCACTTGACAACATCGTTACACCACTAAGTGACATTGATACAACTGTTATTTGAAACTGCAAGTTAGTTTTAAAAGGTGATTTGCTCTTTTGACTGCTAAGGTAGATTTCCGCGTTTACGTATATCCAAACTATAAACTTTTATCTCTATTTCTGTCTCTAAGTCTTAAAGGGAACATTGGATGCCCTTTTTACTAGATGTAAAATAAATCTCAGTGTCCCCAGAGTGTGTATGTAAAGTTTTAACTCAAAATACCCCACAGATCATTTTTTGTAGCATGTTAAAATTTACACAAAAAAATGTGTCGTTTTTGTGTGTCCCCTTTGCAAATGCAAATGAGCTGGTGATCCAGGCCCTCTTTCAAGAAGAGAAAATCACTGTAAGAGTTGAATAAAACAGTATAAGAAGTGCACATTAAAGTCTTATCCATAAACTCTTACATTATCCACATGCACAGCAAATTACACAAAAACACTTACAACTAACAGTAAAAAAAAAAAATATATATATATATACACACAGAGCTTATGTCTATTTGGGGGTTGCTTAATAAACGAGTAAACTTTATTTATGTTCACTCTTACATCCAACAACATTGCTTACAATACATTGTTGCTGCTTGAGAATGGAGAAAATGGTGGACAGTGTACAACTGGCTGAGGGCGGAAACGATGCCTATACGCTGACAGTCCGTCAGCGGGGTACTGCTCATAAAATCAAAACGGCTTGATAATTGAGATGGTTAAGGGTTTTTTGGGATATTTTTGGAGTTATTGTAGGGTGCTTGTGTCCACACACTGCAAGTACAAATTCATATGCAAACACCATGAAAAATTTAATTTTGCATCCAATGTCCCCTTTAAAAGAGACCCGCCTATTTAAACAGCGTTTAAATCAAAGGCCAAAAACCCTACTAACATTTATAAGTGCACCTCAAGAATCAGAAAAAAAAAATGCAGTTCATGTCAACTTTAGAAAGTAGTTTCCTGTTTTTTATTAACATGCCTGTAAATCAACTGTAATCATGCAATAATCATTAAGATTAGCATTACGAAATTATTTTACACTAGCTTATATAGTAATTCTGTCATGTTCTTGTGGTTTCAGGAGTTCCTCGACAGGCGTAAGATGACGGAGTTTGGTAATCTGTCTTTAGTGGATGAAGGCACAGGGGATGGAGACGGAATAGAGCTCAGTCTTCCCGGAGTTAAGAGAGGTGAGTCCACTCCTCAATCATCAATAAACCTGCCAATCAATTTGAATTAAGCGTTATGCTTTTAGAGAGCATTGAAAGTATAATTGGATATAATTTTGCCTTTCTCTCCATATCTTTCAGGTGATATGAGCTCTAGACGCTTTAAACCAGAGATCCGTGTTAGCTCTCTCCGCTTCTCACCTACTGGTATAGTTTTTGTCTATACAGTTCAACATATTAAGAGCGATATAACAAATTGCACATCACTAATCCTTTGAGTTTATTTCGAAACATTCTCAACATTCCAAGACATTTTCATTAAAGGAACACGCTGACTTTTTGGGACTTTAGTTTATTTACAGTATCCCTCAGAGTTAGATAAGTCCATACATACCCATTTCATCTCCGTAACTCTGTCTTACACACCCACCGCTAGCCTAGCTTAGCACAAACACTGGAAGTAAATGGCTCTAGCTAGCATACTGCTCCCAATAAGTGACAAAATAACGCCAACATTTTCCTATTTATATGTTGTGATTTGTAATAGTCACAGTGTGTACAGATAACAAGGTCATAAGAGACACAGGCATCTTTTAACATTATACATACTGGGAACTATATACTTACAGTTAGGTCCCTATATATTTGGACACAGGCACAATTTTTCTTTTTTTTTCAGGTATTTACCAACACATATTCAAGCAATAGTTATTTAATGGATATGGGCTGAAAGTGCACACTCTCAGGTTTAAATTGAGGGTATTTACATTACATTAGGAAGGGTTTAGGAATTACAGCTCTTGAGAGAGCCCCCCCCCCCCCCTTTTTAAGGGACCAAAAGTAATTGGACAATTGAATCAAAAGCGATTTCATGGACAGGTGTGGGCTATTCCTTCGTTGTTTCTTCATCAATTAAACAGCTAAAAGGTCTGGAGTTGATTCTAAGTGTGGTATTTGCATTTGGAGTATATTGCTGTGAACATACATCATGCGTTCAAAGGAACTCTCCATGCAAGTAAAACAGGCCATCATTAGGCTTCAAAAACAAAATAAATCCATCCGAGAGATAGCAGGAATATTAGGAGTGGCCAAATCGACAGTTTGGTACATTCTGAGAAAAAAAGAATCCACTGGTGAGCTCAGCAACATAAAAAGGCCTGGACGTCCACGGAAAACAACAGTGGTTGATGATCGCAGGATCCTCTCCATGGTAAAGAAAAACCCATTCACAACATCTAGCCAAGTGAAGGACACTCTCCAGGAGGTAGGCGTGTCATTGTCAAAGTCTACAATCAAGAGAAGACTTCACGAGAGCAAATACAGAGGGTTCACCACAAGGTGCAAACCATTAATAAGCATCAAGAATAGAAAGGCCAGATTAGACTTTGCCAAAAAGCATCTAAAAAAGCCTGATCAGTTCTGGAAAAGCATTCTTTGGACGGATGAAACTAAGATCAACCTGTACCAAAATGACGGGAAGAAAAAAGTATGGAGAAAGCTTGGAACAGCTCATGATCCAACGAATACAACATATTCTGTAAAACATGGTTGAGGCAGTGTGATGGCATGGGCATGCATCCAGTGGCACTGGATCACTGGTGTTTATTGATGATGTGACAGAAGACAGAAGCAGCCGGATGAATTCTGAAGTGTACAGGAATATACTGTCCGCCGAGATTAAGGCAAATGCAGCAAAGTTGGTTGGACGGCGCTTCACGGTACAGATGGACAATGATCCAAAACACACTGCAAAAGCAACCCAGGAGTTTTTTTAAGGAAAAGAAGTGGAATATTCTGCAATGGCCGAGTCAATCACCTGATCTCAACCCGATTGAGCATGCATTTCACTTGCTGAAGGTAAAACTAAAGGCAGAAAGACCTACAAACAAGCAACAGCTGAAGACCGCTGCAGTTAAGGCCTGGCAAAGCATCACAAAGCAGGAAACCCAGTCATTGCCTGCAAAGGATTCTCAACAAAATATTAAAAATGAACATTTTATTTACGATTATATAAATTTGTCCAATTACATTTGAGCCCCTGAAAATGGGGGTACTGTGTATAAAAATGGTTGCAGTTCCTAAAATGTTTACTTGATATTTTTGTTCAACCCCTTGAATTAAAGCTGAAAGTCTGCACTTCAAATTCATCTTGATTGTTTCATTTTAATTTTATTCTGGTGGCATACAGAACCAAAAGTATGAAAATTGTGCTTGTGTCCAAATATATATGGACCTAACTGTATATGACCTTGTTATTTGTACACACTGTGACTATACAAATCACAACATATAAATAGGAAAATGTTGGTGTTATTTTGTCACTTATTGGGAGCAGTATGCTAGCTAGAGCCATTTACTTCCAGTGTTTGTGCTAAGCTAGGCTAGCAGTGGGTGCGTCAGACAGAGTTACAGCACGCACGGAGATGAAAAGGGTATGTATGGACTTATCTAACTGGGGGATACGGTGAATAAGCTAAAGTCCCAAAAAGTCAGCGTGTTCCTTTAAATAATGAACGAAATGAAGTTTTGGCTTTCTTCTAAATTCAGGGCGCAGTTGGGCAGCAGCCTCCACTGAAGGTTTGCTGATCTACTCTCTTGATGCTTCACTGGTGTTTGACCCATATGATCTGGACATGGATGTCACACCAACAAGCATACGGCGACAGGTGATGAAAAAAGAGTGGGCATCTGCAATTTTGCTGTCTTTTCGTCTGAATGAAATTCCACTCATAAGAGAAGTTCTGGAGGCAGTCCCTTGTGACCAAAGTGCGTTCTCTTTTAAAACGCTCACATCTGTTGTGATTTCTTGTCATATTCAAAAGGCATAATCTTCGCGTGATTCTTTACATGTTATTGTTTGACGCTTCAGTTACAGTGGTATGTAGCTCACTTCCAGATGTGTATGTGGATAAGCTTCTAAACTTTGTGGCCTCAACATTGGAGAAGTCCAACCACCTGCAGTTCTATCTCAGCTGGGCTCAGTGTCTGCTCACCTTACATGGACAGAAGCTCAAGAATCGGTCAGCAACATAACTCTTTTCAGAATATATATATATATACATACAGATGCCTGTTCTTTGTTCTGATATATTGCATGTTCAAAATATTTAACGTTTTGGCTGGCAAATTTATTTGATAAAATGCTGGCAGGGAAAGAGTTAAAACACGATATCTTTTTAGATAAAACAAGATTGCCCCCGTTTTGCAGTGCTGTATGCAGAGTATCAATATTGTTCTGTTGTTGGTGACCACCGTAAGACTGTTCATGTGTTTAATTTTCAGATCTGTAGCCATACTGCCTACTGTTCAGCAGCTGCTGAAGAGCATCCAAAGACACAGTGATGATCTGTCCAAACTGTAAGTGCTTTTTACAAATATTTACCAGTTATAAATTTAAAAAATGGAAATGTAAGTATTTATTAGTTTTCCTTTCTTAGTAATTTTGTGTATAGTTTAAATATAAATAAATTGTTGAAAAAAAAAAAAAAAATATATATATATATATATAAAACACACTGAAGGGATTCATCAAATTCATCAGGATTAAACATTTTTGGTTTGTTTCCAGTTGTGACTGGAACATTTACAACATTCGCTATGCCGCTGCTCTGTCCACACAGAGAGGGATGAAAAGAACAGCAGAAGAGTCATCAGAGGCAATGGACTCAGCGGGTGATGAGGACAATATGATGAATGAGCCTATAATGGTGGAAAACTGAAATGAATATCATTAACTTTTCAAATGAAACATTAGAGAGCCAGCACATCACCCTGTGTTTTTTGTTTTTTTGTGCTGGTCTGTTTATTCTGTCAATGTAAACATAGGCATTCTGTACCTACAAACCTGCTAGAACAGACATGATGCATTTTAGATTTATATATATTAAATTAACACGTTCTCAACTATTGATAAACCTGTTGATAATACTTTTTATTTTATTTTTTATTCTTGTATCCTGAAAGATGTTTTGTTGTATTGTGTAAAAAATAAAAATGATTTAAATAAAGTGTTCAGAGTTTCACTTTAACAACATTGATCTGCTTAAGAACTGAAGAGCTAATGGATATTTTCTTTTAAATTGGAATAGACGTAGTTTATCTACATGGCCTAATAATGCTTTGTCATTGAGCATGGCATCTCCCAAAGGATACCTGTAATTTATTTGTCCTATTTTTTTTTTCTGCTGTTCTAATGCCATTCCTTTGTAGCAGACTGTCCATAATATTTTCATAGAATTGCGTATTTGGCATAACATTGTATAAAGCATTGTTTCTCAACTGGTTTGGCCATGGGACTCACATTTTCCCATGGTCATTAAGCCATGACCTAATTCCTAAAAATATATAAAGCCTAGTTATGTTTAAAAAAAAAATATTTCACAAAAATGGGTGAGACAAGTACAGTCCTACTTTACTTAACATACAAAAATTCTAATTAAATGTATATCAAGTAAATTAGGACTGTACTTAATGTAAGCAAGACTAATACCGATTAATAATCAGTATAGGGCAAGGCTAAATAGCAGCCCCAAACTATTTCTTGTTACAGTTAAAAAACTAAACGTAAAAACAATCGCTATGACAATATTTTCAATACTTTTAACAATTTTCCTAAACTTTTAACACAACAGCAAACAATTGGCAAAACCGTTAATTTCAAGCTCAGAATCACACATTGTAAACAAAACTTCTACACTAATTTTCAGAATGAATGAATACACTAACACAATACACGGTCTACCAAAATACTTCAAACATGTCTCAAAATCAAAAAAATTATTCCAAAACACTAACACATGGTCTCTTCCAACAAGAACATTTAGTCAATCATGGCACAATGACATAAAAACATTAACATCAGATCGAATTACAGAAACTACATTATTTTATGTGTCAGGTCTGCCTTTATACAATAGACAGTATTGTATTGATCATAGATTGTGTTTTGGACTCTAGTTTCTTTTGCTTTTTGGCAAAAGTTTCTTTTGAAGCCTCTCTACATTTTTGTTTTGTTGGGTTTAGTAAATGCGTGGATTTTGTTTCTTTTGCTGCAGAAATTTAATAAATAAATAAAAAAATCACCCTTCTCAGAGTAGCTTAATAGAATGTACGGTTTATGAAAAAAGAAGATAGAATTTCTGCTGTAAAGTCTTTATTTGCAACAGGACATTTCTGCAAGATAACAAAAATATGCAATATAGCTGCCATTTATTATGTGAAAATACAAAATATACAAACAGAAAAAGCCATCTTCTAATCTGCCCGGTCTTCTGCATTTGGCCTCATGTTCTCATCCACATCACACCTGATATCTTCTCTGGCAAGGCATCTTGGGAAGAATCTTTTGGCATGCCGTATCCATGCCTGGGAGTGTTCAGCTGTGATGTCTTGGCATGCAGCATCCATTGCGTCCAGGAGGGACATCTGGGGTGCTTCTCATTTCTTATTTTTGCATCCTCGTTACCTTTCCTCGCATCCCAGCTCCACCCCCTGTAAGATACGAGGGAAGGCTGCAAGGAAAGAAAAGGAGGACGGGGGAATCGAATGAAAGCTTTTTTATACATTGGAATACTTGATCACTTGAGCGTCACTACACAGCATCATCAGCAGCGCTCAAATGATCCTTATGTCCTTATGTTGTTGAAGTTTATTTAAGAAATTCGTTATAAATAATAATAAAGCAAGATATCCTGTTGACATATGTGAGATGTGTGGTTTATATAAACTGCAAAGGTAAAGTACAAATTAAAATGATTGTGACCAATGTGAAGGGGGAGGAGAATTTATACGTGTGTCACGTTTAGTCAATAAAACTCTTCCGCAAAGGATACACCTGTGTATCCTCGTTCATGACTCCTCAGGAAGCACCCTCACTCCTCGATCCTCGCCTCCTCGGTGTGCAATTATAGAATTGAGATATCCTTCAAGATGGCTGAGCTTGATTGGTTTCCGGGTCATAGGATGGAGGATCGAGGAGACGAGGAGGGATATTGAGAAGCACCCTTGGTCCTGTGGAAGATGGTCAAAAACCTTCCATCTCCAGGGTGAGAAAAACTCCTCAATGGGGTTGAGAAAAGGGGAGTAAGGGGTATCATCCTCTGATGGCCATCAAACCAGGCTGTGACTGCACAGGAATGGTGGAATGCCCCATTGTCCCATGTGATCACATATATTGGTAAGTGGTCTCCCACCTGTCCCCTTTCTACCTCTGGCACCAGTCTTCCGTGCAGGTCTTCTAAAAAACAGGAGAAGGTGGATGGTGTTGTAGGGGCCAATCTCACATTTATGCAGGAGTGCACCGTTGGAGATGGCGCACATGGAGATGTTGGCTCCTCACTGGCCCTTTCGCCGAAGCCTTTTCGCCAAGTTTAAGCCAGCCTCATCAACGTAGATCAATTCATGTGGGACTTGATTGGCCTCCAACTTCCTAATTTTGTGCATGTTTATAATGGCAATAAAGGCAATCTAATAATCTAACTCCATGACTCTGCAAGTAATCAGACACAGTGTGTGTAAATGCTTTGCTGTATACATAATAAACCTCATTAAGAAAAAAGAAAAACTTTCCTTTTCCTTTAATCCTCTCTTGTCTGGCTTATGCTACTCTGAGCAATGCCTTAACTTTGTATTTTGAGCACTTCTTGCATTGTTTTTGCCTCTTCATGATGACTCGCTTGCTTTAGTCCTCATTTGTAAGTCGCTTTGGACAAAGGCGCCTGCTAAATGACTAAATGTAAATGTACTGTATGTCCTACTGTACTCCAGGTTTATAGTAGTTTACTGTAAAACACTATGTATAGTCAAGTCACCCTCATTTATATAGCGGTTTTAACAATATGGACTGTTTCAAAGCAGCTTTACAGTGACAGAGATTGTTTTGGCTTTCCAGCAGCTCTAGAATAAAGTTATTGTCCAGTTTCGATTGATTCACTTCCGTTGCAAAGATCATTAGTTAATAACTTAGGGGCTGCTTACACAACACAGTTCTAACAGAAAACCCTTAACGCACTCTGGCCAACTCATTCGCACAACAACAGTGCCTGGTGGCTCGAGAACGCAAATCTTGAAATAGGTTCCAATGTGCAAGCCTAGAAGAAAATATCCAAACCCATCTAAGGTTAAAAATGTAATTGATGTTCAACAAGTAATTGATTTAATACAAATGAACAAATGATAAAGCTTGGGTTGCTGAATATTCGATCCCTTACTTCAAAAGCACTTATTGTTAATTACATGATTACAGACTATAACCTAGATGTGCTGTGTTTGACAGAAACCTGGCTAAAACCAAACGATTACATTACTTTATGAGTCCACCCCACAAGATTACTGTTATAAACATGAACCTCGTCTGAAACGCAAAGGGGGAGGTGTTGCTGTAATTTATAGTAATACTTTCAAAATGACAAAGAAGTCTAGTTTCAAATATAATTCTTTTGAAGTGTTGGTGCTTAATGTAACAATATATAGTGTAAATGATAAATCACGTTGGAGATTTGTGCTGGCTACTGTATACAGGCCACCATACAGACTTTATCAAAAACTTTGCTGACTTTCTATTAGAGTTAGGACTGGCTGCAGATAAAGTACTAATTGTTGGTGATTTTAATATACATGTATAGTATATAATTAAAAAAAGATACATTGGGATTGGCATTTAAAGACATTCTTAACTCTATTGGAGTTAGACAACACGTGTCAGGACCGACTCACTGTCGTAATCATACTCTAGATCTAATATTATCACATGGAATCAATGTTGATGCTGTGGAAATTCTGCACTAGAGCGATGACATCTCAGATCATTATCTAGTCTCGTGTAAATTACATTTAGCCAAGGCTGCAAAGCCGACCCCATGTTACAAATATGTTAGACCTATCACTTCTGCCACTAAAGATTGCTTAATTAATAATCTTTCATCATCTCAGCATCCCAGATAGCTTAGAAGAACTCGATATTGCGTCAGAAACTTTTAACTCTCTCTTTTCCAGCACTTTAGACACAGTTGCTCCGTTGCACTTAAAGAAGATTAAAGAAGCGGTTCTTGAATAATGTTATTTTCCAGCTAAAGTTAGTTTTGATTGATTCACTTCCGTTGAAATTATCATTTGTTATTAAATTATAGGGGCCGCTAAGAAGACGCCGTTCTCTCTAAACAGACTTTAAATGCGAACCTGTGATAAATGCTGATGGCGTTTATGCGCATTAAGAATTGATTCTATAGTTATGTGCGTTTAAATATATGTGCGCAGGTTTGTAATTCCCTGCAAATCATGCCTAAACAAACTACTTGTCTTGCCTATAAATTTGATACAGAATTGTATTTAATTTCATCACTTCGGGTTAGGTATGCGAATCGAAATCCCCACAACGCTTTATTTGTAGAGTGGTAAAGGGATCCTCCATAGGGAGAGGCTAGTTTGCACTTCAGCACTGCATTGTCATCGGGTCCAGGAGAAGGTCCTTTGCAGATCTGGATACGGCCTGGTTCCGGCAGGCTGTGGGAAAACCTTGGGATAAACAAAGACACTAAAATTAGCGTAGATGCCATTCTTCTTATAATGTAACGAGTACATCAGGATTTAAGGGAAGTGTTCCCAGTTCTGGCTGACCTAATCTATGCAGCCTGACATTGAATTATAGAAGTCGATAATGTATTATGTGAATGCTAGGTCAAAGAGATGTGTTTTAATCTAGCTTTGAACTGATAGAGTATGTGTTTCGGCTTCCCGAACAATGGTAGGAAGACTGTTCCAAAGTTTTGGTGCTAAATAGGAAAAGGATCTACCGCCAGCAGTCGTTTGATATTCTAGGTATTATTAACTGGCCGGAATTTTGAGATCGCAATAGACGTGAAGGACTATAATGCGTTAAGAACTCGCTCAAGTACTGCAGAGCTAAACGATTTAGTGCTTTGTAAGTAATCAGCAATATTAAAAAATTTATACGATGTTTAATAGGGAGCCAATGCATTTTTGACAGAACCGGCCTAATATGATCATACTTCCTGGTTCTGGTAAGAACTCGAGCTGCTGTGTTTTGAACTAGCTGTAATTTGTTTTTTTAAGCGTGCAGGGCAACCACCCAGTAGAGCATTACAATAATCTAGCCTTGATGTCCTGTACGCATTAACTAATTGTTCCGCATTTGTCAATGAGAGCATATGGCGTAATTTAGATATATTTTTAAGATGGAAACATGCGGCTTTACAGATACTAGACACATGAGTTTCAAATGAAAGATTGCTATCAAAGAGCACACCCAGGTTCCTAACCGACGATGAAGACTTAACAGAGCAGCCATCAAGTGTTAGACAGTATTCTAGGTTATTATGTGTGGAAGATTTTTGGCCAATAATTAGAATCTCTGTTTTTTTTTCAGAATTTAGTAGTAGGAAATTACTAGTCATTCAATTTTTTTATATCAGCTATGCATTCCTTTAATTTTATGAATTGGTAAGTTTCGTCAGGTCGTGAAGAAATACACAGCTGAGTATCATCGGCATAACAGTGAAAACCAATTCCATGTTTCCTAATGATATCTCCCAATGGTAGCATGTACAGCGTGAACAGCAGCGGTCCTAGTACTGAGCCTTGTGGTACGCCATACTGAACTTGATCAATAAGACATCTCTTCATTTACTGCTACAAACTGATAATGGTCAGATAAGTATGATTTAAACCATGCTAGTGCAATTCCACTAATGCCAACATAGTTTTCTAGTCTATTTAAAAGAATGTTGTGGTCAATGGTGTCAAATGCAGGACTAAGATCGAGTAACACTAATAGAGATATACAACCACGATCGGATGATAAGAGCAAATCATTTGTAACTCTGTTGAGAGCTGTCTCAGTACTATGGTGTGGTCTTAATCCTGACTGAAAATCCTTGCAGCTATAATTTCTTTCAAGAAAGGAACACAGTTGTGAGGATACTGCTTTTTCTAATATATTTGACAGAAAAGGCAGATTTGAGATTGGCCTGTAATTTACTAATTCTGTAGGATCAAGTTGAGTTTTTTTAACAAGCGGTTTAATCATAGCCAGCTTAAAGGTTTTTCGTATCCTAGAGACAAAGACGAATTAATGATATTTAGAAGAGGATCTGGGACGGATCTGGAAGCATCTCTTTCAGTAGCTTAGTTGGTATAGGGTCTAACATACAAGTTGTCGATTTAGATGAATTAACGAATTTGCTAAATTCTTCCTCTCCTAAAGCAACAAATGAATAAAAATTTTCCTCAGGGAGACTACAATGCACTCCCTGATGCGATGCTGCAGTAGATGGTTATATAGATATAATTTTCTCCCCGATATTATCGATCTTATAAGTGAAGAAATTCATAAAGTCATTACTGCTGTGTTGCTTGGAAACTTCTGTGCTTGAAGCTTTATGTTTCGTTAGTTTAGCCACTGTTTCAAATAAATACCTAGGATTATGTTAATTTTCTTCTAATAGGGTTGAAAAATAAGAAGATCTAGCAGCTTTTAAAGCCTCTCTGTAAGCAATCGAGCTCTCCTTTCATGAAATCCGAAATACCTCTAGTTTTGTTTTCTTCCAGTTGCGCTCCATTTTTCTGGCTGCTCTCTTAAGGGCCTGGGTGTGCTCGTTGTACAACGGCATTGGACTATTTTCTTTAATCTTCTTTAAGCGCAACGGAGCAACTGTGTCTAAAGTGCTGGAAAAGAGCAAGTTAAAAGTTTCTGTTGCAATATCAAGTTCTTCTAAGCTATCTGGGATGCTGAGATGATGAAACTGGTTAGGAAGATTATTGATAAAGCAATCTTTAGTGGCAGAAGTTATAGGTCTAACATATGTATAACACGGAATCGGCTTTGCATCCTTGGCTAAATGTAATTTACATGAGACTAGATAATGATCTGAGATGTCATCGCTCTGCTGCAGAATTTCAACATCTATTCCATGTGATAGTATTAGATCTAGAGTATGATTACAACAATGACAATTGAGTTTACAATGTCTTTAAATGCCAATCCCAATGCATCTTTTTTCATTATCTATGTGTATATTAAAATCACCAACAATTAGTACTTTATCTGCAGCCAATACTAATTCTAATAGACAGTCCACAAATTCCTTGATAAAATCTTTATCGTGCCCTGGTGGCCTGTATACAGTAGCCAGAAGAATTCTCAAACGTGATTTATCGTTTACACTATATATTTTTACATTAAGCACCAACACTTCAAAAGAAGTATATTTAAAACTAGACTTCTTAGTGGTTTTGAAAATATAACTATAAATTACAGCAACTCCTCCCCCTTTGCGTTTCAGATGAGGTTCATTTTTATAACAGTAATCTTGTGGGGTGGACTCATTTAAAGTAATGTAATCGTTTGGTTTTAGCCAAGTTTCTGTCAAACACAGCACGTCTAGGTTATAATCTGATATCATATCATTAACTATGAGCGATTTTGAAGTAAGGGATCATATATTTTCAGTAGGCCAAGCTTTATCATTTGTTCATCTGTATTATATCTGTTTTTTTATTTGTTGAACATCAATAAAAATTAATCTTAGATGGGTTTGGACGTTTAGCCAGTCTGTCTGCTTCCTGACCTGGGCCCCGGATTGTCATGTTTTAGCTCTAAGACTATGAGCCAAATTACTAGAGAGAAGAGCAGCAACATCCCAGGAGTGATGAACACCATCTCTTTTCAACAGGTCAGGCTCGCCCCAGAAACTTTTCCAATTGTCTATGAATTCTACATTATTATGTGGACACCATTCAGACAACCAGCGATTTAGTGAACATAATCTGCTAACTATCTCATCACTCCTGCGAACAGGAAGGGGGCCAGAGCAAATTACAGTGCCCGACATTGTACTTGCGAGTTCACACACCTCTTTAATATTAATTTTGGTCATCTCCGACTGGCGGAGTCGAACATCATTAGTGCCGACATGAATAATGATCTTGGAGAATTTATGATTAGCATTAGCCAGCACTTTTAAATTTGCTTTGATGTCCGGCGCTCTGGCTCCCGGCAAACATGTGACTATGGTGGCTGGTGTCTCTATTTTCACGTTCCGTGTGATCGAATCACCAATTACCAGGGCACAATCAACAGAATTCTCAGTGGGTGTTTCACTGAGTGGGGCAAATGGATTTGTTATGGTAATCGGAACGGAAGAGTGTTTTTTGATCTGCGACTAGAGCGATCCCTCACTGTCACCCAATTGCCCTGCTGCATGGGCTCTATTTCAGCCAGAACCGAATCATGTAAAGAGTTCACTATGCTAAGCGCATCCAAAATAGTATCTAAAGCTCTAGAACACTTTCTATCCTCAATTAGAGTTTGGATGTGTGTCTCTAGTTCTGAAATCTTCTCCGTCAGCCTGACTGTCTCCTTGCATTTATCACATATAAATCCTATATTGCCAACGGAGAAGGCTATACTAAACATGTGACATGAAGTGCAGGTGACAATAACAAGACATTACTCACCGTGTTTATTGACTGATTCTTACTCACCTGGGCTTTTTATGTACTCAAAAGCGCGGGCGTGCGAGAGAAAAATAAATAAATAAATAACAGCGCGCACGGGTGGCGCGTTAACAGGCTAGCGAGTTACTAGCGTGTTGCGCTAACAATAACGAAAGCTCAATGTAAGGTTAATCTGAGATGTTCGGTAAGCTGTATTTAGTAGTAAAAACAACTAGAAATTATAGTAAATGATAGTTCAAAACAGAAAGAAATACGAAGCTAATACCAGGCTTAGACGGAGCTTTACAGCCTTGAAGCAAACAAACTCACAGCAGGCAGCGAGGCAGACAGGAGCAATCGATCCAATGTCAATCGATCCAATGTCCACAACAGTATACTCAAAACTATGTTCATTTTTAGAAAGAAATGATATCTGCTAGGATTTTCAGTCAGGATTTAGACTGTACCATAGTACTGAGACAGCTCTCATTATAGTCACAAATGATTTGCTCTTATCATCCGATCGTGGTTGTATCTATTAGTGTTACTCGATTTTAGTGCTGAATTTGATACTATTGACCAGAACATTATTTTAAATAGACTCGAAAATTATGTAGGCATTAGTGGAATTGCATTAGCATGGTTTAAATCATATTTATCTGACCATTATCAGTTTGTAGCAGTAAATGAAGAGATTTCTTATCGATCACAAGTTCAGTTTGGCGTACCACAAGGCTGAGTACTAGGACCGTTGCTGTTCACTCTGTACATGCTACCCTTAGGAGATATCTTTAGGAAGCATGGAATAAGTTTTCACTGTTATGCTGATGATACTCAGCTCTATATTTCTTCACGCCTTGACGAAATTTACCAATTCACAAAATTAACGGAATGCATAGCTGATATAAAAATTAGATGACTAGTATTTTCCTTCTACTTAATTCTGAAAAAACAGAGATTCTAATTATTTGACAAAAAAACTCACGGAATAACCTAGAATACTGTCTAACACTTGATGGCTGCTCTGTCAAGTCTTCGTCGTCGGTTAGGAACCTGGGTGTGCTCTTTGATAGCAATCTTTCCTTTGAAAGTCACGTGAATAATATCTGTAAAACCGCATTTTTCCATCTTAAAAATATATCTAAATTACGTCATATGCTCTCATTGACAAATGCGGAACAATTAGTTCATGCGTTCATGACATCAAGGCTAGATTATTGTAATGCTATTATGAGTGGTTGCCCTGCACGCTTAATAAATAAATTACAGCTGGTCCAAAACGCAGCAGCTCGAGTTCTTACCAGAACCAGGAAGTATGAATATATTATCCCGGTTCTGTCAACACTGTATTGGCTTCCTTTTAAACATTGTATACATTATCAAATATTGCTGATTATTTACAAAGCACTAAATGGTTTAGCTTGCAGTACTTGAGCCAGCTCTTAACACATTATAGTCCTTCACGTCTATTGCAATCTCAAAATTCCCAAAATCTCTTCCTTGTCCTCGTTCAGGTATTCCTCTCCCTCTACCTTGTTCTCGTCCAGGTATTCCTCTCCCTCCACCATGTCCTCGTACAGGTATTCCTCTCCCTTGTCCTCGTCCAGTTATTCATCTCCCTCTACCTTGTCCTCATCCAGGTATTCTTCTCCCTCCACCTTGTCCTCGTCCAGGTATTCCTCTTCCTCTACCTTGTCCTCGTCCAGGTATTCCTCTCTCTACCTTGTCCTTGTCCAGGTTTTCCTCTCCCTTGCCCTTCTTACTTTATTTTTGTTGTTTTATATTGTTCCTTTTCAACACAAGATCAGCCCAAAGAGGTGTTCTTTTATTGTTTACCATATGGTCAAGCGATTGAAAGAACCTCCAAACCTGAGTGTTTCCTAGATGGGAATCAGCTGTGATTTACATATTTGCATAACTTCAATCAGCTGTTTTTCAGTTGCAAAGGAATAAAATACAGGAGATATATTTGTGTTTCAGTTCACAATATGAACATCTGTTCAGTTTGACTTTAGCCTATAAGTTAGGTATATTACCTTAATGTTATCTGTTCTGACATACAGTGTGAAAGCATTTGTAAATTTGGCAGTAAAAATCCTTTGTTTTTGCCTTGGTTGAGCTTATGTAAAAAAGAAGTTCAAGCATTTAAAATTTGTAGTAACTGTGCATTTTGTGTCAAAGCAACAATAAATATGTTAATTGTATAGCCTACAGACGGATGTTGTACTGACTGTGTTAAGAGTTTAGGAAAATTGAAAAAAGTATTGAAAAAACTGTCATAGCGATGTAAAAAACAAAAACAAAAAAACTAATACAATATAATTAGTAAGTTGGTATGAGCCATTTAAAAATATATGCGGACATCTTACCCCCAACGCATCTTGGTGACAAACAAGCTATAAAATTATTATTTATAAAAATAAAAAAAAAATGACAGAAGTATTGGTATTGAAGTCTCTGAGAGTCACAGATTTTTGCTAAAGATCAAAAATTAATTAATGCTCTATTATTTTCTAATGCTCGTTCGTTTTGTTTTCATTAAGATTTTTTTATCCAGAGTGTTCCGTTTGGAATGCCTACTCTAATATAATACATCTATATAATACAGGCATGCCACATCTGTACAACTACACCTTGTAAAAATGTAACACCTTAACTTTGCAAACATGATTCATATTAAATGGCAATATATTAGTTAATAATTAAGTAATGATGACTGAATACACCAAGGTCAAGCTTTATGTAGGTAATTTTCAACAAACCCAGGTCTGGTCTTCCCTACTGTCTGTCACCAAAAGACTCCTCAAATAATACAAGGCTTAATTAATTTGTGTTGGTTATTTCCCATATGTTGTGGCTTTCTGTTTTTAAAATGGTTAAAATTTAAAATTCATAGGTAGAGTGGAATGCTTGGATGAATTCTCTATAATTTCCCAAAGGCAAAGCTCCCTTTCAACGTGTGTTATGTAAAGAACATAAGTCATGAAATTGATTTCACAGTAGGCAAATGTTTATTTCATTAGTTAATAAAATCCATAATAAAAAGAAGAAAAAAAACATTATTTGATCAAACAATATATATGTGTGTATAGTTTTAAGAGTTATGCATTCCATAATCATCTTGTGCTGTGTATTAATAAACAAGAAAAATCATAGGCTATAAAACAGGATTGATCGCATGCTCAAGTTATACAAGCAATTTTCTTTAGGCCTATTATATAAAATCCTCTATTCAGTCGGAAGGTTTCCTTGCCACAAGATGAAAAACAGCCTCAAAGTCAGACACGTAGTTGCTCTGCTGGTCTTTTACAGGAAGTAGATTAAACTCGTGGATAGAGAGGCCTAAACCTCTGAGCGCTTCCTCAATATCATACCGACTCAGTCTAAGACAAGAAAAGGACTGTTCATCCACCTTGTAGAAGGTCTCACCCAGAACACCTACCATGACCAGAAGTCCACCAGGACGCAGGAGCTTGGTCAACCCATGTAAAGCCCGACGGTATGTCTGAATGTCTTTACACGCTGCTTCCAGGCACAGAGATGTAATGACGCAGTCAGCTGGCTCCAATGTGTGTGGATAGAACGGATTCTCCAACCGGACATCACATTTTAAAACCTTTTTGACTCGTTGCTTAAGCGAAGCCTCCAAATCAGAAGGGCTGAATAGTTCAAAGATGAATGAAAAGTGATATTATAACAAAATACTATAGCCTACCAAGAAGAATGGTATCATGTGTAAAATAGGCTTGGCTCTGTAATTTTATAAATGGGTGTGGGTTTTTTGTTTCATCCTTACATAGTTTTACCAATGGAATTAGCCTGCAAGTTCATTCTAAAATTGTTTAAAAGCGTAATAGGCTACCGCTGTAGGCCTAATGTTAGGTTATATCGTTTGAAATATGAAAATAACAATGTTAAGAAAAGAGAATTTTCCTCTGTTAGGCAATGTTAGGTAATTAAACTTGAGAGTAAGTTTATTTTTTACAAGTCCAAAGAACCAAAAAACTTTGGAGAAACACCCAAATATAGCCTATCGTTAGCTAAATTAACCTTACCTTTTCCCCTCCAGTTCACAGATGTGCTGCAAAATAGGTTTCCAATCTAAACAGCCTTCTTGATTTGTCAACCATTTTTCAATTTCTATTCGATTGTTATCAGCGAAATCAGACAGCACAATCTCGTCATAGTGTTCGCACGCGCTTAAGACGCTGTGGATAGATGGTCCGCTGCCCACATCAACCAGCCTCTGACCTCTATGTTCTCCTTTAAAACAAACATTTGTGTTAAACTTATTTACGAAAAGTAAAACATTTAGATCTAGCGATTAGATTAATTGGGTTGCTTGCTTGCTTACCCGTGGAGAAAACTCGGCTAAGGCATCTTAAAACGAAAGTAAGAAAATCCTTCTCGTCAGAGTGACCGCGAGGGCAGGAATAGAAATTTTTAACATATGCACGCGAATCAAAATGCCGCTGATAGAACTCTCCCTCAGTGAAGTCCACGCATTCACTCATGATTACAACCTATGATGACTATGATTGCAACACGTAGATCTATGTGTAGACCATAGACATAATAAATACATAGACGCCCTCATACAACCCACGTGATCAAATAGTTTTTGGCAACGAAGTGTTGTTTCCCACTGGCTCTAACGTGTTACCAACGAAAGTGTATCAAAACGGTTTCCCAGCATCAAAATGTCTGGTTATTGCGTTTACGATTGCACTAATCGATATTCCACCAAGGGGCTGAAGTTTTCTTGGATTCCGACAGGATCACGGCCGTTTCAGAAGAACCGACGGAGCCTGTGGCTGCAGGCGATTAAACGTGTTGATTGGATGGAGCGAGGACATAATAAAAAAAAATGCTCGCGTCTGCAGCGCCCACTTTATCAGGTAAGTTTATCTATGTACTCTTGAGTTGAATGGAAAGCATGGTTTACATTTTGTCTATAACGTTAGCCTATGTGGTTTATCAATGCAGCTGAAGTTTGATGACCACATGCAGCTAGTTTCAGCTGGTGTTGGATTTGGCTAGTAACTGTGTGTGTTGTTTGCATATGATCAGCATTATTGGACTCTAGTAATCCTCGTTTACATTAGTGATTGTCTGTATGATGTAGAATAATATTCAAATGCAGGTAAAGTTTGATAAACTGGCGGTAGATTTGGTAGTAAACAAACGTGTGTGTGTTTTATTTGAAGTTGAGGCGTCATTGGACTCTAGTAATCCTGATTTTGTGCCTTCTGTGTTTGTTTACTAGGGTTGCCAACTGTCCCGAATTAGCCGGGACGTCCCGATTATTGGGCCTAATTTATTTGTCCCGTACGGGACCTCTCTTCCGGTCCGGTCACCGGTCTTGCGCTAACGGCAAATCCCTTTCATTGTCCTGCCGGGTTTTGATTTCGGCAAATCAGTTTTGGTGAATTTAAACAACGTGATTATTGTTCATGAGTCCAACATCCAGCCACCCAAGAAAACATCCAATCTACCCGAATGAATATGCTGATGTGATTTGCTGCCCAAGAAACATGTCTGATTATTATTAATGTTTTTAAAAAAAGAAGTCAGGATTATTCTATGAATAGAAGGCGATTTATCCTAAATAGAAAAAGCTTTTGTGACATTATATATGTCTTTGTCACTTTTGATTCATTTTATGCGTCCTTGCTGAATAAAAGTAGGCTATTACTTGTAGGCTATTATACACTAAAATGTAGTGTATAATGTTACAAAAGCTTTCTATTTCAGATAAATGTTATTATATTGAACTATGGTTTGTGTAATGTGACTGTTTTGTGTGACCTTAAAATTCTTTTTAGAATTAAATTGTAGGCCTACATAAGGTTAAGCAAAACAAATGTGTTTATGTCTGAGAACCTTTTAAACACATACGAACCTGAAATAACATATAGGCTACTGTGTGATACAGTACAAATATTTTGAGTGTCCTTTATTTTCCTGTCAAGAACCACGATTGTCCCGCATTTTTCTTTTCGGAAGTTGGCAACCCTATTGTGTACACAAAACCGAGCCAGAACCCCGAAGCAAAGTTGGAGAGGTAAGAATATTTAATTTCCCCCTCTGTTCTATTTAGTTTGTTTTTCTCTCTTGCATAACTACATTTCTGCTGTTTTTATTGTAGGTACCATAGGAAAAGCAGGAGAGATGGTAGACCTATAACGGCAGCAAATCTATGTGTTTCTTCTAAAACTCTGAAACAAGAATGCAGCATGAATCATTGTCTAGGTATGAATATATTTCATCTTAACTGATTGATTGTCAGGGTGTGTGTGTGCTCCAGTCAGGCATACTGCTCTAATTGCATATCTGTGCATGAGTACACAGGCCCCTGGATGAGTTAAATGCAGATGAAAAATCTCGCCCTGTGATCAATGAAGTATCTTATCTTCTATCATGGAAAAGTTTTTAAAAAAATCATTGCTAAAATGTGTGAGAACCCCCAATAGTGAAATTGTCTTGTTGTAGAAATGTTAATAGTCATTTATTCCTAACAGATATCATAAGGGATTGAACCTATTCAATGTGTAAAAGTATATGTGTGTACGTGCTTGTGCGTGACGTTTCAGGAATATATGGGACAGGACATCTTGACCTTAGGAATGTTCAAGATTTGGCTAGTTTATTTCAGGGCCAGGTTGTGTCTTTAGTAGAAACTGAACAGCAGTGGGGACCTTATCTGAGTGGGTGAAAGGGTAACTGCTGTGAGGAGGAACCTTGAAAAGAGTATAAAGGCTGTCTCATGTCTTCCTGGTGTGCGTCACTCACTTCACAGGGTAACTGCTGTGTTGGCGACTGGGCCTATTCTTGCAAGAATAAATACTTTTCTTTTTTATTAATTTGACTCTGAGTGTCTCTTACGCAGTGATGATGTTTAACAGAAGTTTTGCCACAACAGTCTGCATTGGTTGCAGCACATGCTAATTTTTCACTTTTCTTTATTAAAGCTGAAGACGACATCCCAGTTACAAAGAGGGAATATGATGACCTGAACTGGAGACAATGTCAGCTTCAGGAGGACCATGTACACCTGTGTCAGAAGTTTGAGGCACTACAAGCAGAAAATGTAAAGCTGAAAGAGGAGCTGCAGAAAACTACATTTTCCTACACAACTGTTTAGTGCAACATTGGACAATTGTTTTTTCTAACCGGACTGACCTCCGTGCTCTTTGAGTGGCTAGTTAAAAAAATAACAGGCAGGTTAGAAAGAATTATCCAAAAACTTACACTAGAAGACCACCTGTTGATTATATTGATGAAATTAAGGTTGGGTCTATGTAATACTGACTTGTCATATAGATTTAAGTATCAAAAACCAAGATTTCAAATATTTTGCGGAGCTGGGTCCCTGGTATGGCCTTGGTCCTTAAGCCACTCATTAAATGGCCAAGTAAGGGCGCAATACTTAAAAATATGCCAAAAACATTCAAGCGGAACTTTAAAAACTGCTGGTGCATAATAGACTGCACAGAAATTTTCATAGCTAGACCCAGTAATCTGACTGCTAGGGCCCAGACATGGTCAAATTATAAACACAACAACACAATTAAATATTTAATCGGCATCACTCCAGCTGGTGCAATTTCATTTCTATCTCCTGGGTGGGGTGGACGGGTTTCAGACAAGCAGATCACAAAAGAGTCAGGTCTCTTGGAACTTTTGGAGCCTAGGGATGAGGTTTTAGCCGACGGGATTTCTCATCAGAGACGAGCTTGCAGCTTATGGTGCAACCCTTCGTATCCCTCATTTCACAAAAGGAAAAAAGCAGCTTTCTGCACAGGAAGTTGACACATCTAGACAACTTTCTCGTGTGAGAATCCATGTGGAGCGAGTTATTGGTCGGTGGAAAAACTTTCAGATTTTGAAAACAGTGTCGCAGGTTAACATGCTAGACGATGTTGTGACTGTATGTGGTGCCCTCACAAACCTCTGTAAGTGTGAGTGTAAGAGTGTTGTTTCCAAATGAGTAACACATTACCATGTATTAGTTTTAACGTGATTTACATTTGTAAAACCTATGTACTGTACATGAAACTTAATGCATTATAATAAACCTCCCAACATTGGCTGCCACTGGTGTGTATAATGTACTTCCCCCAAGATTATCTCAACAATTCACAGTGCTTTTCAATTTCATTTGTAATTGTTATTAGTAGTTTAATTGCAATGTATGCAAGCAACATAGTTACATTTAGGTCTGGGTGAAGAATAAGAATAAATGTAGGGAAGAATGATGGAAAAGAATGAATGTAGGGAAAAAATTAAGGAAAACAATAAATGTAGGTCTGGGTAATATGGACCAGATTCATAACACAATACAGAACATTTCCCAGTCCTAAATTTAATCATTCAAACATCAACTCTCAGACATTCCCTACATAACCATGTTGCTGGCTTCATTTTTATGTGTGCACAGGTGTAGTGAACGTGGTTGCTGCATTTGAAACAGATGATCATTTTTCCAAAATCTGGCCTTTCACAGTATTTGCAGGCTCTCTGTGATACCAAGACAGGGTCATGTCTTCTTGTCAGTAGTTCAGGCAACATACTCGAGATAAAGAAGTCTTGTGCTTTTGGCAAAGCCTCCTTCAAAAACTCTTAATTTCTTAGGATACGTTGCACGACTCCTTCTTGGACCACAGCACAAAGTCACAATATTTAACATCACACACAAACATGTGAAGTTGACATTGATAGTAGTATGTGTGTGAATGCTTCAATGCGAATGACTTTTCCAGACAAAACTGCTCATCTTTTGTACATCCTTGAAGGCTATCGCTGTATTTGTAGGGACACTTGATCTCTACCACCCCTTTGCCACAGCAGGTACATCTTGCTATCCCACCTGGTGATGATCCAAGGTGTGGCTCAGAAGGTTTCACTACTAAGCCACATGAGCTGACGCTGAAATCTGGATGGCTTTGGGACATATATGCAGTGTAGGCTTGTCTTGCCGTTTCCTCCATGTTCTCACCCCAGGGCACAGATGGGACATTTAATTCTGTTCTTTTAAACTGCATTATATCGTTTAGGTATGTTTTGCTGATCATGTCAGTTGTGGTCGATTGGTGTAATTTAGTGCTTGTGATTCGACCAGCCCTATAGGTGTACCAGTCCTTTGACTTTGACTGTTGCCGTGTCACAAATTCCAATTTCTCACACTGATGAGTTTGTAGTGTAGTTTTAAGTCTGTGAAATCTATCCTCACATTTCACCTGCATTTTCTGTGTTGAGAGCTCCCTGACTGTTACATAAAATAAAGCAGTCAATGGCTCAGGTAAGTCAGGATGCTCCTGTGAATCAGTGTCAGATGATGCGGTGTCTGTTTCACTATTTTCCAGGATTGTCAGCACTGCAGCACAGGGGTCCACAACCTGCAGTTCCCGGATGTCATCATCTGTCAACACTGATAATAGAGCAACAAAAAGACACAGTTACTGTGCTGCATAATGTTGCATAAAAAATTAAACTGTGTCTGTAGGCATTTTCATCTCTGGATCACCAAGTTACACCTTTCTCATGCTACATTATGGTGTCAAAACACTATGGCAATAGAAAGCTTATCGAAGCTGTCAACTATTACATGCTTCTGGGTGTGATACTATTTTTTCTAGCAGATGTTAAAGGTGCTTGAAGCTGCCTGTCTAGCCTCTTTGGTTTGTGGAAGCTGATTTCCCTCAATGGAGCTGGTCTGACTTCTTTCCTGCTGATGTCTTTCCACATGCACACTCCAGATGTAACTGCTGCTTTCTCAGTCCTTCCCATCCTAACATAGAGCTCAACTTTGAATAATATTGCAGCTGCATGACTGCAGCATGACCCAAGCCTGAAATTTCACAAAAACATAATAAACTTGCTGGCTGATCAATAATGTTATGAACAGGGCTTGAAAGTAACATTTGCTTTCAGCCAAATTTCGTCTCGGACTATGAACAGTAAGTAAACATCTGACTTACTACGCGTGTATATGACCTAAGCCTAAACAGGTTTTGAATGTAACTAAATGATATTGGCTGGCTGCTGAAATTTTGAACACTGTTGGCACTGTGTATTTCGTGAGAATTGTAGTTTCAAACCCTGGTTATGAGAACATATAAGAATATGTAAAGGAGAGTAAGTTAAGCATACAAAACTCTGAGTCTATGTAATGGTATTTGACGTTCTATACAGGACCACAGACAACGTATTCATAAGCATCCAGTGATTTATATGCTTGTAATTTCTCTCGGGTGTACATGCTCGGTTTCTCAACTAAATACGTATATATATCTGGCCACTATATATTTGGCCATCTGCTAACGTCTTCTATCCACTCCACTATAGTACACGGATCTGGTAGCCGGATACCATTTGATAAAGTCAACTTTTTGAAATAACTTTCTCTGTCTGTGTTGCTCGTGTAACTTGACACGCTGCTGATTCTCGCCATACTTCCATTGCCAATATGCACGTGCATACGTTGCCACCTCATCATTGTGTACAAACAGTAAACGAGTCTATTGGCCACTGGAGCATACGTCAACGGCGCCGCCATATTACGGAGGGCAACTGCCTGTTTCGTGTGCTGCTCAAGGGGGTAATCCATCAGCCGGAAGTTGAAGCCTCGCGGGAGCCGCCATTGTAGCAGAACTTCACCTGCTGTTAGCATTCCATTGACTCCCATTAATTTTGGCGTCACTTTGACAGCGAATAACTTTACATCCGAGGCGTCCAGACTTAATTTGTCCATTATTTATTTCTAAAGAAACACGACAATGTATAAAAGGCTCCATTACTTTGTATCTTACGTTATGGCCCCGTTGAAGACATTTTTGTAAAAAATAGGCTAATGATTGCGTCATACGCACGCGACTTTCTGTCGCACAATAGAGACATTACCGTATAGACAGGAGAAGAAGCAGGCAATCTTTTACTGTCTATGAGGCAATCGGGGGGAAATTGAGGCATAAAGTCAAGGGAGAAGCCCATAGATACAGAGTCCATAAAAGCAACGGGACAAAATATTTAAACAATATTTTGATGAATTTTTCAAGATTGTGATTCAGATTTGTCTTTCTTGCCACAGCTACTAGAAGATTTACAACTCAGAATGTCGTCACGCTCAGTTTGAGCCTGGGCAGTCGCTCAGCCATCAGACAGGAAGTGAAATAATCGGGCTTCAGTCTTCTCCGTTGAAATCAATGGGGTCGCTGTGTCCATTTCTTTTACTGTCTATGGTGCTGCTTGGGCCTGTACAAATCACCACACAATAGGCTCTATGCACGATCGCTTCCGTGTTTTGTGTCAGCCCGCCCAGTTACTTCCGGTGCTGCGTCGGAAGCCGTTTTTTGCATTAGGTGGAGATAATGGCAAATTACACTCGCTGTTTACAAGAACTTCCCGCGGTTAACGTGAATGATGTTAACAATATTGTGAGGCAGTTAGCTTTCACAAATAAGAGTAAGAAAGAGAAGGGCTTTAAATTATATTTTTCGAGCTACATCGACAACTTTGAGGGTGAGTATTCTCTCATATCATGCGAAATCCGACTTAGCGTTTCTAAAATCATTGTCTCGTTTCTGAGAAAATTAATTTCATTAAAGTTTTGCCGCTAGTACACTTCCCTATAGAACGTGCTTTGCGGAAGTAAAGACGCTGGCTGAGATTCTACCGGAAATACGTCAACAGCGTTCGTGCATAGAGCCTATTGAAAACAGCTCTCGAGGAATTACCTTTAACTAGCAAGACTGAACATTTGTTTCTGGTTGTATTTGGTCATGATATAATAATTAGTAATAGTAACGTTCAGAGGAGAAAGGCTGCGACATTTTAAAAGCAGGCCTACTGTTATTGTGTCACGAAATGTAGTTTTAATAGTTTTTCAGTAGACAATGTAGTTGTTTAAAGCTCAAATCTGTGGTTTATTTATAAAGATAGCACCTATTTAAAAATTTTATCTGACGTTTTCCAGGCAATCACCAGGCGCTCAGCGCTCATGTACCCCACCTGGAACAGCCTTACCTCGGCTAGTGCTTCTGACATTTGCCACTGGCTCGTATGTCTCTAGTCTATATGGTTAAACATGAGATATAATTTGTCTTGTGTATATCTAACGGGCGATCTTTTGTCTCATTAATCTATAATTTGTTCCCTGGCAAATTCGTTTTGGCTGAGGGCAAAGTTTCATAACTTTATAAAGGCTATTTTAACGTTGTATCCTGCTAGTATGTTTGACTGAATTGTTTACTTTATTTCTAGTCTTGTATAGCTTATACCTTTTAGGCTACTTATACTGTTATAATGGCTATTACTGATCAATAAAACTGAAATTTAACAAAAAAGAGTTAAATATTAAAATATAAGTCACTATTTAACTTATTTTTTATTGTCTATATTCTGTAATTGATATTTATTATTCTAATATTATGATAGTATTATACATAAACTATATGCTATTATCAATATTTGAATTGTATTATTGTACTTATGATATTATAGCTATAATTATACTATTCATTACTATTTTATTTGCTGTATACTGTTTGTTTATTTTATTGACTAAACTGTTTACAATTACTTCTCACTTTATCTTATATTTACTATTTGCATTGCACTGTAGTTGTACCATAACATAGAGGTCCTTCTCAAAAAATTAGCATATTGTGATAAAGTTCATTATTTTCCACAATGTAATGATAAAAATTAAACTTTCATATGCTTTAGATTCATTGCACACCAACTGAAATATTTCAGGTGTTTTATTGTTTTATTACTGATGATTTTGGCATACAGCTTATGAAAACCCAAAATTCCTGTCTCAAAAAATTAGCATATCATGAAAAGGTTCTCTAAACGAGCTATTAACCTAATCATCTGAATCAACTAATTAACTCTAAACACCTGCAAAAGATTCCTGAGGCTTTTAAAAACTCCCAGCCTGTTTCATTACTCAAAACCGCAATCATGGGTAAGACTGCCGACCTGACTGCTGTCCAGAAGGCCATCATTGACACCCTCGAGCAAGAGGGTAAGACACAGAAAGAAATTTCTGAACAAATAGGCTGTTCCCAGAGTGCTGTATCAAGGCACCTCAGTGGGAAGTCTGTGGGGAGGAAAAAGTGTGGCAAAAAACGCTACACAACGAGAAGAGGTGACCGGACCCTGAGGAAGATTGTGGAGAAGGACCGATTCCAGACCTTGGGGGACCTGCGGAAGCAGTGGACTGAGTCTGGAGTACAAACATCCAGAGCCACCGTGCACAGGCGTGTGCAGGAAATGAGCTACAGGTGCCGCATTTCCCAGGTCAAGCCACTTTTGAACCAGAAACAGCGGCAGAAGCGCCTGACCTGGGCTACAGAGAAGCAGCACTGGACTGTTGCTCAGTGGTTGCATGTCATTCGGAAATCAAGGTGCCAGAGTCTGGAGGAAGACTAAGGAGAAGGAAATGCCAAAATGCCTGAAGTCCAGTGTCAAGTACCCAGAGTCAGTGATGGTCTGGGGTGCCATGTCAGCTGCTGGTGTTGGTCCACTGTGTTTTATCAAGGGCAGGGTCAATGCAGCTAGCTATCAGGAGATTTTGGAGCACTTTATGCTTCCATCTGCTGAAAAGCTTTATGGAGATGAAGATTTCATTTTTCAGCACGACCTGGCACCTGCTCACAGTGCCAAAACCACTGGTAAATGGTTTACTGACCATGGTATTACTGTGCTCAACTGGCCTGCCAAAGTTGAGAGACGCAAGACCCAACACTCTGGATGAGCTTAAGGCCGCTATCGAAGCATCCTGGGCCTCCATAACACCTTAGCAGTGCCACAGGCTGATTGCCTCCATGCCACACCGCATTGAAGCAGTCATTTCCGCAAAAGGATTCCCGACCAAGTATTTAGTGCATATTTGAACATAATTATTTGAAGGTTGACTTTTTTTTTTTGTATTAAAAACACTTAATTTATTGGTCGGATGAAATATGCAAATTTTTTGAGACAAGAATTTTGGGTTTTCATGAGCTGTATGCCAAAATCATCAGTATTAAAACAATAAAAGACCTGAAATATTTTAGTTGGTGTGCAATGAATCTAAAATATATGAAAGTTTAATTTTTATCATTACATTATGGAAAATGATTAACTTTATTACAATATGCTAATTTTTTGAGAAGGACCTGTATGTATTACCATAAAGGATCCATCATTTATCTTTGTTATTGCTAAAATCGGGTCAATCACAGAAAATGCTTTTTCCACAATAAGAAAACTTTATTTCATTAAATGTGAAAATTAAATTATATCGGGTCTTCACAATTCTTATCCAAGAATACAAAGCCAGATACATGACAAGCCTGAGCTTTGACAATTCCTTATTAAAAAAAATATATATATTGTATAAGTCTAACTATCGAGATTTTAAATAACTAGAGATGGAACTTTGTGTACACAACTTACAAACCACTGAAATCGGTTGATAAATGTAAAAACATTTTTGATTACAGTGCAATCTTGCCCTCAGCAAAATGGCGGACGCGATGACATACTTGGGGATACTCAAATTAATTAACCAAGCATTAATACCATAGATCAGCCCTACCAAACGTGGATGTTTTTTCCACTAAGAAACAAACATTGTTATGCTTTTTGATTGATACTGTGAAGCTGCTTTGATGCAATTTATATTGTGAAAAGCGCTATATAAATACACTTGACTTGACGTATTGCAGCAATGTTCCAAAGTGGCCAATAGGGCATATTTATTATGTCTATGCTTGTACCCCTTGCTGGTGAGGTAGATTTACAGCAGAAGGAGATTATGCTCTGTAATCTACTGCTTTTTATGCAGTTCCTGGATGTCAGTGTTGAATTTACTGTCGAATTTGAACCACAGAATTTGTGGAAGCGAATTTGTAAAGCGAAATAAAATTGACCAAAAATTGCCTGTTGAATTTTATAGGTTGTATTTTTAAACAGTTTGAATATTTTGGAAGTGAAATATGAAAGGTGAATATGGATTATTGAATTTTTAATAATTGAATTGTGTTTGAAATGTTTTGAATTGAAATATTCACAGCTTAAATATTCAACCATGTCAAATTTGAGCCAATAAAAAAATGCAAGTCCTAAAATACAATGCATTAAAATGCAAGTGGTCAATGCAATGCATATTTTTTTCAAGTAGTGCAATTCAACAGGCTTTTTGTTTCAAAAACATTTGCCATTATTTTACTTCCATACAAGTAAACAGTACCATATCATTTGATTTACCTACTTCCACCAATAAAACTATTAATAAAATATGTATTATTCATTGAAAAATGTACACTGACAGCCTACTGTGTTTAATTTTCAAAAGCTGTTTATGATGATGATGAATTATAAAATCTGAAGACTATTTAATATTGCTGTTTAATAAAACTATTCAAGTGTTAATTATGTCACAATTTTAATTAAAACATACAAAATAAGGCTGAATCTAAACATAAGCCATAAGCACAATACACCCTTTGGCGCATGATGTCCACTGGAATGGACAGATCTATATTCTGTCACAGAAAAAAATGTACAAGAAAAAAAAATCTAGTATTTCTAACATCTTATTTATCTGAAGAAATACCTGATTTTCTGAGAATAAATGGATTTAACACTTATTCCTGAGGTACTTGGTGCATCTCCTCTTCCCTCTTTCTCCTCTTCCCGCCATTTTTAATGATGCAATATCTCAAAACAACAAAGATTTCTCAATCGATTTGACACATTTCTCCAAACTCAGGTCACTGTTCTCAAAACAGTTAACATAGTGATCTGAATGACAAAAAAGAAGAACAACGGGAAAAGGAAGAAGTGTAAGAGTGAAATGTTTTGGAGAGGATAGAGGAAGGGTAATATTGAGAGGGAATATAGAGATGAGGGGAAAGGAATAGATGGTAGCCTATTGGAAGAGGAGATGCATGGAGCAAGAAGAGTTGAGGATGAAGAAGCAAGAAGAGCTGAGAACGTAGAAAGAGGAGTAAAGGGAGAAGTGATAAGTGGAAGGCAATGATATTAGTGAAAAGAGCAAGTAAAGAAAATATAAAAAGACATGGACAGAGGGAAGGGAAGAGCAAGGTTTAAGAGGATAGCAATCTTTCATTTGAAAGTCACGTGTCTAGTATCTGTAAAACTGCATTTTTCCATCTTAAAAATATATCTAAATTACGACATATGCTCTCATTGACAAATGCGGAACAATTAGTTCATGCGTTCATGACATCAAGGCTAGATTATTGTAATGCTCTACTGGGTGGTTGCCCTGCACGCTTAATAAATAAACTACAGCTAGTTCAAAAAGCAGCAGCTCGAGTTCTTACCAGAACCAGGAAGTATAATCATATTAGCTCGGTTCTGTCAACACTGCATTGGCTGCCTATTAAACATCGCATACATTTTTAAATATTGCTGATTACTTACAAAGCACTAAATGGTTTAGCTCCGCAGTACTTGAGCGAGTTCTTAACGCATTATAGTCCTTCACGTCTATTGCGATCTCAAAATTCCGGCCAGTTGATAATACCAAGAATATCAAAATTGACTGCTGGCGGTAGATCCTTTTCCTATTTAGCACCAAAACTTTGGAACAGTCTTCCTACCATTGTTCGGGAAGCAGACACACTCTATCAGTTCAAAGCTAGACTAAAAACACATCTCTTTGAACTAGCATTCACATAATACATTACTTTTATAACTCAATGTTAGGCTGCACAGATTAGGTCAGCCGGAACTGGGAACACTTCCCTTAAATCCTGATGTACTCGTTACATAATAAGAAGAATGGCATCTACGCTAATTTTAGTGTCTTTGTTTATCCTGAGGTTTTCCCGCAGCCTGCCGGACCCAGGCCGTATCCAGATCTGACGAAGGACCTTCGCCTGGACCCGATGACAATGCAGTGCTGAAGTGCCAACTAGCCTCTCCCTATGGAGGATCCCTTTACCACTCTACAGATAAAGCGTTGTAGGGAAATTCGGTTTTGCGTACCTACCCCGAAGTGATAAAATAAAATTCTGTATCAAAATTTATGGGCAAGACAAGTTGTTTGTTTAGCCATGGTTTGTAGGGAATTACAAACCTGCGCACATACAGTATTTTCAAATGCACATAACTATAGAATCAATTCTTAATAACGCATGTAAACATCATCAGCGTTTATCACAGGTTCGCATTTAAAGTCTGTTTAGAGAGAACGGCGTCGTCTTAGCGGCCCCTAATTTAATAAAAGATCATTTCGACGGAAGTGAATCAATCAAAACTAACTTTAGCTGGAAAATAACATTATTCAAGAGCCGCTATAAAGCCAGAACAATCTCTGTTACCTTAAATTATGTTTATCTCTGTAAAGCTGCTTTGAAACAATCTACATTGTTAAAAGCGCTATATAAATGAAGATGACTTGACTAAACCTTTTTTTTTCCTGTGTTTGAAAGTCAATGAATATTTGGATTCCATAAGATATTCAAAGAACTGTAAAGCTCTGAAGACTGCATATATTAAAGACTTGTGACATCACGTGACTGAATGATATTGGAACTCTTATAATTGTAAGTGATGCTATGAATTCGACTACTTGTTGATTAGCCTTGCTGGACTTTGCAGACTCCCTGGGATATGATTTATGTATTTATGTATATGTATTCTGATGTGTGTATATGTTTTTGTATGTGTTGTTTGTAACTGCAAATGCCTTGGCATAAACTGTTGCCTTGGCTTCTGGCTTGCTTAGTTGTAGACATTTAATATTCAACATTATATTATATTATGACGATGACGCAATTTTCTTCAAGAAACAAACTTTGTTGAATTATTTTCATGTTATCACTGTGAAGCTGCTTTGATACAATCTGTATTGTAAAAGTGCTATATAAATAAAGGTGACTTGACTTGCAAATGCTGTCAATTAATTAATTTAAAAAAAAAAAGAGAAGCTGCGGTGGCTGAGTTCTCCAGCTACTCTTGAATCGCTCTCGCGAGTCAAGTCAGACAAAACTTCTAACCGGCATGCACTGCTCCAAGTCAGTCGCCGATCTGTCTGCGCAGAGCTGCATGAAGTCGAACAACAAGTGTGTTCGACTTGAAGCGGTGTCACGAAGACACATCAGGTCCTTCTACAAAATCAGGTCTATATCAGCTATCAGTTGATGATTACATACAAGCAATATTTACTTATGCTTACTGTATAGTGCTTAATAAAACAAATTGAACGTTTCTTTTACTTGACAACCTGTTAATTAATTAATAATATCCTATTAAGTAAATCAATTAATATAATTACATCCTTTTATAAACTAAAATATTTGGACATTTAACACGTATTACCGGTACATTAAAGATGATTGTGAATACATGTAGGGCAGGTGTAAATGTGTGTATATCAGGCTAATCAGGTATTTGTATGCTATGCTGAGCTAACCAATGATCGGTGTATGACATCAAAGTACCGCAAGAGTGATTCAAAAGCATACAGAGCTTTCTAATCTCTGTCGGAGTACTTTGATGTCACAGCAAAAGGTCTGCGCAGCTCCTCTTCAAGTCGAACACACCTACTTCTAGTCACCCACACTGGCTTTGACTCTGTGGCATGTGAGAAGTGGCGATATGCAAGAAAAACTTTGAGCACTGGCTCAGGTGAAAAATCTTATAGGATTTTATAATTGTCATACAAGACAACATTCAAGAGATATGAGTCTCTATACTATATATATATATATATATATATGATTTTTTTTTTTAAATCATTAAAATGCCAATCCAATAGTTTTCTTTTAATCCATCTCCCATCTATTTGGCTGGATGCAAAAAAAAACCCGAAACAAAACAAAAAATCTACAAGATGTAGTAGGTCCCTGATGTTATTATTAGTTGTTTTCATCAGTGAAGGCATGTCCCTCTCCTAGACCATTACCTAAATCTACAAATGATCGTATTAATGCTACAACCCATGTTCATTCTTTTAGTTAGGTATTTTGCTCCTTTTGCATGAACTCACTTGCCATTAAACTCAGCCCTAGAATAAAAACGGAAAGCTTGGTTTGCACCAAAACATGACTCTTGAAGGGGATAATATTTGGGTTAGCCTTTTTTTTTTTTTTTTAACAAAGCCTTTGCTTCCTTTTGTTTGTTCATTGAAGACAACATCAGTGAGTCGTGGAACATGCTGGTAAAACATGTTAACAATTTGTTCTGATACAGCTTGAGTGCCATGAAAGAGATTCTGTAGGTGTCCATTCTGAGTCTCATAGAATGCACTGTGACTCCATAAAGGACCCCAATTTTTTTACAGACACTGTTGCATATAAGTATGTGGACATTATATAAGACACATGGCACTTAGCATACGACTCAAAACAGCCCAAATGCTTTTAAAAGGCATTTTATATTGGCTCAAATTTGACATGGTTGAATATTTAAGCTCTGAATATTTCAATTCAAAATATTTCAGACACATTTTCATTATTAAAAATTCAATAATCCAGATTCACTCTTCATATTTCACTTCCAGCTTAAATATTCAACCATGTCCAAGTTGAGCCAATAAAAAAATGCAAGTCCTAAAAATACAATGCATTAAAATGCAAGCATGATTAATGCAATGCATATAAGTAGTGCAATTCAACAGGCTTTTTGTTTCAAAAATATTTGGCATTATTTTACTTCCATACACCGGCTGTGTCAGGAGAAAATTTAATCTTGAATGAGAATGAATGTGGCCTGTACAAGAAGTAGTACATGGTTCTAAAGCTTTCCAATATTTACAGGGTGTCTTGTTATACTTGTAGTTTACTTTTACTCAGTTTGCTCTCCCAATTTACCAAGGCTTTGTATTTGGAGTCATAGTGTAGTCATTTGGCGACAAACACCTAATATGCCATGCATGTATTCATATGCAAACCCATCAACCAAGTTAAAAACATCAACAGCATTATAGGAGATTAGACCATTTATGCAAGTTCCAGAATCAACAGCTTTACCCATGCTCTCCCTTACCTTGCTTGACATTCTCTACTGCACAACTAGCCACTGAGTCACAAATGCAAAGCAAACTGTAAACACAGACTATTGATTATTGAACTATGATTTTTCTTCCTTTCACTGACATAGCAATGCTTGATATTTAAGTCTTCACATTTCATTTACAAATGATTGTAGAAACAAGTTTATTTCTGGCTTTCTAGAACCACCAAACCACAAAATATCAATAATTATATGCTATGCCCTCAGGAGGGAGTTGATTGTGACTTGAAGAGGCCAGATGTAAAATAAAGATTTGAAAATTAGAAAGCCATCATCATTTTATGACACTGAAACATTCATCATGTTTGGGTAATATAGTGCACTGATAAATTTACACATCACAAACCCCCAGGAGTTCACCAACCATTTGGAAAACCCTGATCAAGGCAAACCTCATTATTTACACGACCGAGAGGGCAAAAAACAACAACCATTGGTTAGTAGATTTTGCAGGGGTAAAGGAGTTTGTTTCTTACCCTAAACCTTTTAGCCAAAAAGGCAACTCACAATTTATTTGGGTTTGTCTTTATTTCATAATTTCGCTGTATTTTGAAGTGACAGGGGAGCAAGTTCACTTTCACGTAGGCCCATAACTTTCTATAATTTGCAGAATTGTATTTATTTTATTTGAAGTTTACTTCAAGTTGGGTGGAAAGAACTGAAATGAGTCAGAATGAATGAATGTCTCAACTTTTAATGAAAGAAGAAATATGCATGCTCTAACCCATATGCATTCACAACCCAAATGTTACTTTTTGCAAATGTTCAACAATCAAAGCCACATACACAGAAGAAAATAAATTACTGAAATTTACTACTGGCAACTTTAACCATTTTTTTGTTATAGTGGATTTCAAGTATTCATGGATTCAGGAAGTACCTTTCAGATTTGTTCTTTAAAACACAAACTAATGCATCAAAACAAAACTATTAAATTGGCAATTGTATTATTAGAATTTTGGCACATGAAAATAACAATTCATAATTTTTTACTCTACAAAATTTGTCATTGTCTTAGGTCTTATGATATTTCATTACTCAGATATCAAGTATGAGAGAAAATCAAGTGCCAAATACTTCCTGAGATCAAATTAGATATTTAAAAAGGAATCAGTCTCAGCAGCTGATTCCTTTTTAAAATGACTATAAAATAGAATTACTTCATTGAGCTGCACAGTAATGTAATTAACATGCACAATTTCAGTGATATGACAAAAAATAGGACAAGACAGCATGTTTGTTTAAATATAATTACCCAAACCTTGTCAGTAATTCTTTATATATTGACTCAACACTGCTTAAGTTGACGTCCTTTTTTAATGGTCTCTCTCATAGTGGTAAAAAAGATTCAAAGGCTGAATCTATGCAGTAGTGCAACTTCTTGCACTTCAACTTCTGGACTAGATAACTTGATGTCCACAGTATTTTTTTTTCTACAATATGACAAATGTTTCCAACAGATAAATGCAAATGAAATAGTAAAAGAGGAAAGACGTCACATTATTTACACGAGATTGTACGGTTCCCTTGCTGTTTATACACAAAACAGCCTAATACATTATAAAGTGCACTAAAACGGTCTCCTGAATAGGTTTCATAAGTAACTAAATTAATATTATATCTTGCTCTTTCAAACTTCAAAATTAATGTCACAACCATGCACAGACACACTTCTATGACTGTTAGTGACTATTTAAAAAAAAAAAAAAATTGACAAAGATTGATTAGCACAATAGGGCTGCAACCCATCAATGCATATTCCAATAGAATTTACTGCACAGACAAAATGCTAGAAACACTGAGCCACTGCAAATTCCTTCTAGTGAACAGTGTGGGGATACTACAGTAATATCAAATATGGTCAATAAAACTTTCTCCTACATAAGTCTTCATGTATAATATGGAGGCTCTGTCTGCAGGAAACATTAATAACCTGTATTTCAGTTGGAATGTCTTTAGACAGGGGTGTAGTCTGCCAAAGTCACAGCACATCTAGAGTTTGAAGGGGTAAGCCACAGACCCTCTTTTTGTTCTTCTGACTTTGTCTTCTATCTTCTGAAATGTGGAAGTGTGCAATTTTACTTCTGCCCTGCTTTAGTGAGAGAGAGAGAGAGAAAAAAAATTAGAACAGCAGAAACTATGTTTTGCTTAACCGATGAGCAGATGAGTGTCTACGTTTTTCAGCATGCTTGGTAATTTTGAAGATAGCGTGACACATGACAGGGATGACCGGGTACTGTGAAGAAGTGATAGTGACAGTAAAAGCACATTTGGGGCAGACAGGGAGATTCCTAGAACAGGTACCTTTTTCCATCACCAAATTCACCAAACCAAGCTACATATTTACAACCATCAGTAACATGGCACTCTCCAATTAATCAAAAAATGAGAACTGTGGAATGAATATTTTTTCAGCTGCCATGAGTACATCTCATCACAAAGGACCTGTTCTATAATTTCCTCCTTACAGACCCACATGAATTGAAATGCTAGTCTATGACATTCATTCATACTACAAGACATCTACTTGCATCATATAAAGATAACTAATGTGTGGTGGTTATCCTGAAGTGTTGCCATAGGAGTATGCTCATGTTCACCTCTCTCTCACGCTGATGGACTTTAAGCAGAAGGACACATACAAAAACATGCATCTATCTCTTTCACCATCTTGCAGTCACTCCCACACACTCACTCGCTCACACTGACCTGCAATGTACTTTGCTCCAATTAACATAAACATGCTACCCAGAATGTAAAAGCCCAAGGGTACACTACTGAAGATACTAGTGTCCTCTGTTGGTTGTCCAGAACACAGGTCCATGTTATGCAAGACAGTGAAAAGAAAGAGAAAACAAGTGGGACAATTAAGTAACTACTGATTTTGTGAAACCGAAAAACTAGTCACTTCTCCTGGAGGGTTTGCTTTACTGCCGAGTTTAGTTCTAACTGAACCAGGTAATCAATAACTTTGCAGAAAAGTAGATCACCAGAAGGATGACTTTGACCCCTGATAAAAAAAAACAAAAAAAAACAAGCTGTGTGTTTGTGCAAAGTTCTGAACATCCATTCTCCCTGACTTTGGACATTCTGGGTCAGTACCTCTGGTTATTTATTACTACAAACCCTAAATCAATCTTTGACTACTGTTGTGGGTCTGGTTGTATTTTTGGTGTGTTTTTTTCCTTTTGGAAAAAACATTGAAATAATTTGAGCCAAAGAGATCAGATAATTTTCCAGATTTTTTTTAAAACTCATTTAGACATAATATGTAATTACTGAATTACTTGGATTTACAAAGTGTTTCTTTGATTAGTTGATTGATCAAGTTTACAATAGAGTCAAAAAAAGAAAGGAAAAACCCACACACACACACCATTTCCATTGTTGACTGGCTCAATGGTTTCCCAGTTCATAGCCCTCTGTACAGCTTTCTTCCAGCGAGCATATCGCAGTTCACTCTCTGCGTGTATAAAAAAAAAAATGAAAGTTTAATCTACAACTAGAGTGCTAATCAACAGTTAGTTATTACACACATTACAACACAATGTTATGGCCTGGAAGGTTCCAAAAAGTTTGCCAGTATTACATTGAACAAGGTTACAAATTAAATAATTTCAAGCAAAAACTATATATTGTACATACAATTTACATTAGTTATGAGCTGTATGGTGTTGAATTTTAGATTTCTTTACCCTCTGGGTTGATCTGAGGTTCAAATTTTTCTGAAGTGACCTCTGTGAGATCTTCTGGGTTCAGGCTCCACACACTGACCCCCTCAGCTGCTCCTGCTGCCATGGCAGCACCCAGAGCTGTGGTTTCAGGCATGGATGGTTTTACTGTAAAAAAAATACAATTTAGATCACATATCTGCCCATTTCTAAGCATTTATGTACATCCTCATATAAAGATGTACAAATAAATCAATAAAACGTCACCCTTTCAAAAAGTGATGCACTTTTCAGCCCCTTTGTATGAAAATGTGTATCTTACCAACTGGGATACACAGTATGTCGGCCTGCAGCTGCATCAGTAACCGGTTGGATGTCATGCCTCCATCAACCTGGAGCTGAGCCAGATGAATACCACTGTCCAGGTTCATTGCATCCAGAATCTGAAACAAATTTTAGCATACCCATCCTTTAACATCCTACAAAACAGTTTTTATAGTCACTTATTTATTCAGGACATGCAGAAATTAGAAATACACCTCTGGCCTTAAGACGGTTTAAAAAAAAAAAGTGTAAGGGATAAAATGTACAATAAAATAGACGCTGCAAAGTAAACCACAACAGGGTGATCAGGACATGAAGTCTGTGGCTGACTACATTGTCCTGCTTATTACATCTTCATTTGTAAATCAAATGAACTTCAAATGAAGATTTGAGTTAAAATTATTTTACTAGTTTGTGGAGACCACAGAAACGCTTTGGACAACGGTTAATATTCATCTGTCAGAAATTATTTTAATTAGGACATTCAATCATGCAGACCCATGCCAATTCATGGAAGATACCTCTCGTGTCTGGAAGCAGACAGCTTCAAGTGCTGCAAAAGCCAAATGACTCCTATTGGTGAATTGTGTTAGACCACAGATGATTCTGTTGTAAGCAAGAGGCAGAGGTTCAATGTTGTACATTTCATAAATAATAACACAGCACTGAAACTGGACTTAAAAGGAAGAAATAAAATGCATTAATATCACAAGTTTTCTCGCATGATAAAATATGCAATAATATTTAAACTTATAGTTAAAATATAATGCCCTATGCTGATTTCACCCAGGCTTTAGTGTTTATGTCATTTACAGAGATCAGCCGAAAATGATCTTTTAAATGGACGGATCAGTTACTTACCCTCTGGCACTTGGTTCCCAGTATGGCGCATATAATCCAGAGAACGCAGGGACAAAGTAACAGCCATATGATGTGCCAACATCAGCAGCTAATTTTTCTGAGGTGAAAAGTGAAGTGTTTATACTGATATATTCCAAAACTGTGTTTGAATGCTTTTATATTGGGTATAAATATAATTTCTATAGAAACACACCAAGTTCTGAAGAGGTCTGTATAATTCCAAGGTTATCCTTTAGCCAACGCACAACTGCCCCTGCAATGGCAACAGAACCCTATAAAAAAACCATTGCATATGAATAAGGTTAAAGGATTGGCTATATCACTTTAAGAGAGAAAGTGAGAAATTGAATAGGATTTTTTTTAAATGTTTTTAGAGGTGGATTGAAAAGTTGCCAGTTCTAATAAATGTAAACAATAGGGATGCAACGATCCGATATTCAGTATCGGTCAAGTCTAGTCACATACATACATATATATATATATATATATGTGTGTGTGTGTGTGTATATATAGCTTTATAATACATGTTGTTTCAAAGCAGCTTTACAGGGATAACAGGAAAATAATTAAATTATGCAAACAGTTAATTTCGGCTGTACAGCAGCTCTAAAAGAAAATAGTGTCATTGTTCAGCTGAAGTCAGTTTAGGGTTGATTCAGTTCCGTTGTAAAGATCATTAATTATTAAATGGGTTCATTTTATCTATAAAGCAGTTCTGCAGGAAAACAGTTATGTCGTTGTCCAGATCAGTTCTCATACAACAGCGCCAGTACAGTCAGATCAATAATATTGTTGAATATTAAGTGTCCCCAACAAAGCAAGCCAGAGGTGACAGTGGAACCAAACTCCATCAGGTGACAGAATGGAGAAAAAAGCCTTGAGACAAACCAGGCTCAGTCAGGCAGACAGTTCTCCCCTGGCCAATGAACGAACATGGAGTGATTATGATTCAGGCTGCATCACAAATCCGATTGTGGATCAGTAGCATTTAAATATTTCATCCAGTTCCTTTTGCTTGAAGATCGGATTTATCACGCCAGTATGGGGAAAAAGCTGATTATATCGGTATCAGCTCAGATGCTGCAATAAAGGTCTGTGTGCATAACAGGACTCTTGCTGGAGTTTATTGTGGTTTCTAAATGATGCGGTACTCTGTGTCTGTTAAATCACAATACTGGAGTAGAGCGGTCAGAGGACTATGCATTGGCATCATGCGCACAGTAACTGGAATTTAAAACTGTGAAAAAAAAAAAAAGGCTCAATAAACTGTTGGATGTACACACAATCTCTCTTCTCTTTGTGCCCTAAACTTTTCAATGAGTAGCGATACTTACTGTGAATTCATGTTCCTCCAGCACATCATTCTGCACCCGGAATGCCAAGTGCAACTCTGTACCGGAGCCTTTCATAGCATGATAGTTTTGAGTATTATAGTATAGCCTGTAATGTTCTGTCATATCTATCACATCTTGTCACCCCATTAAAAAGCGGTTCAATAAATTTAAAATAAACATCTTAACTTTATAGTAATTTCTACAAATTGTTTTCATGAATGTATTCTATAAAGAATAAACAATTCTGTTTAACAATTTATCAGATTTAGCACTACACTTAAATCGGCCTTTTTTTTCTCACCAGTTTTTTTCCACTAAATGTTTAGATTTCATAAAATCACTGTGCGTTTTTCAATAAATACTTTTGCTGCTGAATGATCCACACATTGCCACTGTTGCCTTTGGCTTGTTCAGTTGGGGATATTCAAAATAATTAGCCAAGCATTAATACCATTGATCAGCCCTACCAAACGTGGATGTTTTTTCACTAAGAAACAAACATTATGTTATTTGATTGATATTGTGAAGCTGCTTTGATGCAATTTATATTGTGAAAAGCGCTATATAAATACACTTGACTTGACTTGACACTACGTTTATCATTTATTTTTGCTATAGATTAAAATTATGTATTTTTAATAATTTGTTGTCTTTCTCTATAATGAACTAGTGTGTATTTAGTGGGCTGTGTTTAACACAAAACTGATTATCAGTTTCACACAGAGGTATAGATATTCTACAATGGTCAAGAAAACAAAATGCATTGGTATTGGATCATTGTCATTTAAAGAAATTACCTCTAGTGCGTAGTAGGCTGGCTTGTCACGCCCTAGTTTATATGCGACTGTTGTCAGAAGTCCATGGTCCGACATTACAGGCTTCAGGAAAAAAAAGAAAAAAAAAATAATAGGCAGATTAAATAAAAAAAAAAACAATGCATTTTAAAAGCTATGTAAATTGAATACCTTTGTTCCTACATTCTTAAGAAGGAAACAACCAGTCCCATAACTGTAAATAAAAAACATAACATTTACATAATGTGAGAAAATATTAACAATCACAAATAACATGATTCAGTCTCAAACATTTTTGCATGTTGACACATTAGGCTGTGTGAAGAGCAACAGAATCTGCTCAGTGATCCTGCTGCATATGAAACACAAAAGACAGATTAAGAAAACTAAGTCATACGTATTTTTGGCTTGTCCGTCTTTGAAGCACATCTGTCCAACCAGCGCAGCAGACTGGTCACCAAGACACTGTAAATAGATGTAAAGTTACTTTAAAGGACTACAGAAAGGATTGTGAATTTCAGTGTTATCCTTGAGGATCTGAAGACATCATATTTTACATGCATTATGATCAACTAAAAAAAAAAAAAGGAATGTATACAATAAAAAGTTAAGACATTGGCTAAATAAGACGAAGACAGAAAGAAACAGTTTTTGTTCTAATAATAATCTTACCCCTGATATGGGGACACCAGTTAAAGGGCCAGATTTCTGTAAGAACAAAATAGAATATTAAAAAGTAAAACAACAGGGGAAGAATTGAATACAGTAATATACTGTATTATACAAATTAATTGAATAATTAACATGCACTACACCACTCCCTGCTTAATGCCAAAACTCAAACACTTGAGCTAGATTAAAAATGATAGTCTACTTTTAGAGCATGTCAAAATCATCTGCTGCTGTGTGTTGTAAAGTTTCTTCTCTAAACATACCCCACAAATTGGTAAAACCACACAGAGGAAACAGTGACTCTACATGTATGTGTTGAAAATTGAGTAATTGAGCTGCTTCATTTTCATTACTGCAACTCAAGATGGTGTGTCCTAAGCCATAGAGAAAGAATAAAGAGGAAAAAGGCAGCAACATTGAAGAGGACCACAACCAGAACACTAAATGAAAAAGTAACTTCAAGAGCTGTTGGAAAGGATAGGCAGTGCACCTGGCATCAAGCCAAAACACAGTGGAAAAACAATGACAAGATCAACATCCGTTACATTTCCAATAAGACCCCTACAAAGTATAAATTACATTTATAACCAATAGGAAAAACATGTTTGCACCATATTGGAAATGCACAAACTTCTGTGATGACAGGACACAGCAAAGTTGTCTTAGACATGACAGCGTGTAAACAGCTAGAGAAATACTCACCAGATTAGAGCTGATTTTCTATCAGTCAGCCCAAAGAGATCACAGGACACAAAATATAATCATGATAAAGAGGGACATACTAAACTATTCAAAGGGTGAAATGACTGCTCCACAGCAAAGTTCAAATTTGGATGGAAACCATTTTTCGGGCTTGTGGATTTTGTGTATGTACAGTTAAAGTACAAAGGGAAAACAGTTACTGTTTGACAAGCACTGCTCTGGAGCAAAGATCATTTCTCTCTTGCACAGCATGCAAATAAATACTTTTATTTCACCCTGAGTAGGACACATTTTAAAGCAGTGTAGCAATTTATCACGCATTATGTAACAATACAGAAATCAAATTCACTCTTTGGTGTCAAACACTTACCATCAAACCATAAATCTCTGAAGAACTTCTCACTTTTGGCAGAATTTCCATTGGTATATCAAAATATCTATTTAAGAAATATATGTTATAAATATATCTTAAAGGCTGGAATCGGTGAAGGCTGTAATACACTACAATGTTTTGCACCGACTTCTGCATGGTTTGCAGTCTGGACGCATCAATGCTAGTTGCCATAAGAAGTTATTAGATTTTTTACAGATTTTGCAGAAAACTCAGTAATACTCTGTTTTACTGTATGATGGCCAGTTTTTCCTCTGTAACCATTTACAAGTCGACAAGCGTTCAGATTTTTAAGTTGTGTAGTGTATTCCAGCCTTAAAGGGACACTTCACACAAAAATTGTAATTCTTTCATCATTTACTTACCCTCATGTCTTCCCTGAACTTTAACTATAAACTAGGGATGCACTGATACCACTTTTCCCACAACGAGTACAATAAAATACTTTTATTTTAATACTTGCCAAATCAGAGTACCGATACCTGTATTTTCATTGCATTTTTAATTTTTAAAAATATTGGGCAGGGAAAGCAAAATAATATGAAACAAATTAGTTGGCTTAGCAAATAGACATTTCCTTCAGTTAAATAACTGCCTAATTATGCATGTTAAAATCTATTGTAGGAACGAACTACTGTTACTTTCACTGTTCATATCATTGCTCTATCATATTTTAGCTTTAATTTAATAGCAAAGTAAACATTTAGAGCAGCTCCAGCAGGGCTCAACCAGTCAAGAGAAGCGAGTGGTTTTCTCTGCCTTTAATGTTAATCTAACAACAAAAGAAAGACAGCAGTAGGTTTATTAGGTACTTTAGGAGCTGCACGTATCCAACATAGTAACACTCGCATTTTTTTTTTTACGTTCACGTAAGACATAACCAACTAGCCAATGTCTCTAAAAACTTTTGATTGTATACATTGTTTTTGTTTTTCCAAGATGATCATAATGCATATAAAATATGATGTCTTCAGATCCACAAGTGATTACTGTAGCGATTACTGTAACTGTAATAATGTAGGGAACCACTCGTTAAACATAAATCACGTAACAGTTCATGTTTTTAATTCGTTTTAATTCAAATGGGGCATATGTGCTGAGTGAACGATCAACAATTAAGAGCATGCAACAGAAGTGCACTCTCTCTCTCTTTACGTCAGTTAATGTAAGTAATATGCTTCTCATTTTATTTTATTTGCTATTGCAATATCTGACCGAACTACAAAATTTTCAGTGATGTCTATGAAAAAGGGATGTAAGCTCAACAGTATTGCGCGTCTGTGCCGCTGCAGCTATATAGGTGTAAATATTTAATTTGTTTAACATTCTATTAATTCGATAAATTTACTTCATAGACATCCTTCTCTGATTTATCCATTCTGCTTTCGGTTTGCTCTGTTGTCTATTTTTCTTTGTCACAAGCACTGTACACGCTGCATGGTATTGGAGCATTTTAATGAGTACATAAATTGCCAACAAACTGTCATATGCGGTCATGAGAGTGTCGTAAAGTGCTATGTCAGCACACTGTGAAGCATGATGTAAATGTGTTCTGAAGCTCAAGCGAGAACCATCACTTCTTTCAGTTTCACAGTGCGCTAAAATCACACTTCAAAATGTGCTGACGTTTATGTCAGCCGCAAACTCATTAACCTGTGTTGCTAGCCAGAAACTATGGTTTATAGTTAAAAAGTATATATATTGTATTAACATTGTGTAAAAAAGTATTTTCATTACACTATTATTTTGCTTTAGAAGACACTGATTCCTCCACTGGGGTCGTATGGATTTCTGTCGTGTCAACTATGGGGTACACTTGTACTATTTCATTTGTACTCACAGAGATTGTGATCAGATTATTTTTCTAAAAAATCTTTTGTTCATCTGAAGAAAGTTATATACATCTGTGATGGCATGAAGGTGAGTATATGATAAAAGGATTTAATTTTTTTGTGGATTATTGCTTTAAGTCAATCTTTTTGACTAGCTACTGCATATGCAAGTTAACTTTACTCCAGAAAGATTTATAAAAAAAAAAAAACTATGTAAACAGATGTATAATTACATGCAGAGCTCTGGATCCCAGTCCATTGTGTGAATATTGAAGAGCATGGTCCGGCTGGCGTTGGTCACATCTGTGCAGTGAACACCTCCCTTCTTCCCCCCTGTCAAGCACTGAAAGTAGTAATTATTTTAACAAGCTTAAATATTTACATCATGATCACTTCATACTGATCAGAGCCAGTATCAGCAAGCATGAGCATTATTATTTAGAAGCCTGATGGCATTGGACTGCCACTAAGCCATATACTGATTTCTTCTTTTACACTTTAACCCCAAACTCATATACACAATGACTATATATCACATAAGAGGTACCTCACTGCAACTGCTCTTACCCAGATAAGCCAGGAGTCAACCGTTCCAAACATTGCCTTGTGGGAGAGCACAGCTTCATGGATCTTTTCCACATTATCCATCAACCAGCGTAACTTCACTGCACTAAAGTATGTGCTGATGGGGAGGCCAGTCTTGTGCTTTATAAGGCAAGAGAATTAACAATAATTATTCAATTTTGTCAACTTTGAGTAAGATATGACATAACTTGAGTACAATTATGAATAAACTTAAAAGTCCAGTGAAGTGGCTTGATGAGCAGTTTTTCCTCAAAGCTTTGACAATTCCATAAATTAAAAAAAGAGGGGCATACTGAAGTGCTAGTCCATGTGACAGCTTTTGACAAACACAGTTGTATTAAAATTTAAGTATAATAGATTTCCCCTTTAGATTTAATATGAAACTGTAACTAACTTAAATTTTTAGTAATCAAATTTTACCATACAGTGTATATATATATATATATATATATATATATATATATATATATATATATATATATATATATATAAATATAAAAGACTTCCTGACAGATATTTTGAAAATTATTTTATATAATAATGGATTGTATAGCTGTTCAAGATAATTTCAGTCTTGTTTACAAGGGCACACTGGCACTCTCACCTTGAGATAGTTTTTGTTCCTGCCAGGAGTTTTGTTGATAAGTCTTTCTACTGTGGACTGGGTCCGCAGATCAAGCCAAACTAAACACATCCAAATAAATTATGAATTATTTGGTTCTATCTACATAAATAAATAAAGAGAGAGGAAGAGAGAGATAGAGAAAGAGAGAAAGATTCTGAACTGTAAAACAATGGATACAATCTCTAAAAAAGTGCTATATAAAAAAGTGAGGCAATGTTACTTACCTATAGCATTGTAAAGTGGTTCCCCTGTTTCCTTGTCCCAAACAATAGTGGTTTCCCTCTGATTTGTCACCCCGATGGCTACACAGATTAAAATAAGTTAAGAAATTAAAATAAACAACCATACTAGCATAGTGTAAGAACATGTGCAATGTGCATGGAGAAATAGCAGGTGGTCCTGGTACCTTTTATGTTTGAGATATCAATGTTGAGCTGGGTCAGTTTCTCACAGGTCCTGTCCATACACTCATACACAGACTGAAGAATCTCTTTTGGATCTTCCTCCACCCAGCTGAGAACAGACAATAAATCATTTTAATGTTCTCAGTCAGACCTGACACATGAAACCTGCATGAATCTTAAATACAGCACACTACACACAGTTGACACATGCGTCATTGCCATCCAAGTGAATGGAAGAAATCCAATTCAGCTCATCCAGAACAGTATGAACCAATAGTGAACTTTGAATCACAAGTTTTACTCTTACTATATTAACGGATTGCCCCATTGAACCAGCATGTCATCTCATGACAGAAAGGACACAATACTCACCCCTCTTTAGGAAAGCTCTGTTTAATCTCAACCTGATGGTGGCTGAGAAGCTCTGCGGTTTTTGCATTGAAAACCTACAAGTAAAATAAGAGAGAAAGTTAAATTCTGTCAGTTAAATTTCATTAAAAAAAATACAGAAAACATGAATTAAAGCCACTTATCATGAAACATATCGCATTCAGAAATGTTAAATGAAATGGTTCAAAAAGACGCCTCAAAGGTTAACCTATTTTAAAGCAGAAAATTAACTTTTTTTTGTTTCAATTTTTTTTTTTTTTTTTTTTTGGCTCTGAATGACTCTGCTTTTTTATTTTATGACAAGAATCAGATGGTCTGGCCAATGAAGATTATTCTTCCAAACTGCCTCTATACAACTTGGAGAAAGACAGAAATCACAGGTATAAAAGCAATGTTTTGGAGAAAAAATGCCAGAATAGCAATTCCCTGACTTGTACCTTCTACATTTCAGTGTGGTATTGAAGTCATTTGTCAGTGATGCTGAAAACGGGCAATTCCAGGTTTTACAAAAGGCATTAATCACAGAGTTTTATTTCATTCTGAGCTTTTCTATTGAGTAACAATTCCCGCCGCAACATTTGAACAATATGAGGAATGTTTTTAGGCTGTGGAATTAAAAGCACACCCTATTTTACCACAAACAGCTTTGTCCACTATTAGTGTCATGACCTTATCAGATGAGATCTAATTTACGTAACATATTAGGCACACAGTAGGCAACAGTAACATTTCAGGTCAGAACAACCTGTGAAGAAAGAAGGGGTCTTCAAATATGATCTTCCACATGTGAGGGACCCCGACCTAATTTTGTTTAAAAGGCATCTATATAGTTTTTTGCATAAATATCAAATATGTACTGTGAAAAAAAAATCATACTAATAAATGTCAAAATATAATCTTTATGAATATTGAAAATATTTAGTTAAGTAACATTATTAGGGTGAATTGGGACAATTTCTGCCATTCAGATGACTGTGGAAAAATGCCCCAATTGTCCTGAATTACCCTATACTTTTCCTACTCATAGTACTGTAAAATGAATTAATTTATTTATTCCCTCATTTACTTATTTTAATCTACTTTTTTCATTAATTTATTTATTATTATTATTATAAACTTTTTTTCTACATTAATGTATTTAGACTGTTTTTCTCTAAACATTTCCACAGCCCCCGAGCACTCACTTGCGGATCTATCCGGATCCTTCAACACAACTAAACAAACAATAGGTTTATCTCATAAACTGTATGGAGAAACTGTCCAACGTGTGATTGACTTTCGAGTCATTTCGTCAAGTTCTGAAAAATCATAATTACAGCGGTCATATTAAAGAGGGAATTTAGACTTAGTTTTAAGCAAAACATTTGAACTTTGTAATGCTGCTCAAATCCAAACATTGTGTAACTGGGTAAAAACGAAGGTTATTACCAATTTAGCAAGTTAAATTTCACAGAGAGACAGAAATTAACAGTATCTGGGCTGAACGTGTTCACTTGCCTAGTGTCATAATATCCCTTCAATTAAAGTAAAACTAAAGTAATTATTTTCATACACAAGTAGCCTACCGAGTAAACAGAAAGCTTACTAGAAAGATTCAGCTAATGTTCGATTGTCATCATGCGGAAGACTAAGCAGACCCAGAAACTAAAAGCAATTCATTAGGGTAACTTCCATGACGGCTGAATCAGAACTTCTGCTGAACCGGCTTCGGCATCTTTATCTGCCGGCACATGTTGGCAAGGGCACGGAGGACTCTCCAATCTCTGTCTGTATGCGAGCCACTTCAGTAAGCTCCACCACAACCAGATGACATGTCCTCATGATGCGACTTACCAGAAAACGTGTGGAACTCGTGCCTTGGTCGATAGCAGCTACGAGGGGGCCTAGCATGATTCTGTTCGACGATGCAGCCATTATACCGTTCATTGAATCAGTGAGCGTAAGTGACTAGAGTAGCCAGAAATATAACACTAGACACTCGCCTCTGCGCTCCGCCCTTGCCACCGCTCATTCTTCTCCGCGGCACTGACGCCATGATGATGACGACGTAACATGCCCCGTGAGGGAGGAGAGTTTTTCCAATGAAATAGCTATCACTTTGAAATCTATACTTTAGAGTTTATACTTTTAATTATAGTGAAATGTAATAAAATGACAAATTACACAAACGCAATAAATTATGAAACATACGTATAATATCATATAAGATAGAATATCAGTGCATTCTTTTACTACACTCAGGGTCGGTGAAGCAGTCGGTTCTGTTCCCTTTACGCAATCATACTACAAATCGTGCGTAGTTGCCGCTTTACCATATACGTACCATCAGAATAGCTTTATGCACAGCTTCACTACTTCCTGAACTTCAGCCAGTCCTTTGTTTCCTGTCTGCCATTATGGGACAAACTGATTAATACATGTGTGCCTGATTATTGTTACTGAGGCCAGGCACACCTGGATTAATCAGTTTGTCCAATAATGGCAGACAGGAAACAAAGGGCTGGCTGAAGTTCAGGAAGTAGTGAAGCTGTGCATAAAGCCTATTGAATACGACAAGAAGCACAACTGGATGTACGGGAAGCCAAAAGGTTAAAAAAGTATTCTTTTTTTTTTAAATAAAAAAAAGTAATTATAAAAAGCGAGTTTTTCCTGCTCTGTCATTTCAATCTAGCTTATTGATTTTTTTTTTTTTTCAAATTTAAGCCGTTATTAGCGATTTCAATGAAATGTTTATTAAGGCTTTGATTAGTAGCCTATACTCGTCTAGCAGAAGACTATTTGAACCACAATCACTTCACAATTTAATGTCACATTTTATAAAATGAATAATAGCCTACTTGTTTTGAAAGACTGATTTTCGAGTAGGTTTAACCAAAGGGTAAATGAAGGGAAAAAATAAACAAACTCCAAAAACAATGGTTTCATATTTAGTTATTTATTGCAAGAAGCACATTTGTATTCATCTTCCGTGGATGGATTGCCAACACACTTTAAGTGGAACGATCGGCCAAAGTCATCACAGGCAATATACATATATATAACCAAACCAAAAATGCTTAGCCATATTTACCCAAAGAACATCTGCACTGCAATCATCTGCAATAGTGTAGATCACTGGAGAAGTTTATTGTGGTATTTTGCAGAATGTGTTCTGCAAACTGAGGAAGTAACAAGAAATATGAACTTAAGCATCATCCCATTTTAATGAACACTTAATATTTGCTACAATACTATAATCACACACCTTAAAAGCAAACACATCACATGATATGGCATCCCTCTGAAGTGGGTGAGGCAAGGTTTCACACACCTAGTTTGAAACCGAAATACCCTTTGCCATCATCAGGGCTCAACACACAAGATAGTATTATTTCAAGCATACAGTATTACACAATAATACTACATATGGTGCATGAAAAATACCTTGTTGTCTCCAAACACTTTTTCTTCTTGATATCTGACTCTCCAACTGAGTCAAGCAGAATGGTTTTTTTTTTTTGGGGGGGGGGGGGTATATAGCCTAAGTAACATGCAAAAAGACAACTTGATAGGGGTATATAATTGCTAATCAGGATTAAGGGGAAAAGGGATTTTTTTTTTAATTAAAGCTAATTAGTGCCCTCAGCAATTGTTAATTAATTACTAGAATGTTATGTTGCACCCATGTATCTTGCATGTGAAAAATATTAAAGAAAAATAGCAATATGGTTTTATTCATATTTATTTATTTTCATACAGGGAACATAAAGGTGTCACCTGAAAATGTGTTTACCTTTTGACAATAATATGATGAACTCTTTTTTTCATGTGTATTTTGGTGACATTTAACATATTAATACATTTTGAATAGTGTTTACAAAGTTGTATTTCATAAACCTGTCATCTCTGACGTTTTGCAATCTTTATAAATAAAACATAATAATATAAAGACAATAATATGAGGCATTGAGTTTGTTTTGACAGAAATGTTACTGGAGTGTGAGAACAATTTTATTATGCTGACAATTGAATGTTGCGCCAATGCTTTTGGCCTTTTTCGCTTTCCGTACTTCCAGTTGTGCTGTGATGCATTTACTATGCATGCGCAGACATGCCTCTTTGAGGGGGAACACAAATTCCTGTAGGGAACAGAATCGACTGCTACACCGGCCCAAGCATTTATGGGGTCCTAAGCAGAATGTTATTTATGTGCCACCAATATGACTGATATTGTCAATACTTGGTTATTTGCAGACTATATCTAAAATACCTGGGTGTGGCCATTATCAATTTTATTAGTTGGAACTGTGTTGCTTACTTTAAAAGTAAGTAACTGTATTTTCACTTTAAGTAAAGTAACTGTATCCACTTTAATATTCAAACTCTTACAGTACTAATGTGCTGTACTGAAAGTAGCTAAATAAACCAATATGGGGACCAGAAACTGTTTGGTCACCTACATTCTTCAAAATATCTTATTTTGTGTTCAGCAGAAGAAATAAATTGATACAGGTTTATAACAACATGAGAGTGAATAAATAATGACAGTAGTTATGTATGATTTTACAGTTTATTGTCATACATATCAAAAATGTAAAAGGTGTGCATCATACCTGAGACCTGGGTGAACAAACAGGTTTTATGACTGTAAGTCATTGTCTTCAAACGCTATTGAGCTTTAAATATTGCCATATTTTGTATATGATCCGATACAGTAGTGAAATACATATGAATATTTGCATATGATTTAACAGTTTATTGTCATACATATCAAAAATCTGAAAGGTGTGCATCATACCTGAGACCTGGGTGAACAATGTACAGTAGGTTTTATGACTGTAAGTCATTGTCTTCAAATACTATTGAGCTTTAAATATTGCCATATTTTGTATATGATCCCATACAGTAGTGAAATACATATGAATATTTGCATATGATTTTACAGTTTATTGTCATACATATCAAAAATATAAAAGGTGTGCATCATACCTGAGACCTGGGTGAACAATGTACAGTAGGTTTTATGACTGTAAGTCATTGTCTTCAAATACTATTGAGCTTTAAATATTGCCATATTTTGTATATGATCCCATACAGTAGTGAAATACATATGAATATTTGCATATGATTTAACAGTTTATTGTCATACATATCAAAAATATAAAAGGTGTGCATCATACCTGAGACCTGGGTGAACAATGTACAGTAGGTTTTATGACTGTAAGTCATTGTCTTCAAACGCTATTGAGCTTTAAATATTGCCATATTTTGTATATGATCCGATACAGTAGTGAAATACATATCAATATTTGCATATGATTTAACAGTTTATTGTCATACATATCAAAAATCTGAAAGGTGTGCATCATACCTGAGACCTGGGTGAACAATGTACAGTAGGTTTTATGACTGTAGGTCATTGTCTTCAAACGCTATTGAGCTTTAAATATTGCCATATTTTGTATATGATCCCATACAGTAGTGAAATACATATGAATATTTGCATATGATTTAAGAGTTTATTGTCATACATATCAAAAATCTGAAAGGTGTGCATCATACCTGAGACCTGGGTGAACAATGTACAGTAGGTTTTATGACTGTAAGTCTTTGTCTTCGAACGCTATTGAAGTTACAAAACGTTTATAACAGTGTCGCATGTAACTTTAGAGACGGTCCCTAAATACGCGAATATCGAACGTCCAACGTCAAACCAACTTCATGCCAGAAGGCGAACACAGTACGTGAAAGAAGAAGTACGTTCGAAACGTCAGTATTCATAAAAGAGTAGGCGAGAAGTTCCCGGATGGCTTCCGCTTCAGCCCAGATTCTCGAGTGCTCAACCGACGGATACTCTTCTATCCGAGGAGGCCACGCGAGAGCATACGTCATCATCAAACATCACGGAGATCAGCGACGCAGGGGTTTTCAAATGTGAGTATACACGGTTCCTTTTAAATCGTATGTGTTAAACTACTAGAGAGTAAACGTTTTAAATGTTGAAGGTGTAAAGGAGTTAGACAGTGTAGTATAGTTGTGATTTTGCTGTAAAAACATGTTTTATTATGTAGGCTATAGCAGTAAGCACACGTAACGTTACGTCTCTAAAGTGGATTTACATAACCATATATATCTTAAACACGCTTATTTAAAATGTTTATTTACATCTGAAAGGAAAATATTGTATAAGTATTAACGTTACAGATGAGCACATCACATGAAAAAGACAAATGTGCTGTAAATAAACACATCTATAAAGTAATTAAACATGTTATGTATTTTATTTGTCCCTTATTACTGAGGAACATTTAAGTTGGATAAAAAGTGAGCTAACACATCAGCTCCAGCCTCAGCATGTAGGCTAGTATTGAGCAGATCAATCACAGAGGTGAATCTTGTCTGGATGTTCGACAGAAGAACAAGCGTGTGTGTATCTGGTGGAGAGAGGCTGATGATGCTGAATGCTGTGATCAAAGGCTTTGAGTGAGTATACTACAGAAATGGATAACAAAATCTATTAAATCTTAGGTTGTAGTTTATTTTAATTATTGAAGTTTCAAACGGAGAAATGACAACACTTCTGATTCTTGATTTGTGTGCATTTGCTGCAGAGCTGTTGTGGTGGAGCAGGACCTGCGAGGAAAGAGGATGCAGCATTTGTTGGGGAAAAAAGGTTTTAGGGATTTTACTCAAATATAAAGTAAGGTCATTATTGTTACTTTTAATACATAGATCAAATTACATTGTGCTGTTAAAATTATTGCTTTTGTATAATGTTTGTGCATTTTTGTAGGATCTGAAATGTCTGCAGACTAGTGTGAGCACTGAGGAGAGGAGCCTAGCTCCTGGATGAGATCCTTAATCACTTCATCTGCCCGTATGAGTCCCTCCATCACTCCACCGGCCCTTATGAGATCCTCCATCACTCCATCTGCCCTTATGAGATCCTCCATCACTCCATCTGCCCTTATGAGACCCTCCATCACTCCATCTGCCCGTATGAGTCCCTCCATCACTCCACCGGCCCTTATCGCCTCAGATTTTGAAGCGCAGCGCTCCGGCACGGCTCACCTCTGGATAAGAATAAAGCCACAGAATGGGAACCGCTGTGTTGAGATGGCAGAAGGATATGTGGGGTTCAGCGCCTGTAAATACATGCTTGGAGTTTGGATAAAGCTTTGTTTCATTGTTGACTTGTATATGCATTTGTTTATTGTGATGGTTACTTTTATTTGTTCTTTTATTCATTTATTCATGTTTCTTATTGTCAGTATATACAATATAATTATTTAATTAATGTATGCATTAATTCATTGCTTGACTGACAATTGAGATGTTTCACTGCATTTATCTAGTGTGTATTCATGCATAACTGTCATATGACAAAACAAATTACATTTAGATTGTTTTATTAAATTATATAATTTTTAGTATATAAAAAAAGTAATATAATAAAGTATTGGGCAGCATTTAATATTATTTTGTTTAAGTTTTGGGGTGGACTAACAATGCACTTCATTCTGATGTAATATTAATTTTTAAGGAGCGATACTTACATTTTTCGAGTTTAAAATCAACAGTTTTCTCCAAAGGAGAGATCTTCGAGCAGCGGCCCGTCTCCTGTGTGCAGACATTACACACGCAGAGGAAAACTGTTCTTGGTTGTGCTGTCGAGTTACTGATGTTATGAAGAGTTAGTGCACCTGTCGCTCATATCATTTAAACTTATTATATACAAGATCATGGAAAGATACCATAGTTGTATCTAACAATGAACGATTATAATGACAGAACAGAAAACATAAAGATCATTGGTTTGTGTACATCATAACATATTTATACAGAGGAATAAAGAGCAATAACAAGGCAATCTTTAAATAGTTCTTCATAACACACATAAAAAAGTTTTTTGTTGGGGATGAAACGAGAGGTAAATTCATCAAGAAAAAGAGGAAACCTTAAAGGAGAAACTTTTTGGGTATAAAATAAAGAAATTGACAACATATTCAAGAGATGACAATTTTGGGGTTTCGTAATAAAAAAATATATCGTTATAAGGATAAAACTGTGGGTCACATTAGGGTTTAAAATATAACAACTTAAATCAACCCTAAATGTATTCACAAAATAAATGGCAGCTGTTTCTTCAACAATACCACAAAACGAACAAGTTTCATCAATATCAAGATATTTACAGATAGATGAATTAAATGTGTCGTTCATAACGTGTCGTAGGGCATGATAACGTCAACATGGCGGATGATGTCCGGATCGCATTCATACTCAACGAGATTTGGCTATAAAGTACCTACTCTTTTAGAGGTCGTTAAGGAAGTACCCATTGAAATTAAGTACCTACTCATTGAGTACGCGGTTTCGGACGCAGCCAATGCTTGTATCAAACTACCAGAGTCACGTGATTTCAGTAAACGAGGCTTCATTACGTCATATCCGTTTTGAAACACTTCGAAATTTCAATGGTTCACCGCTGGGGGTGATGATCTCTGTCAACCCATGTCATTTGTCACTGAGAACCAATGAAAGTTTCTGTGGGTTTTACCGGAACGGATCAAGAAAGCAGATCCGAGACTGTGTCCATTTGCACACCGCGGCGGATACACCACGGTGGCGGCTCGCGGAACCTGCCCTATATCGCTGCGGTCCCTTTGCGTATCCGTGCATAAATGGGTACATCCGCCCCGGATTCGCTTTGGATCCGAGAATGAGCCGCATATCCGCTCCGGGTCCGTTTTGGACCCGGTCATATGAGCATCGTATCCAGCCCGGGTCGTTTTGGACCCGTTCATAAAACTCCGTCCGCAATGCCACTTTTTTACCCACACTGCCTGATAACTCATCCAAAATTCATGCAATGAATCCAGTGTGTGAATCCAACGTGATTGGACTGCGCCTTGTTAACGATGTTAGGAGGGGAAATAGACTGTGAAATCCGAGGCTTGACCATGTCTGTGGGTTTTGGTATGTGGTATGTGATACATGTTACATTTGGCTGAAGCATTTTAACCAAAGCCTACATAGTTTGCTTTTTAAGGCAATTCTCTCAACAATTATATATATATAAAAAAGGTAGAGTACAATAAGAATAAGTGCATCAGTGAGTGCTGTTTTTAAACACTTCTAAATGCTATAGCAAGACTATTGTAAGTGTTGTGGATCAAAGGTGTTGCACAATGTATTTTATATATATGCATAATCACATTTAATTGCTGTGTTTCTTTTGTGTGAAGTGCTGTGTTTTTTGTTGATTGCTGTGTTTTCTTTGCAAGCAGTATTCCCATAGCCACACCTCCATTTTCTGATAATTCAATTAACCAATAAGCGATGGATTTTGGGGTGGAGCGATGAAATAGTTTCCCCTATAGAAACGTGACAACTGTGTCTGAGACATGAACGCGCATTCGTACAGAAGCCAAACACAGCGAGAGCGAGAAGAGACCACGTGGTGCGGTGCCTGCTTCAGAGAGTGAGTGTTTCACTTGCGGCTAATAGCTTTGTGAGATTGCAGCACACTGTAGACGAGGGACCACGAAGTCGGCGAGCTGCGGAGCATTGTCGGAGCAGCAGCGCGGGAGGCGGCTGATGATCGGCTGCGAGCGACTACCGTGAGCGCTGGGGAGACGAGTGGAGAAACCCGACGTGGTTCTTCTGTCATGAATACATTGGACTGGATAGCAGGGTTGCTGTCCAGTCATGCTGTGAGTACGTGCTGGCTTTTATCGTGTGGTGTGCCTATCAAACCCAGTTTATTGCCTTGTAACGGACGAGAACGAGCCTGCTTTGCATATATTTTACTTGAATGACTTTTGATCGGCCGATATTTTAAGGGGTCCTAGTTTTACTTAATTCATAAATTGCGTAACTGTTAGATGTGGAGTGGTGTGAGTTGGACGTCGTATGCTGGCAGTTTTTTTCTCTTCTCTGTGTTCCAGCGTCGAGCAGACACTGGCATCTATGTGGGACTGAGCGTAAATGGACGTCAGCTGTGATACAGATGCCTAGACTAAGTTGAATTTTGACGGTCCTCAGAGCTGAAGATCGGGACTTTGGATTTGTTCTCTCTTTTTATCCAGTTGATTCATCTTGCTTGTCAACAAATTTATTGTAATATAAATTTTTTACTGTTATTTTTTGGTGTTGTTTTCCACTGTTCCCTTCTCCGATAAAGAACCTGTTCCCATGGTGAGTTCCTGGGGTCTCAGTTTAAACTCTAGGTGGCGTAGTTGGCTACAAATGTTTTTTTATATAAATTTTGCCAGAGGCCATTGATATAATTTGGTGCAGTCGGCAGGGTCGGATACGGGAACGGTGGAACAGCACTTGATAGAATATTTTTAAAAGAAAAAAAAAATGATGATGCCAGTGTTTCCTGGTGCCCCTTGGGTACCCAAGTTTACAGGTACTGATTGTGATTTGAAGTATGTAGACTGGAAAGAACAAATGCAAGGGCTTTTAGAAGCCCAAGAAGTACTTGAAGCAAAGAAAGTTCAAATTGTAATTGGTGCCCTGGGTGGGGATGCAAAGCGGGAAGTAAGTGTTTTGGCTGATGGAGATGGGGATAAAGCCAATAAGATTTTTGAGCATTTAGACACATTGTACGCTGGGGAAATACCTCTTCCTGTCCTTAGGTCACATTTCTTTAGTTGCAGACAGAGGCAAGATGAATCTTTTAAGACGTTTGTGTTACGATTACGAGAGCTTTATTGCAGGTTGCGGCGACGTAGTCCAGAAGGGGCCCTTGTTGAAGATCAACTAAAGGAGCAGTTGTTGCTGGGGTTGGAGGATGGACCTTTTTTGAGAGCTTTGAGAACGTATGCATGCCGAAACCCAGAAGGAACATTCGCAGATCTGCATCAAGAGGCTTTACTGTTGGAAGCAGAATACAGTCACCCAAGGTATGAACTGGCTTGTGCTGCTGTTAGTGGGCCTGGTAGGATTGATTCTCGCTTACAGGGGACTGACTGGAAAGCTGAATTAAAACGAGAAATTCTGGAGGAAGTTAAAGGGCAGATGCGAGAACTGACACAGGAAGTGATGGAGTTGAAGTCGTCTAGTCCAGGGGCACAATCAAATCATGCACAACCTAATTATATCCATTTCCAGCCACCAAATGTTTCTTCTAGGCGACGAAGGGGGCAGTCTTCCTCGAATATGTGGGATGCAGAGGGGAGGCCAATATGCCGGCGTTGTCAACAGTCAGGACATATAGCAAGGTATTGCAAGGAAAGTGTGATGCCTAATGGAGATTTAAACTAACTTGCCCTGCTGCAGGTCCAGGCGGTGGGGCCAGAAAGATCTTCAGAAAATTCAAGGACCATTTCGTCTTTTATTGGTGGCTGTCCAATGGTGAGCGTCATGATTCAGGACATGGACTGTACAGGATTGTTGGATACCAGTTCTCAAGTCACTCTGATGCAACGGAGTATGTTTGAGGAGAAGTTCCCTCAGTATAAGTTGGGCCAAGCCCCTATTTTGACATTAAGAGCGGCGAATGGCCTCGGAATCCCCTATATTGGATATGCTGTGTTTGATTTTAATGTCGCTGGAGTTCAAGTTCCAGAGCAAGGGGTTGTCATTGTAAAAGATGAATTTTCTACGAACCCTTTAATAATTGGTATGAACATAATTTCACAATGTTGGAGTGATCTTCGAGCATGGCATGCAGGTTACGGCGGTGTGTCAACGTGTTGCGGCACGCATTCATGAAGATGGCTCACTGGGAAATGTGTGGCTGGCTAACAGACGAGGTGTACGTGTTCCCCCAAGAAGTGAAGCCATAGTCTGGGGACGTGCGCGAATGGGTCTGCGACAGCGTGATTACTGTGGACTTGTGGAACCTGTGCCTGAACAACCTGTGGCTGCTGCACGAACAATTGCCATGGTAAGAGATGGTAAAACCCCTGTGAGACTCTGTAATATACACCCATACAGTGTTTTCGTTGGAAAATATCAGAAGCTGGGATGGCTATATGTATTTAATAGCCCTGATATTTACGGATGCAGAGACCTTGGACTAACGTTGGATACTGAAGGCATTGTGGAGGTGAGTCTTACTGAAGCTAGCCCCCTTCCAGAGGATACATTTTCTACTGGTATATGTCAATTTTCTCAAAGATCTGATTTGACCACACAGCAGTACCAAGATCTTGATGCACTGTTGAGAAAATGGTCTAAAGTTTTTTCTGAGAATGAGGAGGATGTGGGGTACACAGAAGTAGTACAGCATAGAATTCACACTGGCAATGCGCCTCCCATTCGGGAGAGGTTTCGACCATTGCCTCCTAGGATGTAACAAGAAATGAAAGCCTTGTTGGCCGACATGTTGAATAAAGGAGTCATTTCTGAGAGTGCTAGTCCATGGGCAGCCCCATTGGTGATGGTGAAGAAAAAGGATGGGAGTTGGCGATTTTGTGTGGACTATAGGAAATTGAACGCTGTTACCCACTAAGATGCTCTTCCTCTTCCCAGAATTGAGGAGACTCTGACCACTTTGAAGAGGGCTGAGTGGTTCAGCACTCTGGATCTGGCAAGTGGGTATTTGCAGGTGGGTGTAGACCCAGAGGATCGTCCCAAGACTGCGTTCGCCACCCCTTTGGGGCTATACGGATTTCAGCGTATGCCTTTTGGCCTGTGCAATGGACCTGCCACATCTCAGCGGTTAATGCAGCGTTGCTTAAGTGACTATTTAATAGACTTTTCTTTGGTATACTTGGATGATATTATTGTGTACTCATTTGACTTTTCTACCCATCTCAGCCATCTTGAACAGATATTCCAGTGGCTGTCTCATGGGTTAAAATTAAGATCTGACAAGTGCCAGATCTTTCAACAGCAGGTGAAGTTTCTCGGCCATGTGGTGGATAAGGCTGGCGTACATCCTGACCCTGAAAAGACCGCAGCAGTTCAAGGTTGGCCTATCCCTTCAACAGTGCGGGAGGTAAGGGCCTTGCAGGCTACTACAGGTGGTTTATTGCCAATTTTTCTAAAATCGCTCAACCTCTAAATGCTCTCTTGGTTGGCATTCCCGTAGATAAAAAGTCTGGTACAAGTCAGATTGAGTGGACTACTGCATGCCAGGCTGCATTTGAGACCTTGAAGTCTTGTCTAACGAAAGCCCCTGTATTAGCCTATGCAGATTTCGCTCTACCGCTTGTCTTGTATACAGATGCCAGTTACCAAGGTTTAGGTGCTGTCCTGTCACAAGTGTATGATGGAAGGGAGCATGTGATCACTAATGCTAGCCAAAGCCTTCACCCTTCAGAGAGAAATGATGCAAATTATAGTTCCTTTAAACTGGAGTTATTAGCATTGAAGTGGGCTGTAACAGAAAAATTCAAAGATTATTTGACTGGATCAAAGTTTACAGTGGTTACGGATAACAACCCTGTGGCCCACTTACAAACGGCTAAGCTCGGGGCTGTGGAACAACGCTGGGTGGCCCAACTAGCCAGTTATGACTTCATAGTGAAATATTGGGCGGGGCGGGAAAATGACAATGCAGACAGTTTGTCTCGATTCCCTGTGCCCCCAACAGAGCGGAACCTGCTTGCAGAGGTCCAGCAGATTGATGCCACCGCTCTTGGTGCATTGGGGATTGATGAGTGGCGAGAGGCACAACAAGGGGATGAGGATCTTCAGGTGGTTATGCGGTATGTAAGGTCTGCTGGTGTACTAACCACCCTTGAGAGAAGAGCATTACCCCCAATTGCACAACAGTGGCTTTGCCATGTATCACGACTTGAAATCCATGATGGAGTGTTGTACAAAAAGATGATTGATCCAAATACCCATGAGTGTCAATTTCAGATTGTTTGTCCAGCAAGAGGAGGTGTGGAGGCGATATCATGAAGCATTGGCCCATGCAGTTGTTGAACGTACACTGGCCAGAGTGCGGTCCCACTTCTACTGGCCCAAGATGGAGGAGATGATGCGAGGGTTCCATTCTGGATGCGTTGCCTGCAGCCTGCAGAAGGGTAGGGACAGTCATAAAGCGCCCCTTAATCCCATCTCGGTGTCTTGTCCGTTAGAAGTGGTGGCTCTAGTTTTTTTTGTCTCTGGGACGGCCTAATGATAGCTTTCAAAACATATTAGCTATGGTAGATATGTTTACACGCTACCCATGGGCAGTTCCAACAAAAGATCAGACTGCCCAGACTACAGTGAGGGCTCTTTGGACTCAGGTGGTGAAGACATTTGGTTGCCCTTTGCGGTTCCATTCAGATAGAGGACCAAATTTTGAGTCCGAGTTGATCCAGGAGTTTTGCCTGTTATATGGAATGGTTAAAAGTCGAACTACTTCCTATCACCCTGCAGGAAATGGTAGGGTAGAACGAGTTAACCAGACATTGCTAAATATGCTCCGTACATTGGAACAAGAGAAACGGGATAGGTGGCCTGACTTCCTCCCTAAACTGATGCAAGCCTACAACAACACTATACATAGCGCCACAGGTTTTTCTCCAACATATCTGATGTTTGGGCGTACAGTAAGGATCCCTGTAGATTTGGGGCTGGGTGTAGTGGCTGATCAGCAGAAGTGGAATCATAGAGGGTGGGTCCAAGATCATTACAAAAAGTTGAAGTGGGCCTATGCTGTGGCTAAGAAGAAGATGGATCATGCTGCTGAGAAAATTTAACAGACGTATGATCGTGGGGCTAAGAGTGTACCCTTGTTAGATGGTCAGCGAGTCTGGGTTAGGGACCGAAATAGGCAAGGTCGTGGAAAGCTGTGTGGCTGGTGGGGACCAGTGCCCCATGTTGTAATAGGAACATTGGGAGAGACTGGTTTGGTGTACCGAGTAAGAACTGAAAAGGGAGGGAAGGAAAAGGTTCTGCACCGTAATGCACTTAAATTGTGTGCTGCCTCTGTACTAGGGGGTGCTAAAACTTCCCCTTCACTGAATACCACGCCTATAGTCATGGCTCGGGACCATGTACCATATAGTGTTTGGGTTGCTCCGACTTCTGAACCTGTAAATATGGGAAATGAGACTGTTAGACGATCTACACGTATAAATGTTGGGCAGCGACCCATGAGATATAGAGAGTGAGTTGAACAACTTCGGCAGGGACTGCTTATATTTTACTGTGGGGGGGTGTTGTGGATCAAAGGTGTTTCACAATGTATTTTATATATATATATGCATAATCACATTTAATTGCTGTGTTTCTTTTGTGTGAAGTGCTGTGTTTTTTGTTGATTGCTGTGTTTTCTTTGCAAGCAGTATTCCCATAGCCACACCTCCATTTTCTGATAATTCAATGAACTAATAAGCGATGGATTTTGGGGTGGAGCGATGAAATAGATTCCCCTATAGAAACGTGACAACTGTGTCTGAGACGTGAACGCGCATTCGTACTGAAGCCAAACACAGCGAGAGCGAGAAGAGACCACGTGGTGCGGTGCCTGCTTCAGAGAGTGAGTGTTTCACTTGCGGCTTATGGCTTTGTGAGATTGCAGCACACTGTAGACGAGGGACCACGAAGTCGGCGAGCTGCGGAGCATTGTCGGAGCAGCAGCGCGGGAGGCGGCTGATGATCGGCTGCGAGCGACTACCGTGAGCGCTGGGGAGACGAGTGGAGAAACCCGACGTGGTTCTTCTGTCGTGAATACATTGGACTGGATAGCAGGGTTGCTGTCCAGTCATGCTGTGAGTACGTGCTGGCTTTTATCGTGTGGTGTGCCTATCAAACCCAGTTTATTGCCTTGTAACGGACGAGAACGAGCCTGCTTTGCATATATTTTACTTGAATGACTTTTGATCGGCCGATATTTTAAGGGGTCCTAGTTTTACTTAATTCATAAATTGCGTAACTGTTAGATGTGGAGTGGTGTGAGTTGGACGTCGTATGCTGGCAGTTTTATTCTCCTGTGTTCCAGCGTCGAGCAGACACTGGCATCTATGTGGGACTGAGCGTAAATGGACGTCAGCTGTGATACAGATGCCTAGACTAAGTTGAATTTTGACGGTCCTCAGAGCTGAAGATCGGGACTTTGGATTTGTTCTCTCTTTTTATCCAGTTGATTCATCTTTCTTGTCAACAAATTTATTGTAATTAAAAGTTTTTTTTACTGCTATTTTTTTGGTGTTTTCCACTGTTCCCTTCTCCGATAAAGAACCTGTTGCCATAGTGAGTTCCTGGGGTCTCAGTTTAAACTCTAGGTGGCGTAGTCGGCTACAAATGTTTTTTTATATACATTTTGCCAGAGGCCATTGACATAAGTAGTGCTAGAGAGGAGATGTTCTCTGATTATAAATAGGCTAAGCCAATGGAATTTGTAAAGGGCATGCTGAATTGGAAAACAATGTGTAGCCTGCGACAGACTATTTAAATTAAAACTGAAACAATTTGAAAAATAAAACATTTTATTTAATAAATGAAAACATAAATATAAGTTGCCTAATCATCGGCCTCAGCCTGGTTAGACCGGTTGGTCAGGCGCCTCCTCGCCGCACCACGGTCTGCAGCCAAGTTAAACCATCTTATGGCAAGTACATACTTTTGAGTGTGTAGCAAAAGAGTAGACAAGCTTTGGGACATACTATCACCTCATATTTAAGGGACAGATCTGTCGCGTGCATCCTGTCACCGTAAACTGCCCTGTCAATCATCTCGTCACCGTAAACTGCCCTGTCAATCATCTCGTCACCGTAAACAGCCCTGTCAATCATCTCGTCACCGTAAACTGCCCTGTCAATCATCTCGTCACCGTAAACTGCCCTGTCAATCATCTCGTCACAGTTAAAATCCTCCATTCAATCGAATTTGATTTCCTACTGTTTCAGAGAGCATGTCATCTGCCAGTCGTGGGTCTTTCATGCGGATACTCTCCTTGTGTTTGCAATTTTAATATAATGATGCATTTAAAAGTTAATGGCTAAACGTATCTTTACAAAAGTTCACATTGCTGCTGTAGATGCAATGTAATGTGGACAACATTGAATAAATTAATTTTCGTCAGGTTAGATACTAATTAATCACTCAAACCTCTATCTAAAATCTCTACATAACCGCCGGACTCGCGCGCCCTCCATGTCTGTAGTTTAACACTTTTCACTTGTGTTTGTATTTAACCGAATCCTCATCCAACGCGCGATGGGTTGTGGGCAATTTCATCCGTGCACATCAATCTGCACTTCGGATTCTGACCGGAAATAGTAGACCATCCGGGTATCTTTGAAACACTCAATCAACATACTACGATTTGGGACGTACTAATTATATTTTAGAATACTATTTAGGATGGATAGTATGCGGGATAGTATTGGGACGCAGCAAATATATTCGGTTCCTGAAATATTTGGTTCCAATGGGTGGATCTATCATGAATATTCACGAGACCATAGCGTGGGCGGGGTGACAAATACAAGCGTGTAGAACAGAAATTATTAGCGTGAGCGCCTCTTTGTTTTATGGATTATTTCAAACCGGTAATAAAGTTGAACGATGTTAAGCTTAAACTATTTGTATATAATTTATAAAAAATCCATCGTTTTGTAGCATGTGTTTCAGTACTCTGAGTTTACCTGAACTATTACAGACCTGATCCGGAAGCATTGGAAGACCTACAATAAAGGCATATTTCTCCAAATTTTCCCAATAAGTTGTTGGTGACATTCTATGAAATGGAACTGTTTGTTTCTCATGAATGACTGAGATTAGGATTTTTAAAGATGTGTGATTGCTGTTTAAATAAATATTTACAAATATATTTTTGTGTCTTTTATTCTGTCTCCCAAAGTTGTCTGCATATTATTAAAATATTAAAGGAGAACTCCGGTCAATTTTAACATTGAGCTCATTTTTTTGAACATTTGGAGTGCTGTCAGTACAGACAAAAACGACAAAAATCTGTGTTGCCTACACCGTGTTATCCTCTTTTTAAAATTCGCACCCTGTTGACTTCGATGGGGCAAGTTCTAAACCTGCTTTTAGCCTCTTAACATCCTTGATTTGTCATTACAAGTGCACAGCCATGTGAGTGGTGTTATTAAGAGTGACCACGGTCAATCTGACTGCAGTAGATGTGAAAGATATTAATAAAAGTGATGTTCATTCAGCCAGCTCACATACCTGTATTTACTTCCTGTTTTCGGTCGAAGTCCACAGTAGTCGATTGTCGAGTTCGCGCGCGCATCACTTTTATTCATATCTTTCACATCTACTGCAGTCAGATTCACTTTGTTCACTCTGAATAAAATCACTCACATGGCTGTGCCCTTGTAATGACAAATCAAGGATGTTAAGAGGCTAAAAGCAGGTTTAGAACTTGCCCCATTGAAGTAAACAAGGTGTGAATTTTAAAAAGAGGATACAAACGGTGTATGCAACACTGATTTTTGTAGTTTTTGTCTGTACTGGCAGCACTCCAAATGTACAAAAAAATGAGCTCAATGTTAAAATTGACCGGAGTTCTCCTTTAAAATAATTATATTAAAAAATATAAAATAATTTATTGCTTCTAAAAAATGAAAGAAATGTTCTTCTTTGAAGGCCACAGATCTTCACAATGAGAGGTGAGTTAAGTAACACAAGAATATATTTGTAAATATTTATTTAAACATGCAATAATAGACATTTAAAAAGCTTAATCTCAGTCATTCGTGAGAAACAAACAGAAGTTTAGGACAAAACGCCATCTCAAGGGCTCTCTCTATTAATTTCTGTTCCACTCGCTTATATTTGTCCCCCCGCCCACGCTAAGGTCTCGTGAATATTCATGGTAGCTCCACCCATTGGAACCAGAGGAACCGAATATATTGTAACACTGGCTTAGGCGGGCAGATAAAGTTAAATTGTAGGGCAGATTTGAGTTAAATTGTTTATCTGTGGCAACACCGTTTACAGTTTCAGTCGACCCCAGCACTGCACCGCACGCAGCTGTGTGTGGGAGCCGTTACACTTCCCTTCCCTGCTGCTGAATACTTAAAGTGACTTAGGGTACATCAGTGTCTTTGACGACATGTGACTGAATACCCTCTTGCCGTTTGCCCCCTTCCAGCTTATGGTCTTGGCCACTTCTTCGGTGAACATCCAAGAGAGGATGTTCTACGCCACTCTCTTCACATCTTAGCCACCAATCGTGGCCAAAGAAGAAATCTAAAAGTAAGTCACAAAACACCTTAAATACAGACAAGGTATAAAGCCCTGATGTAATAACTTGTATGACAATCTTTGCCCCACCTGGCTCCACTCCACACCCACCTCTTTACCAGTTAGAGTTGAGAGTGACGGGCAGGATTATACCATTCATTGTTTGGCTGCTGCATTGGCAGTGTCTTTCAGGAATGGTTCAAGCTCATCCACCGCTTCCAGAGATTCGATGGGCAGCTGAATGCATTCAGGACACTCTGGCTCTTGAGGTGTTGAGGTGTTGAGCACCCTGCTGCTCAGGTGATTGACCTTGGCCACCAGCTGGTCCTGCTGCTGCTTAATGTGCTCCAGCAGGCTTAAAATGTGGACCTGAGCAGCTGTTGAATACATAGTATTATAGAATAATTATTTCTCCTCCATTCCATGCACTTAAGTCCCCCCGTGGTTAAAGTCAAGGTATTATAGCTTGTAGTTACAGTTATTTCTTACCAGAGCAGGGAATGTTTTCTGGGCCATGTCTCCCACCTCTCCAGGTAGGTCTGTAGACCTGGCTTGGCTCCTCTGGCCCCCGTTTTTGCTGGTTTCATTGTGCAGGTTGAGAGAGGGGTGTTTGTGGTGGTAGTGGTAGTGGTGGTTGGGGAGGGGCAGTTCTGCCAAACACTGTGTTGTTGTTGGGGGGGAGAGGGGGGTTATACAACATCCACAACACAGTCACACAGACTTAAGAAACATTCACAGAGTCATGTAAGATGACTACATATTGAGTATGCATAGAGCAGATAAAGCTAAAAGCTGGATGGCCCGGGGAAGAAGGGACTTCCTCAGCCTGTCTGTTGAGCATGCTAGTGACAAGAGTCTGCCACTAAACTTGCTCTTCAGTGTAGTGAGTGGGGGTCATTTTGAGGTTGGTGTATGTTTTGTTTTTTTTGTGGTGGAGAAATAGAAACACATTTATATGTAGGGATATTTATTTGAAATTATTAGGAAATGAATACTCTCAGACTCTTACTTTGACTATTCTCTGGACTATTTTCAGGGAGTTGGTGACTTGTCCCAGCAGCTGACCCGGATTTGGACCTCTTTGGGGGGTCGGTAGTCCTCTACATCAGTTTCACCAAAGATATGTCTGTTTAAATAAAAAAAAAAAAGATCTTTATCTACATGCAAATCAACATTTAAAGGAGACAGAGCATGGTTGAACAGGGCATCTCTGTTCTGTCTTTTTAATAAAACTATATGGTGTTAGTGTTTGTATGTGTAACATGAAGGAAAAACACTGACTTCGCTGTTGTTCTCCCTCTCCCAGGTCGTTCCTGTTCATCCTCAGTTTGGAGGTCCGAGGTGTTACATGTCAGAGCCTTCTTCAGGATTTGACGTGCCTCCATGTAAGTATCTGAAAGGTAAACATGCAGCTTGACATAAGTCTTAAAGGAACATGCCACCATTTTATGAAATGAATTGTTCACGGTCTCACCTACAGTTAGATAAGTGAAAAACATTTTTGTCTCCGTGCATGCATTGTCTTAGTCCGTGAAACGTTTTTGCTCACTTATCTTACTCAAGGGGAGACCGTGAATAACCCAATTTCATATTCTTTTAAATAGTGGTGGTAGTGGATTTGTAGGTGAAGGATTTTGTAAAAACCACTTAGCCAAATAACAACTTTGAGATTTGGCATACCACATGATGTGTCTGCCAGTCATCCTATGGCTCCTCTTCATGTTTTACTGCCCTATTAATACTTTCATCACTGTTATAAGTTGGCCACGATGCACAACCATCCTCATACCAGCTTTGGGGCACCACTGCTACAGTTTTATTGGTGACAAATTCAACTACATGGAACATCCTTAATGGAAAAGACAAGAAAAGAAACAAGTGTGAATGCACAGTTATTGTGAGTCAGAGTAAGAAGATCTAGTGGAAAAAGCTGTGACATTTTGTTTTTATTGATTTTGATAATATAGGGGCTCATGTGAAGTGTCAACTTGCACAACACTGATACTGACAGTTGACACCTGAAAGATGATTAACTTCAGCAAAGTACTTACAGCAACTTATCAGCCCGTTTTCTGATGCAGCCACTGCCAGCAAGTCAAACTTTGGTCAGTCCTCAGACCCTGATCTAAACTAGTCATGCTATGATTGTTTATGATTGGTAATAAAACAATGAACAAAAACTTTCAATTAATGTTAAAGTAATTAACTAATTAATTAAGTAATTAACAAATTAGTCTGAACTAATAAACTGATTGAAATGCATTTTTGCATGTTAATGCAGGAGAGGAAAGGCCACAAAGCCTTCCCTGTGGGGCAGGGCGACACATTTCCCATCAAGGTCTGAAACATTGGCAGCCATGATGATCTCAGATTTTTCTGACAAACGATTTCAGTAAAGTGTCAGCATAATCAGTGAGGTAGGAAAATGTTGAGCTTGCTAAGATGGAGATGCCAGAGAAGAAAAGCATAAAATTCTGATACAGGGTTTGTCCAGAAAACTGGCCAGCATTACAGGTCCAGTGTACAAAAGAAACTGCCTTAGCTCAGTAGCCTTCCAGCGATCCAATTCTCTAAGAGATCGCGGCTTTCTGGCAAACTCCACTGGAATATAAGGCCTCATGGATACCAATTTAGCGGACATTTGTTCAACGATAGATGCAGGGACACGGACAGTCAGAGGACCCCTAAGCCACATATTGAGTAAGCGCCTAACGATACCTAAACACACAAGGTGCATGTAATCTAGGGGAAACTGTGACACCATGCCAACCCCAGTACCCTCATATGCATGTGGCCCCTCATGGTGACGTATCTCATCTAACCTGTCATTGAAAGACTCATCCGTCCTTAGTGCATAATCTTTACATGGAAAACTCATTCGGCTCTGTTCATGTCAACCAGGGTTTGTGCATTTATCACAGGCGTGGTAGGCATTATGACTTTTGGTGTGTTTCACAAATGCTCTTGCCGGTGTGTCACAAATTACTGTATCAAGTTTAAGCGTCAAAGTCTTTCCCTCGAAACAGAAACCCTTTTCCAGATGAACTAATTCTTTGGTGAAGTCTTCGAGGAATTCTTTTGCTGATGAAGGTTTTTTTTCTCCAGAGTATTATGCGATCATTACAGGCTCTTTCATAGGGACACTGAGCAGGAGACCCAGGATGGGCCACAGCTGAACACTTGAGCTTTTAAATAATGGTATCCCATCTATGTTTATTTGTAGCCTCAAAGTTAAGCCATCAGTTAGCGTGTGTGCATACCCGCTGAGTGTAGCACTAAGTGAAGGAGGGTCCTGCCATCCTTTGGAAGATCAGGATGGGAGAGGCGAAGGATGCCTAGTAGGGCAGTCAGAGCAACCAATGAAATCCCAAAGTGTCTGGCCCAGTCCGCAATCTTGTCAGATAAGGACATCTCATAGAACTCATCTTCAGGCTCTGAACTATCACTGCCACTAGCTAAGAGACCCTCAGTATAGTCTGACTCAAACTCTATGCCACCTTCCTGTTCATGAAAGACTGCTCCTGCTGCAATACCTGAGGTATCATTTGCACAACTGTGACAATCTTCTAACAATCCTACCCTGTCATTGTCATTCTCATGCCTGTCATTTATCCCTGTCTTTGTGTCCATGTCAATCAGACTGAGATAGTCATCCTCATCCCTAATTTGTTCAAGTCTTTTTCTCACATCTACACGGGTCCTCCGTCTTATGGTTGAGCTGGAAACTGGCACACTCTTTCTGTTCATTTCCTCTGAAGAAACATTTCAGAAAGCAACCAGTGAGGGGTTAAACAACCAGATTTTTAAATGCTGCTTCAAATAATTTGGAGTCAATCAGGCCATATCCCTGTTCTTTGAAGCTACCGAGTGCTGCCGGTAGATAGAAGAACAACAGCATTTGGTACAACGTAAACCGAATTTTGCGAAATGACAGCTAACGCTAACAGATGGGGGCATAAGAAAACTTAACTTTCTTGCCCTACATTACTAGTCAGAGCATCATCAAGCTGGTGTGTCATTATAGACAAGACATGAGGATTCTGTAAAAAAAAAAAAAAAAAAAACTGCCCATTACTATAGACCATTTCAAGAGAGTTCCATTATCAGCATCATAGTTGTTCCCACCAGGCTTCCGATTTTACATTCCATACGTTATCTTAATGCAGAGGAAGTAGATTGGGAACAAAATAGAACGTTCACGCATTGTTTATGTTTATCTTGTTGAAAAGGTCTATAGCAACACCTTAGCATTTAACAGTGACGTCACTATTTATGCTCCAATAATGAAACAATGCAATTGGTGATATATCCTAAATGTTGATCTAACTTCACACAGGTGGAACAGTCCTCAGCCCAAGATCCAATAACAAGCTGCAAAGAAAACAGAATTATGTTAAATTTGATTAGGATTTTGGATACCAGTATGCAGCTGAAGTGGCATGACGTTATAGCTCAGTCTGTCAATAAAAAAAAAAAAATTGACGAATATGGCACTGTTCTACAAAACTAAAATGATTCTACCATCCACACACTATTAACTGTTTGATAGAATAATTCCATGTGGTACATATATGGAACACAAATTTCAAAACGAGGAGGTGAAATAAACAAACCTGAATATGTCTGTTTTCTTTTGTAATATATTTTTTAGTTCTTAGCTTAGTGATTCCGATTGACAGACGTGAACTATTAAATATTGCATGTTGAGGTAGCACAAAGGGGCACAGGGGTGGCGCCAGAAAATTTTTAACGCAGGTGCTGAGTGGGTGCTAGATCATTGACGGGGAGCTGCGCAATTATATAGCCTATATTATATATAAATAGCCTACTATTATTAAATAAGCAAAACTTCAATATTTAATATTCAATCATTTTAATTATCACAACTAAAGTTTTAATTTTACTAAATTGAATAAGCACAACATTCAATCAAATATATTTAAAGGTTTATTGTTATTTCAACATAATATCTCGTCATTTCGACTTGTGTGCAGGGCCGGCCCTGGCCATATATGTATATATATATATATATATATATATATGCACACACACACACACACATTACAGCCTCAACACAAATAGCAAGAGCATTACATCTAGCATTCAAGTCAAGTCCCATTTATTTTTATAGCGCTTTTTACAATATAGATTATTTCAAGGCAGATTTACAGCTTTGCAGTTTTGTTGCGTTTATAATTTTGTTTAGTATATATAGCCGCTCTGTATATAACAGTGATGTCGTCGTCCAAATGTCATTCATGCACAAACTATTCATTGAGCGCTACCAAAAGTGTTTGTTTTGCAGTTGATGGCAGCAATCTTCCACTAAACTATGGCACGTTTCATGTTTTCACCATGAATGAAACTGCGAAATGTCTTCTTTAATGTTAATTTTACATAAAATGTTGCTACTTTTAATAAACCTGTAGCCTATATAAATATCATTAATAATTTTGGCAAATAAATAAAAAAAATGCCGTATATCCCCCTCAAAACTGCACAACTGTAGAGTAAAACATTAATTAATAAAAATGATAGTGAATGCGTCTAAAAAAAACTGATTGTGATTGTTACAAATCACACTGTCTGGGGCCTCTGGAGAACTCAGAACAACTGTTAGCATAAAGTTTAAGGTAAAAAAAATAACTGCCATTAAATTATATATCTTACTACTATGCAATTAGATAAACTGTTCATTCATTACATTACCTCTGTCTTTATCCCGTTTTATCATCTTTTCTTCCGTTTGGCACTGTATCTAATGCAGACTATAATGCTAATCTAAAATATGTCATGTAAATTTGGCCATCCGTCACAATCAGGTAACTTTCACCATGTCTAGACCTGGCGCGAGCTGCCAGACCCGTTTCTACGGGGTGCTTGAGTGTGTTAAGTGCCCTCAGACGAAAGCAATGCTGTCTACATTGGATGCAGCGAGGGGCGACGCTACACAACAAATTGCCAAGAGTAAACTGATCGCGCGCGCTCTGTTTCTGACGCACTTCAAGCACTCGCTGGGCGGGGGAAGATTGATGCGCCGGTGTCCTGACATTAGGCTTGTTTGAGATGCGCCTTGCCTCGCCTGAAATGTAGTCGAGAGTAGGCGGCTGCAGTGAGAGGAGGAGTGAAAAAAGCGCAGGCAAGCCGGACAGATCGCTCTTCTCGCAGTGGATCTAACACCTGGGAGATCAAAGGCGGATATCGCGGGATTCACACTCGTGCACGGTGTTACTAATAAACTGGATGTAATTTAAGTTTTGTTGCTTGAATATGTTTTTTGTTGCTTTGGGGTTATCCACACATAATTTATACACATAAAACATGATATCAGAGTTTTAAAATCAAAAATTTTAAAAGAGAACAATACATCACGGTTGTTTAAACCAATGAGCATTAAGCTGTGCCGTCAGCAAGTCGTTTCCCATCATGCTTTTGATCAGCGCAGTCGGTAGAGAGCAACTGCGCGCGACTGCAGAATCCGACATGTGCGCCTTGCGGTCGCGAGAGTTTTTTGACACACGTCAGCATGACATCAGAGCAAGGCGGACCGCACTCGGACACATTTCTAACCGGTATGCATCTCGCGCTGATCACCGGTGATCAGTTCTGCGCAGATTTTGCTCATATCAAACAAGCCTATTTTGTTTTACCAAGGATTACTGCGCATGCGCACATCAATATTGCGTCAATTTTGTCACGCTGAACAACACGCCCATAATTTTTTACTACTTGCGTGAGAACTTCTTCATCTGAGGTAAGTTTTTCACTGTTTATGTTAATTTTTATTATATAAAGATACATAGCAGTAATGAGAACTGTTTACGGTCACATTCAAACAAAGCCAGCTAGCACCATTGATCAAATTAGCATTTTTCATGAAAACATAGGCTAGATATAGGCGGGGTATAGGATTTGATTGTTTGGTGTAAAATATAAACACACACAATTATGTCAAAATGTCTGTTTTTTCGAGTGTCATCATAAGATCAGTTTTAAATTAATTAAATATAGTATAAAATGATCGTAAAGAGTGTGAGGCGTGTGAGATCCGCGTCTCTCTCAAATCCGCGTCTCTCTCAGCAGTGGCAGGTCTTAAAGTGACAGCAGTTTTCATTCATAAAAATACTCCATTAAACAAATATTTAAAATATATACTCTATATTGTTTTTTCATTAATTTGGAGATCAACTGTGAAATTATTACATTATAAAATATAATACATGTATATATATTTTTTGTAATTCCAATTAATCACATAAAAAATTGATTAATCTAGTTACACCCCCCCATTGATGTACAGCACTACACATACACATATATATATATATATATATATATATATTTGTGATTTTCTTTTTCTTTCTTTTCTTTTTTTAGAATTTAGAATTTTGTTATTTAAATGAAAAGGTAATTTTTCTTTTCATATTTTCAGATTCTATATTGTTTTAAATGTACTAATTTACATATATATTCATCTCTTTTATTTTCAGGTACAGTGTGAGAGCTGCAATAGATGGGCACATTTTAAATGTTGCAACTTCAGTAGCCTAAATGTGTTTATGTGCAAAAAATGTGTAGTATAGTTGTATGAGTGTATACAGTAGAGTCCATGTCCCTTTAACATTTGCATTGATAACAGTCTGCAGCACAGTGTTGTCTTAAGTTCATATTATTAATAAATTATTGTTTTGTTTTGTGCCTCTATGTTGCATGATTTTGAATTGTATAATGAATTTGATTAATAATCTCTTTTCTATATTGATCTGCTTGATTATAAATTATCTCAATAACTAATTTTATTTCAATTTACATAATCAATTTACATTATCATCTGTTTTAGGGTAAATTTGTAACATCTGTCCAGGGACTACAGATTGAAAACGTAGACTGTCAAATCATACTATCTGTTTATTTTTCTGGTAGGAGAATGATGAAGTATTTTGCACCGTAAAATCATTCTACCTGTTTTTATTTCATAGGTAGGACAATCTGATGAGGTATTTTGCACTGTAAAATCATTATACCTGTTTATTTCATAGGTAGGACAATCTGATGAGGTATTTTGCACCGTAAAATCATCCTACCCGTTTATTTCATACTGGTAGGACAATATGATGAGGTATTTTGCACCGTAAAATCATTATACCCGTTTATTTCATACTGGTAGGACAATATGATGAGGTATTTTGCACCGTAAAATCATCCTACCCGTTTATTTCATACTGGTAGGACAATCTGATGAGGTATTTTGCACCGTAAAATCATCCTACCCGTTTATTTCATACTGGTAGGACAATATGATGAGGTATTTTGCACCGTAAAATCATCATACCCTTTTATTTCATACTGGTAGGACAATATGATGAGGTATTTTGCACCGTAAAATCATCATACCCGTTTATTTCATACTGGTAGGACAATATGATGAGGTATTTTGCACCGTAAAATCATCATACCCGTTTATTTCATACTGGTAGGACAATATGATGAGGTATTTTGCACCGTAAAATCATCATACCCGTTTATTTCATACTGGTAGGACAATATGATGAGGTATTTTGCACCGTAAAATCATCCTACCCGTTTATTTCATACTGGTAGGACAATCTGATGAGGTATTTTACACTGTAAAATCATTCTACCTGTTTATTTCATAGGTAGGACAATCTGATGAGGTATTTTGCACCGTAAAATCATCCTACCCGTTTATTTCATACTGGTAGGACAATATGATGAGCTATTTTGCACCGTAAAATCATCCTACCCGTTTATTTCATACTGGTAGGACAATATGATGAGCTATTTTGCACCGTAAAATCATCCTACCCGTTTATTTCATACTGGTAGGACAATATGATGAGCTATTTTGCACTGTAAAATCATCATACCCGTTTATTTCATACTGGTAGGACAATATGATGAGGTATTTTGCACCGTAAAATCATCCTACCTGTTTATTTCATAGGTAGGACAATCTGATGAGGTATTTTGCACTGTAAAATCATTATACCCGTTTATTTCATACTGGTAGGACAATATGATGAGGTATTTTGCACCGTAAAATCATTATACCCGTTTATTTCATACTGGTAGGACAATATGATGAGGTATTTTACACTGTAAAATCATTCTACCTGTTTATTTCATAGGTAGGACAATCTGATGAGGTATTTTGCACCGTAAAATCATCCTACCCGTGTATTTCATACTGGTAGGACAATCTGATGAGGTATTTTGCACCGTAAAATCATCCTACCCGTTTATTTCATACTGGTAGGACAATATGATGAGGTATTTTGCACTGTAAAATCATCATACCCGTTTATTTCATACTGGTAGGACAATATGATGAGGTATTTTGCACTGTAAAATCATCATACCCGTTTATTTCATACTGGTAGGACAATATGATGAGGTATTTTGCACCGTAAAATCATCCTACCTGTTTATTTCATACTGGTAGGACAATATGATGAGGTATTTTACACTGTAAAATCATTCTACCTGTTTATTTCATACTGGTAGGACAATGTGATGAGGTATTTTGCACCGTAAAATCATCCTACCCGTTTATTTAGGACAATCTGACGAGGTAACGTTACTTTGCACTGTAAAAACATCCTACCTGGTCTAATAAGAATCTTCGGCTAAGGTACTCTGAATTATTTTATGTAGTCACAGACGCGAAGCAGAAACGCGTAGTAGAATTTTACGATGTGGTAGGATGAACCGATAGATATGGCTATAATGTTGCGCTACGGTAGGAAAATCTGACAAGTGTAGATTCATCAATAACTGACACAATGCAGACTCTCTTTAGTCGAACGTGTTCCTTGTTTTTTATTGCTCTCGTTCTAGCATTACACTCCTGCAACCCCTGCACTCTGGTTCCCTGACCACGCCCACCTTCCCATGTAACACCACCCTTAAAGGGCTATAGCATTTATCAACTATGATATAACATTTACCAACACTACATCCCTTCCCTTAAGCTAACACTCACCAACTGAACATGTGAATAAGCAGTATAACATTTAACACTGTAACAAATGTGGCAGGCATATTTAATCAGTTACATAGTCCTGATAACGTGGGTTAGGATGGCTAACTCTCCCTGAACGAGTCACTACAGGTTGGGCAGTTTCAGCGACAACACCAGTGGCAGGTGCTTCGCCCTGAGATGGTAGCATTGTAGATGACGAGAGGTTTGTAAGAGGCGGCACTGGTGGAAGTGGCCTGTAATCATCTTCTGAACAATCAGTGGGCGCAGGCTCTTGAACACCTAGAAGCAGACGTCGATTTCTTACGTATTGTCTGCCCTGAGAGGTCACCACATAGCTGTTAGGTTGAGCAGCATGGCCCTGTACAACTGCCAGTTTGTCGAAACCGCGAGCCGTCTGCATCCTTACTGTCTGACCCTGTTGTAGGGGTGGAAGGGTATGGGCATTGCGGTCATAGTATGCTTTGCTTTCCTTTCTCCTCCTGGTAAGAGCTGCCTGGACGTTGCTGCATACAGAGGGCATCAGTCTATCTTTCAGCTCAGGAAGAAGAGTTGTCGTCCGTCTAGAGAGGAGCAGTTGGGCAGGTGATGGCAGGTCAGCACGTGAAAGGTTACGCAGGTGGAGTAAAGCAGCCTGAATGTCACTGTGCTCTCTATGGCATGTCTCAAGCAGATGCTTGGCGGACCGCACTGCACGTTCTGCAAGCCCGTTGGATTGTGGGTAATATGGGCTACTGCGAATGTGCTCAAAGTCCCATGCACGAGCAAAACCATAAAATTCGCTACATACAAACTGCCGTGCATTGTCTGTCATGAGCGTCTGAGGAATGCCATGGACGGCGAAGTGTCTCTTAAGTTTCGCAATTACAGTGACACTTCTCATGTCGGGTAGATGGTCAAGCTCAAACCAACCAGAGAATGAGTCCATTAGAACCAAATGCATTTTTCCATGCCATTCAAATATGTCTGCCGCAGTGAACATCCATGGAAGATCAGGAACATTGTGTGGTTGCATCGGTTCATGTGATTGATGGGGTCTAAGGGCGTTACAAGGAGCACAACGAGAGATTGCTCTCTCGATATCATCATACATCGTGGGCCAGTACATTGTTTCTTTTGCCCTGCGTTTTGTGGCCACCAGACCTGGATGGCCCTGATGTAGCTGAGTCACATAGTAACTTTGTAGCGATGGTGGTATCAGGAGTCTCTGTCCTCGAAAAATCAGTCCATCTTCAACAACAAATTCCTCTCTCATGGAAAAGAATGGGCGGAGATCATGTGGGAGCTCTTTGAAGGAGTTTGGCCAGCCATGCATTATCATGTTATCAAGTCGTTGGCATGTGGGATCAGATTTTACAACAGTTCGGAGTTCCTCTGTCCGCTGTGATGAGAGAACTTGGAGTGTCATTACCTCTAGCAGGTCATCCGAAAGGGGAGGGTCAGTGGAGGGGAGATGAGCACGTGATAAGGCATCAGCGACAAAGAGTTCCTTGCCCCGTTTGTAGATCACGTTGAGACTGTAACGTTGGAGCTTGAGCATCATACTTTGAAGACGTGCTGAGGCGGTGTGTAGCGGCTTTTTTAAGATTGTGATGAGAGGCTGGTGATCTGTTTCCACGGTGACGGGTCGGCCATAAATGAAGTCATGAAACTTCTTAGTTGCAAATACTAATGCTAACATTTCCTTCTCGATTTGGGCATACCGAGATTCAGTTGGTGTTAGGGCGCGTGAGGCAAATGCAACAGGAGCGCCCTGTTGAAGACACACAGCGCCCAGTCCATGTTGGGATGCGTCAGCTGAAAGGATGACAGGTTTGGTGACATCAAAGTATTGCAGAACTGGGGGACTGGATACAGCGTCCTTCAGCTTTTGGAAAGCGGCATCCTGCAGCTCATGCCACGACCATTCCACATCCTGCTTCAACAGTTCACGTAGAGGGCCTGTAACGTCACTATAGTGTGGAATGAATTTCGATAAGTAGTTGGTCATACCAAGAAACCGTTGTAAGGCCGGTTTGTCCTCAGGTTTTGGCATTTGGCGGATAGCTGTGGTCTTGTCGGGGTCAGGTTTGACGCCATGAGCAGTCAGGAGATGGCCTATATAAGAAACTGAGGTGACACAAAATTTGCACTTATCAGGGTTTAATTTCATGTTACAGCTGCGAATTTTGTGGAGGACCTGTTTCAGTCGCTCATCATGTTCCTGTAGTGTGCAGCCCCAGACTAGTATGTCATCTACCACAATTTGACATGGTTGTGCATCAAAAAGCTGCTCCATGGATCGCTGGAACACTTCACTGCCAGTGGAAATTCCGTAAGGCATGCGCAGGAATCTGTACCTGCCAAAAGGCGTCATGAATGTGGTCAGCTTCGAAGATGCCTCGTCTAAGGGGATTTGCCAAAATCCACATTTTGCGTCGAGGATACTGAAAACCTTGGCACCCGGCATATCAGCGATGACCTGCTCAATGGTTTTCAGTGGATGGTGGGGCCTTAGGAGTGCCTTGTTGAGATGCACTGGATCTATGCATATTCTTACAGAGCCATCTTTCTTTTTGGCAGCGACCATGGCAGACACCCATTCAGTGGCGTCGGTTTCAGGGGTGATTACGCCCAATGTAGTCATTCTCTCAAGCTCTGCCATGACTTTCCCCTTCATTGCTATGGGCACTTTCTTAGGTGCACAGACAGAGGGCGCTATTGACATGTCTAATCGCATGTGATAAACAACAGGTAGTTTGCCAAGCACTGTGGTGTCGAACAGATCACTGAACTCTTGTACCTCTGGTTCTTGGTTTTGTACAGCATGCACATGTGGTCCTAACTGTATCAGACCCATAGCTATACTGTCTTGCAATCCTAGTAGTGGTCTCACATTGCGATTTACAACATGGAATTTCAGTTGGCCTTGTTCGCAATCTAGCATCGTTGTGCCCTCAGTATTGATGGTTTGCCCACCATATGCAACGAGATTAACTTTTTCAGTGGTGTTTATGTGAGCTGAGGGTGCGATGAGGTGTAACTGGTGGGCAGATATAACATTGCATTTGGCACCTGTGTCCACCTTCAGTTTCAATTTGCCAAACCCGTGTGTCAGTTGCACTGTTGTGAATATTTCACCTTTCTGCGAAACATCATCCACTGTCTCACAATAGAAAGTGTCCTCAGGGGCATCCAGATTCGTGCCTAATTCATTCACCCGATTAGGCTTATGGTTTCTGAATTGTGCAGTAGTTAGTTTAGGATGGTAGTCACGAGTTTGTGACTGTGGTGCCGTTTTGTATGATGGAGTTGATCTACAGCATTTTGCAAAATGGTTCCATTTTCCACAGTTGTTGCACTGTTTATTAAAGCAGAGCACTTGAGTTTATCAGGGACGTGATATCTGTTGCAATTGATGCAGCGATCGTGTATTGCACAAACTTCAGACTCATGTTTCAGTTCTTTTGTGCTCTTTTCAGATTGCTCATATAACAGGCATATATTAACTGCAGAGTCCAACGTCAGATTTTTTTCGCGGAGCAGTTGTTTCCGCACGCCATCACTTTCAATCCCGCAAACTATGCGGTCACGGATTAGCTCGTCATTTAAAGTTCCAAAGTCGCATTTTTTTGCGAGTAACTTTAAGGTAGAAACATACGACTGAATGGACTCACCAGGTTTTTGATTAGTCGTGTTGAAAACGTGTCTGTCCATTATAATGTTCTTTGTGGGCAAACAGAGTTCTGCAAACTTTTTCAGTAACACGTCGGGATCTTCTCTGTCCTCTCCCTCTACAAACGTGAAAGCCTCGGATTTCTCCACCGCGTCGGGGCCCGCTAAATTCAGCAGAGTGTACGCCTGCACCTTTTTCGATTTGTCCGATAGACCAGCATTGCAGTATATGCGCCATTCTTTCTCGAATTTGCTCCAGTTGTCAGCAATGTGCTCGTCGAATATTAGCGGATCAATACGGCGGAGACCTTGTGCCATGTTCAACCACTTCTGACACCATGTAGATTCATCAATAACTGACACAATGCAGACTCTCTTTAGTCGAACGTGTTCCTTGTTTTTTATTGCTCTCGTTCTAGCATTACACTCCTGCAACCCCTGCACTCTGGTTCCCCGACCACGCCCACCTTCCCATGTAACACCACCCTTAAAGGGCTATAGCATTTATCAACTATGATATAACATTTACCAACACTACAACAAGGTAGGACGGATCGACAGAACACCGGACCGGAGTCGGGGGACTTAGTTACGTTTTTGTGGAGTTTTTTTTTTTTTTTTGCTTTATTTTGAAGTATTTTGAATTAATGATTTTAAAATAGTATTAGTAAAAAAAAAAAAAAATTAAAAAAAAAATTCACTCATTCACTTATTTTGGCGCCCCTAGCATTTGCCTATTCCGCCTATGCCACGGGCCGGCCCTGCGTGTGTGTGTGCAACATAATCAGAGAGTAGCCTATTTTCGTTTGGAATTGTTTCGTTTAGTTTAAAGATTTAATTGCAAGCTTTCTATGTATATATTTCTCATGCCTGTGAGGTATATTTCTGTTAATTTATGATGAGATGCGCTCAAGTTCTCTGCAATGCAAGTCACCGCGCCGGCGCCTCCATGTCATGATTATTGTCTGCTATATTTGCTTTTTATTTATTAAATCCAGGAGATTGGTTGATGAATTAAAAAAAAATAAAAAAATATGATAATTAATATAAAACGAAATTCACTTTAAAGAAAGTCTTTACAAAACACAACGTAGGCTATGAGTCTAAATCATGTCTGACCCACTTCATGTCTGAGAGGGAGTAAAATCTTTCCGGGGCAGCTGCCACCGGCGCCTGTCACTCGACCTGTCACCGCTATGCGCCGGTCACTCGACCTGTCACGGGCTGTCACGCGACCCGTCACGGGTATATGCGCCTGTCACTCGACCTGTCACGGATATGCTGTTCTGTCCCGCGACCCGTCACGGTTATATGTGCCTGTCCCGCGACCCGTCACGGCTATATGTGCCTGTCCCGCTTTCCGTCACGGGCCTCACGGCTATACGCGGCTGTCCCGCGACTCGTCACGGCAGTGACATGTCAATGACTAAAGTTTTTTCGCTAGTCGACTAGTAGTTCATTTTAGCCACTGTGGACACACATTGCCCCTTTATATTGATTTAATTACTTAAATAGGCTACAGCATGAGCGTTTACGTAGCCTAATATTGCCGCGCTCATAAAGCTTGCCACAAAGAACCGGCGAAAGTAATGATTATTAATGTGTCAAAAATAGCAAGGAGACATTTAATTGTTTATTAATAAACAGGTGTTTTCTGTGTCGCTGCAAAGATGAAGTTATGCGGACTCGCCATGAACGCGCCACGCCAGAGAGAAATGCACATTTGATTAGGCCTACATAATCAGAGAGCCTATTTCTTTTCGTTTTGAATAGTTTCGTTTAAAAGTAGACATTTCAAGCTAATTATAGATACCCTGTATTTCTCAAATCTGTGAGGCACAAGCTGAGTTTCGGCGCCCTCCAGTTCACGTGCAATGCAGTGATCGCCGGCGCCTTACATTGTCTGCTATATATTTGCTTCTTATTTATTAATTACAGGCAATTGGTTGATAAAACATTGATCAAAATTAAGATACAATTTATACTAAACAAAAATCTTTTAAAAAGAGTCTTTCTACAAAAAAAAAAAAAACTTAGTGAAGGTAAAAATTATGTAGGCCTATTACCCACTCCATGTGACATGTCTCCAGACATTTTGGGTATGATCTCATGTATCATATCAATGTATCATATGGAACAGCTTCCAGCGCGCCTGCCTATGTGCGCATAGGAGCGCCGCACCATGGGGCCGCCAAAGCGATGGTAAAAATAAAATCGAATTTATATAGCCTAAGTTATATAAATGCTATAAAAGTTAGGTTAAAATATAACAAAAGTTATATATATTTTAGAGGACTAACAGTATAGGCGCCGGCGCCCTCATAAGATCCCATCATAGAGTTTATTTTGACAGATGGGTAATATCGCGCGCGGGCGGGGGCATAAATCCGTGACAGGTTGAGTGACAGGCGAGTAAAGCCGTGACAGATCGCGGGACAGCCGCATACACCCGTGACAGGTCGCGGGACAGTCGCATATAGCCGTGACGGGGCGCGGGACAGTCGCATTTAGCCGTGGCGGGACAGAAGCATATCAGATCGAGTGACAGGCGCGTATAGCCGTGACAGGTCGAGTGATAGACGCATATAGCCGTGACAGGTCGAGTGACAGGCGCATATAGCGGTGTCAGGTCGCGGGACAGTCGCTTATAGCCGTGACGGGCCGCGGGACAGGAGCATGTATGTGACGGGGCGCGGGACAGGCGCATATAGCGGTGACAGGTCGAGCGACAGGCGCCGGTGGCAGCTGCCCCTGCCATGGAAAGATTTTACCCTTACTGTCATGTCTCCCGATAAAAAAAAACATTATAATATTTGAACAAATATGAAACTAAATGCGCTTAGGCTATTAGTAGGCCTACAGACTCTCTATTTGTACAAATTGCTGCACATTCATTTAATTCTGAATTTTGCACATTGAAAGGCATTTTTGTGCATAGTAAAACATATCTGCAACATTTATTAAGTTCACGGATAATTGTGCGTGCATTTATTAATCATTATACTAAAATCATAATAAAGTTGGTTATACTACAAAAAAATCAGATGAGCCCAGAATATAAACGCAACACGTTTAATTAGTCTACACACTTAGATTATTGACTTTTAAGTATGTCGATCAAAAGAATCTGTACGTTACGTAGGCCAATAGGCTACGTAGACTGTCGTATAAGTATACTGTTTTTTAGGCTATATTTCGGAGTAGTATAGGCTAAAAGTAGACTGAACATATTTTAGTATAAAAGTAGTAACATAGCACACTTGAATAAACTTTCTGTAGCCTAAGGGTGGTCAGTGGATTCTTTGATTTCAGAAAAAAACGGATGTCTTCTGCACATTAGTCACATAAACGATATAATCATCATCAAGACATTTATTTTGTCTTGTAAACTCGGATCACATTTGAATGCCCAATAGCGAGTCAACATGTCAATAGCTATGGGATCCGGTGTTCTGTCGATCCGTCCTACCTTGTCAGATTTTCCTACCGTAACGCAAAATTATAGCCATCTATCGATTCATCCTACCACATCGTAAAATCCTACTGCGTTTCTGCTTCGCGTCTGTGACTACATGAAACAATTCAGTGTAACTTTGCCGAAGATTCTTATTAGACCAGGTAGGATGATTTTACAGTGAAAAGTAACGTTACTTCGTCAGATTGTCCTGTGAAATAAACGGGTAGGATGATTTTACGGTGCAAAATACCTCATCAGATTGTCCGACCAGTACGAAATAAACAGGTAGAATGATTTTACAGTGTAAAATACCTCATCATATTGTCCTACCAGTATGAAATAAACGGGTAGAATGATTTTATGGTGCAAAATACTTCATTGTCCTACCAGTATAGAAAAATAAACAGAATGATTTGACAGTCTACGTTTTCAATCTGTAGTCCCTGGACAGATGTTACAAATTTACCCTAAAACAGATAATAATGTAAATTGAAATAAGATTAGTTATTGAGATAATTTATAATCAAGCAGATCAATATAGAAAAGAGATTATCAAATTTATTAATCAAAACCATGCAACACAGAGGCACAATACAAAACAATAATTTATTAATATGAACTTAAGACAACACTGTGCTGCAGACTGTTATCAATGCAAATGTTAAAGGGACATGCACTCTACTGTGTACACTCATACAACTATACTACACATTTTTTGCAAATAAACACATTTAGGCTACTGAAGTTGCAACATTTAAAATGTGCCCATCTATTGCAGCTCTCACACTGTACCTGAAAATAAAAGAGATGAATATGTAAATTAGTACATTTAAAACAATATAGAATCTGAAAATATGAAAAGAAAAATTACCTTTTCATTTAAATAACAAAATGATTTAATTAAATTCATTATAACACTTCCAAACCTGAAGCCACTCTTGCAAATATATGAACACATACATTCAATACCAATACTCCACAACTGCTGGAATCCATCTGCAGGTCGTGTTTCAGGGTCCGTAATTGCCACTGGGCTGTTTGCTCATCATCACACCTCAGTTTTAAAAAAAATCCTAGATGTCGTTGAGACATTTGTACTGTTTAGAATCGAATAACATTTAAAAAAAGATTAAAAAAAAAAATGATGAAACCATTCTAACAAGGTTACCTCCAGTTCCGCAGAATTTTACGTTCATACGAACGTTCATTTCCCATTGGGTCAATCACAAGAAGTGTTTTTTCAGGCATGTTGATAATCTGGAATATAATGTCATGTAATCATAAGGTTTTGAAATATTTTTAGATCACTACTAACAACTACAGGAAGCTGCTTAAATAAACCTTTAAATTATTGACCTAAAGCATTAAAGAATGTCTGCAGATTATGGAGAAAGTGTCACAGTGATTTAGTTATTTGCAGGTGAATATACAGTAACACATAAGAATATAAGTGAATGGTAGCAATATACTGAGGGAAAATTCCAAACGGAAGTGAGCATCCCTATGCCCTACTCCCTTCGAGGGGCAGAGCCCTTGAAGTGGGGACTTTGGAGTGAGCAGGGCACTTGCGTGACATTATGTAGCCCTTTGGAACGCACTTGGTGAAGGGAGCGATGAAAGACAATGAAATTTCCTCATTACCTTCACATGGGAATGTTCCCACTCTAAAAAAAAGCAAATTATAGACAGGAGATAAACATAACAAAGGCTCTTTGCCTTCGTCAGTGAAATATATAGCCTATTTGTGCGTGTAGCCTACTTCTCTGCTCACAAGTTTAAAACTTGCAGTGTGTCATCTTTGACCCTGCATTACCTAACACATCTCTTACCTATGAAACTTATTTAAACATAACATGACAAACATTTGTGAAATATCACGAACATGAACAAAAAAAAACTTAAATTGCTGTGTTGCTTAGTTAACTCCCACCAGTATTTTATTTGACAATAGTCCAAGATCACTAAAGAAGAAGAAAAAAAATGTTTTTTCTTATAATCTTACTTGAAATGTACTTTGAAAAATACACACGCACCACAAGAATCCAATGTGCTCCAACGTTCACAGGGCACAGCCAAATGTCCTCAATGAGAAACTTCATCTGTGAAAAGTGTTTAATAACAAGTTTGTGATGGTTCCAAAACACGTAAATATGATTTACTTTATTACTTTCTGGAAAGCTAAATTACCTTTCCTAGGCATCTGAACTGTCCAGCAAACAACGAACGTGCAACAACTGCACAAAGCTGGTGTATGTGATTCTGAAAAAAAACAAAAAAACATTTTGTAAGTAGGCCTATATACAATTAAATTAGTGTTCCTAAATAAGTAGACATTCTATACATACCTGTTGTCTTTCAACGACCAGGTGCAGGTATGCATCAATAACCTAAATTAAGAAAAATAAACATGAATATAAACAAACTAAACTTTGTTTTTGTGAGAAAATAATAAGTAATTTGGGTTTATAAGTCATTTAGACAACCGGCCGATTGGAAAGAAAGGCCACCCATAGCATAAGAATAAATAACTTACTTCATCAGAAAGCCACTCGACCCCTTGCAGTGAGTGAAAAAAAGAGTCATAGAGCTTATATGGCCCAACAACTGCTTCAACCTGACCAGTGACATTTGCAGCCCAGACCTTCATTACTGAAAAAGAAAGACAAAGTTAGTGTTTTCAATAATTTTTCTAATTAATCAACTTTACAGGGCCAACAAGCCAACATAAAAAGAACTTGGCAAAATGAACGTGCCAAACATTCAAGGCCGTAGGTTTGGTCTTTACGTTGGAAGAAACATCAATCCACCCCCTACCCCCACATTGGTAGTATATAATATGAAAAATAATGTGATCGAGTTCGCTGAAGTAGCCTATTAGGAAGGACAATTCTGTCCTCCTAAAATGTATGCAAACCTACGCCCTTGCAAACAGTCATCATATCAAAAGTGTACAGGACAGCTAGAGGAAGTGGATATAACTCAAAAACAATTCATGGTATCTATATTAAATAAGACAAATTTTATATTTTGGTGGCCGCAGTTGTGAAGGTTTTTCAGTGAGCTGCTGGTCTTAGTTCATGCATGGCTAAGTGGTTCATGTAGGTTGTCTACAAACAGAAAGGTTTCATATTTAAAATGTGAAGCAAATATGTAAAGTGCTTTGGTGGCCATTGGTCTGTTGAAAGCGCTATATAAATGCAGTCCATTTACCATGCATTTTGAATTTTTGGCTTTTTATGATTTATTGGTTATTATGTCCACTTCCTATAAATAACGGTGACCTGTGACCAACAGGTCAAAATGGCCACCATGATTTAAACACTGCAAGCAAGCAACAACAAGACCAAACTGGTCAGTTAGCCCAAACTGGCAACTAAGGGTGAACTCTCTTTAAATATAAAACCTTGTTCCTCTGAGATTTGGTTTGCATCTGATGGGAACTTTATTGCTGGCTCTGTTGGGGTTGATTTTACCTCCTTGATGTAACCATTTGTTTGGTCAAGCATTTTAGGAGCAACTTGAATAACAGAAGGTCTTTGTAACGCTGAATCTTTGAGCTTCTCAGAATCATTTACCTTGGTCACAGAATGCTGAGTGCTGAGTGTAGGTGCAACAGTGCAAGGAGGCATCTTGCAAGAACTGTTACTCTCTGTAGACCCACTGACTGAGATAACAGAACAGTCATCAGGCACTTTTCTAGTTTGGCTTCTTCTGTATGGTTTAATGTGACCAATGCTATATTTAGTTTTTAAAGTAATCCCTCCAGGTTTGTTTAATGTGACAAGTTTGTCCACCAATGGGCGAGGAATGGAATTCTTCAAAGAGTACCCTGGCTTCCTCTTTCGTTTTGATCACTCTTTTACTTCCGTAAAAAAGCTCTCCATCTACATTAAAGAGAAAACATGACTATGACAGAAGTAAAAGGAAATTTGGCATTGTTGGAAAAGAAAATCAAGATGGCAACAAATGAATAATAAAATAAACAATTGAAATGTAAAGTTAAAATAACTACCCTTTAGGTTGAATTCAATTTAAGGGCATATCTTCTAATGTTCTACCTTTTGGACTTATCATACCCTGATGGGTACGATCCCACTGACAGAAAATTATACAGTGCTTCCCACTTATCTTCCATAGCTGTCAAAAAATGCAAGAAAGAAAAAGAAAATCACAAATATATACATATATTGGGGGCGTGTAACTAGATTAAGCAATTTTTTATGTGATTAATTGGAATTACAACAAATATATATACACATGTATAATATTTTCTAATGTAATAATTTCACAGTTGATCTCCAAATTAATGAAAAAACAATATAGAGTATATATTTTAAATATTTGTTTAATGGAGTATTTTTATGAATGAAAACTGCTGTCACTTTAAGACCTGCCACTGCTGAGAGAGACGCGGATTTGAGAGAGACGCGGATCTCACACGCCTCACACCCTTTACGATCATTTTATACTATATTTAATTAATTTAAAACTGATCTTATGAGGACACTCGAAAAAACGGATATTTTGACATAATTGTGTGTGTTTATATTTTACACCAAACAATCAAATCATATACCCCGCCTATATCTAGCCTATGTTTTCATGAAAAATGCTAATTTGATCGATGGTGCTAGCTGGCTTTGTTTGAATGTGACCGTAAACAGTTCTCATTACTGCTATGTATCTTTATATAATAAAAATTGACGAACAGTGAAAAACTTACCTCAGATGAAGAAGTTCTCACGCAAGTAGTAAAAAATTATGGGGTTGTTGTGTCAGCGTGACAAAAATGACGCAATATTGATGTGCGCATGCGCAGTAAGCATTGGTAGGACAATCTGACGGGTAGGATGGAATGTCAGGACACCTGTTCGCAAATTATCCATATCGTTAGCAGCACAAGTTACTGCAATGAATTTAGGCATAACTTTCCCAAATTAAAACAACTTAATACATAGGACGTCTGGGATAGGACATAGGACGTCCGGGATAGAGCTCGAATATGGGGAATGGGAATTAAAATCAGGCACTGGTCTACTTTATGCTAACGTTACACAGGCTATTCTGATACTGCAACGCCTTATAAAATCACAAACCAAAATCCACGAACATTTTACCAAAACCTTCGACAAAGCAGGTTACACCGATTATATTTCAATGACAGAAATAACATTAATAAAACATTACACTTACTTGGCAGCCAGGGGCGCCGCTAAGGGGGGAAAAGTTAGGACTATTCTAAGGGCCCACACACTTTTAGGGGCCCCCGAGATCGATTTTATTAATTGAACGGGTGCAGTAGTAGGGGCCTTACCTCATATTTTTTCATGGGGCCCAAAATCCCTGGCCGCACCCCTGCTGGCAGCCTTCGCGTATGTTACGTGTGGGTTTTGTTGTGTCTTGTACATCACCTGATTCCTTGTTTGTCATGTCATCCTGCCATGTGTCTTGTCTTTTGTTTGTTGTTGCTCAGTGTCCACAGGTGTTCCTCGTCTATGTTTATTAGTCTCCCCAGGTGTTTCTTATTTACCACGCCCCCTTGTTATCTTGTTTGTCTGTGTATTTAAACCCCTGTGTTTCGTTTGTTGGCTGTAGGTTGTTGTTGAAATGTCCTCTGTCCTCTGTCCTCTGTCCTCTGTCCTCTGTCCTCTGTCCTCTGTCCTCTGTCCTCTGTCCTCTGTCCTCTGTCCTCTGTCCTCTGTCCTCTGTCCTCTGTCCTCTGTCCTCTGTCCTCTGTCCTCTGTCCTCTGTCCTCTGTCCTCTGTCCTCTGTCCTCTGTCCTGAGTTCCCTGGATTACCTGTATATGTGATAAAAAAAAAGCTTGCGATTGGATTCGTTCCTGACCAGATGTAACAAGCTGGTGCAGGGATGAGCAGATTGTGTGTCTGATGAAAGAGCCACAACCTTTAAACAAGAGGTCTGTCCAGCTAGAGAAGACTGTGGGATTTCATAGAAAAATACCTGGGATGCTGGTTTGTTCAGTAGTTTAGTGTTGCTATTACTGTTATCTGTGAACATATGAAATTCAAAAGAGTGTGAATTTTAAGTTATCTAAAAATTGTTTAAGTTTGAATGTTGATGTGGACATGTGTCTTTCTTCTTCAGCGGGTGCCAGAGTAAATGAGTTGATGACATTTATTGTTGTTCAGTGGTGTGATGTCCACCCTATTACCCCTCTGTCCACCCTGTTACATCTGTGTTGGTTTAAGTTAATAAAATAAGGTCAACAAATGTTATGCATATTTGTGTGGTTAATCTTAGGGAATGAAATGGCAAAATGAAATGCCAATGGCCAAAAATGGGGCAAAATTCCATTGAAATGTCTTTATTCTAAAAGAAATGTGTTAATTACCACTGTGCCTTAAAATACAACAACTTTTTTCAAGATAATGCTTGTTAATGAATACTAAGTTAAAATACATTTGCAGGGTAAAGTAAGGGACATGTTAGCTCTTAGAAAATGTAAATATTACAATAATTTTGAATTCAAAACATTTATTAATTGAGATGAGAATGTCCAGTAACAGGGTGGACATTTGGCCTTTGCATGTGTGAAGAATTTGGTCAAAATTATTAAAGAGTCATATCCTGAGCTGGACCAATATATTTTTTCTTGTAGTGTAACAAGCCATTCTTCAGATAAAATGATTAAATCATGGACATTTTAACTTTTTTTTATAGAAATTTACCAAGCTGAAATGGCACTGAATAGTAGGAATGACCCCTTTGCTGTGTGGCCCACCACTAGATGGAAGGAGCAAGAACGCAAGTGCAAGAAACAAGGGCTTTTTATTAATAAAATTTAACAATACAGAAACAAAAATTACAGAAAATACAGACTGGCAGCTTGACTGGCTGAACTAAATAATACAATGACGAACCAGCACAGGACTGCAGACATAAGGAGAATAAGGGTACGTTTTCATGACAACGATATGCTTAAGGCTATGTTTACACGGAAACGATCTGTAGAGAAAACGCAAAAGTGGCGTTGCGTTATTTTTATTCTGGGTTTAGACGAGCGTTATGGGGGGGGGGGAAATCCGCGTGCATATGGTGACGCAAAAGTGTGTGAAATTCGATGTAGTGTGCACTCCAGGCGGCTAGGTGGCGATGTGAAGCACTGACACAACACCACCAATATCTGAGAATATTTTGTACAACTGCTGAAAAGACTCTTGTATGTTTATCAGAGCTGCAAGGACAACTTGAAGGTCCGACGTATGGGAATAATCCGACATGTTGGTTGTTATGTTCCTGTACTGGCGCATGCCTGTGACGTAAACGCGTACGCGACGAGAGCCACCGTGAGCAGATTTGCATTTTTACCGTTTAGACGGCAACGCTGCGGTGGAGCGTTTTTAAGATTTCCACTCTGGAGGGTGGTTTCACTTTTTTGCGTTTTTAAGCCCCAAAAACGCCGTCACCGTGTAAACGAAAGGCATATCCGATAAAATATTTTTATGTTTTCACCCGGAATCGTTCTCGTGTAAACAGGGCCTAAAACTGAGAAGTTTTCCTTTTCCGCGAAAAGGAAGTTTTCCAGAAGTTTTCTGCGTACAGACGACGCCAATGTCAAAACGATCCCCATTCACACGGATCCTCGAAAACGACTGAAAACACTGTTCTGTTGCCAGGCCATTAGATAGCGATGAAACACTATCGACTGAACATGTAATGCGCATGTGCAGGACGTCATCGTCTTCAGATTCGCATTTTTGCTGTTTACACGGAGAGCGTTTTCAAAATGGGTCGAGGGGGACTCGGGAAGAGAGATGTCTGCAACGCATGGCAAGTTGAAGAGTATTCCACATTTCTAACGTTTATATATTCGACTCATCTGGAGTTAAAAAGGACATCAGATGCAAGATTAAGCTCTCCTTTGGTAATAAGCAGCCAATTAAGTTTTTCCATTTATTTTTAATATGATTAATGTGGATTGTGTTGCTGTGTGGGAGTGAGCTATATCTGTGCTGTTAAATACGATACGCTGTTAAAGTGAACTTAACTCTGTTTGATAAGTTTTCAAAGACAATTTTTTTATTTTTTTTATTTAGGTCCTTTATTTTCTTTATTTTAACTTTATGCTTGTGTATTTAGTTTTGTATTTGGATGGTTATCCTTATGGTTAACCAGTCAATAAATTGCCAGTCATCAGAGAATCCCTGCTCTGATTGAAATGGTGAGTCTGAGTGCGCTCATAGGCTAGCCACGCCCTCATTCGGGCTGAGTCTTGAACTGTGTGGTGTCAGACACAGTTTGAATGATAGGAATGTATACTGGTAGGCCACCCCTTCAAACGCGAATCTCAAAGCGGTCTGTGACGGTGGGCTATTTTATTATGAATGTAGGCATTTTTCAGATTCACTAAGAAAAAACAATTCCCATGGGTGTACTTGCAAGATAATGTTTTCAATGTTAGCATATTTAACGACCGTCTCATGAGGGTGCGATTCAAATGTCTGAGATCTAGGATGGGCCTGAGGCCGCCATCCTTCTTGGCAACGAGGAAGTAGCAGCTGTAGCAGCCTGACTCAATGAGGGGAGGAGGAACTGTCTCTACAGCTCCTTTCGCCAGTAAAATCATTACTTTGGTACAGAGGATATGTTACCTTGCTTCTGACCGAAGTGTGGACTAGGCCCCCGAAGCAGGGTGGTCTGCGAGCGAATTGAAGCGAGTAACCTTGTATCCCAGTGTTTAGCACCTATTCTGGTATGACGGGGATGGCTTTCTAGGCCTTTTCTAAGGAGGCACTCATTCTGCCACTTGGCCTGTTCGACTGCGAGAAGGCTTCTTCGTGAGATCAATGAAGTGTGTTTGTCGCTGAAGGAGAATAAATCTGATTCCTATTGCGAAATGAGCTGCTTTTATGGGCAGACGCCCCACCCCTTTCGGCGGGATGCGCCGCGATTGGCTCAAACAGACACGCTGCTATGCCAATGGGCGCTCTCAGATTGCTGCTCTGTTATAGCTTTGTGATTGCACTGCATATTTTAATTAAAGGCTTCAAAAATCAGAGAAAATGAGTTTTCCCCATAGCGTCTAGCGACGCTATACGAGTAAACGTTTCGAAAGGGAAATTTGCAATTACCTGTTTTGCAGGATAAATACGATGAACAATCCTAAATGATACCCTGCTAATTTTATTGTTGATACAGAGGTGTCTGGGAATTTTAAAGGTCTCTTTCCAATTGACATCTTGAAATTGTGATCTCCAAAATCGGAACAGGAACCGTGGAAATTTGACAAACTCTTCTGACATATTTAATTTTTTTTTAAAATTTGTATTTACACCTTCAAGTTTAAGACTAAGATCTGTTATTCATTTATATGATTTCCTAGCAATTGTATAAGTTCTGAGGGAATGCCTTTGATCCATCCTATACCATCATATACTCCTTGGCAGGTAAATAACAAAAATTTCCCTTAAAATTGTGAATAAGTAAATTACCTTTACTATTCAAAATTTGTGAAATCAACCTAATGTTTTTTAAAAACCAATTAACTAAAATGAGGGATTTATTTTATTGTATAATTTTATTATTCCAAATAAAGCATTTGTGAGGAGAGAAATTGTGTTTGTATAAAATCATCCACGATAAAAATGCCTGTTTGTGAAAACGAGCGGATCTGGGACGGCCTCCATGACCGTGTCTGGGAGAGCGGGCAGATCTGGGATGGCCTCTGTAGCCGTGTCTGGGAGAGCATCCGGATCTGGGATGGCCTCTGTAGCCATGTCTGGGAGAGCGTGCGGATCTGGGACGGCCTCCGTCGCCATGTCTGGCTGAAGCAGACTCTGGGCTGAACTCTGGGGCCGGAGCGGATTCTGGGTTGAGCTCAGGGGTTGGAGCTGACACGGGAGCTGGAGCTAACATTGGAGCGGATTCAGGGGCCGGAGCCGACACACCGGAGCCGATGTGTGTGTGGCCCAGTCACACAATGCCAGAGCAATTATGGACAGTGCAATGCTCTCTGGGCTGAGCCCTGGAATTTCCCTCTCGAGAGCAGGCCCAGAAACTTCACCAGAACAAGGAGCTAACTGAAACGGAGGGCTTATTTACACAGAAAACAAAGGAGAAAATTAACAAAACACACTTGAACAGAGTACTCAAATCAATCAGAATCCATGGTGACAAATAGGCAGGGAAAGGAGGATGACAGAACTAATTTAAAAAAGCTAGAAGATTAACAATGAAACTCAGACATGAACAGAACAGAAAAACAGGTTGAAAACAAACTCATAATGTAACAGGAACATTTAATTACATTATTGGCCAACTGAATACCTTGAAAATTATTGTTTTTAATATGAAGACACATTAATTCATGACCAATAAAAATAACCAAAAAATGGATCTCCTTGTTTGAAACATTACCAATATTGAATCTACAAAAAATGCTTTTTTTCCCGTTTGCACACAGCTTCAGTTTGAGGCCAAAGTCTGTCAAAGTGTCTTTGTCTATTGTTGTTAGGTTCTCACCAAACCTTAACTTTCTGGGCCGAAGATATTCTTATCCCTTCTAACTTTTCCATAAAAGCTACTTGGTTTATCTCCCTGTAAACCTCAAAATGACCTGTCGAACCTTCTCAGCTCTTTTCCTCCCGACTTGATGTACAATATCACTGTGATGAGGAGGGTTATCTGCTGCCTCTGGAAGTGTACTAAAAGTGTAACAGTAGTAAACTTTAAGTGCACACTTTAAGAGCAGATGATGAATGATGAAGGTAGCACAAAAAAAGTACATTACACAATAGTAATTACAAACAAGAGTTCATTGTTAGTTGACAACAGCACAGCAGCTCCAGAAAAACAATGACACTCAAACCCAGTGTTACTCACGTGTGGAGCGGAATCAAAGCAACCTCCGCGTCTGTTTTCAGGCCTTCCCGCTTAGCTCTCTCCAGTGCTGGAAAGCTTTTCTAAAATTAACTAATCATAACCCTTCATTTTCCAGTGATTTCTTCTTAGCTTTTCTCTTTTGTATTGTCTCATCTCTATTTCTGCAGTCTTTCTTTCTCGCTCTTGCTTTTTCTCTCTCCACCACCGTTATACGCCACCTAATGCTGATTGGCTACACACGTTTGTTGTTTGTTCATGTGTCAGACCAAATAACTTCCAAACAAGTTTTTCAAGTTTGTTTTAGTTTCATGGGTATGTTTAATTAAAAAAGCAACATTTTAAACAAAAAGCTGAGAAAAACACATTTTTGACAAAGTTTTTTGTTTGGAGCATGGTTAGAATGGGTCTGGCCGTTTGTGTCCATTTCTATTCTGATTAATATAACAAACACACACTGCATTGTATGAGGAGGTGATGTACACATGTCGTTTGATGAATGAACATTAATTTGATAGGAGACACGATATCGGTGGATTTATATTAACAAGTAGTTTTCTCATAAAGCATGCATAAAATGGTATCCAATACCAGTATCTAATATATTTTATGCACTTATTTATTTAACGCCAGATAATGTTGTAACTGTCACATCTTGTTTTGGTTCATGTTTCATGTCTTGTCATGTGATGCCCTTGCCCTTATGTGATCCTGCCATGTGCTTCCCTAGTCTTTTGTGTCAAGTAGTCACAGAGCCCAAGTGCAGTTTAATATTATTCAAAAACAAGATCAAACATGAAACTCAAAACATGGACTGAGTCATGGGACTTAACAACAGTGTATACACAAAACAATACTTGACAGACACATGGCAAACATGAGGACTTAAATACAAACTACTAATGACTAAACGAAAAATCCTCTTCAGTTGCTTCAGTTCAGCGACACGTGTGTGTTTATGAAGTCAAGTCAAGTCATCTTCATTTATATAGCACTTTTAACACTGTAGATTGTTTCAAAGCAGCTTTACAGAGATAAACATAATTTAAGGTAACAGAGATTGTTTTGGCTTTATAGCGGTTCTTGAATAATGTTATTTTCCAGCTAAAGTTAGTTTTGATTGATTCACTTCTGTTGAAATTTTCATTTGTTATTAAATTAGGGGCCGCTAAGACGATGACGTTCTCTCTAAACAGACTTTAAAGCGCGAACCTGTGATAAACGCTGATGGCATCAAGAATTGATTCTATAGGTATGTGCTTTTGAATATATGTGCGCAGGTTTTTAATTTTAGCACTTCGGGTTAGGTACGCAAGCCGAAATTCCCCACAATGCTTTATCTGTAGAGTGGTAAAGGGATCCTCCATAGGGAGAGGCTAGTTGGCACTTCAGCACTGCATTGTCATCGGGTCCAGGCGAAGGTCCTTCGTCAGATCTGGATACGGCCTGTGTCCGGCAGGCTGCGGGAAAACCTCGGGATAAACAAAGACACTAAAATTAGGGTAGAAGCCATTCTTCTTATGATGTAACGAGTACATCAGGATTTAAGGGAAGTGTTCCCAGTTCCGGCTGACCTAATCTATGTCTAACATTGAGTTATAGAAGTCGATAATGTAAACTCAACAAAAAAAGAAATGTCCTCTGACTTTCAACTGTTTTTACTTTCAGTAAACTTAACGTGTGTAAATATTTGTATGAACACTAAAAGAGTCAACACCATAAGACATAAACTAAAAATGTTTCACAGACATGTGACTAACAGAAATAGAATAATGCGTCCCTGAATGAAGGGAGGCTCAAAATCAAAAGTACCAGTCAGTATCTGGTGTGGCCACCAGCTGCTTGAAGTACTGCAGTGCATCTCCTCCTCATGGACTGGACCAGATTTGTCAGTTCTTGCTGTGAGATGTTACCCCACTCTTCCACCAAGGCACTTGCAAGTTCCTGGACATTTCTGGGGTGAATGGCCCTAGCCCTCACCCTGCGATCCAACAGGTCCCAGACGTGCTCAATGGGATTGAGATCCGGGCTCTTCCCTGGCCATGGCAGAACCCTGACATTGCTGTCATGCAGAAACTCACGCACAGAACGAGCAGTATGGCTGGTGGCATTGTCCTGCTGGAGGATCATGTCCGGATGAGCATGCATAAAGGGTACCACATGAGAGAGGAGGATGTCTTCCCTGTACCGCAAGGCATTGAGATTGCTTGCAATGACAACAAGCTCAGTCCTATGGTGATGTAATATACCGCCCCAGAACATGACGGACCCCCCACCTCCAAATCGATCCCACTCCAGGGTACAGGCCTTGGTGTAATGCCCATTCCTGTTAAAAATTGCTGTAAAAATACAGTGAATTTCCAACAGTAAAATACTGTTATTTCAATAAACAGTTTAATCCTGTAAATTTACAGTCTATGTTCCATAAATTAATTGTCGTAAATTTACAGCATTTATGTGTAAACCCATTTGTTTCTGGAAAAAAACAGTCTTGGACTGTAAAAAATAGCATGTGGGGGCGGGGCATCTTCAACGCAGTCTATTTTCGAACAGAAAGCAGTCGAATTAACAGAATTGTTTCGCAACACTCATCTAGACGATCTTAAAGAAGGACACTGTTCAAGGTAAGTTTATTTCTTTACTGTTGTTATGTTGTTTCTCCCAACCTGTACAATCGCCTTTTTCAAGAGATATTTTTGACTGTGCTTTTACTGAGCGCGGATCGCGTTTTATAGACAGAGCTCTCAACGGTTGAGGTATTTTGCCTGCTAATGAATGTTCTCTGAGCTCCATCACGGCGAACTATTTGCTTGATTAAAGTTAAGTTGCCATTTAGAAATTAGTTTGGCTTTCATTTTTAGTACCCGGGCCTTAACTCGATTTACATGAATTTCTGATTCAGTAATGTTACACGATGCGAATCTTACCAGATGCATTAATGATATTCGCATAATATCATGCACATAAGATGGAGAATAAATACAAAACTACTTGAAATATCCAGATCCATTATAATAATGAATAGTTAGTGGTCAATTTGTTTAATTTCCATGCAAATAATCTCGTAAAGCTGTTCAAATTCCCAAAGCAAAATAGATATTTATATTGTTAGGCCTATATATTTTTCGATTTAGTGGTGCGAGTAACTGTTACCTGTTAAAGATGCATATTAAGGAGGGGAAAATAGTTCCATGTCCATTTCAGGAATGTGGCAAAGCGTTTTCCTACGTATCCACATTTATCCACATTTATTAAACCCTTTACAATACTTACTGCATGGTTTTAACACCCATCTTTTCACAATGAGAACTACTCATTAGTTAGAGGTCTCCGCTATTATATAGGGTGCAAGGGGGATTATTTTATTCTGAAGAACAGTGGACAGTTTAACTGCTCAGAACAAACAAGCGAATCATGAAAAACTATTACAAAACAAAACAAACAAAAAAACATTTGTGGGTCATTAAGTAACAAGAAATTCACTTACTGCAGCACTGTGAATGTTTAATGAGATGTGTAACATGATCATTTTATGTCTCTTTTAAGAGTGTTTGTAGAATATGTGATCACTAGTTTTTGTCATGTGATTCATTTTACCACTAAGATATTCTTGGTTTTTTGCCTCTGTCAAGGATTTTTCATCCATTGGTTCCTCAATATTTTCCTCTCAGACTCAGAATTCCTCTCTTGCCTGGATGCTGATGTGACATGTTGAATGTAAGGTTTCTTTGTTTGCCTACTGTTTCCTCACATTTTACTATGTATTTTCTGTGACTTTTTTTTCCTTAACTGTAAATGTATTGTTAAAACTTGTTAGCTGTTTTAAATAAATGGCAAACAATACTGTACCATAATGTATATTTTCTTCATTTTTTCCATTGAGTAAATATAGGGATGTTAATAGATATCGGACAATAGAGTAAATATAAAACAGTATTTATAGTCTAACTTTTTATACTATAGAATTATAGCTGGAACCATTACTGCCAGTACTTTGTGAAGCACAGCCATAAAATTAAAAACTGTAGAATTACGGTAAATGGCTGGAACCACAGCTGCCAGTACTTTACTGTGAAATTACAGCATTGTTGAAACCGTAAAATTACAGTAAATGGCTGGAACCACAGTTGCCAGTATTTTACTGTAAAATTACAGCATTGTTGAAACCGTAAAATTACGGTAAAGGGCTGGAACCAGCTGCCAGTATTTTACTGTAAAATAACAGCATTGTTGAAACCGTAAAATTACGGTAAAGGGCTGGAACCACAGCTGCCAGTATTTTACTGTAAATTTAGGGGTGATTTTTTTACAGTAACACGAATCCGCCTGTAGCAATGTTCAGGGAAGAAGGAGGCGGGAACCGGCGAACAATCCAAATATAATTTATTAAAAATAAAACAAACAAACGAAATACCACCAGCAGCCCCTCGCGGACGACTGCTGGCTACCGAAAATAAATATAACTGCCAGCAGCCCCTCGCGGACGACTGCTGGCTAAAATAAAATACAAAAACAAAACACAACTAAAATACAGGCCTGTTCCTCTCTCGATCATCAACGTCGTCGCTCCTCCTTTATGCTTCCGCTCCTCCGTGAGAGATGCGAGACCGGTGTGCCTCACAGGTGTTGCTCATTAGCAATCGCACCACCGGCCTCGCGCCGTTCTCTCACGTCCCTCGGCCGTCCTGTTCGCCACATACCCCCATCGCCCCTCACAGGCCGGGGGGTACCCACGAGCCTGTGCCTACTCCCCCCCCCGGCGGCGGCGATCCCTGGGGAGTATGGACAGACAAACCGAGGGAAACGGAGACGGAAGCATGAGGAGCGACAGATCGAGAGAGGGGAGAGAGGAAAAAAAAAATTGGTCCGGTTCCCACAACGCGCTGCCATCTGGTCCCCCACCAGCTAGGCGATCTCCTCCGCGGTGCCTGGCGGTGACGCTGGGTAGCCCTCGGTGGACGGCTCGACGCTCCTCCGCCGCCCGGTGGACGGCGACGGCTCCTCGGGTGCCTTGGGCAGACGGTAGGAGTCCCCCGCTCCCTGCTCCTCCCCTTCACTGGTGGACGGCAGCAGGCTCCGGCCCACGGCGAGCGGCGGCGACTCCTCCTCTCCCTCCCGGATGGCAGCCGCCCCTCCAATACCCAGGCGGCCGGCAGCGAGCTCGACCGTCCCACCGGCAACTCACTCCAGCGCACCGCCTCGAGCGTCCGTGGCCGCGAGTCCCCCGCTCCCTGCTCCTCCCCTCGCTCGGCGGATGGCAGCAGGCTCCGGCCCACGGCGAGCGGCGGCGACTCGCGCACCATGCTCGATGGCACCGCGGATTCCCCACATCGGCGAGGACTCTCTGACAGCGCGTTCCTCCCTCTTCCCGGGTTTCGGCACCAGTGTATCAATGTTCAGGGAAGAAGGAGGCGGGAACCGGCGAACAATTAAAATATAGTTTATTTAAATAAAACAAACAACCAAAATACCGCCAGCAGCCCCTCGCGGACGACTGCTGGCTAAAATAAAATACAAAAACAAAACACAACTAAAATACAGGCCTGTTCCTCTCTCGATCATCAACGTCGTCGCTCCTCCTTTATGCTTCCGCTCCTCCGTGAGAGATGCGAGACCGGTGTGCCTCACAGGTGTTGCTCATTAGCAATCGCACCACCGGCCTCGCGCCGTTCTCTCACGTCCCTCGGCCGTCCTGTTCGCCACACCGCCCATCACCCCTGGTGAGACAAAACCGTGACTCATCAGTGAAGAGCACTTTTTGCCACTCCATTCATTTACTGCTACAAACTGATAAGTATGATTTAAACCATGCTAGTGCAATTCCACTAATGCCAACATAGTTTTCTAGTCTATTTAAAAGAATGTTGTGGTCAATGGTGTCAAGTGCAGCACTAAGATTGAGTAACACTAATAGAGAGATACAACCACGATCGAATGATAAGAGCAAATCATTTGTAACTGTAGGATCAAGTTGCGTTTTTTTTAACAAGCGGTTTAATCATAGCCAGCTTAAAGGTTTTTGGTACGCATCCTAGAGACAAAGACGAATTATATTTAGAAGAGTATCTGTGACATCTGGAAGCATCTCTTTCAGTAGCTTAGTTGGTATGTCTAACATAAAAGTTGTTGATTTAGATGAATTAACAAATATGCAAAATTCTTCCTCTCCTAATGCAACAAATGAATCAAAATTTTCCTCAGGGAGACTACAATGCACTCCCTGATGCGATGCTGTAGTAGACGGTTGCATAGTTATAATTTTCTCCTTGATATTATCAATCTTATAAGTTCATAAAGTCATTACATGCAGAGCTGTTAGTGTCAAACCGACACAATTATGTTCATGATTTGTGAGAAAATATGACCAGGTCTCTTTAATGTAGAAAAATCTTATTAGAAAAATAGTTATTAATACTATTATTAATAATAAAGTTTTAGTAATCAGCCAGTGAGTTTTACAGACAACACATGTTTTCAGATATGGATCTGATTAGAACTATTGATGATGATGAAGTGCCAGAGGAGCCGGATTCAGCGTCTGACGATGAAGACGATCAGCCCATTGTGCTGAGTAAAGAGAAGCGAGCTCTGAAGGGCCAGCACTGGAGACTTCAGCGCTGATTTTGAGTTTAGAGAGCGTTTTGAGTTTTGAGTTTAAAATCACGACTCTGGACAAAAAGACGGAGAAAGTGCAGAAAAATTGTAAAACTGAGGTGAAAACTCAAAAAAAAAAATTGAAAAAAATTGAAAAAAATTGAAGCTCCAGCCTCTAAGAAAACGATGATGATAAAGAGAATGAAAAAGAAGGTGAAAATGACAATAACAATGAAGAAATGGAGATGATGATGATGATATTGTGATCTTTATCTCCTGTTTGCAATTAAGTATCTTTTAGAGTGCAGACCTTTCTTGCATTTTTGTAATGATAGGTCTCAGCACAAAATTAGCTGAGAGAGTGCGGTGAGTGTTTTGATTTTTTTTTAAAATCATGAAATTGTATTATTTGTGTCCTAATAAGACGGAAAATAGCAATACATTAATTTTCTGATGTCTCTTTATGGTATTGCCCTTTTTAAGGTTAAAACAAAGACTTAATGACTTTGGTTAACCTTTAAAGTACTGCCATGTAAATGTACAGTATGAAGCAGCTTCACAAACAGTCTTTTCGACCATACATTATTGTTATTTGTGTTACAAACATTAAGTAACAGGATAAAAGTGTACTGGGATCAGAGTTTATAGTTTGGGTATAAACACTGATGTCTACGGTAGTGATCAAAATAAGAGCAAATAATCTTTTGAAAGTATCTTGACACTTGTACGTGTTGTATCTCTTATTGTTACACAAGGAGGTGGTGACACGTGAATCATTCATTTAAAATATTTATTCACAAAATCTGATTCATCCAATAACAAAACAAATCTTTATGAATGAGACATTTACTCCATTAAAAGTTTTTTTTAAATATTTCATTCAAATTAATATATTATTTGTACATTTTAATTTTTAAAAAAATCAATAAAAAATTTAAATAGACGAAAGCAGTGAACATTTTATCAGAACCTCCAGTTTGCATGTTATTTGGTTTAGTTATCAAATGTTTTTTCTTCTTCTTCAGAATCAGGGGAGAATTCAGATTTGTGCAGCTCTAACCTGAAACAAACAGGTGCAAAGACTAAATCCACGGGAATGATTACATTTTCTATTTTATTTCCATCTTATTTTTAATGAAAGATTTGGTGTGTTTTAAACTTGAATGGACAGTAGGCTACTTGTAGGCTACTCACTAAATGTACATCTTACCAAGGTCCTTCTGTGCAGTAAGTTGCAATACATAATTTGTACTCATGGTGTGGCTATTGGTCTACCATAATAATGACAGCGACAGGCACACTGAGGAATCTTGTCTGTAGGCTGCCTCTCGAACTCAATGAATGTGACATTTTATTAAAATGACAAGAAATGCGTGTGCTGGGAATGTTCTCACTGAAATTATTCAGTTTGACTGGAGTATTGGGTATAGTAGCCTAATACATTTTCACAAGCTTTTTTCCAGTCATCAGATGGCTGCATAAATCCCTCCTAATATGAAACTTGAATGTGTAACTGCTCTCTGGTTAATCAGAAAACATTATTTGCTTGAGCGAGTAATGAAAAAGTAACAGATTTGGTTGTAAACTTCATATCATGCATTTCATATAAATATTTACATGTATATTTGTCCACAGCCATTTTTTTACTTGAATAATAAGTGGGTTTCTTTCTTGCCTGCAGTTCCCCAAAAATGACCTTATATGGAATATGAAGAGTAGGCTGTTTGTCTCTGGATCTTGCTCTTCCATGAAATACAGTGGCTGTATAAATCTATGTCATTCGTTCAGACTTTGCTTACTGTACATCTGAGAGACCCAGCTGTTGTAACATCTTGTTTACAGATCAGATCAAAACCCAGCAGCTGGCAAGCTCTAGGCATCATCTCTGCTCAAATTTTTTTTTATTTTTTTTTTAAAGAGTAATTTGACTGTATTTACCTGTAAATGCCAAAATCAAACATTGATGAGTTGTTGTAGCATGCAGTAATTTATCTCTAAAATGCAATGACAATAAAAAGTCCCCCTGTGGTGAAAATCAAGTTTTTAATGTTGTTTATATGTCCATATGGTGCACTGTAAAAAATAAATGTATTTTTACAGAAAAAAACGGTAGAATGTAACAGTATTATGACATTTTGATCAGAACTGTGAAACTCCATAAAAATGCTAACATTGACATCTAATGTACATTTTCCCTGTTTTTTAACTATTTAAATTTGTTACTGCAAAAAAAATGACATTTTCCTTTAAATAACAGTAATTATTGTCTATTGTTATCCTGACATGTCCTTAAAAAAAACATTCCTGTATATTTTTTGGTCAGAGTTGAAAAAAATGTAGTTTTACAGAGAAAACCATTAGAATTTCACAGTCATAAAACATTTTCATCAGAACGGTGAAATTCCACAAAAATGCATACATTAACACCAAATAGCCTACATATTTCCAGTTGAATTAGGCAGTGCCTATGCACTAAGTGCAAAAAGCAACAGTTGTGATTCACACTAAAAACAAATAGCTATATATTCTATTTACATCATGTAAATGTTGTGATAGTTTGCAATAATGTAAATAGTAATTAGATGCTATATTCTGTATTTTGGCAGATTCTGTTTGCATCTCAGTAATTGTGTAGCCTTAACAGGATGCAATAATAGTATAAGGTGTTTTATTAAACACACGTTAATTCTACTTAATTTTTGTTGAAAATAAATGCCTTTTCGATGTGATTTGTGATACCAAAAGGTATAAATTACAGATTTGAACCAAGCATCAATTAACGAGGCTTCCAGACTAGTGCCTGTGCCACTGAAGACAGTAGGTTAAATTGCGCATCTTTTCTAAACTTTATTGGTGATCCGACACATGTTGTTTCCTTGATTTATAGTCAGTGTTTAGCCTACTATTGTTTTTATGCATGTCATACCGTTAGTTTGTTAAAGAGGCGATCTGGCGCTGGACTGTATTTTTAAAAAATCATATTATTTTAGTTTTTTGCTGCTGTGGTTAGTGGCGAAAGGCATCAGTTTTCTCTTGTGGCTGTTAGAGCATCTTATTACTCTGGGGGCAGTTGTAGCTTAGTGGTTAGAGAGTCGGGCTTGCAACCCAAGAGTTGCCGGTTCGAGTCTCATGGCTGGCGTGTTGCGACTGTGGTGCCCTTGAGGAAGGCACCTTACCCTAATTGCTCCCCACACTGCTCTGGGGATGTGTGTGTTCAACACTCACTGGGATGGGTTAAAGAGGTTTTAAGTATTAAAGATTTAAGTTTAAGTATTAAGGTTTTAAGTATGCTTTCACTTATTGGTATCCTCATCCAAACGCACACTCCTGTCCAACCCACTTGTTACACCACTTCTGGAAAACCATTTATTGTTCAGGTAAGCTAATTGTCATAATTTCCATTTCAAAATCCGAAATAACCAGCTTTAGATGCTATTTACACTAAGAAAAATACAGATATATTTTTATTTTCACTATAAGTTACAATATCAGCATATTTACGTAATGCTATTTACATTAGGTGTAAATAATTTTCATTTAATAAATATAATTATCAAATTTGCAGTAAGTGTACTTGCTAATTAGATGCTATCTATATTGGCAGATAGTTGCACCTTAGTATTTTTGTAGATTAACAGGATCCAATAATTATCAGAGTGCAAATGATTATATTTATTAAAGGGGTGGTTGATTATGATTTCACTTTTCTAGCTTTAGTTTATGTGTAATGTTGTTTGAGCATAAACAACATCTGCAAAGTTACAACGCTCAAAGTTCAAAGTAAAGGGAGATGTTTGCTTTTAAAGAAATCGTTTTTTAAGGACTACAACAAACGGCTGGTAGGAACTACAAGACATTCCTCCCGGGTTAGTGACATCACAAACCTGAAAATTTACATAAACTCGCCCCTGGGAACACACAGTCCATGTTGAGAAGGGGAAGAGCTGTTGTAGTCGAGCGCATTTGTGAGTCAGCTCAAACTGTAGCATCCGTCTTTTCACATGCAATAGAAAGTCACTCTGTGTGCATCTCACAACAGTTCCTATACGAGCGATTTATAGATTATCCTGACAGAATATGCTAACTCCGGATAGTTAACTCCAAATCATCAACATAAATTCATCAACTAAGCATTCAGAAATGTCCTGTTGCATTCTACATGTTGTCACTTCTTCTTGAGTCTCTCCATCTTTGTCTGACTCCGGTTTGAACATAAAAGGCAGAACAGTTTCTGACATTTTAGTGTGTTTCTGCATGAGGCAATCGGCACTGCTAACACACAGGAGCTCTTGAAACTCCGCCCCCTGTGCAGGGAGCAGCAGCTTATTTGCATTTAAAGGGCCAGACACAAAACGGTGCGTTTTTGCGAACCCTCAAAAAGTGACAACTTTAACATGCTATATAAAAATATCTGTGGGGTATTTTTAGCTAAAACTTTGCCTACACACTCTGGGGACATCAGAGACTTATTTTACATCTTGTGAAAAGGGCATTATACCACCCCTTTTAAATTGTTAAATGGATGTTACATTGTTGTGAGAATAAAAGCCCTTCTACACCGACCTCTAAGCCTACCCAATAAATACTTATTTTTTATAAACACTCTTCTCTTAATAAAGCACTTTATTTCCACTTTCAAAATTTTCATTGCAAATAAATGGCTTTTTTTAATCACAAAAAAGCCAAATCTATAAGCCAGTGGTTCTCAAATTTATTTACACAGAAATTAGGATAAATTCATTTATTTTATAAAATGTCATAAAACTGGGACCATCTCAGGGCTGCCCAGGGAGCCACGGCTATAAGCCATATCTCTACCGCACTATTGGATATATTGCTGTCTGTGATTTTGAGAGTCGGGAGACTGCAACACACACGGAGTTTATAAAGGTGTTGCCTAAATGGGTGAGATAAATAAATGGTGCTCATAAATGGCTGATTAAAAATCATATCCTCTATTGAAATCAGTGGAGGGTTAAACCCGGACACAGTATTCCTTACGTCATGAGTCTTAAGCGCATTGTCAAAAAAATACCATGGAAGTCAAAGTTTTAGTAAAGGCTTACATGTTTTCATGCTATAATCTTTTTCTAGTGAATTTATTTATTCAAACCTAATGTACAGGAGCATATTTGTATACTGTGTGACAGAAGTAATGTTAAAAAACAAATAAAAAATACTCTTGAAACAAAAATTTTTGTAAAATGTTATACAATAAATTATGGTAGCCAGAGTATTGCTGTAAACAACTTCAGCTTTTGATTATATAGCAAACCTTCAAGATCAAACAATGGAAAAACACTTCCCAGCAAAAGTCATGTTTTAGATCACAAATTTGTTCAATTAAAAAAAAAATACTAATCACATCACAAGGCAATAAAAATAATTTAAGGAACAAAGCGCTGCACTGAAGTACAAAAAGTCGGTCTGTCCTGTTCTTCAGCAAAAAGGCAATCTTCTGAAAGACCTGAATCTGTGGGGACACAAACAGTTTAAATTAAAACCCAAACCAAAAGAAGAGCAGAAACAGCAACAAGCCTTAACCAAATACCGTTTTGGCCACAGACGATTACATCACATTTATTGGAGTTAATTATAAAAATTATTGTCATTTGGTGCACTTTATCATCGATGAATGATACACACAGAAGATGAAGTCTACCACTACTATACAAGACAACAGAGCTTCCATTCCTGTTACTCTCCCCAGTCAAATGCAGCAATTTTTGACGTCAGACTCAATACTCTGGGGTTGACAGAGTACGCTCTCTTTTTCTCTCTCTTTTCCACCTTGGTACCTTTATGAGGATTAATCCTAAAGATGCACCTTTAAAACACAACACAAACAATATCCTTGAATAATTGTTGTATGCTTCTTAACCAAAGGAATGCAGTCTATGAATTACCTTTGCAAGAATTCTAGTGTGGCTCCCAGTTCTACAGGGTAACTGATGTTCAATATATAGTAAAGAGAGAACATCAGATACAGGGCTTCTGTAAAACTCAAGAGATGGTCATTTACAATCATCTGGTCTACTGCTACCATGTACACACTGGCTGTCAGTGGGTTCTCTCCTTTGAACAAACAAAATCAGTAAGACATAATATTTAACAGAATGTGAGTTCTGGTCCCCTGAAACCAGGAATTATTGTGTTGCAAGATCATGGTAAATAATACCCACCACACACTACTATACATGGTGTTGCTGGAAGCTGTTCTGAGCATATATCACTTGGAACAGAGGTGTCTTCTACCATCACAAGAAAGTGGTCTTGGTCATTTTTGAAATGGGTTAGCAGCAACATCACTGCCCCACAAACATGATCCCCTCCAGCTCTATACTTTGTGAGGATTCTCCCTGCTCTGCTTGCTCTTTCTGTGCACTGAAATTGAAAGAGGTCAAATATTCTTCTGAACTTACTGGAAGCAGATTCTTCAAAGCTGTTGTTTATGTCAATGCCAGTGAGCTCTTTAAAGTGTGCTTTCATTCCTGCTGGCCACTCATCAAGTAAATCTTTGGTTTCCTTTCCAGATTGGATGTTGTTTCTTTGAGAGGTGTAAGTAGAAGTCAATAAGTCATAGATTGTCTTTTCATCACTTTCATTATTTTGAAACATTACTAGCAACTTCTATTTCTTTTCCTGCTGCAATTCGGATGTTTCTCCAACTAGCAGTTGTGGATCAGAATTTATACAACCATATAACAATTTTCGTTTCTTTGTTGATACTTCTAGAGTACCACAAAGTGGTGTACTAATAGCTTTTGCCCTTTTAAAATTGTCAATTCTGCACACCAGTTGTTTGAGGAGAGAATCATATCCACTTCCTACAACCTGGGAATTAATCTCATCTCTGAAAGACTTTGGGTATGCAATCACCATTTGTCGGGCTATTTCTGATACATGTTTTTTTGCTGGACATTTGCTGACTTCCAGGATCTCAGAAGCAACAATGCAGACCAACTGTCTTCTCTCAGAGCAACTTGGCCTTTCACCATTTTGCAACTTTTCCATAAAACTTGCTGGCATTTTTTGCCATGGAACATCAAAACTATAATGCCAGTCATGGTCATAAAACGAAGTTTCACAGCTATTGTCACCTAGAAGATAAACCAATGTCCAGGTTACATGATGAACACTTTTCATGCAGCTGTAATTTTTTGGCAAAATTGCCTATTCCCAAGCTGCAGATTTATTGAAGTTTAATAACGGCAGTTACAAACAGAGATGGCATGGGGCTTTGTGGGTTGTTCATGTGCCAAAAGTGGTGCACAGACTTGTTTTATGTCCGCAGTGCATTATTGTCAGAGGGGAGACTGTTGTGCATTTTTCACAGGGACCGCATGACCACAGTGCAACAAATCACTAGCATGAAATGGGCACATTTAACGTGTTGCTGACTGCACTGTGGCCCTGTAGTTGCTCTGAACAATGCACAACAGTCTTCACTCTCTGCTGGCATAAGATGCAGACTCAACTGGAGACGTTTTGGCCATTCATGCACCAGGTAATCACCACAGTGGCACATGTACGGATCACAATGTATGCAATTTCCAAAATCAATGTTTTGAGATCCCCGTTTAAGGGGATCAAAACCTTTCATAATAGTTGTCTTAAAACCAATACCCAAAACTCTTCAAATGTTGACTAGTGTACAATAAATCTGCAGACTTGTATACATATACACATATACATATACAAACCCGATTCCAAAAAAGTTGGGACACTGTAGAAATTGTGAGTAAAAAAGGAATGGAATAATTTACAAATCTCATAAACTTATATTTTATTCACAATAGAATATAGATATCATTTCAAATGTTGAAAGTGAGACATTTTGAAATGTCATGCCAAATATTGGCTCATTTTGGATTTCATGAGAGATACACATTCCAAAAAAGTTGGGACAGGTAGCAATAAGAGGCCGGAAAAGTTCAATTTAAGTTTATGAGATTTGTAAATTATTCCATTCCTTTTTTACTCACAATTTCTACAGTGTCCCAACTTTTTTGGAATCTGGTTTGTACATATACATATACATTTACATATATCGTTCTGTGAACTGCATGTGTGGCACAATTTGTTTGCCAGGCGTGCTAAAGGCTGGGCATGCTCACATTGCAAATTCTCTGTATATGAATTACAAGAATTGACAACACATGTTTTGCTTTCAAACTACATGTTTTGCTTTCAAAATGTTTGTGGATTGTTTAATGTTGTATCAGCGTTTTACTCACGTCTTCCACTTGAAGAGCTGGATGGTGAAATTGAGCATCCAGGAGCAGGTGAACCTGATGCATCAGAAGTGTATTCAGCAGACAAATCATTGGCAGTGTTTTGCAGAGTGGAAGCAATATCTACATGGCATAAACAAAAAACTGCATTAAAAACCATACTGCAGAAACAAGAAACACATTGACATACTGTAATACAAGTAAAGAGTACAGCTAACAAAGTACAGAATGAAAGAGACTGGGGTGTTGTTTTGTACACATGTACACAAGTCAACATTTAAAGTGGATCAAACCTTTCATAATAGTTGTCTTAAAACCAATACCTGTTCTTGTGAACTTAATGAACTTTTTGATCCGCTTCAAATAATGACTAGTGTATATGTAAAAACAACCATTGATTTGAAAACTTACTTGGGATTTGGGCTATTTTTGGGCTATTAGTTTTCTTGCTTCAATCGGTCTCAGAAAGCCACCTAGATCATCTTCTTTCAAAAACTGTAGGTCATCTATGGTCTCCACACCTAGGCTGTTCAAACCCTCTATGGCTAGCTTTGAAGTTATAGGGTTTGGGAACACATTCTCAATAAAAATCAACAATGCATCCATTTCTGTTGGGAGAGGACAGTTTATCCTTTTTACAGATGAACAACGCTGTGCTTCAGAGTAATGACCTTCAGTCCCATAAAACTGTACTCATTTAAGGGATAATAATCCAGACATTCCTCGGCATTTACACAAACTAATTCCTTTGTCGCAGACAAAATCTCATAAAGTCCATAATCATGCAAATACAGTGAGGGGCGGGGAGTCACAAGGAAAGTCACATCATCATCGTTCACGAAAATCAGCTCAATCTGTCCAAACTGTAAAATAGAATCCTCCTCTTCACATTTAAGGCAAATTAAGTTTCCTTTCCTGTACAGGGTACCCTTGTATTCTATCCGTGTTGAAACAAAGTCTGGTTCATTAAGCAAGCTTGTCTCAACAGCTTTGCACACAGCATCACTGTACAAATGAGGAGAGTATGTGGCCAAGTCAACACTTTTAAGCTTTGGTGAAAAAAATGACCGTGAGTGAAGATATGCTTGAAGAAGTTGATGGTTGTGAGACAATGTCTTGCACACATTTTTGAAGTTCTGTGTTCTTCTCACACTTCTTTTGAAGTAGGAATGTTTGCTTTCAAATCTCAATGACCATAAACGAATTAAAGGTCCAAGACTTAAAATGAGTGACGTATAGTGAAGCATGTAATGATGTTTTGGTTTCAAATTTTCACCAGGAAACAGCTCCTTTCTTGTTTCCAGATATTCTGGTATTAAGACATTGAGATATGCAATCTGTGCAGTGGTAATCTTGGGAGCACACACTAACTCAACCAGTTCTTTCAACTTAACAGTCAGTTGCCATACAGGGTCTTGTGACTCTACTCTGTCTCCAATTATGACAGGAAGAAATCTGAGGAGACACCAGTTCTCAGCTGCTTGACCACCTAACTTTCTGCCTTTTTTACATATCTGGGAGGGGGCAGAACCAGCATCAGAATCCAGATATTTGAATTGTGCAAGTCTCCTGTTCAGCTGTGGTTATGAAAACCACTTCCTTTTTACAAAGTATTCCAAGAAAATGGCCAGATCAATAGCTACAATGCCTTCAAACAAGTCATGGCCAAGGCATGGGGGAAGGCCAGGCTGAGCAACATGAAAATATTTGAGAGAGTTGAAAATGGAGTCAAACTTCAACCCATTTACAACATTTTCTTCGGTCGTCCTTAGAGTTTCCACTGCTGCCTTATAGGACTCAACTGTGCAATTGGGAAAGTCTACACACACATTCTGAAGTTCACTGCGAGATACCAAGCAATACCTACAGCAATGCTTGGCAGTACTGAAGTTCTGTGAGTAACCACCGATGCAGTGGGACCCCAAATTATCACCGATAATAGCCACTATTGTTGCACGTACTATGTCACCTGAAGATGTCACAAATCCATGCTCTTCAAGTTCTTTGACATCTGCCAACAACTTAGAAAAAATCTTGGTTTGACCAAAATAGTTAAAGTCTCTCTCATAACACAAAAGTGATAACTGAATGTTATCAATGCATGATCTGTAAAATGGCTCAAAGTTGCCAAGTGTAAAATACACTCCAATCATTTTGTGTCTTTTTTTAGCTGACCCAAGGGGATTCACAATCTCAAAGGCATCCTGGTACAAGATAAGTTGGATTGTAATCTCAGGCTACTTAAACAAGTCATTGGATTTGAATACAGAGCCATCACAGATGTCAGAGAACACAGAAGAGTGTACATGCTGATGTTTGGCACACTGCTCCCACACCACTGGGTCTATTAACATGTTTTTTAGAGTGTACTTCAATGGAATATACCGTGCATAACGTTGGTTTCGGTTCTCATCATGACCGAGACACATACTTTGTGGATGCACGTACGAATTTTTTTTTCTGATAATACTGTCTTCTTTGGTATTCTGTGGAAAGTAATGAATTACAAGCTGAATGTAAATCTTGGCCTTGCAAAGTCTGCACCACAGATTCAATATCACATTGTGAAAGGGCCGTTTTTGACTTGAGTATTTCCCTGAACATCTTCTGTGTGTACTGATGACAGATATAATTTAAACCACTGAATTCCTCCACAATCATCTGAATGGTTGACGATGGCACCAGGTATTTGGCTTGTAGCTGCATATAAAACAGGCAGAGATTTTTCATGTACAATGACTTTGCGTCAATGAGTCTGTGAATTCACTTTCATCAACCTCATCCTCAGTAACATCAAATGCTGAAGAAGGTTGCTCAGATAAAGTATCCATAATCCGTAATTGTGCAAATGTAGAAGTCCTGTGCTTTCGTGAAAATGGGCAGTGAAACTTGATCTTAAACTGAAATTTTTGTCACATTTTTCAAAAGGACAACACACCACCTCTCCCTTGGCTAAATGTGACCTGAGATGAGAAAGGACATTGTTCATGTCTGTAAATTGTTGTTGACAGTCTGTATTGTTGCAAAGAAACGTGCCCGTTGAATCATCAAAACGAGTATGTGGTCTTTTGTGATGGCGATAAACATGAGCTTTGAGAGCATTGTATTTTAAGAATTTACATTTGCATTCTGGGAAGCAACATGGAAATTGAGCATTTGCTTCATGTCTGTGTAAGATTTGATGATCAACATATCCCTTAACTGTCTTCAGAGAGCAATCACAAAATTTGCACAAATACATCATCATCCATATGGTTAAAGGTAACACACCTCATAAGATGAAATCCGTTGTCCATGCATATGGGTGTTTTTAAATGATTGTGAAAGCAACGTTCTAAAACAACAACAACACAATTCTGAAACCTATTTAGTACTTTTTTAATGCAACTTGCATCAAACATTGAGAATAATTAAAAATGTTTGTGATTAGCCATTGAAATTGTATTCACCTGTTGCCAATTAACTTTTAAATTATGTTGGATGATACGTCAAACGAATTTTTTTAAGCAGTTACCATTCACCACCCGACATCGAGGTCCATGATTGTTTTGTTGTCATTCTGTTATATATTGCATTCATACAGCAGAATATGTTGCCTAAACGGTCACGTTTACACACAAAGCTACTCCCAGCAAACAGGGGACGTCCTCCGGACGTTGCGAACGTCTAATTAGGTCCGGATCTAGTCCGGTTCATAACGTTCGCTGGAAGACGTTCGGAGGACGTCCGCATTTGGTCCGGTTCATAACGTTCGCTGGAGGACGTTCCGATGACGTTCGCATTTGGTCCGGTTCATAACGTTCGCTGGAGGACGTTCCGATGACGTTCGCATTTGGTACGCTTTGTAACGTTCGCTGACGGACGTTCCGATGACGTTCGCATTTGGTCCATTTTGTAACGTTCGCTGACGGACGTTTTGAGGACATTTGTCTGGGCCAGTTTGCGAACATCCCTATTTCGTCCCTCACCTGCCATTTCCATTTCAACACTTGGAAAATCCAGTCGCCCATGCGTTTGCTATCATCAAACCTGACACTTTGCACCTCAGACAAACGAATATTTAAACTAAAATATAAATGTAAATATTTGCATTAATTGTAAAATTTGTGCTAAAAATGTTAGTGTTTTAATGTTAAGATAATAACTTTCATGTTACTTCATTTAATTTCTATCACGAATTAGCCTAAAGATGTAATAAAATCACGAGTCTGTTTTCACCCATTATAATTTAAACATAAAAGACATGATAATTGATTCAATTAAATATGAGCTATAGAATTTATAAAGCTATACATGCACGAAGAGGTTGAATCCCAGGAACTCTAAAAGAATGCATCGACTTCAAATGATGAATGCAGCCAAGGAAAACATGAAGAATGGAAAAATTGCTGGAAAGAAAGTGGAAAATAACACCGGTAAGACAAATAAAAGTATGCTAAACATGACCTTTCAAACGGTTGGTCAGGCGAAGGTGACTGGTTTTATTAAAAATAATTTATTTTAGGAAAATATTGTTCTGATTATTGCACTTAAGACTGATAGCACATGCTTAACATTTGTTCAAATAAAAAAAAAAATATTGGAGAAACAAGCAAGTGACGATCAAATCATAGGATCAAAAAAGCGAGTGGCGTCATTCCTTATGTTACGCGGTTTGTATCCGTATCCATGGCAACGCTCAGCTGCGTGTGACAGTGAACGGTCCTCCTCAGACGCAGCCTTGTGTTTTCTCTTTCGTCTGTCTAAAAGGTATTTTTTAATTTTTAGATTATTATATATTAGTTACCATAACCACTGTCCGTCTTTAAATTATATGAAAATGTTACCTTTTAAAACGTTTGCTGAAGTTGTCCGCAATGTAACGCTGATAACCGTTATTATGCTAACAGTAACACTAAGCTAACGTTTTATGTTAAGCTGAATGAGACGTTATATTTCACATATGGATATTGGATATAGACATATAAAATCATAAAACTACTGAATATGTTCATTTTGTTGTTTTAGGTAGATGCCAAAGGGGACGAATTGCCATCGGATTAACGTTAACCCCACAGCTGACCGACAAACACACACACGGCTGCCAGCGCATTTGAAGACACACACGGAAATAGCACAACACCTTTACAATTGTTTAAATAAATAATTTACTTTGTTCCTTACTCCGTGTCTGTTTTCTTTGTTTAGCCAGAAGTAAAATAAAATAAAATGATATTCAGGGGACTAAACGCGTAAGTCCTATAAACGTCCCGAATTGCCGCTGGTGGTCCTGGGAACGTCCTCTTGAACGTCCGGAGGACGTCTTCGCGAACGTCCGCGGGACATCAAGCGGACCCTACACGGGGACGTTCGGGGGGACGTTCGCACAGGCCATTTAGGGGACGTTCTGGGGACCTTTTTTTCTTAGCTGGGCTGCCTATTTAACAAAGTCACTTACGATTTTTGAAAACAAACTGACGCCTGTAATTCAGTATTCCAGCGAACCCAACTCCGCTACGTGTTTTAGCTTATTTGCCATGTCAATGAGCACGTTTCCCGACCAAAACAAAAACACGGATTTTTTCCTTGAGGCATTTTTACGCTGTTTTGGAGCCATGATGTACCACCTGCAGTTAACAGGCTGCTGCTTTGTCTCTTGGCTGATGCCATTGGGCCTAGGGCAATGATTGAGAAGCAGTTTGACCAATGGCGTGCGTGAAGGCGGGACTTAACAAGAAAGGTCAAAACAGTGCAGAAACGCACACCAAAAAATGTCTACCATAGAAAGCAAAAGGGGAAATTTCCTGCGACATTGTGAGGTAATCATACTGGGTAAATATGCTGGCATGTAATATTAAATATAAAAGTGTAATCAACAAGTGTTACTGTATTTACGTTGTTTCTGCTGTTGCAGTGCACCCTTGGCCTTGTCAGTGGGTGAGGTCACATCACTAAACTGTCTGAAGAAGTAAGGTGTTGTGGACCATCATAAAATTTGTAAGTGTATTACATATTTAATGAACAAATATTTCTTTTAAGTAAAAAACAATATTTTTTTAATGTAAGAAACGCAAGAACATCTAAAAAGAGTAACATGATCAGACATGATAATGAATATAGATATGTGATGTATGATATCTAACCATTTTCTCTCTTATTTTTTAAAGGCATCAACATGGAGATTGAATTGGAGACCATTGTTCTGTTCGAAGTGTAGTTTGTGGAAGATGCAATGATGAAATTAATTTGAATCGTCAATGTATTTTAAGCATATAAGCAATGTTCAGATGATGGTACTGTAGCACTGTTTAAAGTTTTTAATATTGTTGTTATTTACAATGGAAACTACTGTAAAAGAAGAAAATAAAGAGGGAAAAATACAAATGATTTTCTCTAATGACTTTTTGTGACATATACATTTCATGAACTACATATAAAATTATCTGTAAGCCATAATCAAAATCAAAATGATGTACATGCCTTTCAGAATTATGGTCCATCACAGTTCATTTTTTCAAATAACGGTCAACACATGTTATTTCAATTTACAGTAAAACTCTGTTAAATAATGATTAAAACATGATTTGAGTTTACAGTCAAAATATGCTTTATGAAGTAATGGTGTCAACATGTCATTTATATCTACATTCAAATCATGTTTAGTTAAACAACTGCTACACCATGTTTTTACATTTACAGTTAAAACATGTTTTATTAAATGAGGGTTTAAACATGTTACGTGAACTAACAGTCAAATAATGCCATTACATTTAATGGTCTATGCATGTATTTGCAATTATACAGACAAAATATGTTATTTCAGATTACGTTTTAAAAATTTTATAGTACTGTATGGTCAATGTTCTTTTTTCATGTTGCTGTGTAAACATGTTACTTCAGTTCATGGGGTTTTACCGTTATTTTCATCAATGGCAAACGTTTGGCACCCTGTGCTGCCATGCATTTGCTCGTTTTTTTATGTGTTTTTTTGTTATGTGCTTTAAGACAAATCATGTGCAAATTTATAAGTCCACACCATTGCTGAGTATTTCCGGTTACACTTTAGATTACAGAAAGTACTGCGTTATTAAAACAATTTTACAGTGTAAATTTCGGTAATTATAGTGTACCTATAAAGTACTTACATGTAAGTACAAGGGAACAAAATGTAAAGTTTGGGGAATAAGTAACCAGGAGAATTAAAAAACTATTTTAACTATTTTACAGTTTTGTAAGTATTATAGAATTAATAGGTACTTATTCTACTATTATGATACAACAATCTTACATTTGGGGGCAATTTAGCAAGAATATGCACTGCAAACCTTTTTGTAATAATGGTGTAACACACTGTATAGGCTTTTTAAAAATTACAGGGTACATATCTATGTTTTCTATGCAAACAGTTTTCTTCTTAACAAAAGTGTACTGAAAACATACTCGGTTACTAACGTAACCTTGGTTCCCTGAGAGTGGGAAAACTCCTTTTCTCGAGAATATTGAAGCCATTATTTTAAAACGCAGTGCAGCTGCACAGCGAGCACAGAGCAGAGCGTCTAGCTCTCTCATTGGCTGTGCTGCAGCAACTGCACGAACCTAAGCCATGAGGCGACTGAGACGCGCAAACCAATTGGGTCGCTTCGCACCCAGGGCGCGTCAGAACCCGCCAAAATGGGCGTGGCTTGTGCCTATATAAGCAGACCATTTCGCCATAGAATCAGGTTAAATCGACTGAAGCGACAGGACCTGAGCGAAGTGTAATAGCACGGCAGGCTACGCAAAATAAACATTAATTTGTAGGTTGAAAAATGATTAAATCTACAGGAATATATTTTAGTTTACGCAGTGACTACCAATAATAGTACTCTGAACATTCAATCAAAGGAGGTGTAAATGCCGAAGTTATTGTACGCCTGCTAGATGGCCCCGGTGCAGTCAAATCGAAATCTGATTGGCTGATTAAATCTGACTGATTATCTGATTGGTTAAAGCAACAGATTCATTGCCATTCATTTTAAGCTACAGGCGCCCACACTATTGATAGAGAGCCTAAGTCCCTTCCCTTCGCTTCCGGCTCTTGGGACCTTATTTCGGAAAAAAATATGAATGGTTGTCAATGGCGAGAGACAACTTATCTTTTTATTCCATCTGAACTGTGCCCTGAATTACACATATGATGTTTGTATATTTAAAAGATAATTATGAAAGTCCAGAAAGTCGCAGTTTGTCATTAAACAGAAGAGTAACATTTAGTTTTATGTGAAAATCACTCGATGAACTACATCTCTCGTCTCGCACTATGTACGTCACCGACATGGCTGTCACCTTAGCGCGTTTCATCTCGTTCTTCTAGAACGAGGAAAAAAGTATTAAAAAGGGTGAAAATCACTATAAATATATAGTGGGTATTCAATATATCAAATTAATAGTGGGATATTCAAATGAATTAACCAAGCATTAATACCATTGATCAGCCCTACCAAATGTGGATGTTTTTTTTTCCACTAAGAAACAAACATTGTTATGTTATTTGATTGATATTGTGAAGCTGCTTTGATGCAATTTATATTGTGAAAAGCGCTATATAAATACACTTGACTTGACCTGACACCTCGACACTTGGTCAGGTGGAACCGAGAATTGAACCACCAACCTTCCGGTTTGTAGACAACCCACATGAACCACTGAGCCACTGTCGCCGAGATGACAGCATTATAATTATAATTACCTCTGCCTGTGATTGTGGACAGGGAGAGTTTAAATGTAGCCATGCTGCAGCATTGGTCATTTTCGGCATGTGGGAGATCAGTTCAACCGATGTGGAGTGCCAGTGGAAGAAGCCTCAATCTTCCAAAATCATCCAGCCGGTGTCTGAGCTTTACCCACAGCGTGAGGCAACATACAACCCCCTGGCCAGAGACATCACCTCTGAGGATGTGGACTGGTTCAGGACTGCGTTGAGGGGCACACAGTGGGGCATGGCATGGCTGTTGTCACCTGAGCCAGAGCCACGGCCTCAACATCAGGTCAATCTCACTGTGCCGGAGCTGGTGATTGAGCATCGGGGTCGGGGCTTGAGACAATTCTTGCTTCAATGGGACTGACAAAGGACCAGCAAGCTGCCATCCAGACAGCAACCGTGAGACAGCGGCGAAATCCCCAGTGACAGTTGCACAGACAGGGTAGACTGACAGCTGGCAATTTTGGTGCAGTGCTGTTGTCACAGCGCTCATCGACTCCATGCCCATCCCTCATGAAAAGGGTGCTTGGGGGGAACAACCTGGATGGAGTGATGGCTGTCAACTGGGGTGTAGTGAACGAGGCTGAAGGGGTGAGAGCTTTTAAGCAGGCCTGTCAGCTGGAGGTGCTCGAATCTGGTCTCTTTGTGAGTGAGTCAGGTATCCTGGGAGCATCACCCGATGGACTTGTGGAGCCATCTGCCCTGCTGGAAGTTAAGTGTCCACACAGCCAGAGGAACATGACCATCAATGAGGGAGTCCAGATATCATCTTTCTGTCTACGTATGGAGGGTGGATCATACGTCTTGAAAGAGGATCACCCATACTGGCATCAGGTCCAAGGCCAGCTCTACATCACTAGCCGTGAGTTATGTTACTTTGTGGTGTGGACCACAAAGGAAGAAATCATCCTGTTCATCCTCAAAGACCCTGCCTGGTGTGGAAATCTCCTCCTCTTGGAGAACTTCTACACCCAATACATACTCTCAGTGTTATCCAGTAGTGAGGAGGACGTTAATGTGTAAATAGTTGGATTGTTTACAGAATCAGTTCTTTTTTTACAAGTTACAAGTTCTTTGGGAGACAATGGATCAGCGTTCCTGTCACGTTTCCTGTCAGTATCTGTTAAAAAAAACAGGGAAGCTAATGATCCATTACAAATTTTAAATCTTAGGATTTTAATAAACTTACTCATTTTTAAACAGAACATTATGAACAACAATTATGAATTACAACAATTATGTATTACAACATTATGAAAGAAAATCATACATACAAAGTAGACATTGTACAGATGATTTTTTAGTTATTGTACATTTTAGTTGATGATTGGAATTAGAACAAGAACAGATCAGCTAATCCACAACAAGGGTGCTGGCAATTTCTTTAATGAGTGGATTTTGCAAATTTACCAAGGCGCAACAGAGTTGCACCAGCACATTGGCAGAGTTCCGGAGGTGCGAAGGAATCAGGTCCAGAATCCTGAACTCCTTCAGCCTGGCATTCACCCTCTCGACATGTATGCGGTTCTTGGCAATGTCCTTCGTTGCCTTCACTTCACTCTCTGTGAACCTTCCCTTATTGTGGAAGGGTGGTATGTTCACTATGACACCTGCTGGCACAATGTCAGACATCAGGAACCCCTTATCTGCCAGTATGAGATCACCAGCAACTAGGTGCACCAGAATGCCAGACTGCTGCACAGTGAACTTGTCAGACCCAGAGCCTGGAAAGAGTTGGCTGCAAAAATGAATGACACCATTCGGGGTAACAGAGATCAGTACTTTGAATGAGTGCATCCAGGCATGCTCTCTTGATTTTTTTGGCGACTTGGCACAGTGGACATCATCGCCTGAAACAGCACCTTGTGGAGCAGATGAATCATGATGTTCACCACATTACTGACTGTTGCAGTACTGCACTGAAATAGCTGTGCAAGGTGCAGGTGTGGATAGTCCTGGCGGACTTTCATCAAGGCCATGAAACCTGCCCTTCCAGCAGGATACCCTCCACTTTCCATCCTGCAAAATACACAATGGAGCCCTCAAAGCGCTTCACCAATCCTGCCACCGTTTTAAACATGGACATATCTGGAAGCCCTGTTTCCATCCTTATAACCTCATCTGTCAGCCATGCTATAGAGTATCTGCCTGACCTTTTTATCTCAACAGGCTCAGACTCAACTGGCTCATCTTCACAACTGGGTCCAGACTGTTCACTCGAGGGTCCGGGTTCGGTGTCTGGGTCTGCAGGTCTAAGCACTTTGGCATAGCTGTGGTCGATGGATTTGCTTGTTGAGGGTAAACTGACTGTGCTAAATTTTGTCCATTTAAACAAACTTGGTCCTTTGTCTTTCCCATGAGGGAAATGGCAACTGCAAATTCTACTATTAGCATCTGGCTCCCTGTCTCCTCATCTGCAATGAGAAAATTATATAATGAATACTTAAAACCCCAGAGCCCACCTCCAGCTAGCCTGTTTATCCCGAGGTTTTCCCTCAGCCTGCCGTATCCAGATCTGATGAAGGACCTTCGCCTGGACCCGATGACACTGCAGTGCTGAAGTGCCAACTAGACTTTCCCTATGGAGGATCCCTTTCCCACTCTACAGATAAAGTTTGTTTTATTTGTCTCTTATGTCTGCTATATTGTTAAATTGCTATATTGCAATTATAAATTTACATTTAAAAAATATTAAATAACTCGTTTCATGAAATAAGATTTGTCATCCCAACCTGTTCAGAATTGTGAAAGGTTAGCAAATGTTAACATGATTGATAATGTCAATGTTGCAAACATATTTGTAAGTAGGGCTGTGCAATTAATCAAATTTCAGTTACGATTTTGGCTCCCAACGATCTCCAAAACAGTACAATCGAGTAAAAACGATTATTTTGCCATGTTTTGAAAGAACTCTTATTTTGTCTTGTGTTCTGAATGACACGCAGACATCCATCCCTCCCGAAGCCATAAACTCTCTCAGCCTTTACAGTGATAAATTGCAAGCACAATAAACTTCACAATAACTGGCTAATTTAACATAGAATGGAGTGAGACCATCTCAAGCTGTCACGATCTTTGTCTGCTCGATCACTGCAGCATGAGCACGTGACCTGATTTATAAATGACTTGACCAAAGTGTGGTCACACTAAATACTGATTAGATTTTTTTCCCATTCACTCACTTTGCAATTTGTTTGTTTATAATATATTAATACATCTACTTTTGACTTACAATGCTTAACCCGATAATCCTTTGATATTTTCTCTTACAGGAACTTCCCTTCCCCCCAATTCTTCAATAAACCTTTGATTGCATGTGTGGCCAGGCTGGTGGTGGCACTAAAAGAGGAATCACCACCAGAATCTAACTGTCCGACAACGCCACCTGGGGACTTCCACCCCAGGAAATGCTCTATTTCTGCTTTGACTAAACCTTTATGCAAAGGCTACACAGGTTTATTGAAGTAAGACAGAGACGTGGTTCCAAAAGAATAACTTATTTATTGATAATCGGTAACTGGAAGTGTCTGAAACGAGGATGGTCAATACTACAAATTAATAATCAAATTACAAGGGAATATAAAAGTTTATTACAAATTCAGCAAACAAGTAACTTATTTTATTTATAACAAAACACACTCCCGGTTATTACTGATTATTGAAATAAACAAAAAGACAGTGGGCCAGGGCCAGCTGTGGGGAGGCAATCTAACTAAGAGGGTGCTCCAGGGATGCGCCAACTTACCCACCACATGTGCCCACTGCAATCGATAGTCACCGCAAACCAGTTCACTGCAAATCGTGTCCCCAGTGCTATTAACAGTACAATCAGTGAAGGAACCCACACTAGCGTGCCTAGCCTCTTCCACAAGCTGACCACTAGAACCACTGAAAAGAACAAAACAAGTTAAATAAAACACAATAGATCAGTTGGTTATATCTAAAATACAAGCATAATCAACTAGGGGAGTGCCACCTGGAGGCACAAAAGCTGGGGTGTACCAGCAACAATTGTTACGATCCTAATTTAACAAAGGCAAAACAGCAGCTGACAACCTACAATTAAAAACACATGCATATTAGCAACAAATTAATAAACAACAGTTACCTCAGGTAGTTATCATACCCTACTTGTTACTCCTTAAACTTCCCATACCTTAACACAGTGTGTTCTGTAAGGAGCAATACATTACGCCACTCCAGACAGGAAACCTTGGTATCAGCCAAACCACATAAAACAAGCGGGCAGCAGACTGCTGCAAAACATAGAACCTCAGTCATTGGGAAAACCCAATAAAACATGAGACAGGTTTGTTTTACTCTCACCTACCTAAACGTCACAGAGGCAACCGACAGACAGGAAAAACAGCCAAGAGGCAGCCATGATACTACAGCTGCCTTAAATAAGCCCAGCTAATGAGGGGGGTTTGACCTGGGTGGAGCTATTTTGATGCTCTAGAGGAACATTCAAGAGCAAGGCTAAACACCTGTAAGTCTGCAAAGAACCACACACCACTACACATGGAATTCACATCTTCTGTGTAGTGCTTTTGGAACCTGTGTGCCTAATTGGGTACTTGCCCTAGCATTCTCAGGGTGGCGCAGCGTTAACTCTGGTTTAGCCCCTGTTACTGTTGTAGCCACATATTGACTGCTAAGTAATACACTTTAAACTTCATTGGACGTTGGAAACACAAATATTGGTTGTAGACTCAGAATTTTTCTTTATCTGTAATTACATACAAACAAGAGCATTGATGGGCAAGCAGGACACGCAGAACAGGGTGTGCCGATGGACCTGGGAAAAGAAGAATAAAGAACCATTATTCATGGTAGTCACGTGATCAGCTGGATAGGATAGCGGCATAGTTTGATTCTCCTCACCCAGAATTGTTCATTGGTCGGTAATTTTCCGTTGAAACATTTTATTTTTACTCCATTTGTAAATAACAATTACTCTTGGAACGAGATGGCTGAATCAAACAAAAAAATCTGCGTCTAATGCCTCGAAGAACAAAGGAAATCGGATTGATATGGAAGCCATTGCGGAATCAGTATTGGAGAGACAGCGCGACTATCTTGAATCACGTTTTGACCAACTTCAACAAATGGGAAAGGACACGGAAGGGAAATTGTGTGCTATTCAGACCCACTTGGTGACTTTGTCTGACAGCACTGGAACCATAAATGCGGACATGGGGAAAATACGATCGCATGTCAAGGGCAACTCAAAGTTACTAGCCACTCAAGACGCAATGTTACAACAGATGCAGCTTAAGATGGCGGACATGGAGGACAGGAGTCGACGGTGTAACATTCGAATCACGGGCTTGACGGAGGGTTTGGAAGGCTCTAGTGCAGTGCAATACCTGACGCAATCGCTCCCAAAGTGGTTTCCCTCCCTCGGTAGCCTCCGGGGTGAAATAATGCACACACATCGGGTGTATAATGACAACAAGAATCGAGCGAACGCCCGCACAATGATTGTCAATGTTCTTCGATTTACCACCTGTCAAGAAATTCTTCGAGCTGCCAGGAAAAACCCTCTCACTATTGATGGTCGGAGGGTGAGATTTTTACCTGACTACAGCAGTTACACCCTTAAACGCCGTCTAGCCTTCTCTCAAGCAATGGATAACGCCAGAGCCAAAGGCGTAGAGTTCTACCTTCTCCACCCTGCTGTTTTGAAGATCAAGGTAAGTGGTCGAGTGGAGTCGTTCCAGTCTCCGACAGATGCTGAGGATTTTATCCACACATTACCGGCAGTGCTCCCCCTTCCCTCGAATTCAGACGATGTCCTGGTGGAAACTGAAAGCACGAACACTGAATCGGGCGAGTAGGTTGTTCAAGCTGGACTCTGGTCGGCATCCGTATTGTTGTTTAACTTCTTGGGCCATTACACAAACGCAGAAACGATGATATTGATCGTTTAAAAATCTATTGAAGTAGTTCGATAAGTGGCCTAATAACTCAAGTTTCATTTTGTGTTTACTCTATTTATTTTTAAATATAGGCTTACTTAAGTTAGATGCTCTAATTTATATCCCGCGGACTAAGGAGTTTTGCAGATACAATTCTGCGATCAAGAATTTATTTTATTTTATTTTTATTGCATTGTAGATATGTTGCTAATATGTAGGCCTACAATCTAAGTATTGGCTTACCTGTTAACAGTTGTTAGTTCCGGTAGGCCTAAGGTTATTGTAATATGTAACTTAACCTATTTTTGTACTATTGCACTGTGTTCGAGAATACATTTTGGTATTTTCAACGGTTCTTTAATGATTACACAATTCTGGGTTGAATTATCTTTGCTGCCCCGTACCCATAAATGGTCACGGATCAATACGATCTGTATGTGCTTTTTATTTACCTTTTTGTTTTTATATTAATCTATTTCTTTTCTCTGTTTTTGTTGTTGATATATTTGTGTTATAGGGGAAACTCGTTGGATTTTTTAATATCGTATTTTGGGGTATATTTATTGTGCTTGGCAACGTCTGGTGAGGAAGCCTTGATTGCCATTTCAGTGAGTGCAGCTTTTGGCAAAATAAAATTTATATTTAGATTGCCAGTAGCTGTTGTGAGAACTGTACACGATGATCATGGGTGAATTATCTATTCTAGTTTGGAATTGCAATGGCCTGAATGCACCACATAAATGGAACAGTGTCTTGACCTTGCTCCGGCAAAAGAAAATTAATCTTGCACTTTTACAAGAAACTCATTTGTTGAATAAGGATTCTGGTCGCATCGCTAATAAATATTATCATACTATTGCCTCCTCTACGGCTAGTACGAAAAACAAAGGGGTATCTATTGTTTGCAGGCATAATCTCAAAATTAAGGTGTTGGACTTATGGGCGGATGATGCAGGAAGAATTGCCATTGCGAAAGTGGAACTGTATCACAAAAAAGATTGCTCTTATATCTATCTATGCACCGAATATATTTGATAATTGCTTTTATGATACATTAACACAAAGGATGTTAGATTTGACTGATTATTCACTCATAATAGGAGCAGATATGAATGCAGTATGGGATGTTAATATCGATCGGTCAAATTCGACTGTTTCCAGAGACCAGGAATTGTCCACTGCAGCTTTACAATTGTGGGCTAAGAGTTTGGGGCTTGTAGATGTATGGCGGTCTCTCATCAAGAGACTATACTTTTTTCTCTTCCAGACATAAAACGTTTTCAAGGATAGATTTTCTGTTTTCATCTCCTACACTTTTCCAGAAAGTAGATCATGCTGTGTTATTGCCAATAGCCCTCTCGGACCACAAAGGAATATGGTGCTGCGCTACTTTGGACTGTTTATCCAAGCGAGCCACTAGGTGGCACTTAAATACTTCCTTATTGGTGAATGATGAATATAAAAAACAATTCCAATTATCAATTAGCGGATTTAATTAATTTTAATTTAGGTTCCGTTGATGACCCCAGAATATTATGGCAACCTGTTCTGTTCCAATACTCGCAAAGCCAGATCTGCCAAATTGCAAGCTCTTGAAGCAGACTTTGTTAGACTGGATTCCACTTTACAGAGCAATTACTCTTCACAGATAGCAGTGGAACGGGACCTTGTTAAGAAAGAAAGAAATAATATTCTGAAACAACGTTCAGAATTTTTAATCCATAGAACTAGACATGGGTCTAGACGTAGTCATCTTTTGGCTCTGAAAATTAGATCAAATGAACATTTTGCCAATATTTCCTCCATCAAATCCTCAGCGGGCTTTATCACAACTGAACCCAAACAAATTAACGAGACGTTTCGTGTCTTCTATTCCAATTTGTACAAATCCGAGTCTCAGCCAAGTTAGATGTAATGATTTTCTTAAAAAGTTACATTTACCACAGCTGGCAACACATGCTTCCATTCTACTTGATAGCTACATTTTTTTGGAAGAATTGAAGGAGGCTGCCCTTGCTATGCAAAGGAACAAATCACCTGGTTTGGATGCTCTTTTTGCTCTCTCCCATGAACCTCTTGCCCAGATGATTCGGCAATCTGCTGAGGTAAAACCTATTTCCATTCACAATACTTTACATCATGTAGCACTATATGCAGATAATGTTCTGGTTTTCATGGAAAATCCAGTACAGTCTGTTTCTAGCTTGCTGTCTATTTGTGAAGAGTTTGGCCATTTATCTGGTTTCAAGGTTAACTGGTCTAAATCTGCCCTTTTACCTTTAAATGAGTCTGCTAAAATATTGAAGTACCCACCCATTATTGCTGTTGTTCAGCATTTTAAGTATCTTGGGATACAGGCAAGGATATCAAGAGAGATTTGGACAGTTGGATCAATCTGCCCAACTCTCTGCAGGCCTGAATCTCTATTGTAAAAATGAATATTTTGCCTCGACTGAATTTTTTTAGTTCTATGATTCCCCTCTCCCCTGCTGTCAACTTCTGGAACAAAATCCATGGTAAAATCTCCCAATTCATCTGGAATAGAAAAAGACCACGTTTAAAACTAGCTACTTTACAGAGGAAGAGGGTAGATGGGGGGTTGGCAGTGCCTGTTTGTAGGCTTTATTTTTGGTCTTTTGTACCCTGGCCTCTGTTTGTATGGTTTAACCCTTATACCCCTGTCTCTTGGCGCAAGATAGAAGAACATATTGTGCGTCCATGGAATCTGGAAGACGTTCTTTCTCTGATGTATCAAATAAGCAATGTCGGCTTCGCTTTGGTCCCATAGTTTCCCATCTTATCCAAACCTGGAGGTTAGTTGAATCTAGATGCAAGGTCTCCTGCAAGTGGCATACACAATCTTCCATATTTAATAATAAAGAATTGACAATTGGAGGCAGACCCATTCCTCCTTCGCATTGGAGTAGGAGTGGTATTCGCCATTTGAAAGACATTTATAATAATTCTGGCTTGTGCTCTTTCCAAGACATTGCAAACTCGTTCAATTTACCATTATCCTCATTTTTCTTTTATCTACAGCTTAGATCAGCCCTCAAAGCGTATGGTGTTCCTTGGCAGCAACCTTTGCTTGTACACCCATTGTATAAGTTGATTATTGCTCAAGGGAATAATAGGGGCTTGGTGTCCATATTAAATAACTTTATATTGGAGGCCTCTTATGTAAAACTGCCTCTAGATAGGCTGTGGAGACGGGACTGCCCCGAGTTTGGATCCAGAATTTAATTGGGATGATGTTTGGGTAAATATAAAGGAGGCCTCTCGTAATCCTGACCACCAACAGATACACTTCAACTTTGTATACAGAACGTATTTAACACCTCGCAAACTCCATTTAATGAAGAGATTAACTGATACAACATGTACCCAATGCGTTCTAAAGGTTCCAGGCACTTTCTTACATAGGATGTGGGAGTGTCCACCTGTTGCTCAATTTTGGACTCAGGTGGCATCCAGAGTATCTGATCTGGTTTCAGCAACGATACCTGTAACGGTGCCTGTCTTGTTACTGAATAACCTAACAATGTTAAACCTGAATAATCAGCATAAGCGCACAGTACTAGCTGGCCTCACAGTTGCTAAAAAGATGATTGCATTGAGATGATATCTTTTCTTTACCTGACTTAATTCAAGTTGGTTTATTCTGTGTAATCGTTAATTCAAGCTACTTAAATTGAGTTATTACCCTTGGTTTTTTTTTGTTTTTTTTAGGGGGGGGGGGGTGTTTTATATTTACGTATATTATACATATTTTCTTTTGACTGCTTGTTGTGATTTGAAAATGCTTAATATGTTGTTGTTCTTTTTCCTTCAATAAACATTTGATCACAAAAAAGAACCATTTTTTACACGATTTCAAAACAAGAAGCCACTCTTACACTTTTTGTAAGTGTGTAAAGATGGTTTCAGATGACTGTGTGAATGTGTGACATTACATGTGTCTATATGTGGGGTGATGTTTGTGTGTCAGCAGATTTACACATTAGGTTAAATAAAGGACCAAAAAAGTAACCACAGGGTAATAAAATAAAGTAAAATACACTTACAAGTCAATGATTTAGGTTAAATCCACATCAAAAGCCAAAACACTTAAATTACGAACATAGCAGGATAATACAATTAAGATGCCGGGAAGGCCAATGTCAAAAGGTGAGTTTTGAGCCTGGCTTTGAAAATCACAATTGAAGGGGCACAGTCAAGGACCAAAAACAGTGAGGCAAGAGGACACAGGAGACGTTTAAAAAAAAAAAGGGGTTTATTACCCAAAATGTTGGAAAATTACATAAAGGCCAAATTTAATAACTAGGCCTTAAAAGAGGTCAGCAAAAAAGTAACGAAATATAAGTTAATACATAGACCTGTAACAAAGTTAACTAAACTAAAAAACTGACCTTCTCACACAGACACATAAAGGAGCTTATATAACAGCTTGACAAAACCAAATAACATAGAAGGGGTAAACAACTAACAGTTGAGAACTCAAGAGCTAACTAAGGACAAAATCCCCTGGCGCATGGTGAGACATGGTATGGCCTAATGAGCTGATTCCCGGATATAGGTCTCCTCAGCCCTTAGCCACTCCTTTTGCCCAACCAGGAAGGGACCGCCCCCTAACAGGTCCAGGTAACTCAACACAAAGAAACATGTGATTAGTGCACTACCTGTAAATCAATATAAAAGGTAAAGCAAAATAAACCAAATCAAAAAACTGTATTTTGTTTGTTATTTAAATATCATAGTTTAGCTGACTATAAATAATAATCAGTGCAACAAACTAAAGAGATAAGATAAAATGACGGTAATCAAATGTTTGGAACTGAGGTGAGCCATCACCGTAGCCATCACAGGCACTTCTGATGTTAGATGGCAGTCGGTTCCACAGCTGAGGGCCAGCAACAGAGAAGGCTCTGTTGCCTTTTTGCTTAAGCCGGGACCGTGGGACCTGGAGGAGGCCTTGACTGGAGGATCTGAGGGACCTGAGAGCTACAAGAGGATGAATGATATCTGTTATGTGGCTAGGGGCCAGGGCGTTATGAGGTTTAAAGACCATCAACAGTATTTTAAATTGTAACCTAGACTGGACTGGAAGCCATTGCAGGAGGATAGGACAGGTGTAATGTGTTCACATTTTTTTGTGTTCGTAAGCAGCCTAGCCGCTGCATTTTGAAACACTGCTGTGGCAGTACTCTTCAAAGGGTTCACTAACGTTAAATAATTACCAAACTCTTCCTAACTTCATGACTAATGTTACTCTCTTACTGTTAAAAATTGTGAGTAATGAAAATGACATGGCTAAGTTAACGCGGTAATCCTAGCTAACGTTCATTGCTTGCTATTAGCTAGATAACTTAGCTAAGTTATGTTCCACGCAGATATGTATCTCACCTGATGTGTTTAATCCAACGACTCCTGGTCCTTTCATCACCCGGGAAGCGAAACAACGAGCAAGATCCGTTGCTCGTATGTTTGCAATCTGGTACAAAACAATCAGGCATGACGGCGTAACGTTACGATTATAACGTACAACTATAGAAAAAATGACAGACGTTAGCTTTAGTAAAGTTAGCTTCATTCATTGAGAGAAAAGGTATGACGTCACATGTGCGCCTTTTCGGTTTGTAGTCTTTGTAATTGTGTATTTTCACAGTCTTATACCTCAACAGTTTTACATCAAACTGCGACTTTCTTGACTTTAAAATGTATCTTTTAAATTGACAAACATCATATGTGTAATTCAGGGCACAATTTGAACGGGATTAAAATATTTGTTGTCTCTCGCAATTGACTACCATACAATATTTTTACAAAATAAGGTCCCATGGTGGTCAACCAGAAGGGGAGGGACTTAGGCTCTCTATTCTGAAGGCAGATTTCTTTGACCCTGGCAACACATGATGGCTGAAATATGATTGGATAAAAGCTCTAATATAAACAAACTACTAGAAGCAGCGCAACCAAGAGAAAAGCTAAGAAATTAAGAGAATGGACTATTGGGAATAATTTAATACTCCTTCATGGAAAAAAAAATATATTACAGTGCAGCAGTCTCACTTCCTACTCGTCAAATGTCTGACGCATGGTCAAGGACCACTGGCGTCAAGTTTCAACGAAAAAGGTATACTCTACACATTGTTTTTCGACGCGGAGGTCTGTCAGATAGACATTCATGTTAATCCCTCATCGTCGAATATAGACGAAAGGAAATCAACTGTCCTTCAACGGTGATGCAGACGCTGATGCCGTGACTGCCTCCTTAAAACATGGTAAACCAAAGACAGTCTCAAAAACGCAGTTTGAAATCGCTGGTGTTTTAGACGTCACAAACTACCTTGTAACCAATCAAGTCATAGTGCAGGCGGGCTTTAGCATATCAATAACAGCGAATTAGCAGGGGAGTCGCCAGAGATGCCAGTTTATGAAAAATCGGGTAGATTTAGCAATATAGCAGGTGTATGATGTATATTACGATGTTATGATGAACTATATGCCTTTCTCCACTGACGTTCTGAGTTGTTCAAAGCATTTCTGATGATTGTTAAAAGGAAGCTGTCAGACTCAGGTCTGGCGAACGGGTACATGGTTGTTCACATCTGTAGTTCGGTTTATTTGGTCTGGACCAAGGGCGAAAAATTATACTTTGAAGCATTTTCAGAGGTTTTGGTTCGTTTTCACACCACACTGATTGCTCTGATCCGAATAAGTTGATTAGTTGATGAAACAAACCAAAATGGAGTCATGTGACAAGATCCACATCACTCGTTGGCCAGATGTGTCTTGAACATATTTCCACAACTGCACTTCGATTGGTCAGAAGAATTAACGTGTGGGAAAATTCCAACAGAACTCCCGGAAGTAAACAAAGAGGAGGAAAATCCGGCAGACATGCGGAGAATTCGCTGACATAGGCTATGTTCAGAATCAGCACAAGCTTTATCCTTTCGCAAATCCCCTCATAAACAACAAAGTCAAGACACGATATAAATAAGAGATTCACTGTGCAGTGCGACCAACTTCAGTCTTTATGATGAGAGTTTTAGTGAGAGTGCAGAACGCAGTAAGTCATGGCTTAAAGGGAGCGCTATTGACAATCTAAATAATAGTTTTGTTTGACTACGGCAGCTGGTTTAGTCCAAAAATGCGCAGTTCTTTGGCAATTGGGTCGGTTCGAGGTCGGATCACATTCTCACCACAAACGAACCGCTCCAGAGTTCATTTGAAAGCGTACGCTTGCTTGGTCCGCTTTTGGTGCGCACCCGAGTGCGATTGCTGCTTTCACACCTGCCCAAACGAACCGCACCAAGGGGGAAAACAAACTCTAGTGCGATTCAACCGAACTAAATGAGGCAGGTGTGAAAGCACCCAAATATTCCTTACTCTATTTATTAACATCTCAAAGAAATTAGAAATCAGTTCCTCTTAGTTTAAGCAGTACATATTTGGCATTGATATTTTGCATTGGTTACACCCATCAATTACAACAACTCACAAAACATTTGTTGTTACTTGTAAATGTGAAAAGTTAAAAAAAATATATATTTAACTTGTAAAAAAAAATGGAGGAGCACTTTCAAATGATCTACCAGCACAAGAGGAGGCATATATAGCCAACTCACCTATATTCCTCGACAGTTTTTTCTGCAGTTTTTTGGGCCATACCAAACTGAGATTATGTCCGGGATCGAACTCTTCCTGTCTGATGACGAGTCTTGTTTTTTTTCCTGGATCCTCCACCGCCCCTAGGACTATTCCTTCTCTGCCTGACAATGTTGCCAACCCCCCGGCTTCATCAATTGCTGGGAAAGAGTTAATTCTGACGTTCAGTTTTCCAGAAAGATGAATAAAGCTCAGCTGAATGACCTATATCCCTCTCCTAGATCCACTCCAGCCCCCAAGGTAGTACACCAATATAGCGCACGGGCAAAGCCCCTTGGGCACCGAACTCGCATAGATTGGTGCAGGTTTGACCTCACTTTGTAGGCCAACCGGCAGTTAGCATAACGCTGGTTCCCCCGAAAAACCCCAAGGGCTTTTGGATTACCGCTTTCTGAGTCTAAACGGCAAGTTGATTGCGGCGAATTTTCAGTCACTCTCAAAAATACAGCTAATAACTAGGGATGTCCCATGCAGATCTCAAGGATCGGGATCAGGGCCGATTAAGCATGTTTTCAACTGATCGGTAGCCCCATCCTTTATGCAAGTGGGTTTGCCAACCGGCGACCATGCACCATTAAAAGGAAAATAATAACTTGACACACTCAAATGTGTGTGTGTGTGACCAATGAGGTCTTTTGAGAAGCTTCTGTGTTTAACATATTTGATGCCCACTTTTGTAAAGAATCACTCAAAAGTAATTTATATACTGTTTTTATCTGTCATCAGACTATCTGAGACGTCGTTGCCATAACTCTGTGGGTTGCACCTTGCTTCGGACTTGACTGACAGACTGAGCATCATCCTTTCTAACCTTAAATCCACTTTTTTCCCTTTATGTTGCAATTATTCTGCTAATTGTACATAAAAAATGTTTATATTATTAGTCCCATATTCATAATTGTGACCTCACAGTCAGTTTACAATGTCTACAACCATTGTAGCACGTTTACTTCTACTAATGTCTTTACACAGTGTGTCCTAGCCTATATGAAGACCTCCGATCCAAAAACCTCAAAAAGCCCCCTCTGTCAAAATAAATAATAATATTGAGTGAATGCTCTTGGCACATAGTACGTTCGTCAAATAGCCTACTTTCACTTTAAACTCACTAAATCCCAGCCTAAGCCCATTCAGAAATGCCGGTACTTGGGTAGTAGTAAACCCTTTATTGTCACTTAGTCACAAGTACCAGCGAAATTAGCCATCAACCTGTCCATATAAACATACAATATGACAACTGGGTAGACAGGGCAGGAAGACAGGGAATTAAATACAGCATGTCATGAGGAGAGGTGAGGAGAAAAAAATAAGCAACCCCCAGACTATGCTCCTGTAGGGAGTACAGTGTGAGAACAGAAAAAAGAAAAAAAAAAACACCTCAGCAACATTAGCACATAGTCAGTACACTCTACAACATGAACAAGACTTGCAACAGGGGTGGGGGAGTGGGGGATGGAGGTATAGCCCAGTACAGGCAAGCTGCCATCCGGACCTGCAGCCATTTCGGCGCTGGTCACAGACCCGCCTTTCAGATTGGTGGTACAAAGCGTTGAAGGTGAGGGATGTGGTCTGGGGTGTGTATATCTGTATATATGTAAGAGTTCATGTGTGTGTAGGCCTGGAGAGTTGCTAAGCCAGCACCATAATCTAGGTGCCTCAGTCCGCAGGATTGACATAGCGATACACAGCAAGTTGCCATGGAGATAACCTTGATCAGGTCCTAGAAAGGGATGTTCTGTGTTCATTCTGACGCCGGTGAACCCAAGGTGCTTCGTACCTTGCCAGTGCTATGGTGTAATAAACTTCATTTTTGAGAGCTTCGACGTCCACTTAATTTTTTGGTCTGTCAAAATGAATACGTTAACGTATGCAATATTTTTTTTTTCAGTTTTACTTGTTAAAAATATTTAACGCAACATCTGTTTTTTTCCATCCTTTGGCTGCGGTAGGCTATATGATCACGCTATAATTCATTCAAGTGCTATTAAATTATTCAAGCTAGATTAGATGCAAAAGAACTGAAATCTATACCGTGCTGTCTGTGAAGCATCTCTCTGTGAACAAAAACCCAGAACGCGCACACAAATGTATATCTGTCTGTTACGAGTGTGAGACACTTGGCTTTTATGAGATCTCTCGGCTCGATTTTCTCACAAATGTGTCCAGGCAGATTTTCTCACAAATGCAGATGAGCAACTTCCTCTTCTAAAACAGTAGATGGCGCTAAAAAAGGGGATTAATTTAGCGCTAGTCTCCCGGGAGAAGCACTGATTACTTGCCTTTGCCTTTTGGCTGCTAAAATGAAGTTGACGATCACCATCTCCGTAGTGAACGTGCCCATAGAGAGAAATGCACATAATGGATTACATTTTACATTATATTTCTTTTCGTTTTGAATTGTTTTGAACTCTATGTCATGATTATAATTTGTCTGCTATATTTGCTTCTTATTTATTAAATCTATGTAATTGGTTGATGAAATAATTATTCAAATTAGAATACAATTTATACAAACCGAAATTCACTTTAAAGAAAGACTTTCTACAAAACAAAACTTAATGAAGTGGTCAAAATCATGTCTGACCCACCTCATGTCTCCCTATGTTGTGCATACTCATGCTGTTCACTTTTCCTAATGAAAAAAATGAAAAAAAAAAACATCATAATTTTTTAACAAATATGAAACTAAATGGTCTTATTTAATGGCTACAACACATTTAGGCATACAGACTCTATATTTGTACAAATTGCTGCACATTCATTTAATTCTGAATTTTGCACACATAAGTTGAAAGGCATTTGTTGCATAGTTAAACATATCTGCAATTAATCAAGTTCACAGATAATTGTGTTTACATTTATTAATCATTATGATATTAAAATTATAATAAAGTAGGCTATACTATGTACAAAAAATCAGATGAGCCCAGAATCGTTAAGCATTTTCCTCCCATAGAAAACTAAGAACGCTTAATTTGGCTTAATCCAGATTAGAATGTCCCCTTATTATGTCGAACGAGTTATGTCGAAATAACGAGATATTATGTCGAAATAACAGATATTATGTCGAAATAATGACTTAATATCTCGACATAACAAGATCAATTTTCTTTTTTTTTTCTTCACCATGCGGCTCAGGGCTTCCTTGAGTAGGCTATAGCCTGAAAATAATTGCTTCCTGAAATTGTTTTTGGGGGTGCTATCGGGGTGCTTTGGTCTTTCTTTGGGGTGCTGAAGCACCTGCTAGCCCCTCCCTAGCGCCGCCCACTGTATCTATAATAAACATTTTGAGGTTTTCTTTTGCAAAATGTTTATTACGAGGCCATGGGTCTGTTTGTTTAACATTCTTGAGGACAAAATGCCACATGAAAAACAGGTAGGCTAATTAGATCTGTGATTTTTACACAGATATGAGACAACTTATGAGAACGACAGAAATAAACTCGTTCAGTGTAGACCTAATCACTAATTTAGTCATTTCGCACGGGTCCAATGTAGAAAAAAATGTAAAAAAGCAATGGTAACACGGACATATAGGTGCAACGTTACTTATAGTCAACAGAATGTGTTAAAGCGTCCATCCGAATGAAGTGAAGCCAAAGCAACATATAATGGCAGAGCTTTCAGCTTAGATTCCCCTATCCTAGAGAGAGTGAAGGAGAAGGGTCTGGAGTGAAGTGCTACTAAGTGCTAATGTGGGTTTATGTCTAGATATGTAATAAACATTTAGCAAAGGAAAACCTCAAGAAAATTATTATAGATAAAGTAAGACAGAAACTCACCTGTTCACCGCACATTTTCCTCAGCTGTAGGCAAAGGTAAGCGCGTTTCAAATCAGTGCTTCTCCCGGGAGACTAGTGCTAAATTAATCCCCTATTTTAGCGCTATCTACTGTCTTAGAAGAGGAAGTTTCTCAACTGAATTTTTGAGAAAATCTGCCTGGACGCATATGTGAGAAAATCTGCCTGGACACATTTGTGAGAAAATCGAGCCAACAGATCTCATAAAAAAGCCAAGTGTCTCACAATCGTAACAGACAGATCTGCTTTTGTGTGCACTAGATTTGGTATTTGTTCAAAGGTTATATACAATGATGGTTTGTATTCATTTGTGAAATAAATTAGGCTCATTTTTTATATTTGTAAATGTAACCCTGTCAATTTTGCCCCAATTAAGTCCTGAAATTATCTTTAATGCAAACACTTACAACTAGAGTAAAGTGCAATATCTAGTTCGCCACTAGGTGGCAGTGCACAGTGAATCGTTCTTCTTCTGCGGGTTTTCTAGATTCGTTTTTGCTTAGAAGAAGGCCTGGAAAAACAGGAGCCAGAGCAGAAGTAAACATTAAGATTTAAATCGATTTAGAAACGAAATACATCCTCGAGGTTGAACTACATTGGAGAATAGATGACCCCTGTTGTAAAAAAGTTATCTCGGTGAGTGAAAACTATCAGTCTGTGTTGATTAGCTTGAAACTAAATTGGTGAAATGACTAAAAAGGTTTACATTTCAACGTTACAGTGGATTAACCAAAAACCAGTCTGGCTATCTACAATAGCTGTGGATGTTACATCACAGGTACATTTTTGTTGTATATTCTAATGTTTGTACAATGGGAAAATGCATTTTGAAAGGAAATAATTGTGTTTGAGCCAAGTATGTCAATTTTTAGTTACTATGCTATACTGTACTGTACTGGTTGTTCAATTCCATTTTATTGATTTTTATTTTGAGCTGTATTATTGAACATATGGACTTCTAAATGATGGGAAGTTGGAAAAAAGGACATTTAGTTGAACATTAGTTAATTTCTGCACATTTTTTGTGTAGACTGGTTTTTTGTTAGGCTTCTTCTGGTCCGGGATCCCTGGTGTGTTTTCCACCGAAGCTGGATTCCTTTCTGTCCGCCCTGGTGCCTGGGTTTCTGGTCCACTGCCTCAACGAACAGCGCTGCAACGATTCCAATTGGGTGGTTTGATATGGACGCTAAGTATTGAAGGGGTGGTTGGACAGTTAAAACATTCGAGTGCACTCAAGGGTAACTAATTTTTTCCTTGATTTTTTTTTTGTTTTTTTTGTTTTTGTTTTTTGTTTCATGAGATCTCAAAAGTTGTGGTGGATCTGTTAACATCAATGGTATTAATGCTGTGTAAGCTGAACTGAATATTGAATTTTTGAATAAGAAAAATTATTTAAATAAGAATTACATTCAATATTTAATCTATTGTCCTGTGCTTCCTTTGGAGTGGAATATTGAGTCTTTTGACTATATAATTCGTACATAACCAACCTCCTCATTGAATCTAGATTTAGATAACTCCTATAGTGGGTGTTTATCCTGCCTATACGCAGTACTACCACCGGAGGGTTACATAAAACACAATATTTGTTACTCGAATTGACCTTTGTATTTGAACATTGCTTTCTGTTTGTTTGCGAGTCGAGTTTTCCTTTGCAAAGCAGATCGAGTTTGAGCCCCTGAGAAACTCTCGGCACATCCCTGTATACATTTGACTGATTTTAATAACTTTAATGCACTTAAACTGTGCACTAAGAAAATACAAGTATCGGATCGGGACTGGCAGATAGCCTCCTCAATATTCACTGACTCGGATTGGGACACAAAAAACCTGATTGGGACATACTAATAACCCATCTTTCGTCCATATCCTCACTGAGTTCTCCATCACTTTCAGCTGGTACAGAGCTTCTATGCTCTATATGCTAAGCATTCATCCATAAACGGCGAGAGCTGAATGACTACCTGGCTATAATCCCTCCTTGCCCGGAATCATCTCAAGCAATCCACAAGCAATCTCATCTCAAGCTATCCCCACGGGCCACAACTGCATGTATTCCTTCGTCAACAACAGGAGACTACCAAGAAACTACCAAGGTCACAAAACTGATTCTGAAATTAAGACTAAAACTATTGGCTCAAAAAACATTTTCGTAAACTGAAATAAAATAAATGAAAAATGAAAAATGAAAAACTAAAACTAAACGAAACTAACAACCGTAACTGAAAAACGAAGTTAAATAAAATAATGATTATGATTAATGACCAAATAATGAATTTCGTAATTAATAAACTTTGCCTTTCAGACGAGGCTTGTGTTTATAACAGTTATCTTGGGGGATGGACTAGTAAAGGACTTAAAGGAATGTAATTGATACTATTTCAACTTACTGATTCACTCATTCCAAGACGTTGTCTTTGAAACCCGCCTCGTATGCTTACCTGCTACTTCGGAACCTTCAACCTGCTACCCGGATCTCCAATCTCCATTCTGCCAACCTTCTTCAGCCTGCCTGTTTGCATCAGCCCGAACTCCATCCACATTTCTACAACAGATAAGAGACTTTGTCAGAACCCTTCATTCGTTGATTCATTTCAACTTACCTGCCGTGTCTGTTAAGTGTGCATAATAAACATCACAGAAAGCTGTATCTGTATGTATTGTTCTGTTTCATGTTAGAAGATCTGACCAACATGCAAGAACCAACAGATCACGGCGAAGAGGGAGCTTCAGCCCCGATCGCGGATGTCGTACAAAACAATCGTGCTATTCCACCACCCGCCATCATTCCTTCTGCATCTGCCTCTGTCAGTCCCATGGCCCGTCCAGCGCCCTACTCTGGCGAGGAGGAGGAGTGCAGCGGATTTCTCCTGCAGTGCGAGCTCTATATGGAGATGAATGCTTCACAGTTTGTCTCAGAAAGAGCGAAGGTCGCTTTTTTCATTTCTCTCCTCACCGGACGAGCCCTGCTCTGGGCCCGGGCGCTTTGGGATGCAAAAGGTACTGTAACCCAAACACTCAATTTCGTCAGTCACTTCCGTGAAGTATTTGCACCAGTTTCTAATCCCCTGTCTATTCATGACCAATTATTTCGTTTACAACAAGGAAAATCATCAGTTTCTTCATATGCATTGCAATTCCGTACCCTGGCAGCTTCCAGCGGATGGAACGAGACGGCCTTAATTACCGCTTACCGTCAGGGTTTAGAGCCAGAGATTCGTTTACAGCTTACCATTCACGATGACGTCATTGGGTTAGAAAGTCTCATCCAACGTTTGTTGTGGAAATAATTCTATTCGAAAAGTTAGGAGGAAGGACACAAGTGGAAACCTCTGAAAAGTCAAAGTATCAAGTTTTTATTTCTTGCAAGGAATAAAATTGGCAGTTCTCATACAGACAGCATCTACATGAGAAGGGCAAAGCGCGGATCCCTTTCACCCCGTTATATACCCTAACACATCCTGTGTAGAAGCTGCATCTGTTCCAATAATGCCCTTAAAAGGAAACCAAGGTTTTGCAAACCCCTTGGTCTCACAGAAATTTGTTCAAGCTCTTGGTCTCACATAAATTCGCCTAGACAGCACTATGACATCTCCGTCCAGATTTCCTGTTTTTGAAATACTGCTCAGTTCCTAATTTTTTTTTAGCTATTACTCAACTTCATATTTCTGGTTTGATTGAAAGAAAAACTGCACACACGTATACATTTTTCACTTGAAGCAGATCATAGGTCACTTGAAGTACATGTTGTTCCTTTTTTGTTACTTGGTCCTCTGTGACCTAGAACATCTTGTTCCAGAAAGCTTATTCTAACTTATGCATTTCTAACAGCTTGGTTATATTTTTAATAATGTCCCTCAGCTTATATGAACATCTTCCTTTAAATGCTTATTAGTACATAAATCCTCAATGTTAATGAAAGTTGCATATATCTAAAAGATAAAAGAGCATGTCTAAAAGTAGAAAACACATCTAAATGTAAAATTTCCATTACACGTTCCATCCGTATGGACCAACGCCGCACTGCTTGTCGTCTCGATCACCCTGCACTGTCTCCTCCTCGTCCACCAACCCCTGTCAGCCCTTCTGCTGAACGCCAACGTCGTATCAACAATAACTTGTGTCTCTACTGTGGATTCGTCAGTCATCTGCTCTTATCCTGTCCAGTACGTCCCCCACAACCGGCGGTGAGTACGGTACACCTTCATTCACCTATTTCACAAATGAAATATACTCCGTTGCAGATCTCTTACCTTCAACGATCTTTCAGCGCAAGCGTTAATCGACTCTGGTTCCGCTGGAAATTTCATCTCACTTTCCACTCTACAAAAACTTCAAACCCGCCGAAGACTCATCCCTCAGGTGCTCCATGTTCAATCCATCCTAGGTAAACCGCTCGGCCGTGGGCGGATATGTCACAGTAGTCCCACCATCACCATGAAGATCGGTTGTCTACATAAAGAGGACTTGTCATTTCTGGTGCTGGAGGGTTCTACTGCAGATGTCATCCTGGGACGCCCGTGGCTGGAACTCCACTCTCCTAACATCTGCTGGTCTACGGGAGAAGTTCGTCAATGGGGAAGTGAATGCTTCACACACTGTCTGTCTCCGGTCAAAAAGATTACTCGCACGTCTTCATCCACTGTCCGTGAAGTCACCCTATGTTCTACCACTGTCGAAAGTCCAGCCACCAGCGAACATCATGAAGTTCCTACCATCTATCGGACGTTCCAGGATGTTTTCAACAAACAGCTAGCTACCAAACTTCCATCTCATCGGCCATGGGAATGTGCGATTGACCTGCTGCCTGGGGCAGTTCTACCGCGTGATAAGATCTATCCACTGTCCATCCCAGCTTCGCGAATTTCTACCGAAGATTCATACAAGGTTTCAGTCAGATCAGTGCACCCATCACTTCTCTTTTGAAAAAAGGGGCCAAGTCTCTGTCCTGGACCACCGAAGCCACCAATGCATTTAAGAAACTCAAAGCCTCTTTCAGCTCCGCTCCTACCCTCGTTCACCCCAACCCGGAACTCCCATTTCTCGTCGAGGTGGATGCTTCCACCACCGGGGTAGGAGCAGTCTTATCACAGCGGCAGGGCAAGCCTCCTCGACTCCATCCATGTGCCTTCTTCTCCAAGAAGATGTCCCTGGTGGAGCAGAATTATGATATCGGTAACCGGGAACTTTTGGCGATCAAACTCGCTCTTGAGGAATGGAGAGACTGGCACCGTAACCTGGAATACCTCTGAGATGCCAAAAGACTCAATACCCGTCAAGCCCGCTGGTCACTTTTCTTCACTAGATTCAATTTCAAGGTAACTTACCGCTCAGGAGACAAGAATGTAAAGGCCAACTCCCTGTCTCATCTGTATCAACCCGACACCATCTCCTCCACTCCAGAATCCATACTCCCTCCAGCCGTGGTCGTCAGTCCAATCCAGTGGAGCCTAGACGATCACATTGCCAATGCCACTCCCTCCGAACCTGCTCCGCCAGGAGGTCCTGAGGGACGGACCTATGTTCCCACTCGTCTACGTCTGTCCCTCATGGACTCAGTTCATACATCTCTGGGCTCTGGACACCCAGGCAGCCATCAAACCCTCTCGCTTGTACAACAACGATACTGGTGGCCCAATATGACCCAGGATGTCTCCTGGTACGTGTAGAGCTGCTCAGTCTGTGCCATGGCCAAAGTCCCTCGTCGTCTCCCAGAAGGTAAACTGGTTCCACTTCCTGTGCCCACCAGACCCTGGTCCCATCTCGGTGTGGATTTTATCACGGACCTTCCATCATCTGACACGTGCGTTCTGGTCTTCGTTGATCGCTTTTCTAAGGCTTGCAAGCTCATTCCTCTGCCTGGCTTACCTACTGCCTTCGAGACTGCCGAAGCCCTATTCACACAGATTTTTCGTCATTTCGGAATACCAGAAGATATCGTATCTGACCGTGGACCTCAGTTCATATCTAGAGTATGGAAAGCCTTCAACCTTTTGGGTGTATCTGTCAGTCTAACGTCAGGATATCACCCCCAGTCCAACGGCCAGACTGAGCGGAAAATACAAGAAATCGGGAGATACCTGCGGTCATATTGCCATGATCATCAAGACTGCTGTAGCAGGTATCTACCCTGGGCTGAGTATGCACAAAACTACCTCCAACAGTCCACCACAGGTCTCACACCCTTTCAGTGCATACTCGGCTTCCAGCCGCCCCTGTTTCCCTGGTCAGGAGAACCATCCGAAGTTCCAGGAGAGCGAGAGGGTCTGGGACTCAGCACATGTCCATCTGCAGAGGGCTGTTCGGAGACACAAGAGCCAGGCCGATGCTAGAAGATCAGCAACCCCGTTATACCAGCCTGGGCAAAAGGTCTGGCTCCCGGCGACGGGGCGGCCAACTAGAATATCTCGTGGACTGGGAAGGTTTCGGCCCTGAGGAAAGATGTTGGGTTCATCGTGATGACATACTGGATCCTACACTCTTTCAAGACTTCCACGCAGTCGTCCCAGTCGTCCGGCGCCGGGGGTCGTGGTCGTCCCGTCGTCAGTCATTTCCGCCCTCAGGACCTGGCCGTGGAGGAGGGGGTACTGTCACGAATACTGCAGCGTCAGCGCCAGACCTCTTCACTCCGCCCACTTGTTCTGCATCCCCTGAGTACTGATCACCTGCACCTGTCATTATCACCTGTCGTTAATCTCCAGTCACTTCCATCACTGTTATAATAGCTACCAGTTCCCTCACTCTGTTGTCAGGTCTCGTTGATACTATTTCAACTTAATGATTCACTCATTCCAAGACGTTGTCTTTGAAACCCGCCTCGTATGCTTACCTGCTACTTCGGAACCTTCAACCTGCAACCCGGATCTCCAGTCTCCATTCTGCCAACCTTCTTCAGCCTGCCTGTTTGCATCAGCCCGAACTCCATCCACATTTCTACAACAGATAAGAGACTTTGTCAGAACCCTTCATTCGTCAATTCAAGCTATCATCCTCATTCATTTCAACTTACCTGCCGTGTCTGTTAAGTGTGCATAATAAACATCACAGAAAGCTGTATCTGTTTGTGAGTCATTCCACGAAACCGGTACGATTTGGACTTACACATTTTTAGATTTTTTACCAATATAAATTACTTTTCTCAACACCCCACAACATTAATGACATATTCAACTTATTGAAAAACATATTTTCCCACCTCAGGCATCAAATCCCTATTATTGGTTATTATTTTAAGATATGGGCACTATTAGTCTTCAACCCCATTATGGACAATATATGAGCTCTTTGAATATGATTATAAAATGTATTTGTAATGAAATCAACATTTTCTTATTAATCAGATGTCCCCCACACTAATTTAGTAATTTCAAATATAAAAGTTACATAAAATCTCACACTTTTGCTATACTAAAGCCTGAAATGGGCACTTTTTGTGACAGCAACCTCATCATTTTTTATCAAAGATGTGGCTAAACTTCAGAATTTGAACTAAAATCAGTATTCTTATGATTGCTCTAAACATTCTAGACTAAGTTCAACAAACATTAAATAACTTTTTCATAAATGTAAAAAAATAATTTAAAAAAACGTACGTGTGACAGGGTTGAGACTAGGGTAACGGGGTTGAAGATGGTTATGGGGTTGAAGAGACAAATACAGCTTAACATATAAATAGTTGTTTTTTACTCAAATTGACTGTAAGATTTTCAATAAACACTGTATTTCATTATGTAACAAAGAAAGACAACAATTATAAGTTGCAGTTGAACTGAGTTTTATTAACCCAACTGCAGGAAAACAATAACATAGTATACATTAGAACTGACTGAATAGGTCCTCAAAATAAAACATATAACTTTTGCTTTTTTGATGTCTGTGTGCGAGCGTGTGTTTGTGCGTGTACGCGTGGCATTCAAAGTCTGGCCCACACCTCTTTCAAGATCTCCACATGGCGCTTTGTCACAGGCTTTGGGGGTGGAATGATTTCAAGGACGTCATCAAGGTACCAGAGGATATCCTCACGAGCCGGCCAGAAGAATCGGTTTGGCCCAACGCGATGCATACATTTCACTTGGATGCGTTTCATCTGTGCTAAGGATGATGCCTGGATACAGCTCTTGATCATATCTGAGCATGCACCACTGCCCAAGCAGCTCTGGACTTCCCCACTGGATTTCCTTTTCTGGGTGTGGCTGTGGATTCCCTTCACTGGCTGGCTGTGGCACAGGCACAGCAGTTGGTACCTTCCGGCCAAAACTGAAGCACTGTGTGTTGAAGCACTTGCAGTTAAACTGCTTCTGTGTTGTGCACATGCAGCTGACATCACGGAGTATCAGTTCTCCTGGAGCCAGAGTAATCACCTGGTGGATTCTCATTGTTCCCGGGACTGCTGGTATTTGCTGTGGCATTTTCTCCATTGCACTCTCAACATCCTCACTCTTCACAAAGAACTCTTCTGCTCGTGTGCATATGGGATATCACGTCCCTTTGCCACCATCATGTCAGTGGTTCTTTTTAAGGCTCCCCCGACGCATTCCGGGGCTCCTTTGCCGTGACTAGCCTCAAAAAAATTCCAAGAGCCAGCCTTGAATCATCTTCTGTCTAATTCTGTGCTAAAAAGGAAGAAGTTGCCTCGTTGCTTGTACTGAGTACAAGGGGCCATCACTAAAAAAGTGCAGCACAGACACTTGTGGATATGTGGCCTGAAGGTAATCCAGCACTGGATTGAGGTGTTGCCAAATTGCTGGAGGGCTTTTATGTCTGCAGGGGGAGATGGTGCTGAAGCACATAGGCTCTGGTTTTCCACCAACATACAACACCCCTGTATGTGGAGTGGCCTGCTGGTGTGAAGCCCCAAAGTGGACTGGATCTGGGAGCTGTATTTGCAGCTGTAATTTTCTGGAAAGTCAATATGTGTCAAGGCATCTTCCCCTGACATGTTCCTCTTCAGTTCGCGGGAGAAGGAATACTGCTGCTTGATATTGAAGTGATGCTGTTTGAACCACTGTATGTAGGTGTGGAACAGCTCAGTGAGGTTCTCCTGTGTCCCCTCCACAGATTTCTTGATGGTGACCTTGACAGTTGACCTCTCTTCTCCCTCTTTCTTTTTATCTATCTCTTTATCTTCTGTTACCCACTGTGTGAAAAACACTTTGTTCATACTGTTATATGTACTGGAAATTGGGACACTCATTGGGACACAATTGGGAAATTGGGTCTTTGCAGTGTACACACTCTTCGTACATACAGCTCTTGTTGGAAGAGTTGCAGCACACCTTCTCTACCAAGTTTTCAAGATTGTTAGTCTCAATAAGTTTTAGCTGATTGAGCTTCTCAGCCACAAAGCTCAGATTTTCATGCAACTTACACATGCATGTGTCTCGTTCTGAGATTGTTGGATTAACAACCCAAAAAGTTTTAAGGTGGCAAAACAGAGAATATGAGATCTTTTCATCAGAGTTCTCTGATAAAAAATCTTCTGTGAAGATTCTTTTGTGTATCCACCAGGAACCTTTTCTGCATCTTAACTTTGTTCCTTGTGAGTGTTTGTTTGGTCCCTGTTGTGATCCTACTGACTTCATCTCTTACATAGAGCATCTTCACTCTGTTCTTGAATTCATCAGTGAACCTGTTGGTCTTCTTCCTTTCAAAGTTAAAACTCTCCTTATGCTGCCAACGCTTCCTCGAAAAGCCAAGGGAATCCTCAGCAAATCTCTGTAACCTGTATATTTTGACAATTCTCCCTGTTGTCACATTTGCAATTAGTTGTCTTTCCCTTTCTTTGGTGGTCTGCTGATATTTGTTACTGATGTCTTTAATTAGTGATTGGTGATACAGCAGCGTCTTCCTGATTCTTGGGTTTACGGGGCAATTTGCAGTTAGCTCATTCACCTTTGACTGTGGTGAATCGGAATGCTTCTTTAAACGTTGGCAGCTCTTTTTGTATTTTTCTTTCTGTTTTCTTTGTTTGTCCAGTCTTTCCTGAAGTTGTTCTATTTTCTTCTTCAGCCTGTTTCTTTCTTTTCTTGCATTTTTCTTCCCCTCCACATGTTGCCTACAAACACAATCAATAAATGAGTCAATTAATGATGAGAAAAGGATATGGTGTGATAAAAGGAAAGAACACAATGAAAAGGATGAAAGAAATCAGGGCTCTGTAGAAGGGTAAAAATTAATCCGGTTGATGGCTGCTCACATGCAAACTAAACAACTAATAGTAAGCTACTTTTCTTAACTACACTTTGAATTTTCTAACACTCAACCTAGTCATTTTCTAAAACTCTTAACTGCTCACTGTTGCTCTACCTTGAAGATCCTGGCTGTGGGTGGGGCATGATCTGGGGGATGATCTCTGGGGCATGATCTGGACTTTGTGGAGGAGTGGTTACGTTTCTCAGTGCTTCTCTCCTCTCCTTGCTTCTCTTGTAAGCTGCTCTCCACTTTTTAGGCTTCAGCCGCTGTTGTCTTTTACTTAAAGGTGCAATACCTACGATTTTATGCCGCTAGAGGGCGCTACATTCAAAACAACAACAACGGCTTTGCTTGATGACGACGTGAAGGAGCGTGGAATGATGGGAACTGTTGTTTTCAACTCCACCGTGGATAAATCAGTCAGACGGGAATCGAAAATTAATTTTCATGGATGAGGTAAAGTTCAATTTCTATAAATGTTGCGTTAAATGACATGCTTGTTTTTCATCAAACTGAAATAACCGCAAGAAAAGTAAGGTTTAATGGTAAATTAGTTATCACAGATGTTACAGTAGGCTATTTGTTGAATTGTGATAACGCTGCGCATTTTAATGTACTTTCGAACATACCCACATCATTTGCCAAAGAACTGATTAATCTTTATGTAGAAGATCGTATATTTATTTACATGGCCATAAACACCAGACGTGATAAACAATGTTAATAAAGTAAACATAAACCTAACGCAATAATACTTTCCTTACATACACATAACTATTACCAAATGCTACATTTGTAATATATAAAATTAAGCATGCTGAATTACAACTTCTATGTGATTTTGGATTATGTATTCCACATAACTATCTAAAAGTAAAAACATTAGATACATTTTAAAAATAAATTTATGCATATGTATTGATAGCTGTCATGTCATATCTGTTTGTATAATTATTTTTATTTTTGTATTTATGTTGCAGGAAGACACAGATAGATCCTCATCGGAAGTATCCATGTCAAATACTGATGAGACCTGGAGTCCTCCCCAGAGCAGCTGCCATGAAGCATCACATGGAAGAACAAAAGGTGTGGACAGAGGAAAACGAAAAGGGATGGGAAGAGCAAAAGGGATGGGAAGAGCTTACAGAGTAGATGAAAAAACTGGAGCTGTTGAACTCAGCAGTGTAACAAGAGGAAGAGCAGCAAGTAGACGTAGGTCTACACGGGGAAGACAGGCAGCAAGAGGGAGAGGAAACACTGCATCATCTGGACTGGGTGAAGAGAACAGATTGAGGGTGTCTAGGCTGCAAGAGGACAGGATGTTGATGACACAAGTGAGTATGGACACACTTCAAATATTCAAAATAGTTTCAACGTTTGGCATTAACTTTTGTAATGTGTAATTTCAGAATCTTATAGGAAATATGAACTTGGCGGAAGCTCAAGGTCTCCTGCTTAGGGTCATGAATAGAGAACCAGGCCTCATCTTTGATGCCCTCCAACCAGCTGATCATCAAGAGGAACAACAATTACAGGATGTACCTCGATGGTGCTCTTGTACAAGATGCATTGAAATGCCGTCTGATATTGAAAAGAAATGTTGTGGCATGACAGAGGGCACATAAGCATGTTGCCCCATATGTCGTTATACATATTGGATGAGCAGGTATTGCGCTTGTCACGTCGTTTAAGAAACGACATTTATGCCATTCATGACACACAGGAACCTGGGGATGATAACCGGGAATACCGCTATGCTGCTTACAGGTGGCAATGTGGTTCACTTGGTGCGGGAAACCGTGTTGTCATCCCTAGCTGCTGTGTGCGCAGAGTACGTGAGAAATTCCCTGACCCAAATTCGCAGTACACGGGATTCATCGCTGCTGTGTTGTAGAAGCATGCTGCTTAGTCAAGTTCTCCAATAAACATTTATTTTTGTTTATAAGGAATTGTTTATTCTTGATAGTTGTTATTTAAAATGATTTATTCAATGTTACATTATAATTTCTACTTTTATGTTGTCTTACCTGTTTGGTAATTTTTTTTTTTTGCCACTCTGCAGTTTAAAATGTTTGTATAACAAATATAAAGTATATGTTATTATATGCTGCCTTCTTCATAAGAACCTTTTTATAGAGTGCTAATGTAAATAAAAAGACTGTTTTTGTATTTTTGTAAGATTTATTTTTAACAAAATAAATCAAAAATTGTAAATCAGTTCACATTTTATTTACATGTTTGATAACTTCTCTAAGGTGTCATAGATACAAACTTTTTAAGGTATATGCATCAAGTTTCAAGTTAAAATTAAACTACAAAAATTGGCTGCCTCGTTTGAAGGTAAACTTCTGAACTTGGGTTTGTTCAGATTTCTGAGGTTTTAGCTCAGTGCTCGTCTCTTGACCCTGGTAGAGTAGAGCTTGCTCCTTTTATTAAAAAAACAAACAAACAAAGAAGTGAAATCCGATTAATAAGAGCAATATATAAATGAAGCATAACGTTGTACAGATCAATATCACTAGTAAATAAATGAGAGAGTTATCATACACACTGTTCTAAATTAGGATAAATAACTTAGTTATATTTTAAAAATATCTAGAGACTGTCAACCGAAGGAGGTGGGACACTTGGAAGTAGGCCGAGTTTCCTGGGGTCCTCAGGCCTCAGAACCCTACTCCTTGGCATACCCACATCAGCCTGGAGTCTTGTGTGCACAATTTCCGCTTGCAAATCAGGAATGTAACTATAGTCTTTTGGCACCTTCAAAGCATATACAGTCCATCGACCAGTTTTCTTCTGGAACTGTTTGCGAAAGCTGTAATGAAAAACAATTTTGTTTTAGACAAATAAAGCAAGAAATTTATGGGTAATAAGACACATTGGAAGGATGATATATCAAGTTCCACTAAAAGTTCTGAGAGATGGAAAATAAAATGTTTAAATCTTACATCTTTTCGCCATTTTTGTTGAGCATTGGTGGACGATCCTTATGGTCGTTATAATCAAGGGCTGCAAGTAGAGTTCTTGCCTCGTAGACCAGTGGTGAGAAGCTGAACCGCTTGCTGACGTACATCAACAAGTGGTTGTGGAATGATTCCAGCTCACAAGTTGATCTGGAGAAACAAATTATCATATGTTCAAATTTTGAGTAGTATTCAAAACATTGATCATATAGTGATGACTACTGGTGGTGACTAATTCCATTTTGAAACAGCAAAAAGGTGCTTCCATAAGTTACCTGAAAGTTAGATATCGGTGGACATTTCTGAGCCACCTCTTTTTTAGAACTATTGCTTCCAGTGCCTTGTGAGCTTTGGAACCACTCTCCAGCCATTGCTTGTCTTGGATTTCAGGCAGGCTACCGTGCAGGCAGTGACCAAGGTACCATTCGTGCTAATTTGTAACGTGGTGAAGCACACTGCTCCATAGTTTCTAAAATAAAAATCTTTTAATCAGACCATACAGTCAAAGTACAAGTAAAGCCTAGATGTTGTCGGTACTGTAATGTGTTTTATAACGAGTATGCTGTCCACAAATATAATCTTATCCTAAAACAGAATCTCACTGCACATAGAAGGATTGTACTTTTTTTGGATGCAAGTTTGCTACATGGAAATGTTGTCATATTTAATCACATGTAGAGATGACTACTGGGAGATATATTACTTTCAATGAACTGCTGTACCGTGTCTGCCTTTTTACAACAGAACCAGAAGTGATTCACAATATCCTTGACCCAGTGCAGCAGGATCCTTCGTCCAGATTGCTGTGCCTCCTAAGTATGCATATTACAGATATGGTTGAATACATTTTGTAATATAAACATTATCATAACAAATCTGCAAAATATATAGGTTAAAGTACTTTATACAAAATAAAAAAGATATAAACATACTGCAGTAATCATTCTGGCTAGATTCTTTGCTCCATGCCATATGTCCCATGAGTGCAGAACTCCAATGTCCTTATATCGCCCAGTTATTGGATCTTGTAATGAAAAAAAAAAAAAAAAACATTATTACATCTTTTTTGAAAATCAATTATATATTTTTCTTTTATATAACATGGCAAGTACTCCCAACTTACTCATAATAGATGCGATTTGTGTGTGTGCATCTGTACATATTTCTGAGATCCGCACTTCACTAAGAAGCTTGTCCATTGTGGTTACAAAAGCCTCTTTCTCCATTATTACAGAATTACGATTGGCCTGCCTTTTATCGATAGTGACAACTGAGATGATTTCCTTAGAATCATTCTCCATTGCTGTGTACGAGCAATACTGGGCACAGTATCCGGGGCTATCCATTCGTCCATCAGCTGTGTAGTGCAGAAAAAATCAGTAAATAAGATTTTGTTTTCTATTCCTTAAAATCACACATTAAAATTGTAACGTAACTTGTGAAATAAACAAGAGGTCAACAAATTATAGAAATTTAATCATTTAAAAAAAAATGTTATGCATAACACCTTTCAGCACTTAGATTGACATGCAAGTATTGCAGTTTTTTTTCAAATGCCATAGGACTTACCTAATACAACTAACTCATCCTTACTCCTCATTCGTTGAATTGCAGCACATCTGTTGTCCTCCCACATGTCCTTTATTGCTCCTAAGCAGTAAGTATCCTGGATTTTTAAAAAAGTGTTCTTTCCTACAAAGCCCATGTTCATGTAATTAAACAGGTGTGCCACTTTGTAGTAGTTATTTCCCGACAGCAGAACGTTGGTGGCCATCATGAAGTCCCCTGCCTGCATTCCAAATTTGAATATAGGCTATGAATTCCAAGTCCTTACAATGTGGCCATTTGAACATATCTATAAGATAAAATACACAAGAGAGATTGCAATGCATATAAACAGCGAATTATCTTGTATTAAATAGAATGTATATGGATTACAATTAAAACATATTTTTAAAGTCTTCTTTGGAATTGGAAACTGTGTATTCAGTTATACATAATATAATATTACAACATTGAAAATATATCTTGAACACCTGCCAATTCAAAATATTACACGTGTGTGTAGGTTCACTAAGCTAAATAGAGATTTTGGGATTATGATATACATCTTATTTATAATGACAACAACATGTTTTGCGTGGCATGCACCTATTAAATATACAGAAAAACTGTTAATTATGTTTTTATTACCCATTGGATGATACTTGCTGTTCCCCTTGAAGTCAGGTGGAGTTCAAAAGGTGGTGAAGCCTGGTAGGCTTTACAATTAACCTCTGGTAGCTGTAGAAGCTTGACCAACTCTTTCAACTGTGCTTCATACACAATAGATGCCCGTTGTCCAATTATGTCCTCCACACACATGACATTGTTGCTAGCATTAGATTTAAGGACATAATCTTCATGTAGGGTTATCACTTCATCTTCTTGTGTAAGATGAACGGTCTCTTCGAGATCAATCACTTTAAGCTCCTTGATTTTTCTGAACTCATTCCTTCACCCGTTAAATATATATTTAAATATTTACAACATTGTATTAGTAACATGTGCAAAAAAACTATTATCTTTTCTATACTTTCATGTTGTTAACAAAAAGAAAAACAACGTTTAATGTCCTTGGGGTGGCCTGGATGCCATAACCCTTGATAATTTAACAGTTATAGTAGGTCCATCAACTGATAATATTTTGTTTTATATATTTTTCAAGCCAAAAACATGCTTCATGCAGACAAACCTAAGACAGATAGAGGGAACATAGTCCTCATCAGAATTGCTTTCCTCACTGTCTATTTCCCATGATGTATCATCTTGGTGTTTAAATTCAATTCTGCAGAATACATATCAGTTTAGTACTGGTTGAAGTAATACTAAAAACAATAACTAAATACAATATACAGAGAATTACACAAACATGAGTAAAGAGCAAACTGCATTTTGTAACAATGCATGTCACCACTTACACTGTGTTCTGAAGATTATTGGCATCTTCGCTTACAGTAATGGTGGACTCATCATGGAAGCTCATCTTTGAAAAACTGCACCACACCCAGAAAAAAAAAAATATATATATATATATATATATATTGGTTTGTAATGGCGATATGCATAACACTTTATTGGTTGTGTCAAACTGCAATTTGTGGCTTGTGGAGCCCAACTATATGATAACATCATTTTTATCAAAATATCTTGGTATAGTAAGTTACTATTAGTAACACATGTAAAAGTCACCTTTCATGTAATAGCTGTTCATCGCTTCCAGCCAAATAAAGGCGTTCAACTCCAGGCTCCAGAAAACACTTGTCTCTGTAAAGCATATTTGATAAATTTATTCAATGTAATTCTATTAATAAACTATGATGAATTTTATAAAACAAATTGGCCAAAGCCTACCTATCTGATGGTGAGTCACTGGACGAAGCTATGGTGGAGAGGGTTTGAAGAGGCATTCCAGGTCTCTTGCAAGGAGTTGACGTGGCTGGTCCTCCTTTTTGGTAACTTTATAAAAATAAAAAATAAATGTAATGTACATTTGACACATCTTTTCATGTCGTGAAAGTATTTAACCACAGCTACAGTTTGACAAAATTACAGCCAACAGTTCACATTTCGAGAAGTATTCGCGGTGAATATGACCTTACGGTTTTTCACATCATATGCATATACAACAAGACATTCTAACAATAATACTAATTGTTTTGAATCCTTTACTGACATGAAAATTGAATACAGAACACGGTGTTACTCACCTGTCAATTAAAACACATGCAAGATCGGCGTCTCTTTCTAGTTCTAGTTTTTCACGAAGTTCTCTCCATTTAGGAAATGCCACACCGATGTTGATCCTGGTTTTATTTCTCTTCTTGTCCCAAATTCTTCTTGGGTCGTTTGGTTGACCCGTTCGTTGACGTTTGCGTTTATGAGACTTGTCTTTGTCACAGAGCCAGCTGCAATCGCTAAAGAATAATTGTGTTCCATTCCATAACAAATGCGCGAAACAAGCTAACGTTTGTTTCTTGAAAGACGCTAACGCACAATTACAACTTCCGCATTTGTCCAGGACTCCACGCAGTACGAGCGGAAACCGAGGGTAACGCGGATATGACGCAATTGACTGGCGACTCCCAGCTCACACGCCCCGTTTCCTTGGTTAAAATCTCAATTTTCTCGCGATTTAAACATTGTTTGAAACATTTGGAATATTGTAAGTTATCACCTTAACTAAATATATAACACTTGCCTTGTGATTTTGGGAAATTTTAATGCAAAAATCTTAGGTATTGCACCTTTAACTCATTGATACCTTTCTTTTTTCCTGTCTCTACATTTTTTCTCCATCTCTGCCGTTCATTTTGCAGATATTTCTCCCTTTTTTCAGGATCAGCTTTTAGCCGTGCACGATACTGCCTCTGCATTTCTGCCGCTGTTGTCGGTGCCATCACAGACTCATAGATGTCTATAGATGTTTCATTTGATATTATTAAATCAAACATTCTTTCAGAGCAATTTACTTTACACTGACATATGAAAATATAGGCAGTAATACCATAATTCATTTAAATTGCTGGATAACTTCAGAACCAAAGTGTTAAAAACACAACCCATCACAATCTCACAACCCCGTTATGATCAAATAAGTAACGGGGTTGAGTGTGACGGGGTTGTGATTTCTTGCTCAAAATGGCCACTGCTCTACATGTAGTGAATAAAAGGAGAGCACATGGCATGCATGATATTAAGGAATTGTGTATATTGTTGAAATAACAAAGATAAGTTTCACAAGTAATAGTTTTCTATCTTTATTTGATGTAACGGGGTTGAGTCGTTGAGCTTGACAACCACAATATCACAGTATATAAATAAGTTATAAGTATAAAAGAAGGTGGTAACTTGCCTGTGTCTGCATTGAATGTTGTTCAGAAGACTTCTATGATGTCACTTCCTGTTATTGATGCCACATAAGGATCAGTCCATTATTTTTATGGCGGAGAATGATGTGCGTAACGGGGTTACTGAGGTACGGGACTAAATAATGTGATTTTAATGAATAATCATGAACTTACTTAAAAAAAAAACATTAACAGCAAAAAAGCACAGATATATATTTATGGGAATGGCAATATGTATGGACTTTTTTCTAATTTTATTGTTCTTATCCCAAGTACACTTTCATAGAAGGCCATGAGGGACATGACAAAATAGGTGGTGTCAACTGAAAAAAAAGAAGATTATTTCTAATATAAAGATAAAATGCATGTCATGTTTTCAAACTTTATTAAAGGAGACATTTCAATTGATACAAAAAACGTTTTAAAATAGATTTTGGTGACCCTATAGATAATATACACTTAAAAAGGTCAGAGGGACTTAAATCATACCAGTTTCGTGGATTGACTCTTGTATTGTTCTGTTTCATGACAGCATGTAACAAGCATGTCACAAGATCAGAAATTGGTAAATTGACTTTGTTACAAACAGAGAATCAGAACCAAATACGTATTGTGCAAAGGTTTTATTAACTAAATCACAAACACAACTAATCTAAACATACATACATGGGTAAAATGGTAAGTGACCAAAAATGATCCAGGGAATGAAACCATAGAAAAGATGCATTTAGCTATGAAAAGAACCATCTTCTTCTTTCAAAGCGTCTCATTAAGAGCCATCTACCCCTTATTATTAAACCTCCGTTTAAAATTTGCAATACTTGCATCTCCTTTGCAAAATTCCTTTGTTGGGAGGTTTTACGACTTTGTCTAATGTGTGGCTACGTGGGCCTTGCCGTTTGTGTCCATTTATACTCAGATTAATATAACAAACACACACTGCATTCTATGAGGAAGTGATGTAAAGTGTGAGTTGTTAAATGAGTATTAATTAGATAGAAAACACGATATAGGTGGGGTTACATTAACTAGTAGTATAAGATGTTAATAAGATTATTGTTAAGTTAATAAGTATAAGATTCTCTCATAAAGCATGCACAAAATAAATAGAAATGCAAGAGACACTATAGACCCCTTCAAGGTTGACATCACAGGAAAATTCGCAGTGCACAGGTTGGGGTCAGAAAGTTCATTCCATCCCATTAAATTGTGTGTTAGCCAGAGAATTTCTCGTCAAGAAAAAATTATCTACTTGTTGCTTCGTGGACTGGGAAAATCTCACCAGTTGTGGAGTCAAGTTTTTCAGGATTCCTGCAGGATCTCATCTGTTTAAAAAAAAAAAATAGACAACATCTGTGGCTGCAAGCTATTACACGGCCAGACTGGGACAGTGCCACAATCAAAGAGGCTCATGTTTTTACTGTCACTTGTTTTATTTAAGCCGGAACTGGGAACACTTCCCTTAAATCCTGATGTACTCGTTACATCATTATAAGAAGAATGGCATCTACGTTAATTTTAGTGTCTTTGTTTATCCCGAGGTTTTCCCGCAGCCTACCGGATCCAGGCCGTATCCAGATCTGACTAGGAGCTTTGCCTGGACCCGATGACAACGCAGTGCTGAAGTGCCAACTAGCCTCTCCCTATGGAGGATCCCCTTCCCACTCTACAGATAAAACGTTGTGATTCCGGTTCGCGTACCCACCCCGAAGTGATAAAATAAAACAAAATTCTGTATCAAATTACAGTTACTGTAAATCCGGCCTCTAGTTCATAAACGCCAGAGGAGAACTGGCCCCCGACTGAGCCTGGGTTCTCCCAAGGTTTTTTTTTCTCCAGTAGGTCACCTGATGAAGTTTTAGGACACCAGTAGGTCACTTGATGGAGTTTTAGGACACCAGTAGGTCACTTGATGGAGTTTTTCGGTTCCTTGCCACTGTTGCCTTTGGCTTGCTTAGTTGGGGATATTCAAAATAATTAACCAAGCATTAATACCATTGATCAGCCCTACCAAACATGGATAATTTTTCACTAAGAAACAAACATTGTTATGTTATTTGATTGATATTGTGAAGCTGCTTTGATGCAATTTATATTGTGAAAAGCGCTATATAAATACACTTGGCTTGACTTGACTTAAGCTACTGGATAATGAAATGGAATTGTAAATGTCTTAAAAATGTATGTGCATCTGCATAGAAAAAAGAAAAAGTGCATCTGTATACAGACAACAAAATACATTCAAGAAATACAACAGAAGGTGAAACGGCTGTTCACTAGTCAACACTTGGCTTCTTGCATTGACAAAAAAAACAGTCAGTTGTCAGCCTATATCACTATATAAAACCGTCTGGACAAGCACACAGACAATGTATATATATATCTGTGTGGTTATTTGTATCATTTTACCCTATTTAAGTTATATTTTTGACTTTGGCCTATATCTGTGGAGATGAAAGCACATGGTGATTGAATGTACATCTCATCTATTTTAGAGAGCAATAGAACGATTCACTCAGAGACTGTTCTTTTGTTTTGTATATCAGGTATGCTTTCTCTTGGCATTGTTAATGCACTGAAGAGAGAGCAATATAAGGGCGATTCACTCAGAGACTGCTCTTTTGTTTCGTATATCAGTAAATCCAGTAAAACCGCCGCTTGTTGTCCCGTGTCTGTCTCCACGATGCTTCACAAAGCAGACAAGTGCTTTAATAACCGGTTACACGTGGTGCCATAACCCCTCGGATTTCGGATGAAAGGCTGCTTACCGATCGCCTGAGTTGCTGCTTCAACAGACGACGGTGAGCTGTGATGGATCGCTGGAGGAGTATTTCCCTGATCGCGGAGGTCGCAGCTCGTCTCATCTCGTCATCAGCTTTCAACTATCTGCTGCTTATTTCACGTAGGATGGTATAGATTGAACACTTGCCTTTTATGAGGTATGATGAAAAACTGTGTTGGTCTTTATTAATGACTATTTGCCGTATATGCGCTTTGATGTGTTGAATTATTCTTTTTTTTGCACTGCCGCTCACTCATCAATGACGGGATGTTTTTGTGACGTCATACTTTTTTTTTCTCCGTGCAACGCTGTACTGAAATGTTCTTTGTGCTGCATGCTGCGCGCTCGATGACAGAGTTTTTGGGATCGTCACATACTTTTTTTTCCCCTCTATGAAACGTCGCACTGAAATGTTTTGAAAGAGTCTACATGAGTATTTCTGCAAAGTACATTTATCGGAATAGCCTACTAGTTAAGTGATTTTTTAATTTCCTCTTTCTGAAACTTTCTACATTGTTTTTTCTATTCAAATTGAGTCATGTTTGAGGACACTGTCAGTCAGGATAATTTTAGCCTTAATGGCCTAGTGCCATGTTTCCAGTAGGTGGGGTATTGGGGCTGTACTTAATCAATTCAATTCAATTCAAATTTATTTGTATAGCGCTTTTCACAATACATATGGTTTCAAAGCAGCTTTACAGAAAGTGCATATCAGAAATGTAAATGGAAAAAATACAGTCAGTTAATCATGTATTAATTTAGGGCATAACATATCGCCGGTGTTGAATCGTCTATTCACAGGCGTCGAGTCGTCTCTTCACAGGCGTTTAGTCATCTCATAGCAAGTGTTGGGGCATCTGAAGTCTCCGTGAGAGGCTGGATCCAATCTGGAGCTACGAACGCCATTTACAGCAGAAAAGCTGATGAGAAATAATTAGCATGGCTGCTGTTCATAATATTAATGCATTCGATCTGATTCAACAGTAGTATAAAAGGTAAGCATTATGTGAATGCTTGGCTAAAGAGATGCGTTTTTAATCTAGTTTTAAACTGGGACAGCGAGTCTGATCCTCTAACAATATCAGGAAGGCTATTCCAGAGTTTAGGAGCTAAATGTGAGAACGCCCTCCCTCCTTTAGTGGGCTTAGATATCCTAGGAATGACCAGAAGCCTTGAATTTAGTGATCTTAAAGAACGCTATGGATTGTAGTGCGATAGAAGGTCCATTAAATACCCAGGAGCTAGACCATTTAGGGCTTTATAGGTCAGCAGTAATACTTTGTAATTTATACGGAGCTTAATAGGTAACCAGTGTAGAAAATTGGTGTTATATGATCATATTTTCTTGATCTAGTAAGAACTCTAGCGGCTGCATTTTGGACTAACTGTAGCTTTTTTATTGAGGATGCAGGACAACAATCGTCCCGACAATATGTCTGGAGTTTTGCCTCATTGTTTTGGAATAGGGAGGGCACTCTTTAGTACAGAAATTGACCATGTGCATGCATCTGATTCAGCTATTGGCACTTCAGGAAGCCCAGCTGCTTGCTCTACCCCTTTTACACGCCCAAATGTTGATCACGTCATTACCCCTGAGTCTCTAGGAGGTAGGGGTGCACGATATTGACAAAAAGGTGATATTGCGATTGCGATATCGATATTAATTTCGATATTTTTAAACGTATGTAAAACTACAAAAGTTATGGGAAAACGCATCAAAAAAGATTAATAAATAAAACAAGTTCTTACAACATAAGGTTTATTTCAACTGACAGTCATATTGGACTGGTACAACATGAATAACCATGTCTACAGAACAGGACATGTTTTACTGGTTTTATGTACACTACAGTGTAAAAAACAATAAATAAAGAGCAAGTCTACAGAACACACCTAGCCACTTAATGCGTTTTCTGTGATCGGATAGTTATCTGGGGCCTCATTTATAAAACTCTGCGTAGGATCCTTACTAAAAGTGTGCGTGCGCCTGAAAGCCAAAAATAGCGTACGCAAACTAAAATTGAGACTTATAAAACCGTGCGTACGCACACCTGCACGCAATTTTCCATTTATAAATCACAGTCTACCTGATAATTTGCGCACGTGAAAAAAAATCGACATCCCGCCCTTTACCCGCCCACATTCAACCATATATAGGCCATGCAAATCACCTCGTGAATGGACGTGCATATTAATGAGCCAGCAAAAGGTAGCCTACTTTATGCTAAAAAATGGCAGCAATTGAGAACAAGGGGAAAAAACTAAATTTCGCAGATACTGAGATAGAGGTTCTTGTGACGGAGGTGGAGGAAAGAAAAAATATTTTGTTCGGTAGCCATAGCATTGGCATCACTAACAAAAAAAAAGTGTGGAATGGCAACATGTGACTGCAGCGGTGAATGCAGTTGGTTCGGCTAACAGGACGGTCCCTGAAATAAAAAAGAAGTGGTCCGACATAAAGGTGGGGGCAAAACAAAGGCTCGCCAGTCACCGACAGAGTGTGTCTGGGACTGGTGGGGGTCCTGGGACGCCCGATCTGTCCCCCATGGAGACTCGGCTGGCTTCTATTATAGGAGAAACCAGTGTGTGCGGCATTCTGTCTGACAGGGAGGGAGACACAGACATGGTGGAAACAGGTAAATCATTTTATTACATGAGCACAATTAAATAAAATAGAAATAGCATAATAGGTTATTGTGGCCTTGTTGTTCCAGAGGGTATGGGAGCACAGGGTGGTGAGGAGACTCCCAGCGCTGAGTCTGCAGCAGCTGTGGAGTGTCCGGAGGTCCCCAGCAGGAGCGCGTCCAGACCCCATGGCACGGTTGGAAGTGGCCGGGTGTTGACTGAGGCTGTCCTTCAGACACAGAGGGACACAATTGAGGCAATTACAGTTATAGCAGATGAGCTTAAACAAATAAAGGTTGTGTTGGGTGACATTGCTTCTACATTAAAAGATCTTGTTAAAAAATGAACCTGTGTGTTGTTGTCCTTTCACAAATGCCGCATTACTTCCTCGCGGAGCCTTGCGCCCTGATGATGCCCTTCATGTTGGGGAGGGGGGTGTGGGTCAGGCTCCTCATGCTGGAGGCGAGGGAGGTCAGCGGGGAGAGGGACACCATTCCTCTGTGCCATGTTGTGTAGAATGGCGCATGCCATGATGATCTGGCAGACTTTTTTTGGTTGATATAAAAGTCTACCACCCAAAACATCAAGGCAATGCCATCTACCCTTGAGAAGGCCAATGGCTCTCTCAACTACCGAGCGCGCACGAGCGGTAGCCACTGTCACCTGCCAGTATAACAGATTAATTTTATAGTAGGCTTGAACTGTTAGAAACCATTATATGTCATTTTAACTTACCAAGAAGCCACCCATCACGCATGGCACCTGCCTCAAGTCTATTCCCTACACTGCTGTGCATTACAATAAAAGAGTCATGTGTTGAACCAGGCCATCGCGCCACAACGTTTGTAAGAATCATGTTGGCCTCACAGATAACTTGCACATTTATGGAATGGACATGTTTTCGATTCACAAAAATGAACTCGTCCCCTTATAGCAATATGAGTGCAGTCAATTGCGCCGATTACATTTGGGAATCCGGACATTGCTGCAAATTGCCTTTTGATATTGGCCTGTTCCCAAATAGTGTAAGGAAACTGTATGCATCTATTGATCATTCTAATAATCCCTTTCAAAACTGCAGGCATTAAGGAGCTCAGGGATGGCTGTGAAATCCCAGACCTATGTCAAATTAACAGAATTATAAGTTTCCACAAGAAGCTTTACGCAGAAAAAAATTTGCATTATCATATTTGTAAACTTGCCTATCGGCTAACTCCCGCTGGTAACTCCCGGTTGCCAAAAATCCTAAAACTGAAAGGACTTGGGTTGGTACCGGGATGGCGTGGTTTCGTGTAGTTGGCCTTTGTAATGTTGGCCCCAATTCAGCACACAGGTCCAAGAGCATGGCTCTAGGTAACCTAAATCGGCTTATTAGCCACTCATCATCGTGGGCCAGGAAATCTTCATGGTCTCTAAACACTCTTTCTCTCCTAAGTCTGCCATTGGCATAGTCCTCCAGCAATGCCAGCGCATCCATCATGCAATAGGCTACTACATGCAGAAGTGTCTCCGTAGTATTTATGTAAACAGCGATCACATTCAATCCTTTACACCTTGTCATACCAATCAGACAATGAGTGGTAAACCTATACGCCCACACTTAGATCATAACAAAATGGAATTTAAGGAAATTCAATTGATGCACTTTTATTGGATCTTTTATTGGCATTTATTTATTTAAATTGGTACTGTGAACAAGCATGCATTTATGATTAGGACGCATAATGAGGATTGAAAGTGATTTGTATGTAAATGGCAATATGGATATAGGCTATATGCGGAACTTTTCAAGTTCAATAGGTTTAATTTCATTCATCTACCATCAATCCCTCAGCTCACCATCGGTGTCGCCAAACTGCTCCGTCTCCAAAATGTTCGTACGCATGGGTCAGAATTTGCGTGCAGGTGCGCACATTTTCCCGTCAAGTTTGTTTTTATAAATCACAACTTATGCGTCGGAAGTGGCGTACGCCTCTTTCAGGGCCTGTTTTGTGCGTACGCAACGGTTATAAATGAGGCCCCTGATCCGGAAAAGACCGGGGGCCTCATTTATAAAACTGTGCGTAGAATCCTTACTAAAAGTGTACTTGCGCCCGAAAGTCAAAAATTGCATACGCAAAAAAATATTCAGACTTTGTGCGTACGCAACGTTTATACATGAGGCCCCAGGTGTCCCAGAATCCCAGGTGCCCTCCGAATCGCTGAAACAACTTCAGGAGGTGGTCTGGGCCGCATTCCAGACGAAACTGGACAAGTGTAAATGCATCTCGTTGTTGAAACCACATATGTAAAATTTACTTCTCCCAAAAACGCTAAAAATGAGAACGTGTCACAGGCTACTTGTCATGTTATGGCCAGATATGACGACGCGTGCAACTGCAACACACATCACCGCAGATGAGCAGCTCATCTCTTCATCAAGCCAACGCGCAAACTATCGCAAATCAAAGTGAAAGTAAGTCGCAGACGCGCGGCTTTACACACAATTATCTTCATTAAAAGTAAATAAACGAAATGATCTTAACAGGGCAGTTGCCGATCTCTCTTATTGCGTTATTTGATTTTGACATTTTAGCTGATGAAAGTAAAATGCAGCTCATTTAACTGTTGCTTTCTGTGACGTGCACTCCATTAAATCTGCATAGGCTATAGCGCGGGAACTTAAGATCTGATTTATATCCGTTTTGCAAAAACACATTTATGTGACCAGGTGTAAAAGGAATATTGTTTTGATAAATCAGATAGTTATCCGATCAGTGAAAACGCATGAAGTTGCCAGGTGGCCTGATGTTTATGCTTGTGTGCTGGTGTGTGCATCGAGCCGGCAAGTGTGTGTGTGTGGGGACTATGTGGTAGTAGAGCAAGGGAGAAGTGAGAGAGTGACGGCGATTAGCTTTGGAGCGAGTAGCGACTCTACAGTCATATTGAGAAAAACAAAGTGTCTCCCTTTATGACGAGTATTTTGTGCCAAATCATGGATTACCAGGAGAAGGAGAAGGAGAAGTCTACCCTGCCGTCGCCGCCAGAACGTGTGGATTTTTGAATGGGATTGATTGGGACTGCCGACGGGAGACCAGCGGCGACTTAGCGGCGACGTCACAGGAGGAACGTCTTCCGGTGGCGACGTCACGGCGACGTATATTAGAATTCCAGTAAAAAATAACGCCTATGGCGAGTGGTTAGTGCCACAGATATTCTAACAAAGGAGACTGTCGTGTGACAGCTACGTGTGTGGATGTGGATTATGACGAGTATTTTGTGCCAAATCATGGATTACCAGGAGAAGGAGAAGGAGAAGTCTACCCTGCCGTCGCCGCCAGAACGTGTGGATTTTTGAATGGGATTGATTGGGACTGCCGACGGGAGACCGGCGGCGACTTGGCGGCGACGTCACAGGAGGAACGTCTTCCGGTGGCGACGTCACGGCGACGTATATTAGAATTCCAGTAAAAAATAACGCCTACTTACAACGTCTGAACTAGGTACGTCGCCTCAAAGCCGTGTGACACACACGTCGTCACTAAGTACGTCGCCACCAGTACCCATTGTCAGTGTAACTTTATTTTAACTTTATTGAGTGAATTCAAGCCATGTCTTGTACAGCCTGTTATAAATGCTTTTATTCCTCTGGCGACTGGGAACTCTGGAGTAGCAGTTCATAACACAGTTCATGTGTTGTGCTTTATTGTTTGAATTCACTGTGCCAACAGAAGATAATGCTTTCACTTCCCCACAATGTGAAAATGGTTGTATTAGGTCTACAGTTACTTATAAAATTAATCAAAAAAGTTTTAGAGCTGTTTCATTCAATTTCTGTTATTACCTGTAGGCTATTTGTTATAGGCATTTGCCTTTGGTTATTTTATTCGCAACAAAGTATTTTACATGCATATTTCCGCATAATGATTTGGATTATTTTGATCATGCAAATGCGTTACTAATCAATGTAATCCTAAAGGAGTTATAAGATATATGTTGCGACGACGTTGTGCACTGACGGAGTACCCTATCCACATCCACACACGTAGCTGTCACACGACAGTCTCCTTTGTTAGAATATCTGTGGCACTATCCACTCGCCATAGTGGATAGGGTACTCCGTCAGTGCACAACGTCGTCGATAAGCCCATCGCCGTCAGCTGAGGGTCTTAAGATTTTTAATTTGCTGTCTTGTACTTCAAGAACAATGTAATTGCTGAAAAAGTGCAGACATAAAGCAACATATATCTTATAACTCCTTTAGGATTACATTGATTAGTAACGCATTTGCATGATCAAAATAATCCAAATCATTATGCGGAAATATGCATGTAAAATACTTTGTTGCGAATAAAATAACCAAAGGCAAATGCCTATAACAAATAGCCTACAGGTAATAACAGAAATTGAATGAAACAGCTCTAATACTTTTTTGATTAATTTTATAAGTAACTGTAGACCTAATACAACCATTTTCACATTGTGGGGAAGTGAAAGCATTATCTTCTGTTGGCACAGTGAATCCAAACAATAAAGCACAACACATGAACTGTGTTATGAACTGCTACTCCAGAGTTCCCAGTCGCCAGAGGAATAAAAGCATTTATAACAGGCTGTACAAGACATGGCTTGAATTCACTCAATAAAGTTAAAATAAAGTTACACTGACAATGGGTACTGGTGGCGACGTACTTAGTGACGACGTGTGTGTCACACGGCTTTGAGGCGACGTACCTAGTTCAGACGTTAGCAGTTAGCAGTTTCTTACTTATATGAGGGGAGCTAGCTAGGAAGAATCACACTGCTGTTCCGCAAGACCCGCTCAGTGGATTGGATAACACTGGGAAAGCGTGCCCACCCCGTAGGAGGGAACGCTGCGGAAACCCCGCCTGCCCGAAGGGAGGCACTGGAATACACGTATGTACTAACCCGTAGGGTAGTAAAACATACGGCGGTCCTTGAGGTAGACCCAGCCCGGGGGGTGGGAGCGTACTCAGCAAGGACGACAGAACGGGTCTGTCGAGGGGAAGACACGGAGCTAACCCGGAGGGTAGCTGGAACGTGGAAGAAATGGGTCGCCGAAGGGACCACTGTTAACGCCACCTAGTCTAATAACAACTCCTATGAGAGGTAATAGACCTGGCGCCGGGCGATCCGCCTCGCCTGGTGCCGGAGGGGTGATGGAGGAACTCACGAGGTCAGCCGTTTGTTGGGGAACCAACGGAGAAAAAAGACGCACGTATCTGGCCCATGGGGCGGGAATGGCGTAGCAAGCCGACACAACCTAATTCCTTGCGCTACTGGCTGTAGCGAGTACACGGGAGGAAACAGGTTCAACACGGAGGCTATAAAACCTAGCGAACGTGTTAGGTGTCGCCCAGCCCGCAGCTCTACAGATGTCTGTTAGCGAGGCCCCTTGAGCCAAAGCCCAGGAAGAGGCAACACTCCTAGTAGAGTGTGCCGTCAACCTGGGTGGGCAAGGCACGTCCTGGGATTCATAAGCCCGGACAATAGCATCCACTAACCAGTGGGCTAACCTCTGCTTGGAGACAGCCTTCCCCTTCTGCTGGCCTCCGTAACAAAGAGCTGATCTGAGGTCCTGAAGCTTTGCGTTCTGTCCACATAAACCCGCAAGGAGCGGACGGGACAGAGAAAAGCTAGGGCTGGGTCTGCCTCCTCCAAGGGCAGCGCTTGCAGGTTCACTACCTGGTCCACGAAGGGAGCTGGGGTCTCAGGGTAACGTGAGAAAGGCCCGGACCGAACTCTAGGCACGATTCGTCGACCGAAAAAGCCTGCAGATCCCCTACCCTCTTAAAAGAAGCCAAAGCCAACAGGAGAGCTGTCTTCATAGACAAGATATTCAATTCCACCGAAGGCAAGGGCTCAAAAGGGGGACTCTGGAGAGCTCTGACTTTTCACCAGAGATAAGTCCCAAGAGGGTATGGGGTGCAAATTACGAGGAGGATTTAGTCTCCTGGCACCCTTAAGGAATCTGAAGACCAGGTCATGCTTCCCCAACGACTTACCTTCAACTGTGTCGTGATAAGCTGCTATTGCGGCAACATACACCTTGAGGGTGGAGGGAGACAGCCTTCGCTCCAACCCATCTTGCAGGAAGGAAAGCACAACTCTGATCGGGCAAGTTCGGGGGTCTTCCCGGCGGGAGGAACACCAATCGACGAACAGGTTCCACTTCAACGCATAGAGGCGCCTCGTAGAGGGGGCTCTAGCGGAAGTGATAGTGTCTACCACAGCCTGTGGTAGGCCACCTAGAACCTCCGCGTCCCGTCCAGGGACCAAACATGGAGTCTCCAGAGATCTGGACGCGGGTGCCACAGGGTGCCCCGTCTCTGAGAAAGGAGGTCCTTCCTCAGAGGAATCGGCCAAGGAGGGGCTGTCGCGAGGAGCATGAGTTCCGCGAACCAAGTCCGGTTGGGCCAATACGGCGCAACGAGCAGGACCTGCTCCTCGTCCTCCCTGACCTTGCACAAAGTCTGTGCAAGAAGGCTCACTGGGGGAAACGCATACTTGCGAAGGCCCCGGGGCCAACTGTGTGCCAGTGCATCTCTGCCGAGATATCCCTCGGTCAGAGAATAAAACCACTGGCAATGGGTCGTGTCCGGAGAGGCAAACAGATCTATCTGAGCGGCTCCGCAGACTCCCCAAATCAGTTGGACCACCTGGGGATGGAGTCGCCATTCTCCCGGAAGAGGCGGCAGCCGTGAGAGCTCGTCGGCCACACGGTTGAGCACACCCGGGATGTGAATGGCCCGAAGCGACCTCAGATGCTTCTGACTCCATAGAAGGAGATGGCGGGCGAGTCGCGACATACGACGGGAGCGTAGACCACCTTGATGGTTGATGTACGCAACGGTCGCAGTGCTGTCCGTACGGACCAGTACATGTCTGTGCAGAAGCAGCCCCCTGAAGCGGCACAGAGCTAGACGTACTGCTTGCAACTCTAGGCAGTTGATGTGCCAATGCAGTTGAGGCCCCGTCCACAGACCTGAAACTGCATGCCCGTTGTACGTGGCCCCCCACCCGCTGGCAGAGGCATCTGTGAACACAACAGCATGCCTGGACACCTGGACTAGGGGAACTCCGGCCCGTAGAAACGCAGGGTCCGACCAGGGACTGAAGGTTTGGCGACAGTGCGGGGTAATGTTGACCCGGAACGTGCCGCTCTGCCACGCCCATCTCGGGACTCGATCGTGAAGCCAGCGCTGAAGCGGTCTCATATGAAGCAAGCCGAGCGGCGTCACTGCGGCTGCGGCTGCGGCTGCCATATGCCCCAGGAGCCTCTGAAACTGTTTCAGTGGAACCGCTGACCTGCCTTGAAAGGACTTGATGCAGTTGAGCACTGACTGAGAGGCGCGCAGTCTGACCGACCGAGTCCAACTCCATACCGAGATAAGAGATCCTCTGGGGTGAGGGGAATGAGAGCGGCGAGGCAACGTGGCGTCGCACACTGCCATTCTGACCCTATTGGATGGAGGAGACTGATAGTGGCGAGGCAGTGGAACGTCGTCCTGGACTACCAGTCTCGCTCGGACGGAGGAAACTGGTCTTATTGACTGCCAGTCTCGACCGTGAGGGGAAACGTGGAACGAGGCCCGGGGGCATCGAATCCTGATTTCCCCTCACCCAGCGAGAGACGAGAGTGACGAGGCCGTGGCGCCGTCACTGCCATCTGAGCGCTGGGGCCCGTGAACTACTCAGAGGAAGTGGACTGCTCAAACTTTGGGTACCGCTGATTCTGAATAACCAGCGGCGGAACAAACGAATTCTCCACCCGGCCCTCCCCGGGGGAAGGAGTGGTGATGACACGCACTCCCAAGAGCAGAACGTCACATACTCTGGGTAGCTCCTCTCAGGGTTGTTTCCCTTTCCTTTTGCTGGGGGAAAACAACTCAGAGCGGGCTGGTTTTGAGGTGCTTCTGGACCACAGTGTGGACATCGTCTAACCGAGGGCCAGCGCTGTGACTTATCACGGTCAGTCACTAAGCACAGCTTAACCCAGAGTTAGAACTACGCACGTGCAGTGGTAGTGAGAGAGGAAAAACTTCTGCAGATTTAGGCATGTTTGGCTTGCCATATTGGCACCAAAATGCTTCCATACTGCCAAAATTCTTCACACACATCCAGGCACTTTAGAACAGCCCAGGAAAGTGTGGCTGTTAAGTCTGAATCTTCAGCATGAGAACACTGGGAACTCAGCATCAAATTCAGAGTATAACAGCCCTCTCTCCGATGTAGCGATCGACATCTGTCCTCCCTGGGGCCCCGAATGAAATGCCTGATCCCTCATGAGAAGGACCAGAGACCCATCCGAAAGCCTAGACGGCACACGGCACGCTGAGCGGCTCAAGCCTTTACGAGAAAGGGGAGACGAACAACGTGCCGACGTGGTCATGCACTCCCGAGAGAACATGAACCACCCACGAACGCAGTCTCAACACACTGATTAGGCATGTGAAACCGTGATCGTGGCCGTCAACCAGGCATGCAAGATAGTGAACGTGGCCATCGCTTTGATGACACACAGCATGCTGGGCGCTCAAGCCTACAGGCAGGCGAACAACGTGCTGACGTGGTCATGCTCTCACAAGAAAGCATAAACCACCCACGAACACAGTCTCAGCATGTTTGCGATGCGCTAGAGGAGTGAGTGGTTCGTGCTCACTGAACCCTCAGATCACCAATGTTATTTGCCAAAGTAGCCCTCCCCTGGTGCACCAGAAGAGAAACTAGATCGGGAAATAAGCAAAGGGACTCACCTCACAGAGGCACATGAGTCTTGATCTTGACCGCGCATCTTGAGCGCCGAATGACGCGCGCTGGGTTGCCGTGACAACCCGCGCTGTCAGCCTGCGCTCGACGGCACGCTGAACGGCTCAAGCCTTTACGAGAAAGGGGAGACGAACAACGTGCCGACGTGGTCATGCACTCCTGAGAGAACATGAACCACCCACGAACGTAGTCTCACACACTGATTAGGCATGTGAAACAATGAACGTGGCCGTCAAATAAGGACAGGAAACGATCGCATCCAGAAAGACACGAGTGAAACGTCATCCTGAAAAGGACGCGATCTTCACTCGTGTTGCTCTTTCAGGAAGAAAGTACTCTCTATCGTGCTGAAGCACACAGGGACCCAACGCGGCAACACAGCGGGGAAACTGCAAGCCCGCTGTGCGCACTCAACCGTTTACCAGCTGTGAAAACAGCTTTTGAATTAACAGCATATAGATGCCGCCGGTAGACAGGAAACCGCGCGGTCGCTGAAACGCCATCTCACCAACACAGAGAGATCCCCTCCCGAAACAGCAGACTCGTAGCTCGTAAGAAAAATACATTCTTAAAGCTCATTCACTCAGAGAGGACACAATCGGTCGGCTCCGAAGCTAAAAGCGTTTTGTATGCGCTTGCTTCCGCTTTTATACCCGCACTGGTAGGCGGGCCGCGGAATGCAAATCTGGCATGCCAATGTTTATTGGCTCGTTTTAGTTCACTCGAAGGCGATTGGTCTCCCTAGCGTGATCCCAATTCGTTGGAAACTCCTCCGACGAGACGTAGGAGTTCCCGAACGAAAGGGAACATATTACTATGCTTTATGTATGTAGTAGTTGTAAAAAAAAATATATATATATATATATATGTATCTGAAATATTTGCAAATTTAGTGCATTGATTCTTTATCATAAAGCAAATAAATAGACTAGTAACAAGAAACTTCTTGTTGCCAGTACTTTTAAAATAGATTAACAGTGTAACAGTGGAATAATTACAATACTATTTTAGACTATATATACATGTGGTGTTCTTGCTACTTTGTTCTAGTTGGGGCTAATAATGCTTTCTCTATTCATTTACATTAGGCCGAGTTGCAGAATGCTGCCAGGCATGTTGTGTCCCTTTTATGCAGTGCCCTAACTAGTGAGTCAAGCTCACCATCACGGATGGGTAAGTTAATTGTGTTGTGTGGCATTTCATTGAATTAAATATTGCACACCTGTCTGTCTTACATTGGAATGTAATGATTACCATTGGCCATAAAAATATTGCTTTGAGTAGTATAGACACAAAGGCTTCAGTTGAATTTTGTGTACAGTTTTGAATGGTTTCAACAGATGAAGGGCAGGTTCAGAGACAGCAGGTCACAGCAGGTAGGATGATACAGGGTCAGGCAAACCCTGGAAACAGGGTGCAGTCTGCAGTGAGACCACAGCGGACCCTTAGTGTTGTTGCGTCAGGAAATTCAGTGGACCAGAGTATGGCCAGGTTTGGATCTATCAAATAATCCAATTTTATAGTTCACATTATAAGAACTTAAACTCTTAAAATTCTCGTTCTGTGTGACATTTTAAGTAGGTGCTAACAAAGTACTGGTAGACAAATAATAATAATAACATACGTAATTTAAAGACGTTACATTAAGACTTATGACATTATGTTAAAATACCTACAGTAGCAATCCTCAAGTAGCATAAAGCAAACCTTAGACATAAGTCTCAGACATAAGTCTCAAGCATAACTTCCTAAACATTTATAAGTTATAACTGTTCTGTAATGTGCAGTTTAGATGAGCCCTTTGGTATTATGCTTCAAGACTGATTGAATATTACATAATTGACTTATCCGTTTTTTCTCTCAGGGCATTCCCTGGTCTGTTCAAGGGACGAAAAGGCTTTAACCCTACTACTATAAAAAGGGCTGCTAGATCAACGCCAATCCAGTTTTTTCTTCTAAATAAAAGTGTTGAAAGGACCCCAAAAGCCTTGGATGAGTTGGTACTTCTACACGCTGGATTAGGACGGAGGACTATTGCCATCCCAGAGGATGCTGACCATTCTGAGGTCTGACACTTAAAGTTTTAGATATAAAGGGACCCTATTTTAAATTACTGGTCATTTACCTAAAAGCTGGCATAGTTAAGACATTTCAACAATTTATACATTCAGCTTAATTAGGCTCACTATATATAATTTGTCTCGCTATATATTTAATTTTCTGATTGTTTTTATGTAGCCAGTCTTGATTTAAAAAAGCTTGAGGTGTTTAATACCACCAGATATCTAAACTCTTGTTGGAGATGTATGCAAAAATGGACTCATTGGAGGGAGCCTGGATGCTCTATAAAGCTGTTGGTAAGATAACTTGGTTGATATTTGATTAAGTTTTATTGTGACTTCAACTTTACACATCACTAGACTGGATTGTTACTTTGAGTGGCATCTCTGCTAAAAGACAGCTTTAAAAGTTCTCACAAAATTAGTTTGTCTTAGTTTGTTTACCTTGGCAATCAATGTTAGAGTGAAATAGAACATTCATTTCTGAAACATTTACTTGATATAAATAGTTGATAATGGCTTCTGATCTTATTCACTCAGGTGGATCAGGTCAGCGAAAGCTGAACATTGTTGCACCGGAAGCTGAAGGTTACACAGGTTCTTATCTAATTAAAACTGCAGGAGGAAAGGGCTGTCTGTATATCATACTCTGGACATCTCCCCTTTACCGTATTCTGCAAAAGAGTTTGAGAAAATGCCAAAAACTCGATGCACTAAATGTCTCACAGATATGCCTGTTCAGCTGCTGGCTGTGCACGTCCAGAAGTGTGAGACAGATATGTGGATCGACATCAGTGATTGTGAATCAGTAAAGTCAATTTCATTTTTTAATAATGTTTTCATTTCACTCATAGTAAATAAAATATGAAGTAAAATGTACAATTGTCAAAGTTTTAAATTAGCATTTCATTTGTTGAAGGAGCCTAGAGATTACTCGCTGTCTGATACAGAAGTGCCTTCCATTTCCACAAAAGTGGAGGATGATCATGCCAATGTAGGTTGTTCAGTGTCATGCGTATACCAGTTTAGTTTAGTTTAGTTTAGTTTATTTAGTTTTTAATAACGTGGACAGTCCCTTTTTGAAAGAAAAAGAGCAGCTTTAGCCTCTACGGCTAATTTCTAGCTGTAGTCCCCGGCCAGTTGGCCCTGTTTAACTTCTGAATAATGTATAATTCCCCTTTAATAATTGATTTAACACGATTAACACATCAGACACAAGTCAGATTGACTGTAAGTCTACTACTTTTGTAATTGGTACAGTACAATTATTTTGTTATTAATTCAACCATGTCTGACAACTGTGATTTACATAAAAAGACACTACAGATACAGAAGTGCCATCTACTTCCACAAAAAATGATAGTTTTAGTGGGAATGTAAGGAGTCATTTAAAATTAAAAACTCTGAAGTTATTTCTCACATTGAATCATATATTTTACATTTGTTTACATCCACAGTTAGGGGACGAGTTGGATTCTTCTTCTTCGGCAGTGATTGATGCCAAGGTAAGACCACTTCATGCAGGACTATTTAGTGTAGTTTTATAGAAGGAAATGTTATGTAATGAGTATTTAAAAGTACATTTTATTTTCAGATTAATTTTCAGTTTATTTGTTGTTAAAGGTAATTTATTTTTACTTGATAATGATAATGTTTTTTATTTTGGTTTTCTGCATTTTGAAAAGTGTTTCCCTGCATTTGTTTGTAAGGTACCTTGTCCCGTGTGTTCTGCCATGTATTCAGAAGACTTCATTGAAGTGCATGCAAGTACCTGTGGGGAAAGGTTACTATTTTTATTGTGTTTTAATGAAATGATTGCTTTAACCTTCAATCTTTACCGTTAGGTGTTGGTGTGTGTGGTAGTAATTTGTATTCAGCTACATTGTATTCTTACTTTCAGAATTCAAGATGGACCAAACATAGATTTGGACATTACAGAAAAAAAGCAAGACAAGCAAAACAGGTGCATTTAAGTATAAGTTATAGTGCCTTTTTTACCAGGGCCAAAAACTAAATAATCCATCTGTATGTTTTCTTTTTCTCAAGCCTTACAGAATTAGTCAGCAAACTTAAAGAGGCAATAGACCCTACAACCATTTTCAGCATCTGCGTCACAAGGGAGGACATGTTCAACCGAGGCTTGACACAATGGAAGCGGCAGAAGAAGTCCTCTCCGAAGAATCCCCTCAGAGTTACTTTCATTGGAGAGCCTGGGATAGACAGTGGTGCTCTTATGAAAGAATTCCTGACGGGTATGTTTTGTCTTCCTTAGATGCAGCAGCCAGTGCCATTGCATACATTTATGCAGTTTTACAAAATATAGTCACCATTTTCTTAACTTACTTTTTCCTTTGTTTATTAATACTGATACTTTATTTTTTCCACAGAAATGATGGGCGGGATTGAGGCAAAATTCTTCGAGGGAGGGAATTCTGGGAAAAATCTTAAGTATTCCATTACAGAATTTCAGAATGACAATTTCAGGTATGTTTATTAGTATTCTATACTGGAGTTTTTTTTATAATGCCTTTTTGCCAATTTATGACCTGCCCTGTTGTACTTTAGGACAGTTGGTGAAATAATGGCTGTGAGCATTGCACAGGATGGCCCTCCACCTAACTTTTTCATGGAGTGGATGTACAATTTCATCTCTTCTGGGGAGATCAATAAAGATCAGCTGTCAAGGGCTGATGTTACAGATACAGACCTGCTAGATCTTATTGCAAAGGTTTTCTAATTCAACTCTACAAACTAAATTATAAATTAATACATTTGTGTATATTTTGGCGATAGTCAAACCAAATAACACATTAAAGTATTGGTTTTATTTCTTTAGATTGAGACCGCAGACACTACTACAGCCTTGCTTGACCTTTCTGAGGGAATTGTAGCATGTGGGTACACTGGACCTCTAACGTGTGAAAGAAAGGAGGACATTATCAGGTGTAGTATACTGTATGTGATTCTGTGATGTTTTGTACTTCTCTTTCAATCTGGCTCTCTACAACTCTTGAATCCACCCATTAGGGTTAGATTTTTGTAACCTTATAATAAGCATAGACCTACTTCCCATGCTTTTTACAGGGTTTCCATGGAACTGTAAAATTGTATTTCATTTGGTGAATTTCAAAAGTGTAATTTCCAGACATGAAAAAGTAACAATTTCTATAATCAATGTAAAAATTTCAATTTGACGGAGATTCAGTAAACATATAAACCCAGTTTTTACTTTCATTTAACCCTTGTGGACATTTTTGTCTTTTTCAGTTTTTTTGTTGATAATTTTGCCTGTGTTAATGCCAACTGCATAAATAAGGGGACAGGTGTGTATTTTTATTGGAAATGACTATTTCACCCCCATTTCCTTTAATTGAAAGCCTTTAAAACTTCAATTTTTAATCCCAGGGCCATTTAACTATAAAATGGTGCAATCTTTCTTAATAGGCTTTCATTTTGTTGGCCAGGCATCTTTTTGGCCATGGCACCATTTTCTCATGTAACAAATACTGTCTTTATACCTGTTTTCTGCTTCGGCATATTATCGAGCCAATTGGATAAATTATGCAGCTGTAATTGTGTGGGTGGTGTTGGTCAGAGAGTGGTTTGTATGTGTGTGATAAAAAAAGAATTGTGTGTGCTTGTAATATTTGAGAGAGAAAAAGTTTTAGAGTTAAACATGTTTCATAAAATATATATTTTATATAAAATATACTTCATAAATCATTTTCATAAACTTAATATAACTTTTCTAACTATAACTTTTTTATTTTTTTACTTCAACAATTATCTGCCAGGGGTCTTCTTTAAAATAAGACCAACCTTAAGTCTGTGCTTCCAAGCGTCAAATTTTTATGACCAATTTTTGACACACTATGGACCTATGTGTGACTTTTTTTAATTGATACACTAGGGTTAATGTTCTATACTCAGTCTCTTGTTTGAACCAACAACTTTTATTAATCTTCATGAACACAAGTTTGTTTCTTTGTACACTTACTTTTTTTCTGGATTTACTCTTATATGCAGTGCTGTTGTCCTGCATTCTTCTGTGCGAATCCTACCAATGCTACAGCAGATGTGCAAAGGATTGGAGATCTATGGCCTCCATGAAATGTTGAAACAAAATCAGCCTTTAGTTCAGCCTTTATTTGTTCCTGGCCATTTTATAAAAGTAAGTGTTGTTACTTGCGTATTTTTTTTTATAACGGCTTTTGAGTTGTGGCTAATAAAAGGTTGTTCTTTGCAGCCTGATGCGGATTTTCTCACGATGGCCCTGTCACCCATTTTAAGTGAGGTGGGTTCAGTAAAGCGGCAGAAGGAATCAAGAATTGTGAACTACTTGCAGGACTTCATTCAAAGCCTTGAAGATGAAGGTAACATTTTTGAATACTCTGAATTATATTTAAATTACATCAGTTTGAGTATGTTGTCCTCAGTCACTATTATTTAAAAAAACACAATGTTAGATATTGTAAATACAAGTAAAGGTGCAGATACAGTTTTGATTTTTGTTTTCTTGAAGAAGAAGGAAGCAGTGGTAACAAGAGCAGAGGAGAGGATGACAACGAACAGGTAGATGAAACGGAGGACTGCACTAAAAGAGACGCAGAACAAGACCAGATCACCGTCAGCAGCTTCATGCAGTGGCTTACTGGTCAGGGACATGTTCCCATTACTTCTGCACAAAGAGAAACATTTAAAATATACATAGAATTTGATCATGACTGTCAGCTACGATATGGTGAGCACAATTTATGCTACCCTCTTGTAAATGCATGTTCCTGTACTGTGACCTTGCCTACACGGCACCTAGGGACTTACACAGAGTTCCTTGACATTATGAGGCAGGCTGTGAGCAATAGCAGAGAATTTGGTCGTTCATGAGATGGATTCCTAATACAGAGTTTACTCCCTGTACTGTGTTCTCTCTGTTACTGTTATAGTGTAGTACTTTAAAAGGATAGGGATGCAGTAGCTTTTGGATATTTAAATGTAGTTTCTTTTTTTATTTAGTTTTGTTTATCATTGACATGTATTGCAAAAAATGCAGCAAAGACTGCTGCAAAATTGTTCCAAGACTCAATTCAGAAATGAAAATGATGTATATCAATATACAGTAAGTGTTCAATGCAAAATAAAGTCGCTATGCAGTACTGTCTTTATGCATGCTTTGTTTTTTGTGTGTGTTTTAATTACAACATATTTGTTGAAACAAACTCCCGACAAAGCAAATACAGTTCTTTGACAGGGATATTAGGACCAGTAGAATTCAGCAGGTGTTCGAGAGCTCTCAACCCATCTAAACACAAAGGGGATTCAAATTCAGGAACAACAACTCCGAAATCTTCACCGGCATCATAAGAAGCTGCTATGTCCCAGTCTAGATCTGGCTCTTCCATGTCCTGAAGGTATAGCAGTTAAATACATAATCAAAAATCCAGTTAGAGTAATACATAAACAGCAGTGTGGTGACAGACTAACTAAAGCAGGGTCACCATACCTCGTATCTCTCCGATTGGTCAATATTTGTGTGCATCATTCCAATCTGCCACAGTTGCTCTGGACTTCGATTGCCCTCTGAGGAGAGTGGATGATGATTCCAGGCTTCTGAAAAGGTGTCCAAGTCTGCCTGTAGTCTTTTGAGAAAAGTGTAGTGCACACTGAAAAGGTCCTCGACCACTGATAAGTCAAGCAATCCCTCTGCCTCTAGGGAGTGCAATGTGTCTGAGTACTTGTTAGTCACCATGGTTCTGACATCACGCCAGAGGCGCTCAATCCTATTAGAAATAAACAATAACAATAAATAATAGTAATTATAGTACTAATAATTAAAACAAATAATAATTAGGTTTAAAAGCAATGCAGTGAAAGGCATTTGAGATCAATTACTAATAAATGTAAAATATTTTGTTACATAGAAGTGACATTGAAAAGCTACCTACAGATTATTAAAGTTACGAAATATTAAGTCTTTTCATTTTAGAAATTTCAAACAGTTGTAGTTTACCTCTGATTATGGACACTTTTCCCGGATATGAAACTTCCTCGGTCAGTGCCTCTTGAAGAAAACATGAACCTGGCTATCTGTACATTCTCCACTCCTTGGTCTCCCCTGACCCTGATTTATTTATTTTTTAATATTACAATACATATCCAGACATAAAATTCGAATGCTTTTTCTTTACTATACTCACCTAGATGGTAAGCCAAATCTTTGGACTGCTTCTGAGAAGAAGTGGTATGCTGTCGATGCCCGGTTGTTACTTGCTGCATTCAAGTACATGACCTGCAAATACAAAATGCAACAATAAGTAAATATAGGTAGGAGAAAATATAACAAACATTGGAAATGAATGTATTACATGGTAATTTTCAATAAACAAGAATGTTTTTTTCATGGAAATCATATTGACTGGAATGATCTTGATACCAGATGACTAGTAACACTATAAATCAAATGCAAACATGGTGAAACCTCTCTCTCTCTCTATATATATATATATATACACATACATCTCAACACAGACTATAAACATACCTTCCTGGAATAACCATCCACACCACCAAATATTACAATGTTGTATCTATTTACAAGATAAAAAAGGGTTTTTTAAAAAATATGTTCTTAAAATTATATACACACACACACAATATATATATATATAACTTACCGTATCAATTTGTGATTTGTGTCTATGTGCACAAGAGAAAGGGGTCCTCGAACTGAGTACGTTCTTCGCACCACACATCCCAACCTGGCCAATCTAGAAAGGATTCCAATTGAATCAACACGGTGCATTGAGGCAGCTATTCTCTGCCATTGCACACGTATTCCTAAAGACAACAACCTCCCTCTGACCATTCTGTAACCAGCAACAGGCATATCATCCTTAATGGCTCTCACAAGGTTATCCAACTCCTCATCAGTGATGCAGCTAAACAACCCTGAGATCGAAAGACCAAAATCGTTCATTCTTCTAAAGATGGTTCTTGTGGAAACGCCCATCATTTTTGCAATATAATGCACAGGAAGGTTTGTCTGCAGCATCTCTGCTAACTCTTCTCCTTCAATTGCAAACCTTGGACGTCCTCTCAGACCAACAGTTGAATCCACCACTGCATGTGGAGCTGTGAAATATGGTGGTTGTCTAACTAGTTCAAACACAGCCTCCAGAGCCTGAATGATTTCGTAGGGTATTTCCGCATGTCTTGAGAGTGCTTGCAGGAGGTACAGCTGCTGGCGGCACACAAACTCCATGTAATCCAGGTCAAGTGGAGATCTCAAAAGTGCTCTCTCAAACTTAGAGAGAAGCTCCTCCAAAAGATGCCTTTTCAGAATTTGCTGAAGAATACGGAGGAACAAAATGTGATTACACCCAGCAACATTAGATATTAAAATATTATATGGTGATCTTAATCATCTAACTTTTTGTAAGCTATAATAACTTTAGAGAAAAATAAAGTAGACAAGTACAGTACACAGCATAAATGATTACACCCCATCTAACCATGACATATCTTTAAAAAAAACTGAAGGTGTCCTACATGTATAGACAATTTCTGAATTGGTTGGGTTTCAGAGGGGTGTATTCATTCATGCTGTGTACTGTATCTTAACTTGAGAAGCCAGAACCCCTTTTACATTTAATAGAAAATATAATTAACCACTCAAAATTGGCATAATAGTAATAAACAGGATGATAACAAAAAGCTTACACAACAACTCTTGCTTATTGATTGATAAACACATAATTTATTGTTCATCCAAAGCCCTTGTAAGATTTACAACTATTTAATGGACACTTTTTACATTTATGAGGTTCTCAGAACTAATATAATTTTGGTTGGGTAAACGTATTTAGTGGTTATGTAGTGGTGAACTACAGCAAATATATCTTTGCATCCCCATTTTGCTCCATTTTCTTTTAAATATTTTAATGCAAATAACACAAATCATAGTGTTATAAATATAAAATGTAAAAAAGTATAAACATTTTGGTAGATTTACAATGAGAATAACCATGGAAATGTGTCATTAAAGTCTGTAAATATCTCTTAACAACACAAGATTGCAATCACTAGTACCCCTAAGACTAGTGTAGTATCTGGTAAGAATCTATTCTATATTAACAATGCATTAAATCACATTACACATTAATAAACAACAATAAATAAATAAGATAAAAACAGATTAAGTGATAACTCACATGCATCTGCTCCGTTAAGGAAGCCATGTCTTAAGTCAAGTGATTGTGAATTACGGGTCATCTTATAACAGGCGTCCAATCACGAGTGACTTCCGGAAAAAGGGATTTAACCAATGACATTAGAGGTTATAAAAACAGTAAGTCCCGCCCCTCGACTGCCAAAAATAAACGTGTTCGAGCGAGCAAAAGCAGCAGGCTAGAGCAGATCGAGCGCGAGAGCGTGGGGAATGATCATGCGCGCGCGCGCGATGGCTTGTATTGCGTGCAGAGGAGATGTCTGCGCACGCGCGATGGCTTGTATTGCGTGCAGAGGAGATGTCTGCGCGTGCGCAGGGTTTGAATGAGCTCGCGAGTTCCCGTTTCCTCGCGTGCAGATCTGTTATTCTCACGCGAAAGTCATTTACCGCGCGCGCCAGCATCAGTTGTGCGCTCGGTTATTATTGGCATTGATTTGCCGCCGTAACGGAGTACCCTATCCACATCCACACACGTAGCTGTCACACGACAGTCTCCTTTGTTAGAATATCTGTGGCACTATCCACTCGCCATACGGAGGCGCTGGGAGTGACACCGTTGGGGAATGGTACGGCTCCCCAGCTTACCATCGTAAGCCTTGTTGTGGCACCGGAATCGCTCTCGGCACTGTTGTCAGTGGACTCGGCGAGGACTGGAGCGGGTATGACAGGTGGGGGTGCGACGACGGCTGAGATGGGGGGCTCACCGTTGATGTCAACGGATCTGGCGCAGAGGACCGGTGAATGTATGGCAGGCGGGGATCCGCCTGGTAAGACGGGGGGATCGCCGACGGAGAGCATCGGGCGTGGTGTAACATCGAGCAACCCGAATGTGGAGCCGATCATGTCGGATGAAGTGGACCATGTGTTGACCACACAGAATAGGACAACGGAGTGGACTATCGCGGACAAATCCTCGTTGGACTTGCAACCCATCTTCACGAGGGATGAACGCGGAGATCTAATCCAACAAGAAAGGGGATCTTTCACAAGACCACGTGGTTGGAAAACTACAGGGCAAAATAAAACCGCAAAAGGAACTAATACTACGGATGCAACCGAATATTTAACCCGACATAAATCCACATTGAACAAACAAATTGTGAGTAATCAATCATATTCACTGCAACATATTGTTTCTACAGTTAGTGGTGCGAAAATTGTATGGGACAGGGATCAAAAGCCTAAGGGAATCTTGGGTGCGCAGTTAAACATACGCAGTTTATTACCAAAACTTGATGAGATAAAGACATTGCTAACAGATTCAAATTTACATTTTCTGGGCCTTACTGAAACCTGGCTTAAAGGTAAAATTAATACTAGTTTTTTGGAGGTTCCTGGTTATAGCTGTTTAGATAGAAAGACGATAGAAGATAGAAAGACGAAGAAAGGTGGAGGGGTGCTAATCTATGTACACAACTCTTTGAAATGTAGTAATTTCGAAGTAACAATCGATTGTGATGTCCAAATAGAATACCTATGTGTTGACATCTCTCTATCTCCTAGAATGCATTTTTTTTATTTTGTTGTTGTATAATCCGCCATCTACTAATGAGGAGCAATTTTGTAATGAATTAGAGAAACTGTTGAAGGTAATATCACATAAATCCGAAATTATTGTCATGGGTGATTTTAACATTGACTGGTTTAAAAAAAAAGTAAAAAGAGAAAATTAAAAATGTTAATGACCAAATTTGATTTTACACAGCATGTGAAAGGGGCTACGAGAATTACAAAATCGAGTAAGACGCAAATTGATTTAATTTTTTCAAACAGAGAAGAACGTATTGTGAAATCTTATAATTTTTTGACTGGAATGTCAGATCATAATATGACTCTGATGGTAAGAGAATTAACTAAAAAACGCTTTTTAAAACCCAAAAAGCCTAACTACAACTCACTAATAATTCCTAAAAATGATGTTCCTAAATTGGACAATGAGTTAAAAGAAATAAATTGGTATAACATGGTGTGGGATGAGGTGGACAGTAGCTGTAGGCAGTTTATGAATAAAATAGATGCAACTGTGTCTAAATACTTAAAAAGGAGGAAAAGTGGTAAACAGAGATCTCTACCCTGGATAAATGAATCTATTAAAAAACGTATGAAGCAGCGAGACCAAATTTTAAAACAAGCAATTAAAAGCAAGCTTAACAGTGATATGGTTCTATATAAAAGCCTAAGAAATCGCGTGACAAAGGATATGAGACTTGCTAAAAGCAATTACTATATCACAGCGATTACTGAGGCAAGAGGAAATCCATCAGTAATGTGGAAAACAATTAACAACATTATGAAACCCAAAGGAAAGCAACCCCACTTGTGTGAACTTAAAATTGGGGATAAGTTTATAAATGACAGTAAGCGTATGGCCCAGGAATTTAATGAGTACTTTGTTTCGTCGGTTCAGGAAGTGTCGGATTGCTATGATTTGAGCAACAGGGTAGAGCATTACCAACCAAATAAATTAATTGACGCATTTTCACTTGAACAAACAACTGAGCAAGAGGTGCTAGCTGTCATTGAAAAAGTAAAAAATAGTCATGCCAAAGATCTTTTTAATATCGACACTTCCTTTCTAAAAAGAAATAAAGACATATTGGTAAAACCTTTAACTAAATTGGTAAGCCTCTCGTTTAAAAATGGAGAGTTTCCAAACATTTGGAAACAATCTAGGGTTATACCTATATATAAATCTGGGAAGGTTGATCTAGTATGCAATTATAGACCAGTTAGCATCTTACCAATTTTTTCGAAGGTGCTGGAAAAGATTGTAGCCAATCAGCTAATGTCTTTCTTATAGTTCAATGACATACTGCATCCTTTGCAATTTGGATTCCGGCAACAATACTCGACAGAAACGGCCAATTGCTATTTTATTGAACAACTTAAACTAGCAATTGACAAAGGCCAAATAGTTGGAGGGGTTTTTATGGATATAAAAAAAGCCTTTGATGCACTCAATCATGATGTACTTATACAGAAATTATCCCAGCTGAACTTTGATAAAACAACTTTACAGTGGTTTAAGACATATTTGGAACATAGACAACAATGTGTAATAATTCACAATGAAAAATCATCCTTTGCAATGCTGAGAACGGGGGTTCCCCAGGGATCGATTCTTGGGCCTCTGCTTTTCACATTGTACATTAATAATTTACCAAACATATGTCCGGGCGCAGGTTTCCAAATGTACGCAGATGATGCAGTTGTTTTTGTGAGTGGCAAAAGTGTTGAGGCAATTACTGAGCAGTTGCAGCAACATATTAATTCTGTGTCAGAATGGTTTCAAAACTCAGGACTAACTCTAAATTTGAGTAAGACAGTGTCAGTTTGTTTTGCTTCCAGATCACACTCCATGGAAGAACTGCATCTGACAATTAATGGTCAAAGAATTGCCCAGGTTAAAGAAGTAAAAAATCTGGGATTAATCCTGGACTCCCATGTATCGTTTGAAAGTCATGTAAAAAAAAAATCACTAGAACAGCCAGGGCAAATTTGTATAGTTTTAGAGTCATTCGGGAGTGTTTAACATTTCAAATATATTTTAAAGGCAATGATTTTTTCTCACCTCAGTTATTGTATAACCTCCTAGTCACAGGCAACAGACACAACAGTTAGGCCTTTAAGATTGATTTACAACAGAGCTTTAAAAATATTGGATAAAACATCTGTTAGAACAGACCATTGTGGAGTATTGCAGAGGTTGAACTTTTTAAATTTTGAAAATTTTATTAAATTTAGTAACTTGAAATTAATGTATAAATGTTTGCACAATCAAGCCCCTGATGTTCTTAGACGTCACATAGTCCCACTTAGATCAGTGGGCTCCATCACACGAGGAGCGGCTAATGGAAATGTGAAAGTGCCCGTTAGAAAAAAGACCTTTGGACAATCGGCTTTTACTGTCCAGGGTGCTAAGCTCTGGAACTCCTTGCCGATCGAGTTGAAACAGGACTTAGATCTGGGAGCTTTTAAAAATGAATTAAAGCGTATTTTAAAAAGAGATCAAGTATGTAATCATTGATAGTTTGCGCGCAAATGCACATTTCTTTATGTAATGTCAGAATTAAGTAGGGTCCTGTATATGTAAATGTACTTTTTGTATGTACTTGTGTGAAAAGCTCATCTAGGGACGGACATCGCAAATTAGCCTTGGCTATAAATGTTGTAGTGCGGTGCATGTTGATTGTTCCCACTTGTCCCTATCAAATAAATAAATAAAATAAAATAAACAAAATATCGCATAAATATCGCAAGACTTTCGATTTGATATCGAGCAACGTGATATCGCGATAATGATTCGATATATCGTGCACCCCTACTTGGAGGTATTATTTCTGATTTGGCACAGTAAATTGGTGAGAGCATTTCCGCCAGTCTCAATTTAACGCAACATCCCAGCCTAGTGCAGCCTAAGTCAAATGTGCAGCATTCAAGCAAATGTGTTGATGATTCTAATTTGAACATCATTGTCCAACTAAATGTTAAACCTCCCACATTATTTAGAGGTGACCAAAGTGATTCATTTACTGTGCATGATTGGGAAGACATGATGTACAGTTATATGAACAGAAAGAAATGCACTGATGAATCTACCTCTGATCTCATTTTGAGCAGGTTAGCTGGAAAAGCGAGGGATGTAGTCAAAGTGTCCTTGCGCAGCTTCCCAGGGCCGACACAGTGTTCGACATACTGAAACGCAATTTCAGTGAGTTGATGTATTCAAACATGCCAATGGCTGACTTTTATAACACCCTGCCTAGGGCAGACGAGAGCCCAATGGACTACTGGATCAGACTGAACAAGGCGATTGATGTGGTTGATGAATGTTTGCATAGGCGCAACAATGTTCATGTTTATCTCATACTGTCCGGATCCTGGTCTTGCTTTGTCTTTTCAGTTCAAGCCTGCTGAACAGTGGAGTGCTGCTGAAGTTCAAGAGCGACTGGATAGTCATCACAGGAACCTGAAGAGAGCCCTTGCTAGACCTTCACGCTCATTGTCTGTGTCAGCAGTACACTGTTACGGTCTGTGATGATTCTGTACCCAGTTCTACCAAACAGCCTGAACTCTCCTCAAGTCAGTTATCATGTTTAACTGGTCAGCTGAACCCCAACGCTGCTACTTTTACTCCTGATGCTAGTATGCAACAGTTGGTTGGCATGATGGATAAAGTTTTATCTCTCTGCACTGCCTCACTTTCCTCATCCAACCCAAACTGTCCTGTCAGAACTTCAGACCCCAAGCCCAGTTTGAGCTCAGCATGTAGAGTATGTCAATCTAAAGAGCGCACTGCACATACTCATTGTATACGCCAGAAGCTTTGTCGTAACTGCTTTAAACCTGGACACTTTAAGGGCAATTGTCCTGAGACGATGGGCCTTGAGCTTCCTTCTCCAGCCACCCATTTAAACTAGGTAGCCCATGTGCAGAGGGGGATAACATGGGCGGTGGCGTATTTCCCCTAAAAGATGAGTCAGACCCACAAGAGATTTTTGTAAATAGTTGCAAATTTTTGCCACCCGACAAAACCGTGCTGTATGTGGGTTCTCAAAAAATTGATGGAGCTAGTGAACTCTTTTATTGCTCCTGTAACTGTCGCTGGCCAGTCTGTACTGAACGGTTTGCTGGATTCTGGGAGTATGGCCTGTACCCGGAGCACGGAAGGTGAATCCAAGTTGTGTGCTGACGGAGTTCTCCCTCAACCCTCAATGATTTCTGGTAACGTGGTCCTGGTTGGCTGTGGTGGCCTTACTACTCAGCCTAAGTGCGTGTATGACCTGAAAATCGAAGTCTACGGGTTCAAGTTCATTGTACCAACCTTGGTAGTGCCTGGACTGAAGGATGAGTTCATTATCGGCAGTAACGTCATCAAATGTGTGCTTCAGAAAATGAAAGCCGAAAAGTACTGGGAACTGATTTCCTGCCAAAACAGTAACCCTGAGTGAAGAATTTCTTGTGCTTTTGAGCTCTGTTTCTCGTTGGTCTGGCCCTCAACAGCCCGCTACGCTCGGCACAGTTAGGCTTTGTCAGGCGGTTATTTTACTTCCCAGATGTGAGCACCTTGTTTGGGAAAAACTACCAGCTAACACTAATGTCTCCCCAGGAAGCTCTGTCAACGTCGAGCCCACTACGCCACGTTCAGCGCCACGTCATGTTCTTGTTGGATGTGTAGTGACTCCTATGTGGGGTGATCGATGGGTGCCGATGAAGATCTTGAATCCCACCCAGTCTCCAATAACTCTTTGACGTAACGCTATGCTGGCTGATGTGTGTCCTTGTTTGGCAGTGGAGGATGTTACAGTGTCACAAGATGTGTGCAGACCTTAAGTTTCTGATGCAGCTTTCCCCAAGTCTATTCCACCTGTTGACCCTGTGCGGTTACTGCCTGAGTATGGTTTGGAGGACATTGATATCGAAGGGTGTGAGGTCTCAAAGTCATGGAAGGAGGAGTTGGTGAGTCTTATCGTGTCCTATCGTGATGTTTTCTCCAGAGACAGACTCGATTGTGGAGAGGTGAAAGACTTTGTACACCGAATTCATCTGAGCGATGAGCGTCCGTTTCGCCTGCCCTATCACCGAACCCCTCCCGCCCACTACCAAAAGTTGAGAGAGGTACTTTCTGAAATGGAAGAGAAGGGCATCATTAGCAAATCCGTCAGCGAGTATGCGTCTCCTTTGGTAATGGTATGGAAGAAGGATGGATCTCTCAGAGTCTGTACGGACTTTCGCTGGCTTAATGCAAAGACGATCAAGGACGCTCATCCTTTGCCCCATCAGGCAGATTGCCTGGCTGCTCTAGGTGGCAATCTTCTTTTTAGCTCTGTGGATTTGACATCGGGATTTTACAACGTCCCCCTTATGTAATCCGATCGCCATTACACAGCATTTACAACACCCATGGGCTTGTACGAATACAACCGTCTTCCCCAGGGCCTGTGAAACAGTCCAGCATCTGTCATGCGCATGATGCTCAACGTATTTGGAGATCTCAGCTTTTCCAGCCTCCTTTGCTATCTTGATGATTTGCTGGTTTTTGCTCGTTCTGAACAGGAGGCCTTGAAATGCTTGGAAGGGGTGTTTTCACGGTTGAGATCTAGTAATTTGAAGTTTGCTCCGAAAAAGTGTCAATTTCTCAGCCGCTCTATCAAACTTCTGGGCCATGTGATCAGCGGATCTGGAGTTTCCGTAGATGAGGGCAAGGTAGCAGTCATTTTGTCCTTTCAGAAAAATGACCTGATGAAAGAAGATAGTCACACCTTCGCCAAAGAAACTAAGATCATTTCTGGGCATGGTTCTTTACTACCAGAGCTTCATCCCTGGCTGTACACGTGTTGCGAAGCCATTGTTCAATTTGAAAGCCGGTCAAAAAAGTTTGACGAAAGGCACAGGTAGTCGTAACAGATCTGGCACTTACCAGGAGTTGTCTCCCCAGGACTGGACTCCTGCTTGTGATGTCGCCTTCGAGGAGTTAAAGAGAGCCCTTGTCGAGAGCGTGGTCTTGGCACACTCTGACTTTGAGCATCCCTTTATTCTCTGCACTGACGCTTCGTTGGATGGCCTAAGTGCAGTGCTTTCTCAAGTTCCCAGTGGCGAGGACAAAGCCCATCCTATAGCCTTCGCCAGCAAGTCTTTGAGCCGCAGCCAGGCCAATTACCCTGCACACAGACTAGAATTCTTGGCCCTGAAGGGGCAGTGTGTGACAAGTTCAGTCACTGGCTTAAAGGTCCTGAGTTTACCGTGTGGACGGATGATAATCCGCTCACGTACATCCTGACAAAACCTAAATTGGATGCATGTGAGCAGCGCAGCGCAATCAATGTGCTAAAAGTGTTGCTGAGAAACTGTGGGATGGCTTCTTTTGTATCTTTGGATTTCCCCAGCATATCCATTCGGACCAGGCAGCAAATTTTGAGAGTGAGCTGATAGCAGAGCTTCTTGATGTTGCCGGCGTTGACAAGTCACGGACTTCCCCGTACCACCCAATGGGGAATGGTGGAACTGAAAGGTTCAACAGAACGTTAGGTAACATGCTGAGATCGCTTCCACCCAGATCTAAGCAAAAGTTGCCACAGTTGGTACAAACAATGGCATTCATGTATAACTGCACTGCCCATTAAACGACTGGGTTTGCCCCTTTTTAACTGATGTTCGGGAGGGTGCAGAGATTACCTGTTGACCTTATGTTTCTAAGAGTACTTCGTGATGAGTCAATCTGTGATTACAGTGACTATGTTCAATCTCTTGTCAGTGATCTACAGTCTGCTATGGCGCTGGCTCAAAAGAACTCTACTGCAGAACAAAATCATCAGTCTGATCAGTATAAGAGAGTCAAAGGATTGCCTCTGTCAGTTGGTGATCTTGTTTTCCTTGCCAACAAAGGCTGTAGAGGTAAACGGAAGCTTGCAGATAAACGGGAACCGACCATGTATTCCGTTGTTGCCTCCAAACCTTCTGTGCACATTTATAAGATCCGTGACAGATCGGGTCATGAGAAAGTGGTACATCGGAATCTATTGTTGCCAGTTAACTTTCTCCCTTTGCCCTCAACTGATTTTTCTGTTGGTGAAAGTGCTAGTGGTGGTCCATGTTCCACACCATCTCAATCTGCATGTCATGAGTCAACATTTCCTGTCACTGATGATTTGTCACATGCAGAGTCTCTGTCTGTCATTTCTCACATAGCTGTTTGTGATGAGGTCCGTACTGCTTCTTGGGTTTCATCCCATTCTTCTCAAACTGTTTCTGAAGCACAAGTTGACTTACCTGTTGATCATGACACTGTAGCTAGTGCTTTTTCTCCTGCTGTTCCGGTTCCTAACAGTTCACCTGATCCTATGGTTGACAACTCTGATGATCGTTATACTACCAGGCTTGGTAGAGTAATTAAGCCTGTTCGTAGGCTGATTGAGTCAATGGTTCAACTCGAAACCTTACTTGGTATGGAGTCTGTATCTCCTGTTATTCATGTATAGATCTGTTTTTTTTTTCTCTTCCCGCTGTCTCTGACAATGCTAGGTGTCAATTCTTGTATTTTCTTATGAGTATTGGTTCTGTTTAAGTACCTGGTCTGAGATTTTTCAAAGTGTAATGGGCACTTTGGTAATGCCTACAAAATGTGTAGAAGTTTGGCCAACTTTCTCCATATTTGTATCCCTTTTGTTTGGGTAGCTTTCTATGTGGAGTCTTCGCTGTTTTTAAAGTGTGGACCATGTAATTCAAGTGACCAGTGTTCTGTATTTTGTTATAGTCTAAGAATTTTGTGTAAATTCTGGGGAGAGAGTGCAACAGGGACAGAAAGTGTACTGTTAAAATGTATGTATTGTTTATTATAATTCACACAAAATGATTTATTTTCATATATATATATATATATACAGTCGTGCTCAGAATTAATGGTACCCCTGGTAAATATGATGAAAAATGGCTGTAAAAAATAATTCTGCATCATTTATCCTTTTGATATTTCATTCAAAAAATTGGCAAAAATCGAACCTTTCATTGAAGTAAAATAATTGAAAGTGGGGGGGAAATCACATTATGAAATAAATGTTTTTCTCCAAAACAAGTTGGCCACAATTATTGGTACCCCTAGAATTGTTTACCAGTAAAATATCTCTGAAGTATATTCCCATTCATATTTACCTTTTTTTTGCACACCAGGGTGACTAGGAACATGAAATTGTCCAGCCATGACTTCTTGTTTTACAGGAGATTAAATATGAGGAAACACGAAGGCCAAATTCCCTTAATCATCCATTACAATGAATAAAACCAAAGAATATAGTTCTGATGTGCATCAAAAGATTGTTGAGCATCACAAAATAGAAAGTGGCTGTAAGAAAATAGCTAAAGCATTGAAAATCCCCATTTTGACCATCAGGGCAATAATTAAGCACTTCCAATCAACTAAAGATGTTACAAATCTGCCAGGAAATGGACGTGTGTCTATATTGTCTTAATGCATGGTGAGGCGGAAAGTTTGAGTGGCCAAAGACTCTTCAAGGATCACAGATGGAGAATTGCAGAGATTAGTTGAGTCTTGGGTTCAGAAAGCCTATTAAAAAAAAATTAAACAACCCCTACATCACCACATGTTGTTTGGGAGGTTTTCAAGAAAAATCCTCCTTGCTCATCCAAAAACAAACCCCAGCAAATTCAGTTGTCAGACATGACTGGACCTTCAAACAGCACAGGGTTCTGTGGTCAGATGAAACTAACAAATAGCTTTTTGGCAGCAAACATGCAAGATGGGTTTGGTGCACACAAGGATAAAAAGTACCCCATGTGTACAATTTAATATACCATCTTTAATGTTGTGGTCATATTTTTCTGCTGGAGATCCTGGACTTCTTGTTCAGATACATGCATGGCATCGTGGATTCTATCAAATACCAACAGATAAAAAAATCTAAACCTGACAGCCTCTGCTAGAAATCGTATAATGGGCCGTGGTTGGATCTTCCATCAGGACAACGATCCAAAACAAACATCAAAATCAACACAAAAATGTGTTAAGTAGCACAAAATGAAGCTTCTGCCATGACCGTCCCAGACCTGATGAGTGGAGTGAACTAAAGAGAAGAAGCACCAACATGGATCTGGGAATCTGAAGGATCTGGAGAGATTCTGTATGAAGAATGGTCTCTGATCTCTTGTCTGTGTTCTCCAAACTCATCAGGCATTATAGGAGAAAACTCAGAGCTGTTATCTTGGCAAAAGGATATTGCAAAAAGTATTTAATAAAAGGGTACCAATAATTGTGGCCAACGTGTTTTGGAGATAAACATTTATTTCATAATGTGATTTCCCCCCCACTTTCTATTCTTTTACTTCAATGAAAGTTTAGATTTTTGCCAATATTTTGAATGGAAGATCAAAAGGATAAATGATGCAGATTTATTTTTTACAGCCATTTTCCATCATATTTACCAGGGGTACCATTAATTCTGAGCACGACTGTATGTGTATATATATATATATATATATATATATATATATATATATATATATATATATATATATATACACTCACCTAAAGGATTAGAAACACCTGTTCATCTTCTCATTAATGCAATTATCTAATCAACCAATCACATGGCAGTTGCTTCAATGCATTTAGGGGTGTGGTCCTGGTCAAGACAATCTCCTGAACTCCAAACTGAATGTCAGAATGGGAAAGAAAGGTGATTTAAGCAATTTTGAGCGTGGCATGGTTGTTGGTGCCAGACGGGCCGGTCTGAGTATTTCACAATCTGCTCAGTTACTGGGATTTTCACGCACAGCCATTTCTAGGGTTTACAAAGAATGGTGTGAAAAGGGAAAAACATCCAGTATGCGCCAGTCCTGTGGGCGAAAATACCTTGTTGATGCTAGAGGTCAGAGGAGAATGGGCCGACTGATTCAAGCTGATAGTAGAGCAACTTTGACTGAAATAACCACTTGTTACAACCGAGGATGCAGCAAAGCATTTGTGAAGCCACAACACGCACAACCTTGAGGCGGATGGGCTACAACAGCAGAAGACCCCACCGGGTACCACTCATCTCCACTACAAATAGGAAAAAGAGGCTACAATTTGCAAGAGCTCACTAAAATTTGACATTTGAAGACTGGAAAAATGTTGCCTGGTCTGATGAGTCTTGATTTCTGTTGAGACATTCAGATGGTAGAGTCAGAATTCGGCGTAAACAGAATGAGAACATGGATCCATCATGTGCAGGCTGGTGGTGGTGGTGTAATGGTGTGGGGGATGTTTTCTTGGCACACTTTAGGCCCCTTAGTGCCAATTGGGCATCGTTTAAATGCCACGGCCTTACCTGAGCATTGTTTCTGACCATGTCCATCCCCTTATGGCCACCATGTACCCATCCTCTGATGGTTACTTCCAGCAGGATAATGCACCATGTCACAAAGCTCGAATCATTTCAAATTGGTTTCTTGAACATGACAATGAGTTCACTTTACTAAAATGGCCCCCACAGTCACCAGATCTCAACCCAATAGAGCATCTTTGGGATGTAGTGGAACGGGAGCTTCGTGCTCTGGATGTGCATCCCACAAATCTCCATCAACTGCAAGATGCTATCCAATCAATATGGGCCAACATTTCTAAAGAATGCTTTCAGCACCTTGTTGAATCAATGCCACATAGAATTAATGCTGTTCTGAAGACGAAAGGGGGTCAAACACATTATTAGTATGGTGTTCCTAATAATCCTTTAGGTGAGTGTATATCTGGTATACTTGCCTGAGAAATGAGTGTTTTTCCCCTTTAATTGCTCTGATGTCATCATGAGCCTACACAATTTCCTGTTTTGTCTCCTCTTCCTCTTGGCATTGTTAATGCACTGAAGAGGTGAGATATTTGTGGCTCCTGTCAATCTTAATTAATCTTTATTTTAATTGTTTTTTTGTGTCAATATCTAGTGATGGGCAGATCGAGGCTTCGTGAAGCAATGAAACAGTCGAAGCAAATGTACCATTTTGTTTCGAGGCTTCGAATCAATCCGAAACCCGTCTCCACGGTGACACCTAGTGGTCACTTGCAGGTGTTGATCTGAAACAACCTTTACAAAGAGCTAATAAAAAAATGTGTTGGTTTTTTTTTATTATTGTATTTTTGTAATATATGAAGCTTGTAACCTGTAGTCTCTTCACATTGCATAATGTGATTTTGGTCATGAAAAATGAATATTAATAAAAATAAATCAAGCCACAATGTCTCCCTTTCTTATAGATTTTTATTCAAAAATATTAATTTCTCTGCTGTTGAAGGACTCAGCCTACTTCTTTTTTTACAGATAATTTCTCCAGCCTTTGAAAAAATTCTCTCACAAGGGATACTTGTTGCTGGCATACAAAGATATTTTTTAGCTAGGACATACAAATGAGGAAAGATTACTGCTCTCTCTTTCCAGTAAGTTAGAGGATCATGAGTTCTGGGCAAAAACGCATCGCTGAGGTATTTTTTCACTTCCACTGTGGCATCAGCTGTAGGATTGTGTATCATCTGGGTCTCACGGATACGATTGTCAAAATGTTCCCATAAACTGTCTTGTGTTTCAACTGGTGTTGATGATGATGGGCCTGATGTTGACATTTGTGGTTCTGAATTAAAAGAAAACGGCAATTAGTAACAAATCATAAACTGACAACACATATGAAGTATAAATTTCATGAATCACATTACATAAGATAACATAGACTGAAACTCACCAGGAGTTGTGTTTGAACGCATCAGTGAAGCACACTCCAGTGTGATGTGCTTTTCAGCATCCAGGGCTTTGGCAGGATTTCCAAAAGCCACATTTTTAAACCTTGGGTCCAGCAGTGTAGCCAGTGCCAAGGCTCTAAAAGTCTCGTACCCTCCACATCTGGAGTGCAGACCTTCTTGTAGATGTGAGCCTATGAGCCAACACAAGAGAAAACCATATTAATTAAAATAATGACAACAATATGAGAGTTATGGCCAATTACACGTATGGTCACAGTGTCCTACCTAATTGTACAGTTGATTCCTGCGTTGTATTTCCTTTTTTCTGTGCAAGCTTGTGCTGCAACATCCTGTACAATGGTATGAGCTTTGAAGCAGACACTCTCTCTCCTCTGACATCTCTAGTTGCTAGTTTGAATGGTTGAAGAAGTGTCAATGACTGTTGAATAATGTCATACTCAAGACTTGTCAGGGGAGCAGTATCACTGTTTAAATTGGCAAGTGCAGCACCCACTGGCTCACGTTGCTCATACAAGCGTCGTAGCATGTCGAATGTGCTGTTCCATCTCGTTTCAACCTCCTGTATCATTTTCAGACTTGGTCTGCCCATCAAGCTCTGCATCTCCACAAGCTTGTCCTTTGCTTTGCAGCTGGATCTGAACAACCCCACTATCTTTCTGGCTTTCTGGCGAATTTCATTGATGACTGGGGTTTGATCCAGGGCCTTTTTCACTATCAAATTCAAATTATGAGCAAAACATGGGACATAGCGAAGGTTGAGTAGCTGGGCACTTAGGATCATGTTGGATGCATTGTCAGTCACCGTGCAGTGAACTTTGGAGGTTATTCCCCACTCAGCCATTAGCAAGGCTTTAGCCTCCATGAGATGCTGGGCTGTGTGGGTTTGGTAAAACCTCCTTACACCCAGTAAAACAGTTGCCATTGTTGCCTCTGGTGTTATGTAATGGCATGTTACACCAATATATCCATCCATATTAATGGAAGACCACATGTCAGCCGTAAGGCTAACAAATTCCGCCTTTTGTAGGTCCTCCATTGTCTTCTCCTTGGTTGTGTTGTACCTTTCGCTGACCATTGTTTTAAGCACCTTCCGGGATGGGAGGACATAGCTTGGATCAAGCTTGTTCACAAAGGCCCTGAAACCCTCATCCTCCACGATGGTGAAGGGCTGCAGATCCTTCACCACCATGTTCAGAAGAGCCTCATCCAATTCCCTCTGTCTGCCTTTTAAAAGAGAAGATAAAACATACTTTCAGACAAATATATTGGAAAAATAGTAGCCTACCGTGAAAGCAGTCTACTGGTTCATTTGGAAACCTTCCTAAACAAAGTTATGTTATGAATATTTATGCTCAGTGTGCAGAGAAAGATAAAGTGCATAATAGAAATACAACAATTACAAAAAAACAAAATGATGTCTTGGCTGTAGATTGGGTACTCATATGTAGACATATAAAATGTATATTCACAAAGTATAATATTATATTGACAACATTTGTTTTTAAAGTGATTGGCAGTTGTGATTGGGATGTTAGGCATGTCTTAGTCCATGGCCTTTCTAAAAAATGGCCCAACACTTAGTTATTATATTTCACTTATAATTAGCCTATATTTCAAACAATGCATACCTTGCTTAGATGGCCCAGCAGTGTCAGTAGCAGGCCTTGGTACAGGGGGAACACTACCATCCTCTGCACCCTGCAGAATGGCAGGATGAATGCTCCTCAAATGGCGCATCATGGATGATGTATTGTTGCAGTACGCTAGCTGCCGATCACAATACACACATCTCGCTTTATTTGGGGTTTCCAAATGGAAATGCTCCCACACCACAGATGTACGGCATCTCTTCTGTGGAGCCTCCATTTCTATCTATCTATCTATCTATCTATCTATCTATCTATCTATCTATCTATCTATCTATCTATCTATCTATTTTATATGTAGCCTATCTATCTAATAATCTATATGTATCTGTAATATATGTATCTATCTATTAATCTATATATATATATATATTGCTATCAATGCATCTATTAATGTGTCACTATACTGTGTGTCTCTAAGTCAATGTGTAAATGTAAATTAAATCCTAAATATAACGAAACAAATTGCACTATCAATGTCACTATATCACCAAAAATCCGCTATCTCAAAACCAAACTCCTCCCACAAAAACCCACGATATGAAAATGCGTTGACAAAACTTTTATATTGTGTGATTGTGTGATTTGTTCCCGAACCGACCAATCAATGAAACCCTGATTCGGCGGAGCACTCCACCTGATGAAACACTTAGACGCTTCATTTAGCCGTTGTCACGTGGCGTGAGTGTTTTGAATCACGCTTCGGATCAGTGTTTCGAATCATCTTTGCTTCGGGATCTCGCAAAGCTTCGGAACGTCTGTTTCGCGCCAGCTATCCTTATCAATATCTTTACTGCAATTTATGTGTATTAAGTTATTGTAGTTATCTGTGTGTCAGGATCTGGGTTGTTTCTCTCTTCTCTCTCACTCTATATTACACACTTATTGACTAACTCACACACCAGCACACACACATACATGTTTGCACTCTGACATCACCTGTTGATCATCTCAATCAGCGCTCGCTGAGTTGCAGTGACACCTGTTTCTTGTCTTGTCTAATTACCCTGTCTACTTCTGGTGTTTGCTTTGGGGTTCGGTTGTGACGAGTGACGTGGAAATGGCGGCGGAAGGGAGGAAAGTGTGGGGAGAAACATCGGATGACGACAATGAACAAGAAATGGATTATCAGAAAGTAAGGTATAATAAAAGGAAGAAAAAGAGCAGCATGGGTGATGGATCTGATTGTGAACGAACAATTAATAAAGTAAAACAAACGAGAAGTGAAGCTGATAAAGAAGAGGAAAGAGAAATCAAGGTCTTAATTACTTTTGCTAAGCAGTCAGGACAACAAACTCATCCTGTTAAATTATCAAAAGCAATTGAGAAAGAGATAGGAGTAGTGAAAGCTGTAGCTTGTCTAAACAATGGAAGAATAATGATTAAATGTAAGGATGAAAAGCAAAAACAAAAAATTCTGAAAATGAAAACGCTGGCAAGAGGAAAGATATCATGCACAGAAATAGGTAATGGAATCAGAGGGGTTATCTCAGGAGTACCTCTTAATGTAAGTGTGGATGATATTAAAGGAAATCTAAGGGGAGGCACAGTTATCTCTACTAGAAGACTGCAGATGTGGAAAGACAACAAAAGATGTGAAAGTCTGAGTGTGATGATTCTGTTTGAAGGGAGTAATTTGCCCACAAGAGTGAAGCTAGGATTTGTTAGCTTCTTGGTGCGAGAGTTCATACCTCCACCTTTGAGATGCTTCAAGTGCCAATGGATGGGGACATACTGCAATTTTTTGTAAAGGGAGAATGCGGTGTGTAAAGTGTGGGGGGGAACATGAATATGACAAGTGTGAAGTGGGCATAGTGATTAAATGCTGTAACTGTGGCGGTGGACATAGCGCAGCATACGCAGGATGTCCTGTACAACAAGAAGCCCGCGAAGTTCAAAAAATAAAAACTGTGCAAAATTTAACATATGCAGAAGCTATGCGTAAGGTAAAAGATAAAAGTAAAGCTGAACCGAAGGTAAATAATGTGCCAGGAAAAAGGATGGAATCATATTCTCAGAGAGAAGTGAATCATGAGAGGAATGAGCCAGATCTGCATATCACAGTAAACAAAATTGACTTTGTGGCATTCATTTGTGCGGTGGTGAATGGCACTTCACAAGTGGAAAAGCGATCTGACAAATTAAGGATTATCGTAGGATGTGCTAATAAATTTCTCAAGTTAACAGGAGTTTCAGCAGAGGAGGTGCATGGGATTTTGAAAGCGGAGGAAGGAACTGCTATGACTCAGAGTAATAATCCTTAGCTGGACGATGTCTTTCCTACTACTACATTGGAATGCTAGGAGTTTATTAGCAAATGGTCAAGAATTTAAAAAACATATATCAGAAATGGAAAAAGCACCAGACATCATATGCATTCAAGAGACATGGTTAAACAATTCTTTGGACTTTAAGATCAATGGATATGTAGTAGAGAGGAAAGACAGAGTAACTGGAAGAGGGGGCGGGTGTGCAACATTTATTAAAGAAGATATAATATATAAGAGAATAAACACAAGTAATAATGTAGAATGTGTAAGTATAGAAGTAACGGGGAGGTATGAAGGAATTAGAATTTCAAACTTTTATAACCCATGCAAAGAAATAAATAATAGTATTCTAGAAGATGTGATGGGTGAGTCACAGGGTAAAGTTATTATATGTGGGGATTTTAATGCACATAATGGTCTATGGGGTAGTAAGAGTACAGACAATAACGGGTTAGTTGTAGAAGAATTTATAGAAGAACACTCATTAGTATGTTTGAATGATGGGAAACCAACAAGAATGGATATCGTTAAAGGCGGCTTGTCATGTTTGGATCTCACAGTAACATCAGCTGCATTGGCAGGTAAGTGCACTTGGAGTGTACAAGAGGATAATTTGGGCAGTGATCACTGGCCTATAGTCTGTGAGATTCAGAGTGCAGTACAAAAGCAAAGTTTTAACCAGTGTGCAAGGTGGGGATTTAAACAGGCAAAATGGAAGGAGTTTTGTGTGTTGTGTGAAGAAAATTTCAAAAATATGAAGATGGAAGGGAATATTGAGGAGAGATATAAAAAAGTAGTAAGTGAAATTATTTTAGCAGCGAACCTATCTATACCATTAATAAGAGGCAATGGAAAAAGAAAGAAAAATGTCCCATGGTGGTCTGAAGAATGCACAGTGGCAATTAAAGAAAGGAATAAGGCATTCCGGGGTTTAAAAAGGTTAATAACTCAAGATACAGTAATAGATTATCAGAAAAAAAGGGCAGCTGCAAGAAGAGTAATCAAAAGCGCAAAGAGAAAAGCATGGAAGGAGTTCTGTAACACAATTGGGAGAGAGACTGGAATGCATGTGGTATGGAAAATGATAAGGAAAATGAATGGTATTAATACTCATAAACAAGTTCCTGTAATTGAGGAAGATGGAAAGGTGGCCAGAACGGATAAAGAAAAGATAGAAATATTGGCCAAAACATTCGCTAAAGCCCATAATATTGAAAACTTGAGTGATGCGTTTTTAAAAAGAAGACAAGAGTTAAATAATATGTATGAGAATGTTTGTAAGAAAAAACAAGAAGTTGATAGTAACATGGATGATGATTTTAATCTATTTGAGCTAAAAATTGCTATTAGTAATTCAAAGGATACAACACCAGGGAGAGACATGATAAGCTATAGTATGTTAAAAAAACTTACCGGACGTAGCCATTAAAGTAATACTGGATGTATATAACCAGATATGGAAGGAAGGCACCTTACCCAAAGAGTGGAAAAATGCAATAGTGATACCAGTTGCAAAACCAGGTAAAGATGCAACAAAATCAAGTAGTTATAGGCCAATTGCTCTTACATCTACATTATGTAAGGTGATGGAAAAAATGATAGTAAGAAGATTAAATTATTTTTTGGAGAAAAATGAGATTTTATCATCAGCTCAAAGTGGTTTTAGGAGGAAAAGATCTACAATGGATGCTTTGTTATTATTTGAAAGTGAGGTTAAAAAAGCTTTAACAATGAAAGAATTTCTTGTTGCTGTTTTCTTCGATATTGAAAAGGCATATGACACTTTATGGAGGGAGGGACTATTAATTAAGTTAGATAAAATAGGAGTAGGGGGGAGAATGTACAACTGGATACTGGATTTCTTGTTTAAGCGTACATTTCAGGTTAGAATAGGGGAAGAAATCTCAGCAATGCATGATATTCTGAATGGGACTCCTCAAGGAAGTGTAATCAGTCCAATTTTATTTAACATAATGATTAATGATATTTATGAAAGAGTTAAACCAAGTATTGGGAAGGCACTGTATGCAGATGATGGTGCAGTGTGGAAAAGAGTTCCTACAATTTAGGGAATGTAGTCAAAGGAATACAAGAATCAATAAACGAAGTTGAAAGGTGGTCAGTGGAATGGGGTCTAAAGTTTTCACTATTAAAGACTCAATATATGGTTTTTACTAAGAAAAGAAAAATGGAACAATTGACTTTGAAATTATATGGTCAATTATTAGAAAGAGTGACAGAATTTAAATACCTTGGACTAATATTTGATGGAAAATTAACATGGAATAGACATATTAAGAAAATTGAGAACAAGTGCAAAAGAGTAATAAATTGCATGACTTCAATAGCCAAATATGAGTGGGGATCAAGGAAAAGTGCACTACTACATGTATATCAAGCCTTAATACGGTCTAGTTTAGATTATGGGTGTGCAGTGTATGGTGGTGCAGCAAAATCAGTGCTAAAGAAGTTGGACAACGTACAGGCTAGGGCACTTAGAATCTGTTGTGGAGCAATAAGATCAACCCCTCTAGATGCCATCAGGGTTGAAATGGGGGAGATGCCACTAGATTTAAGAAGGAAAAAGCTTACAATGATGTACTGGGTTAATTTGCAGGGTTGTAATAAGAGTCATTGTACACAAGTAATTTTAAATGATTGTTGGGAATATAAGAAGAATAATGGGAATAGTTTTGGATGGAAGTATAAACAATGGGTTAAGGAATGTGGTCTAGAAAATGTAGTTATTTGTCCCAATATGCCATTAAAAGGGGTATCAGTGTGGAATATTCCGGAACCTAATGTTGAAATGAGACTGCTGGAGGATCGGGAGAAAGCAGAAGGAAGATATACTAATAGTTGTGAAATCAATGGTTTTATGAGAGAAAATTTTTATTCTTGTATACAGATCTATACAGATGGATCTAAAGACCCAGTCGAACAAAAAGTTGGAGTAGGAGTATATATTCCAAAATTTGAGACAAAAATAAGTTTAAGGTTGAGTGATAAAATGTCTGTATATTCAGCAGAACTAACAGCTATAATAGTAGGACTGTAGTGGTTAGAGCAGACTAAGCCAAATAGGATAGCGACTGTAATTTGCTCAGATTCTGCATCAGCACTTAAAAGTATTGTAGCAATGTTCAGGGAAGAAGGAGGCGGGAACCGGCGAACGATCAAGATATAATTTAATTAAAATAAAACAAACAACCAAAATACCACCAGCAGCCCCTCGCGGACGACTGCTGGCTACCGAAAATAAATATAACTGCCAGCAGCCCCTCGCGGACGACTGCTGGCTAAAGTAAAATACAAAAACAAAACACAACTAAAATACAGGCCTGTTCCTCTCTCGATCATCAACGTCGTCGCTCCTCCTTTATGCTTCCGCTCCTCCGTGAGAGATGCGAGACCGGTGTGCTTCACAGGTGTTGCTCATTAGCAATCGCACCACCGGCCTCGCGCCGTTCTCTCACGTCCCTCGGCCGTCCTGTTCGCCACAAGTATATTGTCAACAAAAACTGACAGAGAAGACCTGATAGTAGAAATTTACACATTATTATATAGGCTGAATATAGAGGGTATAATTGTATACTTTTGTTGGGTGCCGGCACATATTGGGATAGTAGGAAATGAAATAGCGGATAAATTAGCAAAAGAAGCGTTAAGGAAAGACTTGGTAGATATAAAGATACCTTTAGGAAGAAATGAAGTTAGATCAATAATTAATAGAGAAATAATAAGAATATGGCAACAAAGATGGGAAAGTAGCAGTACAGGTAGGTGGTATTATAGTATTGTAAAATTAGTAGGGAAAAAAGAATCGTGCTATGGAAGACATAGAAAGGAAGAGGTAATGATTTCTAGATTAAGGATGGGTTATACAGGGTTAAAATCAACACTGGCATTAATGGGAAAGCATGGAAATGGTATGTGTGATGAATGTGGTATTATTGAAACAGTAGAACATGTGTTTTTTAAGTGTAGTAAATATGAAGAACAGCGTAGGGGTCTTTTTAGTCATATAAATAACAGGCCAGTGAGTATCATGGACCTATTGGGAAAGGGTTTGAGTGATAGACAGAGGTTTAAGGACGTGGTAAAATTTTTAGAGCTTACAGGGCTAGATCACAGGATCTAGAGCTGAGGAGGAAGAGCAAGCTCAGATCATCCTGGAGGTTCGTGTGGAAGCTGGAGGAGCTGAACACGCAGCGTCAGCTGAAGCTCGGGCTCTGATACTTTGGAATGGTAAAGTTTTTTTTTTTTTTTTTTTTTTTTTTCTCTAATCAGATCAATTACTCAAGTGCGGAAGGTATACAGTAGGTGGCGGTAATACTCCAAAGGAGTGAACGGCCATAAAACGAAAAGAAGAAGAAGAAGGTGTTTGCTTTCTCTGTTCTGTGTCGGATTATTGTGTGTGTTACACACTGTGTTATGCTCTCTTCTCTTGTCAGTCTCGTCTCGTCTCGGCTCGTCTCGTCTCGTGAAGCAGCGTTCGTCTCAGTGCTACCTGTGTCTTGTCATCTGCTGTGGTGAGCCTCGACTAACCAACTCTGCTCGACCTGCTTTCTACTAGGACAAGTTTCTACTGTCCAAGAGAATCTTCTGCTCCTTGTTTTTTCTCTCCTGAAAAGTATCTTCTGTTAAGCTGCCTCCCTGGAGAGCCTATTTGAGTTCCTGTTCTGTGTTATCTGCTACTGACCTCCTGTGCTGTTGAACATTAAAGCCCATGGTGCAGGTTAAACACCACTGTCGATTAATGGGTACATAAAGCAGTTCAGATATGTATATAAAGTTAGAAATGTCTCCAAAATGGTGTTAAAGTCAAGTTTTTGTAGTTTTTGGTTAGTAACGGTTATTTTTTTACGCGACTCGGCGATGAAGTCACATGAGGTAGACGCAGCTTCAGAATCGGTTAACAGTTACAGTTCTGATGGTTCACAGCCGAGGAGATCGATGTTCTCGTCAGGGCCGTAAAAGAAAGAGAAATGACATTGGGGATGGGACAAACCCACCGAAATTAGCTTCGGTTAAACATGCATATAATAATTTGGGTAAATTTGTACGCTTTATGCCTATTTTTTCATATCGTCATGAACACAACAATGATTTCACTCGTGTTTAAATAGTTTTCCTAATAATAATGCGTCATTTGCAGAAAGTAAAATGTATCTGTGTATATGAGATCATCTACAGTGTATGCACGTTGTTCACTCTGTATTATGGCCAAGCATGCGCGCTTAAAATAGCATCTGAATGTACGTGCAATGCGCCACTGACTTTAGACTAGGTTAGGGTGACCAACAGTCCTGTTTTCCCAGGACATGTTCTGTTTTCACGTCCTGTCCTGGCTGTTTTTTTTTTTTTTTAATTATGAAAATGTCCTGGTTTTCAAAAAAACTTCTGGGAAAGATCAGCTCTAAAGCAAAACATTGATGGGCAAACAAAGAGGATGAGGAAGAAAAACAGGATGAAGAGGAAGAAAACTAGATACATTTTGTTAGTTCGTTTTTGTAAGTTTGTGAGAGCTATTTTTGTTAAATTTGGAGGTATTTCTTTGTTATTTCTTATTTATTTTTCTAATACAGAAGAGACATTATTTCATTCATTCAAACCTGTAATAATTATATATTTATTTTTATGATACAGAAGAGACATTTCATTCATTCAAACCTGTAATAAAACAGGCTCTGAGAAGCCTATCTGAATTTGTGTCTTGTAATATAACAATTTTCTATCCATACAGAGGAGGCATAGGCTACTTTCAATATACTGAAATTAATCAGGCATCATTGAGTAAATTTCGAGTATAACTTGAGTATCTGTTTGCCGGGCCGAGTGTCCTGCTTTTACCTCTATCTCCGGTGAAAATGTTCTTTGCAAATGTAGCTGACGACGAGTAGGCTGGTCATGTCTTCAGTGTGATTATTGTTGATAGTGCTAACTAGTTTTCCTCGTGACTGTCATTGACACCGTCAGGCTTACTGGGAGAGGGAGTGAGTAGTAAGCGTCTGTGTCGCTGTGTTTGGTTGTCTGTGTGGGCGGTGTCGTCCCATGGAAACTGTGGTGGAGAGCTTGTGTTGTAGGGAGGTGAGCACGTTTTAGTCACTGGTCGAGGACCTCATCTCGCGGCCAGCAGATGTAACGTGCCTAACGCAGCATCCTGGTAATGAGGCATAATGCCTGAATCCGTTTGTGCTATAGCATACTCACACTTCATGCAGGATAATGGTCCCCTTCAAGCCAGCACGCACGAGTATGTTCGTGGTTTGTTTACTTTACCTTTTTATTTTTTTACACGGAGTCCTTTGAACAACAGCTATAGGTGACAGGAGATGTGTTGCATACACAATAAGCATGCATCAGAGACGTTTCCAACCTACTTAAAGAGTTTAAAACTTAAGAATATTTCCTACTTATCCCTAGGCAATACCGGTACACTGCGTACAGGCAGGCTATACGCTGGGCTTATGGAGTTAGGCAGGAGTATAAGAAGCCTCTCGTGTGGTTTCAACCATCAGACAACAAATACAAAGTTGTGACCAGACCTATCAGGGCTTTCAATCGCCTCGTTTGGATGTAAATGAATAAAAATAATTATTGCTTATTCTGCTGTGATCGCCCAATTGCCCTCAAAATGTTATAAAGTACACAGAACACATGAATTTTTCAAAGAACAAAAAAAGGTTTATTGGCATTTCTTGTAAGGGTTACTAAACATTTACTGAACAAGGACAAATATTACTGAACAAAGACACAGGTTGCAAGTAAACAAATCTATATAAAAAAGCCCACTGCTGAAGGGCTAGACCTGAAACGCTTGCACATTGTTTCTTTTGCCTGCAATAGTGTGATCCAGAGCCATAGAGAGAGAGAGTTACGACACTCCCATAGACCGCCATAGGAACTCTGGAATGAGGAAGTAACGCGTGTCGAGGAGCAGCCAATAGTTCCAAACACTGATAGTTCCAGCATTGAACCCCATTCATTTTCAGTGCTTCCAAGTACGCTCGCTGGTAAATTAATGAAATTACTGTATTTTTTTACTTTTACACACATTAGCCGACCGTGAATCTAGTCGGTATATTTTATGTAGCCAGTTTTAGTTAATGCTTATTGGAAGATAATGGGTTAATTGCAGCTAGCTATAGCTTACATGACCAACTCTTCATTAAAGTTAGCTAACTTATGGTAACCTGAAGTATATATTATTTATAATATATATATATATATATATATATATATATATATATATATATATATATATATATATATATATATATATGCATGCATGTATGTAGGCCTATGCATATATACACACACAACCCTAACCCATTTAAATAAATGAATTGTGTGTGTGTATATATATATATATATATATATACACACACACACACACACAATTCATTTATTGATGAGTAATTATAATCAAGGTATTAATCATTATTTTTCCTTCTAAATATTAAATGAGTTGAATGACTTCTCTAAGCTTGTGAGATTTTACTTTACGTTACCAGTGTGATTACTGAAATGTTCTTTTCATGTATTCTTTAATGACATTATTTGATCTCTGAATGCAGTAACAGAGCGTGCTTATTTAGCCCGGCTTCCAGAAATGAAATAGGGACTTGTTTTGTGTTTGAGAAAGGTCTTCAACATGTTAAAACATATAGGGGTCATTGAAGCCAATAGTTTAAGGGATCATTTCTTTGTTAAAGCCTTACTTTCCAGTTAGACTAAAGTTGAGAGAAAGAACGCATTATCTTGATGTTTTGAGAGGACTGGCCAAATCCAACCTTGGAGTAGCTGTGTGTTGGTGTGTGTGTGTGTGTTAGTCTTCTTGGTTGCAGGGTAAGGAACCACTGGCATTATTGGATATAGAGTGAATTGTTGTTCGAGACATGCTGGCGCCCCGCAACCCAAATCTGACACCTGGAAGGTCATGACGTGCCTAACTTCAGGGTCCGAATGTGTCAGCTGCATAATCGATGGAGATATGCTTCCATCTATCTGTATATGTGTGGAAAATTACCGTTTACCTATTTCTTAGCCAATGAGAATCATTCAACCTGTAAACAATGACGTAGCTTAGACCTTGAAAATGGTATAACTGCTGTGATCTTTATAACTGTAAGCGGGACGGCCTACAAACTCCTGTGAGAGTCTTGAAGCTGACTTCTGCTGAGGAAACTGCAAACTATCTTCAGTAAAACATTTCTTTAATTTATTATAATATCTGACTCTGGGTCTTCATTCTTCATATCTGGTTCTGGGTCTTTGACTGTAAACCCCTTACAGTTTAGTCTATGATTAGGGTAGGATGAAGGGGTACATTAGCCATACTGACATGAATCCCGTTAACAGTTATGGATCATGTTTAGGAACATAGTTAATTCACTCATTAACTATCTCTCCGGTTTCATTTTATGTTAATAAAGTTTATATTTACCGAACATTACTGCAAATTTGTACATGCACACTTATATTTTATGTTGGTTGTAATTCTGAACGGACCGCCTCTCCAGACCTCTTTGCGTGATCACGAAGGTAGGCAAATGGCTGAATCGGAATTTACAAGCAAGATCACGGGAATCAATAGCCTAAGAAAAAAAACAGAATGTTACGAATGTTACGAGATTGCCAGGGAGATTACAGTACAGTGGACCCTGATATGCGCTACTAAATGTTTTAAAAAATACATAAAAGAAATTCAGAACATATTTGATGATTTGAATGTTACTATTAAATGTTTACACCAATACTGGTGGTGGTAATACATGTGTTAAAGTTACATAAACTCTATGAGGTAGTGAATTTACTGAGAGGTAGCTAAACTCTGAAGTGAGAAGTGGATAAACTGTTTCTGACATAATTTCAGCGGTGGGTAAACTGTGTTTAAAATTTGCTCTGATGTCAGGCGCTCTGGCAAACATGTGACTGTGGTGGCTGGTGACTATTTTCACGTTCCGTGTCATAGAATCGCCAATAACTAGGGCACTTTAAACAGGATTCTCAGTGGGTGCATCACTGAGTGGGGAGAACCGGTTTGAAAAAGAGTTATGAGTTGTACAAGTTAACCGGAGTGCATGGTTTTTAAGACATAATGCAGATGCATTATTTCGGTATCAACAAAGGCACAGAGAAGATACAGATATAACATGAAACCAAATAAATGCACTATTATAATAATATATGATTTGTCTACATTCTTCAAGCAGTCTCTAGTATTTAAATTATAAATAGGCCCTCATTAAATTATGGAATAATTGTTAAAAAATAAATAGGCATATTTGTGGAAAAAAATCTAATATTTGAGTTACATAAAAGCTTTTTATTTGTTTTCTTCCAAATTGTCCTTGAAATAGTGGTCCCCAGCGGCCATTTCAACGTTGATTCCTCTGCCTCCTCAGTTTTTATTTCAAGGTAAGTGATATTACTTAGCTGCTCCTAAATGTGTTGTTGTTAGTAATGTATGTTGTATATTTTATTGTTAGACTTGCTTGGGATATTTATTATTTTATATTACATTTTTTTGGAGAACTGGAGAACACGCCAGTTATGCAGTTAGAGAACACTTAAGTTATACATTTCTTTGGTTTTACTATTTATAGGTATGTATTATTATGTAAACATTACGTATGTTTATTTTTATTTTATTCTAAGCTTCTGAAAACATTTCTCCCAAATAGTCTTTTTTTTTTTTGCAGAAAATGACAGGTCAAAATAGCAAAAAGATATGCTGTGTTTTCAGACCTCAAATAATGCAAACAAAACAAGTTCATATTCTTTCTTTTTTTTAACAAGACAACACTAATATTTTAACTGAAGAGTTCAGAAATCAACATTTTGTGGAATTCCTGGAACTGTCCCATCTGGTGATCTGGAGCAATTTAATTTTCAGTGCATACTTTTGGATGGGACTGATCCAGATGAGGAATTATTTCAATTCCTATTTCCTGGTGATTGTTGACTTTTGCAGTGATTACCCAGTCCCATCCCCCCAAAAATTGGGTGCTCCAGCTCATCCCAAACCTGCGTTCAAGCTCTCCACAGACTTTACCATCAAGACCTCAGTACCAGAGCCTGCTCCCGCTCCACCCCGTGAACTCGCTCCACCCCGCTCCAGCCCATGAGCACATAGTTCCACCACTCTATATGTAATTATTTCATAGATACAGTGACTTTATAGTAAATACGTTTTATTTCTGTCAAATAAGGGAATATATCGTTTTTAATAGGTGTGTTGTCGTATAAATGCTTATTGTAATTGATAATACTAACATAAATGCATCATTGTTTGGCTTTAAATAAAGCGAAACCTTAGAATGCAATGTTCCCAAAGCAATTCATGATTGAGCACATCACATAATGAACACATAATGTGTTCATTATGCATTTTAAATTATTTGTAAAATAAAGTTTTTACCTAAAGATCAAAACCATTTTTAAGTTGTCAATTTAGGTGTGCAATATACTGCATTCATGTGCTGTATCAGAAATTAAGAAAATTGCCTTGTTTTTCCACCACACATTTAGCAACAATGCTAAAATTACATTTTCAAAAGACCCCCTTTTTAAAACTTTAACAAAGCATTTTGCAGAAAGAGTTAGGCATGCATGAGAAATAAATATGAGAGTAACTGATGAGAGTTGTGTGGCAAAATAAGGAGATACCAACGAGCCGGAGGGATCCTAATCCCCAAGGAAAAGAACTCAGAGATCAGGCAGATCAGCCTATTAAATGTCGAGGGAAAAATCTTCTTCAGTGTGGTCGCTCACAGGTTGGCAGAAAAGGAACAATCTGATTGACATGTCAATCCAGAAAGCAGGCATCTCAGGCTTCTCCGGTTGTGTAGTCTTCCCCCGCAAACCCAAGTCCAGCAACACTGAAGCACATCTTAGTGGGATGCAAGCAGCCTCACCCAAGGCCGTTATAACTGGCGGCACAACCAGGTGCTAAAGTGTCTTGCAGCAAGTCGACAAACAAGTGTGAATGCCCTTCCTCTGCCGTCATTCCGGTGGCAGCCGACACCATTATAATTACAAAACTTAAAACTTTATATTCAAAGCTAAATTATGTTTAAATTAGGATCGACATCGCTGGTATTTTGCTTTAAATGAATTTGTTTAGGTTGTAAAATAAAAATTGTTCGTGGGCTAATTAATGCTACAATAATTTAAGTTTTTTTTAAACTACTTATATTTTTCTTTTTTGTTTTGCATTGAATAACATTTAAAGCATTTGTTGCGGAAACCGCATTGCCATCCTCCCATAGAAAGCATTGTTAGTGTGTGCAAAATTTGATCTTTATCACTGTGTTAGTACTAGCCTATTAAGCCACGTTAAGGGTTTTCTATGGGAGGAAAACGCTTAAGGCGTCATTAGGTATTCTGGGCTCATCTGCTATTCAGACTACATGCTTTATTAATAAGGTGTGTACAGAATTTGATTTTGTCATTTTCAGCTTCGAAAATAGTTCCAAACAACCATAGTGCATCTCAGACAACATGTTTCATTACTTAATGAATTAGCCACTTGAACAAATCTTTTAAATGAATGACTCAATTACTCACTCATTAAGACGGTCAATTGCTGCCACCTACTGGCGGTTTAGTTTCATGTTTATAATTTTTTCCAAAAATGTCTTTGTATTTTAAAAAAATATTTAAAACAATCATAACATTGTTTAATGCAGCTGTAATTTTTCAGATAAAATTTAAGCATTTCAAATGAAAGATGAAGCATACATTTAATAAGATTAGAACAAAGCAATTTATAAAAGGTAAAAAAAAGCACAAGGACCCTATATATATATCACAAAAATGTAGATTTCAATGTCAAAGCTGATAGAACACTGATGAGAATATTGCTTCAGAATAAATTTACACAACAAAATTTTTTTTTTCCATACAAAATTTATTTTTTGTTAGACTTTTAATACATTGCTGTACAATTTTATATATTTTATGATTGCAATTAATTAGACATTCTTTTTGACTAATGCAATTTAATTTAACCATAAAACTGAGTAAAGCTATAAAACAATAGCTTTTTTATTTTGTTATTTTTTTCTACAGACATCTGTTGCTTTGTTAAAATGGCCTCAGATTATCTTAAAAACTGGAGGAAATTCAATTATATGGTAAAGAAACTAGCTGAGGATGACAGTGAAGAAGAGTTTGTGGATGACATGTCCTATGTGGATGATGATGAGTTTGATACTGTGGATGACGACAGGGATCGAGAAAGATACAGTGTTGAAGGTCCAGAAACTGAAGACGAAGTAATGGAAGAGGCACCTGTAATAGCTGATGACATAGATAACCAAATAACCTAGCAAATTACAGACCCATCTCAAATCTTCCATTTATGTCTAAAATACTAGAAAAAATTGTGTCGGCTCAACTGTGCTCTTTCTTGCAAGAAAATTATATCTATGAAAATTTTCAGTCTGGATTCAGACCGCATCATAGCACAGAAACTGCGCTAGTCAAAATTACAAATGATTTACTTTTAGCTTCTGACCAAGGCTGTATCTCAATACTAGTTCTACTCGATCTTAGCGCTGCGTTCGACACTATATATCATAAAATACTCTTGGATCGACTACAAAACTACACTAGTTCAGGGACAGGCATTAAGCTGGTTTAGATCGTACTTATCAGACCGTTACCATTTTGTCTGTTTAAATGGGGGAAAAAAAATCGAAGATAACGTCAGTAGACTATGGAGTGCCGCAAGAATCTGTGCTAGGCCCTCTGCTATTCTCAATATACATGCTGCCACTTGGTAATATTATAAGAAAACATGGAATTAATTTCCACTGTTATGCTGTTGACACTCAATTATATATTTCATCACGACCAGATGAAAACACTGACTTATCTAATTTGACAGAGTGTCTCAAAGATATAAAATGCTGGATGATGTGTAATTTCCTGCTATTAAATTCAGATAACACGGAGGTATTACTTATTGGTCCAAAAAACTACCCACAAAATCCCTTACAATACAACTTTAATTTAGAAGGATGTCCTGTTACTTTATCCACTACAGTAAAAGACCTGGGTGTTATACTAGACCACAACTTGACTTTCGAAAATCATGTTTCATGTTACAAGAACTGCCTTTTCCCACCTTAGAAACATTGCTAAGCTACGTAACATTCTATCAGTTTCTGATGCAGAAAAGTTAGTTCATGCATTCATGACCTTGAGACTAGATTACTGTAATGCTTTATTAGCTGGTTGTTCTGCATCCTCAATAAACAAGCTACAGTTAGTGCAAAATGCAGCCGCTAGAGTTCTTACTAGATCAAGAAAATATGATCATATAACACGTATTTTATCATCTCTACACTGTTTACCTATAAAGTTACGTATCAATTACAAAGTATTCCTACTGACCTATAAAGCCCTAAATGGTTTAGCTACTGTGTATTTAACAGACCTTCTATCGCCATACAATCCATCGTGCTCTTTAAGATCACTAAATTCAAGGCTTCTGGTCATTCCTAGGACTTCTAAGTCCACTAAAGGAGGGAGGGCGTTCTCACATTTAGCTCCTAAACTCTGGAATAGCCTTCTTGATATTGTTCGAGACTCAGACTCGCTGTCCCAGTTTAAAACTAGATTAAAGACGCATCTCTTTAACCAAGCATTCACTTAATGCTTACCTATTATACTACTGCTGAATCAGTTCGAATGCATTAATATTATGAACATCAGCTATGCTAATTATTTCCCATCTGCCTTTCTGCTGTTATCTTGGGACGCGAGTCCCAGGTAAATAGCGTTCGTCAGCTCCAGTTTGTATCCAGCCTCTCACGGAGACTTCAGATGCCCCAACACCTGTGATGAGACGACTCGACGCCTGTGAAGAGACGACTCAAAGTCTGTGAAGAGACGACTCAACGCCGGCGCTATGTTATGCCCTAAATTAATACATGATTAACTGACTGTATTTTTCTATGTACATTTCTGAAATGCACTTTCTGTAAAGCTGCTTTGAGACAATGTGTATTGTGAAAAGTGCTATACAAATAAATTTGAATTGAATTGAATAGATGAAAACAGATTTGACCTATGTAGTGACTTGGCAGATTGGGCAGTGACCAATAGTCAATCACACAAATCCCTCAATGACTTGCTCCAAGTTCTACGTAATCATGGACACAATGACCTGCCCAAGGACTCAAGGACACTGCTTTGTACTCCAAAAGTAGTGGAACGCCAGGCAAGATGTAACGGCGAATACATCTATTATGGTTTGGAAACTGGTATATGGCGCACACTTCTTCAGTGCCCAGCTTCACCAGATCACATTGCTGTCACCATTAATGTGGATGGTGTGCCATTATTTAGATCAAGTGCTGCTCAATTCTGGCCCATGCTGGCAAAGGTTGAGGAATTTGAGCCTTTTATTGTCTGCCTGTTTAGTGGCATGACAAAACCTGAACCATTGGATGACTATGTCCAAGACCTTGTAGAAGAAATCAAGATGCATCCAATCTTATAAGTCAAGAAGTTCATAAAGTCATTACTGTGTTGCCCGGAAACTTCTGTGCTTGAAGCTTTCTTTTTCGTTAGTTTAGCCACTGTTTCAAATAATTACTTAGGATTATGTTTATTTTCTTCTAGTAGGGTTGAAAAATAAGCAGATCTAGCAGCTTTTAAAGCCTCTCTGTAAGCAATCGAGCTCTCTTTCCATGAAATCCGAAATACCTCTAGTTTTGTTTTCTTCCAGTTGTGCTCCATTTTTCTGGCTGCTCTCTTAAGGGCCTGAGTGTGCTCGTTGTACCACGGCGTTGGACTATTTTCTTTAATCTTCTTTAAGCGCAACGAAGCAACTGCGTCTAAAGTGCTGGAAAAGAGGGAGTTAAAAGTTTCTGTTGCAATATCAAGTTCTTCTAAGCTATCCGGGATGCTGAGATGATGAAACTGATTAGGAAGATTATTGATAAAGCAATCTTTAGTGGCAGAAGTTATAGGTCTAACATATTTATAACACGGAGTCGGCTTTGCAGCCTTGGCTAAATGTAATTTACATGAGACTAGATAATGGTCTGAGATGTCATCGCTCTGCTGCAGAATTTCAACGGCATCAACAGCTATTCCTTATGATAATATTAGATCTAGAGTATGATTACGACAATGAGTGGGTCCTGACACGTGTTGTCTAACTCCAATTGAGTTTACAATGTCTTTAAGTGCCAATCCCAATGCATCTTTTTCATTATCTACATGTATATTAAAATCACCAATAATTAGTACTTTATCGTTAGCCAATACTAATTCTGATAGAAAGTCCGCCAATTCCTTGATAAAATCTTTATGGTGCCCTGGTGGCCTGTATACAGTAGCCAGCAGAAATCTCAAACGTGATTTATCGTTTACACTATATATTTTTACATTAAGCACCAACACTTCAAAAGAAGTATATTTAAAAATAGATTTCTTAGTGGTTTTGATTTGGTTTAAAATCTTACTATAAATTACAGCAACACCTCCCCCTTTGCGTTTTAGACGAGGCTCATCTTTATAACAGTAATCTTGTGGGGTTGACTCATTTAAAGTAATGTAATCGTTTGGTTTTAGCCAGGGTTCTGTCAAACACAGCACATCTAGATTATAATCTGAAATCATATCATTAACTATGAGCGATTTTGAGGTAAGGGATCGAATATTCAGCAACCCAAGCTTTATCATTTGCTCATCTGTATTATATCTGTTTTTTATTTGTTGAACATTAATTACATTTTTTACCTAACGTTTTTTGGATTTCCAAATTCGGGGAACAGACACAGTCTCTATATGATGATTTCTAGATGAAAGAGGCTCTATGTGATGGGATTTATCTGACCTTGGTGACGTGAGGCCGCTAGCAGACGGTCGGTTCAGCCAGTCTGTCTGCTTCCTGACCTGGGCCCCAGATTGTCATGTTTTAGCTCTAAGACTATGTGCCATATTTCTAGAGAGAAGAGCAGCACCATCCCAGGAGGGATGAACACCATCTCTTTTCAACAGGTCAGGCTTGCCCCAAAAGCTTTTCCAATTGTCTATGAATTCTATATTATTCAACGGACACCACTTAGACAACCAACCATTGAGTGAGGCCAATCTACTAACTATCTCATCACTCCTGCGAACAGGAAGGGGGCCAGAGCAAATTACAGTGCCTGACATCGTACTTGCAAGTTTACACACCTCTTTAATATTAATTTTGGTGATCTCCGACTGGCAGAGTCGAACATCATTAGTGCCGACATGAATAATGATCTTAGAGAATTTATGATTAGCATTAGCCAGCACTTTTAAATTTGCTTTGATGTCAGGCGCTCTGGCTCCCGGCAAACATGTGACTATGGTGGCTGGTGTCTCTATTTTCAAGTTCCGTGTGATCGAATCACCAATTACCAGGGCACAATCAACAGAATTCTCAGTGGGTGTTTCACTGAGTGGGGCAAATCGATTTGTTATGGTAATCGGAACGGAAGAGTGTTTTTTTTAATCCGCGACTAGAGCGATATCTCACGGTCACCCATCTGCCCTGCTGCGTGGGCTCTACTTCAGCCGGAACCGAATCATGTACAGAGTTCACTATGCTAGGCGCATCCAAAATAGTATCTAAAGCTCTAGTACTATCCTTACCATCCTCAATTAAAGTTTGGATGCGTGTCTCTAGCTCTGATATCTTCTCCGTCAGCCATCTGTCTCCTTACATTTATCACAGATAAATCCTATATTGCCATCGGAGAAGGCTATACTAAACATATGACATGTGACACAGGTGACAATAACAGGACAAGACATTACTCACCGTTTGTGTTGACTGATTCTTACTTACCTGGGCTTTTATGAACTCAAAGGCGCGGGCGCGCGAGAGAAAATAAATATTAAATGAGCGCGGGTGGCGCGTAAACACTAGCGTGCTGTGCTAACAATAACGGAAGCTAGCGATGTAAGGTTAATCTGAGATGGTGGGTAAACTGTATTTAGTAATATAAACAACTAGAAATGATAGTAAATGATGGTTCAAAACAGAAAGAAATACGAAGCTAATATGAGGCGTAGAGCTTACAGCCTTGACGCAAACAAACTCACAGCAGGCAGGAAGGCAGACAGGAGCAATCGATCAGTGAACAGCAGCATTTCAATAGACACCAGTGTCTCAGAGAAGGAGCATGCACAAAAAAATACGAAACAGAAGCAAACCCGCCTGCAGCCAGTGTCAGGAAAGCAGAGGGACAGCTGCTTTTTGCTCCAAGATGGCAGAGTAGCTTTTGTAAATGGGAAAGAAAAAAAAAAAAAGAAAAAAAAAGGCAAATTGGTTTGCAGTGTCATCCCAAAACACCAAACCTCCAACCTATTTGAAAAGCCTTGGCAGTCTAAACTCATGGACATTGCTTTTGTTGGCAGTACCGCCAGCAGCGTGATTTTTTTCCCCAAACCACTTCAGCGGAAATCCCGCCCTGCAGCCGATTTAATTGGTTTAGGTTACATTGACGGCTAGGTTTAGGGATCAGTGTTTGATGTAGGCAATCAGTACAGTGATTGACATGACCAATGAAAACTTTAAAATCGGCTGCAGGGCGGGATTTCCGCTGAAGTGGTTTGGGAAAAAAAAAATCACGCCCTGCAGCACAGTACCTAAAGCACAGCTACTACAAATACAGGACTTCAAAACAAAAGTTGTATGTCTACCACATCGTAGAGGATATGCCATCTTACCTTTGTTGCATAACATAGAATGAAAAATGAGGAAAAACATCTTTCTTTTTTTTTTAAGTTGCCCTTTTGTAGTTTCAGAAATGGTTTTTGCAAGGGCTGTTTGGATTGAGGGTGACAAAAATTTTGAGGGTGTAATCCAAAAAACTGGATCCTTTAAGATAAAAAGCTTGTGAGATGGCCAAAGACCCAGGTGCAGTCAGCAGAAAAAAAAAAGTTAAACCTCATGGAGGACTGGCTCACTTTCCAGCTGGTGAAAATAAAAATGACATCAGGTACAAATACACATAATAGCTTACTAAATTTGGTGTTGTTATTAATTCCCTGCATTAGTTATACAGATTACTTTACACTTCTATTTAACTTGGTGATTTATTTTGTAGAAAATGAGTAAGACTGTGAGCTTTATGACTATATTTCATCAGCCCAAACTGACCACGAAAATATCACCACTATGCCATATAAAAAGAGAGTCGTAAAAAAGAGGAAACATAACGATTATATGGAACGTAAGTGCATAATTGTTCTCCAAAATATTTTATACATACAGGGCTCGACATTACCGCTTGTCTGGGACAAGTGGATTTTTTTGAAGGGGCAAGTGAAAGAGAATTTTACTACTGCCAGACTAGACAAGTAGCATGCTAAAAAAAAAATTGAGTGAAAAAAAAAAAAATAGGGCATAACCTAAATGCGAGAATTATTCTGTTTTTTATTATAACCCAGAGTGATTTTCATATACCCGAAAATGCTGGTTAATGTTATTGCATTAGATTGGATTGCATATTTACTGACTTTACTCACCTAGAGTCAGAGAGGTATCCAAAAACTGTACTCAAGTAAAAGTACAAGCTTGTCAAGACCAGCCATATCCCTTTGGTGCAAGTGGCAACGCGTATGGCAGAGAAGGAGCATGCACAAAAAAATACGAAACAGAAGCAAACCTGTCTGCAGCCAGTGTCAGGAAAGCAGAGGGACAGCTGCCTTTTGCTCCAAGATGGCAGCTAGCTTTTGTAACTGAAAAAACAAACAAAAAAACAAATGGCAAATTGGTTTGCAGTGTCATCCCAGAACAAGTAGCCTACTTATAGAAATATTGACTCAAGTAACTATTAGGATTATAATTTTTACTTTGAATAAGAGTAAAAAGTATCCAATGAAAAAACTACTCAAGTAGTTAGTTACTAGTTACTTTGGATCATAAAGGCCTATATATTTTTTTTGGGCTGTGCTCAGAATATCGATACAACGATACATCGTCATGAACTCCTGGGGATGTGCGTATCGATACTGTTGTGCTTTTGAATGTAGCCAATTCAGGGCTCGAATTTCAGCGCGTGTATTGAGCATAATTTTAATCATTCCCGCAGCTCTCCCACATATGCGGGAAATTCCCGCAATCATTGATTCACTTTAGCATGTAGGTTGTATTAGTAAATGAATCCACACAGATTATAAAATCAAATCAAATCAGTAGTTTTAAAACGTTCTGCGAGACGCAATTTCACAAACAGCGTGAGTTCAATGGTGCTGCGTCTTCTCTCTCTCTCTCGTCTCTCAAAACGGGCTGCTCAAGCCAAGCGTCAAGCACTGCAGCCGGTGAAACTGTGTGACGGTTATTATATAACCATGAAACCGACGGTTAAAGTTGAACACCGTCATTAGAACTCTATAACCGCCAAAACCGTGTCATATAAAAAAAACTTACAAACATTTTTTTATCATAGAGAATGATTAAATTCTAATATCAGCTTACGAGGGAAACGGGGGCGGAGTTAGTGGTGCTTCGGAGGCTGCTGCAGGAGATGATTCGGGAGAGGTCTGTGCCCCTTTACCGATCAGAGCGCGGGCTGACACGGAGTAAAGCCTTATGACTTTCCTTGCAAGGGAATCATCTTTAAAGACAAAGACAAACATATAATCTTAGATGCCCCCCACGCCCGGATCTCTCCTTTTCCCTTGCTATTCCTCTCCCCTCATCTGCTCTTCCTCAATGAATCAATGAATTCTTTGCTAATACTTCCTCGTCATCATGGAGAGCGCAGTTCGCACCGCTTTCTCCTTTCCACAAGCGCTTGCTCTCCCGTGGCGTCTGTCGTTGCTATGCAACAATGAATTTAGGCGCGCCTGTAAAAACGAGCGCGCCGCGTCGCTATTATGAGCTAATATCCAAAATATTTCCATATGTGGCTCTTTCCTCCTTTCTTATCAACTCTTATGGTACCGTGGCGTGGTGTTTAAAAAAAAAATAGTACCGACTTGGTACCGAATTACCGGGTCTTTGACAACACTCATAAACGTTGGCTGCGCTGTTTCTTACCTTGCTCTATGTTGACTTTACTAGTTCCAGCTTCACCGTCACCACCTTTTTTATTTGTTCAGGACATCTCGAAGGCCTCTTTTTCTTCTTCTCTTCTTCTCTTTTCTTTTCTGAGCACCGGACTTGGGCTGACCGGACATTTTGAGTATAACGTTAGCCTATTGAACTTCAAATCAAATAACAGCATCAAATTTTGATCAGTGGCCAAAACATTTTTGTTTGTGTCTAATATTGTATTATATTAGGGCACACGACCGAACTTCAACGTTGAAATATGGTTGAAATAATGTCAGTTGTTGTTTCAACGTTGAAACAACGTTGATATAACGTTTAATGCAAAATGGTTGAAAACCAACTGGTACATGACCAACCTTCAACGTTGAAATATGGTTGAAATAATGACAGTTGTTGTTTCAATGTTGAAACTACGTTGAAATAATGTTTAATGCTAAATGGTTGAAAAAGGGTATAAAAAAACCTCATAAATCAACTTTGATTTTTTTTACAAGATCTATGTTGAATCAATTAATGTATGTACAGAATAAATAATTTCTGCCTTTTAAATTATTATTAAGATCATTATTATTATTTTATTATCATTTCATATTTTTTATCATGAACCTTCTGATATAAATATTATAAAACATTGCGCTGCTTTACCACACTGAAACAATTTCTATTGGTTATTTAACCTTATTTGCTTTGATCATGATTGGTTAATCTGTCTGTCATTCATGAAACTGGCCAATGAAACTGCCTGCCATTTTAAGTTTGAAAGTATGACCGTTATCCTGACCGTCTTTCAGATCGCGAGACTCGCCAACTGAAGAGTACGAAAGAAAGTTGTCTGCGAGGGCGGGGGGTCAAAAGTTAAGTTTGATTTCACAAATATACGCAAGGTCATGAGTTAAACGCATTATGTCAGTGCTTGGAGAATTGTTAATGCACAGTTTGTTGAATGAACGTACTAACTCGATATTCAGGGAATGCTTTTCCACATTTGTGTCACGGAGACCTACTTTTACAGATGAGGCGTACCCACCCAGCAAAAACATGTTGAAAAGACGTTGAAAAGACGACTTTGCCAGACGTCTAAACAACGTTAAATTCTGGTTGAAAAGTGAAAGGTGAAAAGCCGTCTTTTTCAGGTAGTTGAAAAGACGTCCATTTTACGTCTAAATGTGCTTGAAAGTGAAATGGGAAAAGACGTCCTTTTCAAGTTGTTGGAAAAAAAAGTCTATAAAAAGACGCCCATTTTAGGTCTAAATTTGGTTGAAAAGTGAAAGGGGAAAATCATAATATTCAGGTTAAAAAGACCTCTATAAAAAGATGCCCATCTTAAGTCGAAATTTGGTTGAAACGTGACGTCCTTCTCAGGCTTGACTTTAGCCTAATTTCAAGCATAAATCTATTATAATGTAATATATTCATTATATTATTATTATTATTCTCTCAAAATAGAACAACTGACAAAAATAACAAGAAACCATTTACTGACAAAAACACACGAAAAACTCATTATTAAGCCATGCACATACCCCCCACCGCCAGATCGTCCAGGGGCATGCTTAAGATGGTCTCCCATGGCTTTGTATATCTCGTGATCAGTGGCCTTGCCATTCCACTTTTTTATTGCATCTGTAATGATGACAAAGAAAAACATTTGTGTTCTGCTCAGTTTGTTACTCAAAAATAATTAATTAGAGAGGCAACGGTACCTTTCCGTTCGGTTCGCATCTTCGCATGAGACTGCAGTGATGTTATAACCATTGCTGCGGAAATTAATTTTAAAATACATAATTATAATATGGCTTAATTCAATGTTGTTTCAGTTGCCTCCCGTCGAATCACAATCACAATGAGATTTGTTACTTAAAGAAACAAATTCAAACAAAAAAACAATAAATGCTTTGATTGTCTTGATGTGGCGTACCAGATTGAAAATGACTATACGAAAAGGGAACCTTGAGATAAGTAAGATAGGATCATAAGATGACCAATATATCTAAAAACATTTGGAATGGGTCAGACATGATTTTGACAACTTATTAAGTTTTGTTTTGTAGAAAGCCTTTCTTTAAAGAGCAACATGCAGGTTGGACACCCCTATATAGCATTGTGTAGGTTGATGATAAAACAACTAGATTTTCTGAACTGGAGTTATATATATATTTAGTCATTAACAATATTTTGAGATAAACGGTGATAAAATAACTTCCGCGTTTATAAAGCACTAACCGGAAGTGACGATGGGCGAGGCCCACCCAGCAAAAACTCGTTGAAAAGACATTGAAAAGACGACATTGCCAGACGTCTAAACAACGTTAAAATTTGGTTGAAAAGTGAAAGGTGAAAAGACGTCTTTTTCAGGTCGTTGAAAAGACGTCTATAAAAGGACGTCCCACTCACGTTTAAATTAGGTTGTAAAGTGAAAGTTGAAAAGACGTCTTTTTTTAGGCATAATTTTCATGAATTCATGATTATATTTAATATTCATAATTACTGTCAAAATAAGACAATTCACAAAAGTTTATCAAAACATTTATTGACACATAAAATACATCTTTCAAGTAAGCCTGCATTTGATCAAACATAGCCTAAAAAACTGTAATATTGTGAAATATTACAACAATAAAAAAATAACTTCTCTATAAATTTATAAATAAATATACATTTAAATATAGTAAAGTGTAATTTATTCCTGTGATGGCCAAGCTGAATTTTCAGCATCATTACTCCAGTCTTCAGTGCTACATGATCATTCAGAAATCATTCTAATATGGTGATTTGATTCTCCAGAAACATTTATGATTATTATCAATTGTACTGCTTCATGTTTTTGTGGAAAATATGATTCAGCTTTCAGTATTCTTTGAAAATAACTTTCAAAAGAGCAGCATTTATTTGAAACATATATATTTTTAAACAATTTAAAAGACTTTACTGTGATTTTTGATCAAATGAATCCATCTTTTCTGTATAAACATAATTTTTCAAAACAATAAATCTTTAAAATATTGAAAATGTTTATAAAACAGACCTATTATAACCACATTAGAAAACATTAAAGGTATAGTTCACAAAAAAATGTAATTGTCATTAATTACTTACTCACATGTCGCTGTAAACCCATAAGACTTTTGTGCAGAACACAACGGAAGATATTTTTAACCGATGCCTTGTGTGTGCAAAAAAAAAAAAAAAAATTATGTATCGCCGACACACGTTGCACCATGAGATGACTGACTCTCACGCCAACACAACACTGATGAATCGTGGTGCTCCGTGAACACGTGTTCAGGATTCACATCGCTTCATAAAGTTGAGGTTAAACCATTGGAGAGAAAGTTATCATGAGCATTGTAATGTTTGAAACGGATGTCATAACAAATGTCAGTAGACCGGGATGATTTTAAAATGAGCGGTTCATTAATTAATGCTTACAATCTTAATAGAGTGTTTTCACTACACGTCATCAATCCGGAAGTCGGTCATTTTGGAGGCACAGAACGTAAACAATGCCACTGAACTGAACAGACTTGCATATTTTGCTGATTATTGCTGCTGAAAAAATTGGTCTGTACTAATCGGTCGCACCTGGAAATTCGAGTTATATAGACTATATAGACTGCCAAAAGTTAAAGAGAAGAGTGCAAAAAACGGATGAAAGAAGGTGCTTGTGGTTGAGAGGCACAGCATCAGCCACATGTATAAATGAAGCGTTGACTGTGGCTAAAATGTTGACGTTAAGTAGTTAACTATGGCTACATTCACACTGTCAGTCCAAATCCAATTTATCTTTGTATCCGATTGGAATCTGATCTAAAATTATGCTTTTTTTCCGCGCTCTAATCTGCGCCGGTTTCAAAAATAATAATTTTCTGCTTGTCCAGCACTTTGCAACAACACAGCCTTGTTTCGGCAGCAACGTTTAGCATGTTCCCTATAACAACGTCTGACGTTTACATTTACGTGGCGTGAGAAAGTCACATATCACGCGAAATCCATGAGTGACAAAAATCTTTGGTTACATTTTACACATTAAATAAGTTCCCTCAGGGGCACCAATAGATGTCTTCCTGATCTCCGATCTTCTGGTTCTTCTGCTCCTTCCACCATCCCAACCCCAGACTATTGAGCCACGACTGAAGTTTTTACTTTGAATGCTTTAGCCTGGTGAGAAAGAAAACAATAACCAAAATGTACATTTAAAAAAAAAAAAACAATGGCTGTCCAAAAACGTAAAGTATACACTTGAGTTTTTCCTATACATATACGTGCAAGATTTCAGTCATATAAATTGTAAATATTTGCTTGATCAGACATTACCTGTCTAGCGATATGTTTATGCTGAAATATAATATTGGTTTGTGTTTTAAAATCATCTATCATGTGTCATTTTGTAGCAAACTGTCTCGTGTGATTTAAAGTTTTGAGGTTCAGAACTTCTGATAAGGGAAAATAGTGAGTTTTTAGGGAGCAAATGTTTCAGTGCACTGTAAGGATTTTGTGATTAAGACTGCCCTTAACCACTGACTACTGAGCTAGGGTCCTGAGTGATAAGCACCCAGAGTTTAGCACCTTGATTAGCTTGTTCAGGTGTGCTGGACTAGGTTAGAGCAAAACTTTTTTCTGAACATGACACAACAGAGATGCAGGATGACTTATAACAGTGGCATCCAGACCAGACCAATGTTCTGCAGAGTTTCTGGTGATGTTTGGCCAGCTGCTCAGGTCTGATTAATTGGGTTTGGAGCTAACAATACTGAAAAGAGAAAGACAACCAATATTATTACGTTATAAATAATTTCATCTGCTTACCTGTACAAAGTATGCATCATCAATAAACTGTATTGAATTTGATATTTTAATTACACTGTTTTACTACATTAATACTAACTACAAACCTGGTAAAAAATGACTGGCTGGCAATGGAGTAAAGCCTTATTTTGCCCTTCAGGTCTATAGCTTTAGAAATGGTAAACGTGGTGTAGAATTGTTTTTTTTTTTTTTGCTAAAACATTGATTAAAACCTACATGATAAGGCATGCACATATTGTCTCATACTGTGCACAGATTACAGATGAAACATGAGGAACAATTTATAAACTATGTTCTATGTATTTTTTTTAAATACATTCCAATATGCAAGCCAAGCATTAATGGTTTGGAGAAAAATGCTTAATGTGTAGGCTAACTAAACGCGTTGCGTTCATATTCTGGGCTCATCTGATTTTTTTTGTAGCTACATAGCTTTATTATGATTTTAGTATCATAACGATTAATAAATGCACGCACAATTATCCGTGAACTTGATAAATGTTGCAGATATGTTTTACTATGCACAAAAAATGCCTTTCAACTTATGTGTGCAAAATTCTGAATTAAATGTGTGCAGCGATTTGTACAAATAGAGAGTCTGTAGGCCTATACGATGTAGCCATTAAATAAGCCCATTTAGTTTCATATTTGTTAAAATATTATGTTTTTTTTTTTTTCATCTATGTTGATTATGAAAGTGAACAGTAGCCCATAGTAAGATATAGCCTATCTGTAATATATAGGGAGACATTCAGTTTTGGTCAGACAGGATTTTGACCACATTAAATTTTGTTTTGTAGAAAGCCTTTCTTAAAAATGAATTTCGTTTGTATAAACTATTTTAATTTTAATACATTTTTCATCAACCAATTGCCTGGATTTAATAAATAAGAAGCAAATATAGCAAACAATATATTCATGACATGGAGGCGCCGGCGCGGTCACTGCACTTATTGCATTGCTCTTGACTTGAACTGGAGCGCATCTCATCATAAATTAACCACAACTCAGCGTATGTCTCAAAGACATGAGAAATATAGAGAGCTTGAAATATCTTTAAACAAAACAATTAAAAACGAAAAGAAATAGGATAGTAGGCTACTCTCTGATTATATTATCCATTTTGTCCATTTCTCTCTCTAGGCGCGTTCACTATGGAGATGGAGATCTTCAACTTTATATTTTGCAGCGGACACAGAAAACACTAGTTTATTAATAAAAATAAAATGCAATAAAAATCAATGCACGCGTCACCGGATTTACAAATGCACATCTTGCTTGTTGCACGCACACATATTATGTCGAACTAACAAGATATTATGTTGAAATAACATTATTAATAATGTTTGATTGAATGCTGAATGTTGTGCTTAGTTTAATTTAAATTAAAACCTGAATTGTGATAATTAAAATAATTGAATATGATATATTGAGTGGCCAAGTTTTGCTCATTTATTAAAAGTAGCCTATTTATACATAATTGCGCAGCTCCCCTGTCAATGATCTAGCTGCCCCTCATGCAGCACCTGCGTTAAAAATTCTCTGGCGCCGCCCTAAGAGCGTTTTTTTGGACCAAATCATACGGACCAAACTAAGTAGGCTAGCCTTCATTTTTCAAAGTCTATTTCTTGGGCTAAATTTGGACCAAATCAGACGGACCAAACAGAGACCATTTTTCAACGTCTAATGTTTGGGCTAAATTTGGACCAAATCAGATGGACCAAACAGAGACCATTTTTCAACGTCTATGTTTGGGCTAAATTTGGACCAAATCAGACGGACCAAACAAAGCCCAATTTTCAACGTCTATTTTTGGGCTAAATGAAGGCTATGACGGGCCGACTTGATTAAGCCTAAAAAACAACGTCTTAATGACGTCTGGTGCTGGGTGGGGGGAGTCTGGTCAAGTTTAAGCTCAGGTTACAATGGATGTGAATGAAGAAACCGAGTTCTCCGATGTTGACAAGCATGCCTATGATACCCCACAAGTAGGGATGGGGCCGATCCAGTATCGGTATCGGGACAGATACCAGTGTAATTCATGTAACGGATTTTCCCGATCCAACCTGCGGAGATATCCGATATCCTGCTGAAATGACTCCAAAAGTGATTCCCGCCGGTCAGTCTGCTAGCTGGCTGCAAACTGTGGAATGGATTTCCTGAACGGAGGCGCGGCTCAATGAGACACAGAGACCCCCCTCAGGAAATCCATTCCGCAGTTTGCAGCCAGCAAGCAGGATAGCATTGAGCTGCCAACGAGTTCGCTGTGTGTAAATACTTCACATTGGAAACACCGCAGAGCAAGACAACATAATGCAATGTTTTCAAAGCCGGTGTTCTGACGATTCATGCTACCCATCGAGATTTGCTACTTACTGGTTATGCGCATGTGCAGACTCACAGTTTTTTTTTGACAAAAGGTAAATTTTCATGTGTTATCATGTAATTTCCCTTTAAAAAATGCTAACTACCATATGAATATTTGCACGGTCAGCCAGCTGAACAAGACTAACTGAAAGTTTCAGTTTCAAGGAAAGGTGTGCTTTGACAAGTCAAAGATGAATTTTTGATGATAATTTTTACTTTTCACACCGTTTTAAAAATAAAAACAGTAGCCTAGTCTACAGTAGGCTATACAGTAGCTACTCATAACTTAGAATTGTATTATAATTGTATTTCATATAATATTGATCGACATTCTGTGATCGATTTGCGCTACGGTAGCATTTTTCGACAAGGCAGCCTAAATCGTCAGAACACCGTATTAATTAAATCATCTGTCTGTGATGCAAAAAATCTCCAGGTCTATAATTCTCCGGAGTGAAATGTGCGTTACAAACATCCGAATGTGTGGTGACAGACGCGGCAGTGAAGTCTGCTCTCTTCACCTGCACAAAACGCACCCAAAAACGAAAAGCCTTGTTTTTCCTAGAAGGAAAATGATGGACACGATGTCCTGACAGGCTGGAATTCTTGCAACAAGCACAAACACAACAATTTACCATTATGGCATCTCTAAAACTCGATCTAAAACTTTCTCTGTCTCTCACTACCGCTCTAACTACAGCTGAACGCGAGCTCTTGTTTGCCTCGGCCTACGTCATATGACGCGTTGCTAGCGGGAAAGGCGTATTCCAGAGCCTAGCACATTTTCATCAAAATCTCTACATCAAATGAGATTTCATTAGTAATTTATACATATGTGTTTTTAAAAGACCTCTTCAGACAATATCAAGTATTAATCCAGTTATAAATTCAACCTGCACGTTGCTCTTTAAAATGAATTTCGTTTTGTATAAATTGTATCTTCATTTTAATTAATGTTTCATCAACAAATTTGCCTGGATTAATAAATAAGAAGCAAATATAATAGACAATATAATCAGGACACGGAGGCGCCGGCGCGTGACCTGGAGCGCGTCTCTTAAATTAACCGAAACTCACTTGCCTCACAGACCTGAGAAGTATATAGAAAGCTTGAAACAAAACAAAATAACAAAAACAATAACAAAACAATTAAAAACTAAAAGAAATGGGCTACTCTCTGCTTATAGGCTAATTCATATGAAGTTTGCATTTCTCTGTGGCGCGTTCACTCCCAGATAGCAAAATTTGTCTGGCCCACCTCTGGGCCTCATCCTTGCTTCAATTCTGGCCCAGTTCTGGCTGGGTCCTCGGCCCAAAACTGGCCCAACACACTGAAAACGGACTCAAACAACTTCCTCTGGCCCAGGTCTGGCCCACACACAGTAAAATGACTCTTATTCATTGATATGGCCCAGGTCTGGCCCACACACAGTGAGCCAGATCTGGCTGAGAGACGGCTTGGTCCCCGGGCCAGATGTGGCCCAAAAACTGCTAAATTTAATTCATTTTTATCAGGGAAAGACAATCAATAATTGAAAAGGTTTAAGCAATTAAATATTTATTCAAAATAAACAAATAACACCACATGAACATTTTGTTAACAACATGGTAAACATTTAATATAAAACAAACATTTGAACATTTAATTTAAAACAAACATTTTAAATATGCAAGTTAACATTAATCTTATTTGTAAAAACAAATTAAAACATATTGCGAAAATAGAAATATTTCCTATGCATAGTAAAAAACAACAACAAATGCACAGTTTCACTCTCTTTCTCACACACACACTCTCCGCACGCAATCACACACACGCACTCACTCACACAGACACACGTACTCACATGAACTCTCACACACGCAATCACACATAAACGCACACGCGCACTCACACACGCACTCACACATAAACGCACACACGCACTCACACACGCAATCACACATAAACGCGCACACACACATGCACTCACACCCAGACACACACACAGACGCGCACTCTCACACGCACTCACACACAGACACACACGTACTCACATGCACTCTTACACACGCAATCACACATAAACGCACACACATGCACTCACATTCGCGCACTCACACTCAGACACACACGTACTCACATGCACTCTCAGACACGCAATCACACATAAACGCACACGCGCACTCATATGCAATCACACATAAACGAACACACACTCACACACGCAATCAAACATAAACGCAGACGCGCACTCACACACACTCACACACAGACGCGCACTCTCACACACAGAGGCACTCACAAACTCACAAACTCACACAGACACGCACTCACTCACACTTACACACTCACGCACTCGCACATAAACGCGCACACACACGCAGTCACACGTACTCATATGCACTCACACACGCACTCACACACAGATGCACACACACACACGCATGTACACACAAACTCACACACGCACTTACACTCAAACACGCACTCACACACTCAATCATATCAGTGAATGTGCCATGTGGTGCTCGTGATACAGGTATGCACTCACGCACACACACTTACTCACGCACGCACTCACACACACACACGCACTCACACACGCAGGTGCTCAGACACACACACACTCGCGCACTCACTCACACATGCATTCACTCACACACGCACGCAAGCACTCAGACACACACGCGCGCACTCACAAACTCACTTATTCACACACAGACACGCACTTACTCATAAACACGCACTCACTCACACAGACACACTCACACACATACTCATATGCACTCACACATGCACTCACACACAGATGCGCACTCACAGACACGTCATCTTCAATGTCAGATATTTCTCCCTGATCGCTCTGATCTTGGTATTCAGCTGAATTACAGATATTCACTGTAGCGCTCTCTGCAGCTCCACAGTCCTGTTACTCATCTTGAAACGAATCAAGCAGAGAACTCACACGTTTCACTGCTCGTTTTCTAAGATTGCGTCTATCCATGTTTTCACCTGAATTTTTCGATCTCCAACCAAGGGAAACAGTTTTCTTTCTCCAACCTTGGGAAACAGATAAATGAGAAATCTACATAAAAAATGTTGTACTAGTATACAAATCTCTTTCTGTCTCTCATATTAATTCATACTAACTGAAACAATCACAACATACCGGCAAATTACAGAAAAGACCATAAATGTATTATTCAGATTTGTGTGTGTGTGTGCGTGTGTGTTGGTGCGTGTGTGTTGGTGCGTGTGTGTGTTGGTGCGTGTGTGTGCGCGTGTGTGTTGGTGCGTGTGTGTTGGTGCGTGCGTGTGTGTGTTGGTGCGTGTGTGTGTGTGCGTGCGTGTGTGTGTGTGTTGGTGCGTGTGTGTGTCTGTGTGTGTGTTGGTGTGTGCGTGAACATACATACATACACACACACACACACACACACACACACATATATATATATATATATATATATATATATATATATATATATATACACACACACACAAATTTAACATCACTATAGAATATCATCATCTGTGTCTGTTGGACTAATGGTCTCTTTTATTTGTTACACGATCCAGAATCCAAATAATATACAATACTTTATTATAGAGAAAAACAACAAATGAATAAAAACATATCATCATAAGCTATAGCAAATTAATGTATTAAACTAGGCGAGTATTATAGAGCAGCAACAATAATTCTTGAGAAGTCTTTAGTGCACAGTAATTTGATCAAATCTAAAATGTTAATAAAAATTACTAATTGTATTCTTATAAAATACATTAATCAAAAACTATATTATTATGAATGTAAAGATTTACACACACATTAATATAACCTTAAAAGATGTTTATTTTAAAAGTATTGTGCAGGTTTTTAAATGGGGCAACGGTATATAACAAGAACAAGACAGGCTTTGAATAATCGTTCAAAACTGTGCAAAACTATGATGAAACGCTTGAAAACAGATCGGCACACACAGTTTATATTAATATTCCACAGCCCAGGTGAAGAATGATGTGCTTTAGCAATATGGAGTCACTGTGCGCAGCGCTGCACAAGTGCGCGTTTAAAGGTTCATGGCACAAAGCGAAGAGATAGTGAACAAATCCTAGTGTATATATATCTGAGATGCCGCCTTACTGGCAGATGCCAGAGAAAGTCCTGGCTGCTGGAGATGCCGCCAGAAGTGTCACTGCGAGATGCGATGCCGTATTTTACGCTAGCTTGTCGTTACAGAAAGTGACGGGCTCTTGAATGCTGAACGAAGAATGATTGACAGCTGGCTGCAGCGAGGGAACACGAGTTTCTATTAACTTTAATTTAGCGCTGTAAATAGGCTATTCTTCTGCCCCATAAAATTTGTTTATATACTTAGATTACTAGTGGACGAAAACTTTAGTGATTGTCTATGTATTTATTTATATTTTACTCCCCCTAAGCCTTAGCTACTTAATTAGGCCTAAATGAGTGAAATAATCAAATAATCGCGATCAGATGGTTATTTAACTATCGCGACAGACTTGGGTGGATAATACTTGCAAAATACGTGCTAAGCAGTGTAACGTTAACGTTATTCCTTGCTGAATTGTTTGTTTTGACGTCAAATAATTGCTAACTGTTCCTGTCTCGACTAGCGTAACGTTAGCTTGCTTTGGTCCATCACCATTAGAATGTACTAATACCTAGCGAGTAACTTACTGGAGAATTCAATCTTTTAACACTAGAACTACCGGAATTCCATAACTACTAGAACGACCATAGCGGTCATTCTGACCGCTCATACTTGGACGTTCATATTGCCGCACTGAACGTCATTTTCGTCATGGCACAACTACATTTGAACCTTCTCTTTAAGTTTTCCGATGAAACATTTAATTCCTGTCTTCATGTTATGACGTCATCACCATTAAAACCGCTTAAAACAAACACAAAAGAAACATTGGCCCAACAGGTGCTGCCTCTATTTGAGGAAAGTTTTGCGTCAAATTTTTTTTTTCTCAACGCACTTACCACGTGAATAGACATGCAAAAAGTTAGGAAACGTCAAAGCTTCATGCCGTTTAGTACAGCCCTGTTTCTAAATAAGTTCAATAATCAATACAAATTCTAAAAATAAATGGATTTACAACGTTAGATAGGTAATAATAAAGATCAGGACACAACATTTAAATTCAAATGAAAGTGAATAGTTATTTTCCACCCTAATTGATAAATATTTTCTTATTTTCTTTGTACAATAAAAACAAATTTTATGAAACAATAACTTATAACATATATACACAATAACAAAAACACTACATACATTTGAATACACCGTAAAAACTTTCATGGACAGTACGCAGCACAATACAGTACACAAAAACAGGTTTAGAAAAAAACATGAACATTAGCTAGACAAGAAAACGAACTGATTTAGAATGATTAGTTTCAGTAAACAAAAAAAACAAAAAAATTAACGAACAAAATCAGGTTGACAAGTTTTCCTCAAAGCTCATTTGAACGGCGAAAACACATTCACTGACGTTTACACACAGTCCACTTAGGTAAACACCGCCTTTCGTGTGCAGCTCCCACACACCACTTTACGACATTTGGCACATGTCTCCTTGGTTTTATTTTGTTTGCAGTTCCTCCTTACTTGGCACTGCCGCCTTCTCTCCATCTGCTGCTGCTCCTGCCCGGGTCCTGGCTCACGCACCACCAGTTGTGAGGTTTTTGATCCCATGTGGTCAGAGCGAAGTTCGCTCGCCAGTCGCGTGATGAAGTCCCTCCGCGAAACATGCTCATTTGTGCACTTCTTGTACAATATGTGTGCGTTGATTGCAGCCAGGTCGAGGATGTTATAGAACACAGCTACTGGCCATCTACGGGAGGGTACTTTTACTGAATATTTTCTAGCCATTTGATCTAGAACATCTACTCCTACCTTGGTCTTGTTGTAGTATGTTACCGTCTCTGGCTTTCTTTTCTGGCCACTTGTGATGCCAACAGCTGTGTGGACAGTGCTTAGGATGCAGACATTCTTTTTTTTTTTGCCCTGATACACGGTCAGTGTTGCATCGCCACTTTTCAGCACCTCTGTGCTGAACAGCGGCTTTTGCGCCTTCACGCACGGGGGGAGCTCTCGTCTGCTCTTGTTTACCGTGCCAACCAAGCTGGTTTTCTTGGCCTGAAGTGCCTTTGCCCAAATTCAAAAGAAGTAAAAAAAATTGTCGGTGGTCACATTTCTTCCCTTCCCCAGGTATGGGTCGACCATTTTCAGCACCACACTGTCTGCAAGTCGTTGACCTGGCCTCCTCGTCTCGTCTTTGCCCAGATAAGGCGCACCGTTTACCATATATTTGGTGTCGACATCCGCAGCAAGCCAGAATTTGATTCCGAATTTGTCCGGTTTGTTTGCAATATACTGTATGAAACTGCACCTTGATTTTGTAGGGAATAGCTGCTAATCCACAGTGATGTCGGCACCAGGCTTGTAGCAGACGATGCAGTTTTGGACAAATTTATCCCAAACATCCCTCATAAGGGCAAACTTGTTGTCTCGCAGGCGTGTGCGTCGGGTTTCCCTTTTGTCGAAACTAAGGAATCGCATTATTTCCTGAAACCTGTTTCGGGACATGGTCTCCTTGAAAAAAGCGCAGCCCCACTCGGCTGACCAAAAGGTCGCCAGATCCATCCCTTTTCCACCTTGCGCGCCACGAATGTAAATTAAACTAATGAAGGCTTTTAGCTCTTCAACTGTCATGTCCCATAGATTGTCCTCCTTGACTCGATGGGCCTCAGCCACATCATCCACCAAACACAAAAAGGCTGTAAGGGCATCTTCAATATTGCGCTTGGCGTGCGCTGTGGGGCCTGCCGCTTCTGTTATTAGATTTTGGCATTGTCGCCTTCCTCTGTCTTCACCCAAATCTACATAGGTCCACACTGTGCCGTCTTTCGCCGTTTCACGCCTTTCGGCTGAAAGGGGGTTTATTGGGCCAGGCTCCTCATCTCGTGGCGGACTGTGTTGTCTTGGCACAGAAGGCACATTTGAAGGATCAGGATTTTGCACTATTGCCAAAAAAAAAAAAAAGAACAGACTAATTACTTTTTTAGTTCATGAAATCATAATCTTGATAGGACTAATTAGTCCTTATGATTTCTAATAGCCTGACAATATAGTATTATAGGCTACTAATAATAGCAATAGAATAATAAAAATGAAAAGGTGTGTGTGCCGGTGGAGGTGTGTGCCTGACGTAAAAATCTGAATGAATGGACCGGTCATCAGGAAAGTTGCGTGTTTGCGTCGGTAACAGCGGTGGGTGTGTGAGAGGAAAAATAAGTTAATATGATAACCGATCTGATCGGTAAAATTATAGCCTACATTAGATAGTTAGAGATGGTTAACTTTACTTTGAAGTTAAGTTACAACTATTATTGAGCTAGTCTGCCTCGCAAAGTATAAAAATATAGCTAGAGAAGAAGAGAAACATACCTGGAATATTATCCGATGGAACAAGGTCAGTTCCAGGATCGGAGATGTCCAGCCGGCTCTTTTTTCGACGAGGAATGAATTCATTATCTGAATCACTCTCAGCGCTGGATGAACTGTCTAGGGACATCGCTGTCCCTATCCGTGACGTTACCTGCTCCTCCATCAGACTCCTCATCGTCAAGCATTCTAAGCATGGCTAAAACCTCTGTGGCTGTCATTGTTCTTTTTGATGACATTTTGTTAGCTCAAATGTATAATATTTATAGCGTAAATGTATAATATTTATAGCGTTGGAATAGTGTAAACAAAAAAAGACAAATCGTTGCTATGCAACGGGGACATTCGTTACAGTGGCGGGAAATGTAGCGGACTTATGATATCTATAATGTGTGCGGTCAAAATGACCGCCATGGCCATTCTAGGTAGAAATACTCAGAACTGTTTTGTGATTTTAATAAAATAACAGTGTCAGAATAAAATATACACATATTTAGGAAAAGTCAGAGTCATACAGCGACATGGATTTTATTTTAACAAAGTTATTACACTGTAAAATTCAAAAACGGTCAAAATGACCGCCTAGGGAGTTCTAGTGTTAACTAGATAGCAAAAAAAAAACAAAAACATTTCCAAACATTTTGATTGTGCAAGTTTAACATCTCAAAATTCAATCAATGTTCCACTTACCTCTGATGATGTCCAAGTGAGCAAGTTTTGCGCGTTGCAGGATTCAAATCGATGATGACAGTCGTACTGTGGCCATTCCACAGCAAGTGGGCCGATAGTCGCTCAGCAGAATCGGGCCGTGTACTTTATTGTGTCCGTCTGCCGTATAAAATTCTAGAATTGCCGCCAAACTGCATTACAGGTTGGCTGCAGTTCCACTGGCTTGCCACATACTGTGTTATGTCCGACAACTGCATGTGCCTCTCAGTTTAGGGTTTGTACTTTTTTACTTCATTAATGTTTGCATGATGTAGCCCATTTATTAGGGGTTCAAGCACGAAGTGCTGAAGTGACTTACATCGTTGGAATCCTTGGCTCAAGCCGGACAAGATGCATGCCTCAGATTGGCTCGTCACCCTGGGTAAATTTTCGGGTATTTGGGGTTTTTCGTAAAACCTACTTTTTCGAACTAGTCCCAGGTTTTTGGCCCGGCCGGAACCAAACCAGTGCAGCAAGATTCTATGGAGTCTGAATGTCAATAATTATCAAAAAAAAGTGGAAATTTCAGTTCACGGCCCCTAAGGGCCGCCAAAACGTCCCAAGTGGGAGGAGCCCCTTTTACTAAATTGGCTATAACTCGTGAACGGAACGAGATATTTTCACCAAACTTCACCCAAACTGTGTGAGAGCTTATTCTGTGGTCGCGTGAAAAAGGACGGGGCCACTGGCCACTTGGTGGCGCTATAACTGTTAAAAAGGTGTCAAAAATTTGTATTTCAATGGCAAATCCCATGAAAGGGCTGAAAGCGGCCCTTTTCCTGCCTGTTTGCATACAACCTCACAAAACCGGGCGTGCGCATGCGTCACCTGACCCTAAAGAGGCTTGGAAACTTTTTATGGACGTCGGGTCATCGGTGGCGCTTTAACTGTTAGAAAGGGGAAAAATGCTCTATAATATCCTATGCAAAATGACATTTAAATGACTGAAAAAAGGTCTGCTCTGCTCAGAACTTTACCAAATTAGCTGAGCATGTGCGCCATATTATTCTAAATTAGTGTGCAAACTTTTACGGAGATCGGCCCATCGGTGGAGGTGTTACAGTTTAAAAGGTAAAAAAAAAAAAAACACCACATTTCCATCAAAAATGAGCTAAAAAGGCAAAAAAGCGACTTTCTCCTCTCGGAGGCACATGTTAAAAGGCTTGATAAAGTTTTTGGAAAGCAGCAGCGCAAGCGTCAAGTGCTGAGACCCTAAGGTTTTTTTTTTATAGGCCTTTTTAGTCCCTTTTTATTAGGGGTTCAAGCACGAAGTGCTGAAACCCTATTGTTTTTGTTAATTTTCCCATGATGCTACATTCTCCACATAAAACTGATCGGGCAGAACGAACCGTAAGTCATAGAGACTTGAAACTTTGGGGGCTGGTAGTACTCACACCGCCTACAACGTCACCAAGGCACGCCCCGATCGGCCTGACGGGGGCGCTACAGCGGCCAAAAGTACGAAATGGCTCATATCTCTTCAACCGTCAGGCGTAGGCTCAAGTGTCTTACGTCGTTGGAATCCTTGGCTCAAGCCGAACAAGATGCATGCCTCGGATTGGCTCGTCACCCTCGGAAAATTTTCAGGTATTTGGGGTTTTTTGTAAAACCTACTTTTTCAAACTAGTCCCAGGTTTTTGGCCCGGCCGGAACCAAACCAGTGCAGCAAGATTCTATGGAGTCTGAATGTCAATAATTATCAAAAAAAAGTGGAAATTTCAGTTCACGGTCCCTAAGGGCCGCCAAAATGTCCCAAGTGGGAGGAGCCCCTTTTACTAAATTGGCTATAACTTGAGAACGGAACGAGATATTTTCACCAAACTCAGCGCGCCTGTGCGAGAGCTCATTCTGTGGTCGCGTGAAAAAGGACGGGGCCACTGGCCACTTGGTGGCGCTATAACTGTTAAAAAGGTGTCAAAAAGATGTATTTCAATGGCAAATCCCATGAAAGGGCTGAAAGTGGCCCTTTTCCTGCCTGATTTGCATACAACCTCACAAAACCGGGCGTGCGCATGCGTCACCTGACCCTAAAGAGGCTTGGAAACTTTTTATGGACGTCGGGCCATCGGTGGCGCTTTAACTGTTATAAAGGGGAAAAATGCTCTATAATATCCTATGCAAAATGACATTTAAATGACTGAAAAAAGGTCTGCTCTGCTCAGAACTTTACCAAATTAGCTGAGCATGTGCGCCATATTTTTCTAAAGAAGTGTGCAAACTTTTACTGAGATCGGCCCATCGGTGGAGGTGTTACAGTTTAAAAGGTAAAAAAAAAAACACCACATTTCCATCAAAAATGAGCTAAAAAGGCAAAAAAGCGACTTTCTCCTCTCCGAGGCACATGTTAAAAGGCTTGATAAAGTTTTTGGAAAGCAGCAGCGCAAGCGTCAAGTGCTGAGACCCTAAGGTTTTTTTTTTATAGGCCTTTTTAGTCCCTTTTTATTAAGGGTTCAAGCACGAAGTGCTGAAACCCTATTGTTTTTGTTAATTTTCCCATGATGCAACATTCTCCACATAAAACTGATCGGGCAGAACGAACCGTAAGTCGTAGAGACTTGAAACTTTGGGGGCTGGTAGTACTCACACCGCCTACAACGTCACCAAGGCACGCCCCGATCGGCCTGACGGGGGCGCTACAGCGGCCAAAAGTACGAAATGGCTCATAACTCCTCAACCGTCAGGCGTAGGCTCAAGTGTCTTACATCGTTGGAATCCTTGGCTCAAGCTGGACAAGATGCATGCCTCGGATTGGCTCGCCTTTTGGGCTCCAATTTCGAGTAAATTGCGTTTTTGTGTAAAACCTACTTTTGCAAACTACTCCTAGGTTATTGGCCTGACCGGAACCAAACCACTGCAGAAATATTCTCTTGAGTCTGACTGTCAATAATCATCAAAAATGTTCAATATTTCAATTGTCGTCGCTAAGGGGAATCCAAATGTTTGATGGCTCCAGAGCCACTCTTACTAAAACGATTAGAACTTGTGAACGGAACGAGATATTTTCGCTAAACTTGGGACACATATTCATGAGTTCAATCTGAGGTCACATGAAAAAAATCGCAACGATTGGCCACTTGGTGGCGCTATAACAGGGAAAAAACTTCATGAAAATAGTTGTAACTGCATCCAACCGTTAGTCTAATGAAAGATGGCATGCAGTGTCTTTGTCCAGGGTACCTTGATAGTCTATGAGAACATTGGTGCATCTATAAAAACTCAGTATACGTCATCGGCACAATGCCCTGAAGGAGCCTGAGAATTTTCAAGCAAGCTTTTTTTCACGGGAGTGACCGCCTTATACTCCTGAATCCTTGCCGAGTTCAACGATACCAAACATGCCAGGTTTTGCCTTATGGTTTTTGTAATGGTGTCATTTAGAGCTTAAAAAAATTGCTGTTATCTTCGAAGACCATTAGTCCGATCGAGACAACAACAAAAAAAAACACAGGCAATTTGAAAACATAGGTAAATAGCTAAACAATAACGGCCAAATGTCAAAATTATGATAGGAACTGAAAAAAAAAATCCAATCAGTGTTCAACTTTCCAACAAAATCCAACTTTCGTGAGTTGGGGAGCGCAATGTTCCATGGCGCATAATAACATTCCATTCGTAGGCTATTGACTGTAACCCCTTTTTTACACTCTGCGGTGCGTTAGAGCTGCGACGCGCGGCTACCGGAGCTGATTGCGCCCAATATAGTCAATGCTTGTGTTTACACCAGCACCATATAAACAAAATAAGAATAAAAGTCAATTTCAAAATAAATTCACCCTGTGCAGACCCATAATTGTATTGCAAATGTCTTAAAGCCTCAAAAGCAAGACCTCAGCTTTTAATTTCACATGCTTATTTAACACAATTATCTTGCGTGAAAAGACTGCGTTTGTCAACCCACGCAGAGTCGCGGTAAGTGCACAGCACCAGGGAGTAATCTTGACAGAACTTGCGGCAACATAATCAAATTCACAAATATTACACCATTTAAACATTATTAAAAATACATAGGCTGAGTTACTAAAACAATCTTTGTCACAGAATACACGTTTGTTCACAGTTTGAAGGTTCTTGTTTCCATTTCTTTAATTTCAAGATCTGATGTGAATTTTCTATTGTTGATTTTACAGCTACAAACCTGTGAGCACTACATGATATTCAGTCACATTGCATGCTTTTAACATTAAATAGGCTAAAGCACATAAACAATACCTGAGCTTATCATTGCCGCAATTTATTTGTTTGTTCCAGCCGTGATGTCGCAGAAAAAAAGCTGGGGGAGGGGGATTGAGTTTACGCTACATTTACACAGTGTTGTGGTAAAGTTTTCTCATCTGATTAACTTCCATTATAAAATACACATTATCCTGTTAGACATTTAACTTTTAAACCAATGTACAGTACGAGAAGTAAATTTGTACCTTTTCAGTTTATCCAGCAATAATTTATGACCTAGTACATCAAAATCTAACAATTCTGCTGTTATTATTGTCATCAATCTGTGCTCTCTCAATATAAATGCTGAAAATTAGAGACCAATTATTCTCCTTAAAGAATAATTGACTTTGTTCACAAACTATAATTTTCAATACTTTGCTAACTGGTAGCAAACCTATTGGTAAACTATTATGACCATTAAAACCCAGTGCTTTATTTTTCTGCATTTAATCTTTGCATCTTACCAAGCTTACCAAAGGAAAAATACCTTTTTAAATAGTGATATTAAAGATGTGACAAACTGAACAAACAACATTTCTTCTCTTAATTTATCAACTTTATGAACAATCACTGCACTTTTAAATAGGTGCATATTTACAAATAGGTACATTTAATGTTAGCTGCAAAATACCATTAAATGTACAGTTTTTGAAAGTGAAAAAAAAAAATCATTGTATAATTTACAATGAAAACCCGTAAATTGACATTCCCACAATTTCCTGCGTGACACTTCACATTTGATGTATTTTTGTTGAAATAACTATGTTTCTTCTAAGTCTTCTTAGTTCATTTCTAATCAGTTATGTACATTAGGGTTTTATGTTACATTTAATGTTAAATTAATGTTTATTGCATTTTTAAAATTGTGTATGTTGCCATGATGGTGTTTAATGTTTGTGCGAATGAGATAAGTATTTACTCTCCTGTGAGATAGCTGCTAGTGATAAGTTTTGATTTATCATTAGAATTGTCCACACATGGTTGTTAATGTAAACAAACCAAAAACGGTAAAACCAAAAACGTTGCTACCATGTTTTTGACAGTGAAGTTCTGTCAACCACAGCTGCCGTTTTTTTTTACCATAAAAAGTAAAAAAAAAAAAAAAAAAAAATTACAGTGTGGCAAAGAGGAGATGTGAGAAGGGATGAGTCAATGTAACAGGCATTTCTTTTATTATCAGAAATAAAATCTTTTATGACGAAGGAAAATAATGCTTGTGATACCTGTCCAGAAGCTTTGTTGCGCAGTCCCTGATGTTTTTCCCTCCGACTTTACTTAACTGGGTAATCTAACAGGGAAAAATTTAAATATTATACTACTATACAATATTGGTAACACACATTTCCAGTCCTTGCATTAATACGGTGGCCGACAGAGCTCAACGTGATGCAACCTAAAGAAGACGCAAGCAAATAGAAAAAAAACCCGCATGCAAATAGAAAAAGCGCGTGCAAATAGAAAAAAACACCCGCAAATTAAGAACACATCTTCATCAGTTTCACAACACACGTGTGCTCCAAATACTCACAACACAACCAAATACAGAAACGCGCTGCAAAAGCTCACAACACAACCAAATACAGAAACGCGCTGCAAGTAACACAGACCACAACAGAAATGTTTCCGGGGGAACCAAATAAGTGACGAACCCGGCTGGGACGTGCTTATTGCACGTGAGCATCCCAATGCCATACTTCCTTTCGAAGGGCAGACGGCAGAGCTCTTCAAGTGGGACTTTGGAGTGAGCATGGCACTAGTGTGCCATTTATGTAGCCCTTTGTAACGCACTTGATGAAGGGAGCAACGAAAGACAACGTTATTATTTTCACCTGTGAGGTTCCCATGACAACGTAGCACGGTGTCCATCAGCTGAATAGCTGTTCTGACGACAGAAAAATGCTGTTAACATAACGGTTGCAAATAAATGTATTTTTACTTTACAAAAAAAACTGTTAAAAAATATGCGTTTTATATATCCGTTATATATCTGTGTGTCAGTGTCTCAACTTTAAAACATTGGACCCCACATTACTACACCTTCTTATGAAACTTTTCTTTATGAAAATTTAAACATAACATGAAACAATTTGTAGTGTAACTGATGTATAGATTAATATCTTTCCTTCATGTTCTTCTCTATCTTTTTTATTTATTTTAGTTTTCAGCTCATTGTTCTTTTCTAATTTCTGATGACATTGAACATATTGTTAATACATTTTGTATATTATAAGTTGTATGTCATTACAAGTTGTATGTCATAAAAAATGTAATCTCTGTATGTTTTGCAGGAAAAAAAAATAAATAGAAAGATATAAAAATAAAAAAAGAAATAAAATAAAGTTGAATTTTGAGCTGTAAGCAAAGAGTATAGAAGAACTATAAAAAGTATATTACAATATAATATTATTTTATATATACTATTTTATAAATGAAGAGTTCAGATGCAAAAGCCTCTAAGTACTATTTGAAATTTTCTTCTAGAATGATCATTTTGATCAAGCTTGTATATTTAAGTTCAGTAATTTCACTTAAATGGCAATGAAGATTACCTATTAATTATCATTTATGTGAAATTACTGAACTTAAATATACAAGCTTGATAAAAATTATCATTCTAGAAGAAAATTTCAAATGGCACTTAGAGGCTTTTGCATCTGAACTCTTCAAATATCATTTATATATACAATATATTACAATATTATTTTAAAATTATAGTTTATTTATAAAAAAAATATAGGCTTTCTTTTTAAAGAGAAAATATAGCTGCACTTCACATATTGTATTTTCAAGACAGGAACTAAAAATTAACCAGATGCACTTCTTTTGATTTGTATTTTAATTTTATACTTGGTCATGTTCTACTGCTGTAAATGGTTGCTAAGGTGTTCGGGGTGGTTTCTAAGGTGATGCTAGGCGATTGCTAATGTATTCTGGGTGGTTGCTAGGAGGTTACTATGGTGTTCTGGCTGGTCACTATGATGTTGCTAGGTGGTTGGTTGTCATACAATTACTGTGGAGTTTTATTGTTCTTAACAGTTCTTAGCATGATTTTGCTAATCACTTAGCTAATCACAATTAACATGTAGCCCAGCAGGGCTTTCATCTAAAGCTGTCATAGTGTCACTTGAGTGACTAGAGTATTCTGTCGGGTCTAATGATGGTATCTGTACTGGGTAATTCCAGCGTTATGGATGTGACATTTGAACTCATAATGACAGGTGAAATGTCTCAGAAAAAAACAAAAAAAACTTCTCACAATATTTAAATTGGAAATGCATATTCTCAGAGCACCCAATCTGGGGAATTGACAGGCAAAATATGTTTTTCTAAAATATATTTAAGCACCCCCAAAAAAGGAAAATGTGCATGTGTTATGGAGTTTTTGGTATACTGTTCGATTTCCTTTAAAGTCTGTGAACTTTTAAATCCAATGTATAAATATTGCTATCCACATGATGAAGGGGTCTTAGCTGAACATAAAAATATCAATTTTAAAATATATATATTTTTATGAAGTGTATTATGAGGAAAAACCAGCGTTATGGATGTGACAAAAACCCTGTTATGGATGTGACGCGTCTGAAATACATAGAATCTGTTTGGAAAATCAACAATCAAACCATCATGGCACTTTTGTTGACGCATAATGGCTGTGTTTTCACATTAAGAAGACTGTCTGAAATGATTCTGAAGATTCCCCCCCCCCTCAATTATGAATTAGTTATTTTTTTAGCTTGGATCTTACTGTACATCTTAATTCAATATGTAAAATAATTGACAATAAGAGAAGATGAGGGTGAAGGTATTTATTTGATTTATGTATTTCATTCGTTCATGCTTAACACTTTCATTTTAATAATTTTAATTCATGAAAATTCTTCTTAACTAATGAATATTTTTCATTCATTCATTCTGCCAATACAGCCTCTGTACGGCCTCTGTTGTCAACGAAAGGATTGAGATGGTGGATAATTTGTCCTTTCTCCACCCACGACTTGTCCTCCTTTGTGGGCAGGATATAGACAAAGCCCAGTTCATCGTTTCTCCTTAGGAATTGCATTTCAAAACCACCAGGATCCAAATCAGTGACAAGGCCGACAAACTGCCTGCTGGACTTCTTTTCTTTGTAACTGATCAGGAGGCAATCACCTGTTCTTATGTTGCTCAATGGCTCACATGGGTGGGCTTGAGGCTCAACCTCACTTGAATGATGAAACGCGTGTGTTGCTGCCTCTAAGGATGAATACGGACTATGTTTGATGAGGCCCCAAGAGGTGGGCTCAATGTGGTGCACACTTTGGGTTCCTAAGAAAGAGTGCGAAAGAGGTCATCATAATAATACAGATATCGCTTTGAATAACATTATGTACACATTCATTAGGGAGCACAAATTGCTATCCAATACTTACCTATGAGAGGTCTTACATTAGTCAACAGACGGTCTAACGGTGTTCATGTGTGAACATCTGGATGTCCCTTTCCAAAACAAGTTTAATATTAATGTTTGGGCAGTAATGTGCAGCTGTTTCCGCAAAGGACCGTGGATTGTTCACAATTACCTTGCGGCTTAGCACAGCTGATCTAACACACCTTTTCACTGTCCCACCTACTCCATCAATGGCTCCCTTTCCATGACTTGTGGCAAAGAGTCAAATGAATATCACTAAAGAACACCATATGTAACCTTCTAACACACAAGTCCATAATGATACAATAACATTTGAATAGTCATACCTTAAGGTCTGGAAAGATGTTCCTGAAAATTGTGGACATGAATGACCAAATGAATTTGTTTTTAAACTGCAATGCTGCTCCATCACTGAAGATGTGCAACTTTTCCATGCTTGTTTTTTTTTTCATCAGGTCATCCACCACCTTGGAGAGAAATGTAGCAACAGCCTTCTTTTCATGCTCCAGTGTATCACTGACAATAGCATAGGATTGCACCTCTGCTTTGCTCCATCCAACAGCAGTGAAAAGTGTGACTTGTCTGCTGGTCCAGTGGGCTGCCTGGATTTCATCTTGATATGCAGTAGTGTAATTTTCTGCAAAATCAATCTGTAACACCACTGTAGTCTCACTTGCCTCTTTCATCTTCTGTTGGAAAACTGCACTTTGATTTCTTTTTATGAAGCAGTGCTTAAGAAATTTAGTGGTCAACGCCAGCAGCAATGCGAACACACCGCGCAATACTCCACTCTTCATTATCTTAACCTGAAACCCCCCTTCAGATTCCCATGATTGCCATGTTGTTTGGATGTTCTTATCTTCATCAGGGATGTTGCTAATGATGTTCTGAAGGAGAATTGCATCGCACACATCCATTTAACATACACTCTGGAGAGTCAGGACTGCAGACCACAGCTCTGATAAATGCTGGTATGCTTTCGAAAGCATGTCGTGGGATGTGTTTATGTACTCTCTCAAGCAGCATTTGTGTGTTCTCATGGTATTTACAGAGGCAAATATTTCGAGGTGTTTCTGCTTTTGTGAAGACCTCTCCTGGACGCAGTGCTGCAAATTTAGATTTTCCGATTTTAATCTCTGGGTACTCTTGCTGAAAGACTCTATATGCCTCTAAAATAGACATAGTTAAGTGCCTCTTTTGATATGTCTTCTTAACTCCATCTTCTTTTATGCTAACAGAATCTTTCCTCCCAGGTGACTGTCGTGAGATGTCATCCCGGACATAAAATTGCTTAACCTTTTCTTTAATGTGGTCTGTTGTAACTGGTAGGCCTACTTGTTTCATTTCACTGTGCTCAACACATCCAACTGTGTCAACAATCTTTTTCATCACTGCTTTTTTTTGTTTGGACTTTGAGGAAGAGCAGTGAGGACTCGTTTGACTGCCCTCCCAAGAGACTACTTACTCTTGTATGCCCTGGAGCCCTTTGTTCATCTAAATGTTGACGTTTAAAACGGAGTCTCCTTTTCCTTTGTCTCTCTTTTGCAAGAGTGCAAACTCTTTCTCCTCATTTGTTTGCAGTTTTTTTTCTGGCCGTTTCCTCTCTCTTTCTTTTCCTTTCCTTTTCTTTGTAGTTTTCATCATTTTTGTGCCTTTCCCTGAAAGCTTTCTGACGTTCAGCATTGGACATAGCTTTTACCTATAGTGTAGCAGCCTAGTACTAGGTCCATTGGCATTTATAATTTTTATAAAATTATTTAACATATGTGTGTGTGTATATGTATGTATATGTATGTGTGAATATTGTTTGTGTGTACACAAACACAAACACACACACACACACACACACACACACACACACACACACACACACACACACACACACACACACACACACACACACACGTATACATATATAGCCTGCTATAAAGTGGGTTGTTATATTGTCATGGTATCTTATCTGAGGTGATGACTCTGGGGTGACAAGGCTATTTGATATGACACATTAATATTTCTATTCAATTTATTTTCCCTGATTGTGTGCGGTTTTTAGTATCATCTTACCATTTTATCCATCTGTCGTTGTGGTAGGCGTTTAGCTTTAAGATAACGCTATCTTCGAGCTGTCAAAACCTGAGCTTGAATGACAGGAAGCGCGAGCGAATTAGAGGGCGCCTGTTTCGCGCCTAAACCAATCAGGTTCCTCGCGCAGTTGCAGGACGCCTCTCGACTAGGACGTGAATAGGCTACTATAAACACAGAGGCTGCGTTCGGAATCGCATACTCAATGAGTAGGTACTTAATTTCAATGAGTACTTACTTAACGAGCGCTAAAGTAGGTACTTAATGGCCAAATCTCGTTAAGTATGAATGCGATCCGGACATCATCCGCCATGTTGACGTTATCATGTGACCTAGGATGCGTTATCACACTTAAAAGATATGAACGAAACATTTAATTCATCTATCTGTAAATATCTTGATATTGATGAAACAATTGCTCATTTTGTGGTATTGTTGAAGAAACAGCTGCCCATTTATTTTGTAAATACATTTAGGGTTGATTTAAGTTGTTATATTTTAAACCCTAATGTGACCCACAGTTTTATCCTTTTAACGATATTTTTTTTTATTAAGAAACCCCAAAATCGTCATCTCTTGAATATGTTGTTAATTTCTTTTTTTTATACCCAAAAAGTTTCTCCTTTAAGTTTTCCTCTTTTTCTTGATGAATTTACCTCTCGATTCATCCCTCAGTTCTTCAGAACACATAAAAAAGTTTTGTTATAAGTCTATTTAAAGATTGCCTTGTTATTGTTCTTTTGTCCTGTGTATAAATATATTATGATGTACACAAACCAATGATCTTTATGTTTTCTGTTTTGTCATTATGATTGTTCATTGTTAGATACAACTATGGTATCTTTCCATGATCTTTATATAATAAGTTTAAATGATATGAGCGACAGGTGCACTAACTCTTCATAACATCAGTACCTCGACAGCACAACCCAGAACAGTTTTCCTCTGCGTGTGTAATGTCTGCACACAGGAGACGGGCCGCGGCTCGAAGATCTCTCCTTTGGAGGAAACTGTTGATTTTATACTCGAAAAATGTAAGTATCGCTCCTTAAAAATGAATATTACCTCAGAATGAATTGCATTGTTAGCCCACCCCAAAATTTAAACAAAATAATAATATTAAATGATGACCAATACTTAATTATATTACTTTTTTTATATACTAAAAATTATATAATTTAATAAAACAATCTAATTGTAATTTGTTTTGTCATATGACAGTTATGAATGAATACACACTAGATAAATGCAGTGAAACATCTCAATTGTCAGTCAAGCAATGAATGAATGCATACATTAATTATATTTTATATACTGACAACAATAAGAAACATGAATAAATGAGTAAAAGAACAAATAAAAGTAACCATCACAATAAACAAATGCATATACAAGTCAACAACACATGAAACAAAGCTTTATTCAAACTCCAAGCATGTATTTACAGGCGCTGAATCCCACATATCCTACTGCCATCTCAACACAGCGCTTCCCATTCTGTGGCTTTATCCTGATCCAGAGGTGAGCCGTGCCGGAGTGCTGCGCTTCACAATCTGAGGAAATAAGGGCAGTGTGGAGTGATTGAGGAGCTCATACGGGCAGATGGAGTGATGGAGGGACTCATCCAGGAGCTAGGCTCCTCTCCTCAGTGCTCATACCATTCTGCAGACATTTCAGATCCTACAAAAATGCACAAACATTATACAAATGCAGTCATTTTAACAGCACAATGTAATTTGATTTATGTATTAAAAGTAACAAAAATGGCCTTACTTAATATTTGAGTAAAATCCCTTAAACCTTTTTTTCCCAACAAATGCTGCATCCTCTTTCCTCGCAGGTCCTGCTCCACCACAACAGCTCTGCAGCAAATGCACACAAATCAAGAATCAGAAAAGTGTTGTAATTTCTCCGTTTGAAACTTCAATAATTCAAATAAACTACAACTTAGTAGTATACTCACTCAAAGCCTTTGATCACAGGCCTTCAGCATCATCAGCCTCTCTCCACCGGATACACACACGCGTGTTCTTCTGTCCCTGGAACATCCAGACAAGACTCACGTTACCTCTGTGATTTATGAGCTCAATACTACATTTACATGTTGAGGTTGTTGCTAATAAATAGCTTTTTATCCATCATAAATGTTCAACAATTTTTCAACAGTACTAATGGATAAATGAAATAGATTACTTATGTTTAGTTACTTTATGTAAAATGCATTAAACTAATAAAAACAGTGTTAACAACAGTGAATTCTCCTAAACAATAGTACACACACGTCACTCAGATGTCTATTTCATATCAGTTACATGTAGTAATCTTGCCAGATTGTGAATAAATATTTAGTAATGGTATTTCAGATGTATACGGTTTAAAATGTATGCAAATACAGTTTAAAGACGTATGTGTCCTTATGGAACTTCTCGCCTACTCTTTTAGGAATATTGATGTTTCGAACGTACTGCTTCCCTCACGTACTGTTTTCGCCTACTATATAGTAGGAAAGTAGGCATATTCGAACGCACTATCGTCCAAATCTCGCGATAATTAGTACGTCAACCAGGTAATTCTCGCCTACTCTTTTATGAATACTGAGGATTCGAACGTACTTTTTCGCTCGCCTACTCTTTTCGCCTACTATATAGTAGGGAAGTATGCGATTCCGAACGCAGCCATAGACGGAACATTAAAGCAGAGACTATTACGGAAGACAGTCAAAATTAAAATACATAAACAATTAATGTGTCATTAAGGAGTTCAAATCACAGGTTTCCTCCACAGTCAGGTGAACCGATGGATATTATTGTCCGTAGATGTGAGTCACTAATCATGTAACGCGATCATTTAGACACAAAAACATACTTTTTTTGTCTAAATGATCGCACGGTTTTCGGCCAGTTTATGGATTTTAATGCACAGTCGCGAGTCAAAATCATCACATTTTATTTCGTATAAAAATGATTTGACAAAATAATTGATACGCAATATTATTAGCCTATTATTATTATTTTGTCAGCGCGATCGTACCGAGCCTCTAAAGGGACGTGTTGGTGGAAAAAGCACATACAGATTACACAATCAGAGAGTTGCCTATTTCTTTTCGTTTTGATCTTTGCAATCTTTCTATAGATAGACTATATTTCTGAGAGGCATACGTTGAGTTTCTGTTCAGTTATGAGACGCACTCAAGTTTACGTGTTGCAAGTGATCGCACCTCCATGCTAAATTTGCTTATTAAATCCAGGCAAATGGTTGATGAAACTTTGATTTAAAATTAAGATACAATTTATACAAAACGAAATTCACTTTAAATAAAGTCTTTCTAAAAAACAAAACTTGAAATGAAGTGGCCAAAATCATTTCTGTCTTGAAACAGATCACAGTCATATGCATGATTTAATATGAAGCGTCCGTAACGGTCACGTCCATAACGCATTATTATGGTTGTTAAGGGCAAAGTAGTGAGATGAATTGTCTATCCTAATAAGCATAAACATAATTTAGCTTTGTAAATAAAGTTTCAAGTTATTTGCATTTATATTTGTCATATTAAATAAACTAAACCTTTAAAACGTTATGGACGTGACAGTGCACTGAAGCGTCAAGACCTCTTTATTACAGCCCTTATAAATTCAACAGGCAGTGCTGTTATGACCAAATTAGTATATTTATTTCTCAGGCATGCCTCCATCTTTCTGCAAAATGCTTACTGTTAAAATAAAGTTTAAAAAGGGTGGTCTTTGATACCTTTTTTTGAAAGCATGAAATATGGCTGGTTGAAAATGTAATTTAAGCATTGTTGCTCACCTCATATCTGGTGGATAAACAAGGCAATTTTCTTAAAATTTTTGTTAAAGCACATTAATACAGTATATTTCAGACCTAAATGGACAACTTAAAAAGGGTTTTGTTCTTTTGGTTAAAACTTTATTTTTTCATGGTAAAGATGACCTTTGCATGGAATTGCCCTACTGTTGCAATTGCGCTTTCTGTAAATTAGTGTTATTTTACTGGATGGGGAATTTGGCCTCACGCCCAACCCCCATTACCCAACCTGGAGGACCGGGTGTTATTCTTCGTCTAGCCCTGAGTCCTGTTTGGCATGGTTAGACCTATCAGGGACCAAATCCCAACCAACATAGCTACTCTGGGTTGTAAAGACCCCCATCTTTTAACCCTAATTTGTATAGACCATCGCGTTCTTTGAGACCCTCTTCTGCAGAATTATTGTCTGTTCCAAACTTCAAGATTAGTTCCTGTGGTGGTAGTTGTGTGGCGCCTAAGTTGAAACACTTTACCACTGCACATTCGCCAAATGGATTTAATTTCCCATTTTAAAGTTCAGATAAAAACATATTTGTTTAGAATAGCTTTTAATTACATGATTGTTTGATGTGTAGTTGGTGCTTTGTATGTTTTGTATGTATTGGCCTGTTTTATATTGTACGATGTCCTTGAGTGCCCAGAAAGGTGCCTATAAATAAAAGATTATTTTTTTTTATCCCCCACCCAACCTAGACACATAGCACGTTAAGGTGACAACACAAGGGAGAGCAATCAGGTACGTCTTGCCAAAAATTGTATCTAACAACTGATCTTTTATCTTACAATGTCTAGAAGTGGAGTTCCTCCTATGGTGTGATGTACTGGAGGAGTTTGATCGCTCCCTTATTGGGGTGGAATGCACTGTAACACCAACATTAAATGTGTTACAGGAAGACAGTAAAATATTTATGTTTGTGAAATAAGAATGTTGTGTGTTTTGTTAATACATTCTGAGTTGCTATAACCTCCTATTTCAATCCAGTGTAAATATATATATATATATATATATATATATACACACACACACACACATATATATATATATATAAAATAAAAACCTATTTCAGTCAGATATAAAGACAGTCTGCCACACATTGGCACAAATCCTTTTCACATGCAGTGGCGTCTTGGTATACACACACACATACCAATGTTTCTGCAACAATTTTATCTAACAAGTTGAGTATCTTACCATGTCTAGAAGAGGAGTTCCTCCTATGGTGTGATGTACTGGAGGAGTTTGATCGCTCCCTTGGGTGGAGTGAACTGTAACACCAACATTAAATGTGTTACGGGAAGACAGGAAAATATTTGTGTTTATGAAATAAGAATGTTGGGCTAGGATTATCTTCAAGTTCAACAGTACAAACATCATAATGATCTTCAGGATATGCAATCCCTCATGTGATGTTGCTTAGCTCACTTCTATATCTTATCCTATCAGATCCATCCAAAAGTGTAATGATTGTTCCATACAAAGCTTAACATTACCTGGAATTTCAATTTCAGCATCTTCTGAAGATCAATCTAACAGCTGTCTACTCCAGGCCAACTGGTCATTCTGATCCATGGATAATTCTGCAAGAAGAAAAAACTATCAAACAGGACATTTTTAATCTGATATTATTTGAAATCACTTGATTTTTAACTTTTATATTATACAGAGGACTTAATGTGATTATTTACACTACAATAAGCAATAATGTTCTCTGTTGACCACTGGATTAAGCTAGCCCTCTTGATTTACCTTCAGAAGTGGTGTGGACAATGGTAGCAGTGGTTTGGTTTTTTGGGCGTTCGGGAGGCTTTGGAAATGCCTGCAAATTCTTATCTATATATAAAACAGTAAAAATGGTATTTATACATCACTCTGCATACATGTGATAAACCTGTTATTTTTTCACCAAAAAACTCCAAAAACGTTGAAAATAAATCCTTATTTCTAATAGGTTTCGAGAAATGTATTCGCCCTCACTTGACTTGTTCTTGACTTTTTTTTGAGACATCATCATCTGAGATAATTGACCCTGCAATTGATACATCAGTAAGCCTTTTTTTTTTTTTGCAAGTAAAAAAAAATGAAGAGCTCGACGTGCGGTTTGGTTCTTCTGTGGTCTTTGTTTGGAACTTTTTCACTGCTGAAATAGAACAAAAGCAGTCAACATTGCGTCAAAAAAGTAAGTAGCCTATAGGCCTGACAATGTTGTATACGAAATCAGTCACATTTTCAATTGTGATGGTATTCAGGAAAACGGCACTTTGGTCGTGTAATGTTGCTTAACTGTAGACTATCATATGTTAATAATATGTAACAAGTTAATATAGGCCTATATAAAAACTCCACATTTTGAATTTTTACCACATTATGTTAACTCGTGCTGTGTTGAAAACCCCAAAACGTTTCCGCCTGCAAAAAGATGCTTAAATCTCTTGTTATGCTGTCATCAAATATTGGATTCAATCTTTTTTGGGCAGATAGCAATGGTTGATATCATATCATGTTCACAATGTCAATAATATCTACAAAATGTGTCATTTCATGACACGGTCTATCTGCTCCACAATTTAGCTCTGAATTGGAGGGGCTACGTGTAGTCTGCTTTTAGCCCAGACATTTGTAAACATTTTAATTTTGTATTAGCTTTGTTGTCACACATAACATTTATAGTTTCATAGTTCACGTCATACACATTCTACGATATTATTTGACTGTCTTTTATTTTAAGTTAAATAAAAATGCAATTACAATTTTCAACCGCTAGATGGCAAAAACCCTACTAAGACTACTGGCAACCAGGCTGGCAACGCGCGACTTGAAAGTTAATAGAGCACTGTTGCCAGATCTCGCAATAAACATTCCCGCCATTTCCAATTTTATTTTACATGAGAGAGAGCGTCGGAGTGAGAGCAACGGGGCGGGCGAGCAACCTTAAAATTTCTACTTTGATTTTGTAAGTATGTGTGCTCATTTTGACGTGTTCATTATTTAATTGGGTAGTAACAAAGTACATTTACTTCGTTACATACCTATACGCTGAATTTCGGTTCATTTATTACTGTGCGTTCACACCGGACGCGAATAGCGCGTCAAACTCGCGTCTACCGCGTCTAGTTTGACGCTTGACCATTTTGTGTTATTTCGCGCGTCAAGAGGGAAACTGACGCGCGTAAAAACGAAAGTTTGAAGCGAAATTTACGCGCGTCGGATTCGAAACCCGTTGGCGGCCATCTTTTTTATTTGATCGAGCATTCATTGGGAGAGTCACCGCTCTGTATTTGCTCTGGATAGCAGAACAGCGGCGTAGGATCATTGTTGCCGTATTTGTGTCCACCAGACCCCTTGGAGGCGAACCCAGTTTGGCTAGTTTCAACCTTTGCTCGCTCCAGGAGCTGCGCCTGGATGACGGCTGCTTTCAGCGTTACTTCCGCCTGCTCCGCGCCCAGCTTGATGACCTGTTGTCCCGCATCGGAGCGAGGATCACCCTCGCCCTCATCCACCTAATAAGTCATTTATTTTTGTTTTGATGATAAATGGAGCCGGCCTCCAAAAGTATAACCTGTCCTGTGATTTTTTTCTCTCTCACACAACACTGGCCAGACACGAACTTATGCACTACTATGTTGGTTGTCTTTACTTTATAATAATATTTCATATAATCTAGATATGGAATAAATAGCATTCAATACAAAATGAATGTCTCATATATTGAAATCAAGTTTTATGTGATAATATATTTGCTTTGTTGTGCATGAACCACACCAGGCAATTAGTCATATTGAAGCATCCGGATACTTCACCACGTGACAGCAGCAAGCAGCTAGGCTCCTGATTGGTTAACGCGGCGCGAATTGACGCCAAAGTTCAGATTTTTCAACTCGGGCGGCAGACGCGAATTCGCGTCAAACGCGTGAATGCACAAATAGCACTAACTAAATCATTCGCGCGTAACGCGCTTTTCGCGCCAGACGCTTAATTCGCGCCATTCGCGCGAACTTGACGCGCGAATGAGGCGTATTCGCGTCTACCGCGCCGCGCTCTACGCCTCATTCGCGCCGCAGGAATTTTTTACGCGCGTAACGCGTCTTTGCATTGACTTAACATTGAAATCACTCGCGCCTGACGCGCTATTCGCGTCCGGTGTGAACGCACCGGCGAGAGTCCAGTTCACGCGTCGGCGCCTCAGTGTCATGATGATCCATTTTCTACTCAATTTACTTCTTATTTATTTAATCCAGGCAATTGGTTGATGAAACATTAATTAAAATTAAGCGCTTTCTCACATAAACAGCCCCTGCACGAGAGAATTGATTCTCGAGTCATCGATATCAACAGATTCAGCACCATCGACACGGACATCACCCGGTAACAGCGCACCTAAGAAGCTATATCTTAAGCAGCTTTCTAACGCCCGTTTCACACATACTCCGTGTGCAGTGCGTATGCGGTGCGTGTTGCGGTGCGTCTGCGGTACAGGAACAGCAAGGGCTATAGCATCATTGCTTTATATCATTGCTTCGTCTGTTCCCAGCAAGCAATAGCCGTCATTTCAACGTCCCGGTTAAATATAGTCCGGCTATATGTAGCCCACTTCTAGCCTAAATAACTATAAATCTGGTTATATGTCATTTTTTTCTAAAATAATTAGCGAGATGATAGATATTACATCATGCTATCAAAGTCAACTGAGATTACAAAGTGTTTGGCTTCATTTATTTGCCATGTTATATGTGTAGTCTGTGCGTAGACGCGATCTAGCTCTCATGTAGACGGGGTATTTCCAAGCAAGTAATAGTCGTCATTTCACCGTTTCTGTTTTACCCGATATTTATTTTTATAATTTATGTGGGCATGGAACTATGAAACGTTGTATTGTTATTACAAAAGATAGGCTACAAATATGTTTTAGTTTTTAGATAAATAACTTATGAAATATGAGTTTTTGATTTAAGTTAATTTTTCAAAGTGCTTTTAATCTTGATTTAAAAGAATTAAGAGATTGAGCATGCCTGTAGTATTATGTGAATTTGTTCCAGATATGTGGTGCATAAAAACTGAATGTTGCTTCAAGTTTAGTTTTGACTCTGGAGACAGAAAAGTAGCTGGCTACTGTCCCAGATGACCTGAGAGGTCTGTTCTGGATGTTTCATAATGCATCAGAAAATGTTAAATTTATTTCAGCCTAAAAACATTCAATGCTTTTAAAACCAGCAGGGGTATTTTGAAATCATTTCTTTGACAAACAGTCGCCAGTGTAACCTCTGAACTGTCGCGATGTGATCCACTTTATTGGATTTAAAGACACTGTTTATTGTAAATTATTTGGCAGAGTAATAAATATACAGAACAGAACCTATCTTGTTACCAAAATAATTAGAAAAAAAAATGTTTGTGTTTAACAGCATAAAGAATCCCATACAGGATTGGAACCACGTGAAGGTGAGTAAATGATTACATGACTTATTTTTTTAGGGAATTACCTATTTGATTTTCTTAATATGTTCATTAGAGATAATTGGGTAAGTGATAAAAAAAAGTATCTAAAATTGAGGGAATAACTAAAAGTAGCCTATGTTTTTAAATGAATATAAACTTTTTCACCTTCATTATAATTAAAAACATAATGTATATTTCATTTTCAAATATGATAGTAGTCAAACATGTCTAAGGATAACAGTGTTGCATAGTCAATTTTAATGTTACTTTTATTATCATATTCAACAGTTAGGGATCCCAAATACCTAAGAGAATGGCGTCGATTGAGAGAACGAATTCCCAATGACAGACAAAAGTAAGTGTCTATGGATTGTTACTAAAATATTTCTTGATTTTCCTGAATGTGGAAGTAAATAAAGATCCTGTACTTTATCCTTTCCCTTCTGGTTGATAGCTGGCCACAGTTCTTCTCCTTGTTGTCCCCTATTTATGAGGCATAGATACTATTTTGTATGGTAATTGATATTAACACAATGCCTTTATTGCAATTAGGATTCCAAAGAAAAATCTTGACGCTACTTATTGAAATTAAAGAACAACTGAGAAAAATTGGAAAAACCGTGGAGCCAGACACTGTGTTCCACATGCCTACCTTGGCCACTGAGGAGGATTTCAAAAACCTAGAGAGGCAGTTGGAAAGTGAAAATATCCGGGCAGCAATGGTAACGAAACAAAACAAAAAAACACTCTAAAGCAACTTTTCCTCATAAAACGCTCATCTTTGACAAGTTTATAATATATTTGTAACTATAATATTGAATCTATGACTGAACAATGGCTTTTTGCATGATAAGAGACTATTAGCCAAAAAAACAATATCTTTTTCATTGTACATTAACTAGGTTTTGATTGAGTTTGAAACATTTCAAATTGATTTTATTTTTATAAAACGTTTTTTTTTTTAAATTTCAATAATTATTAAAAAAAAATTATAATGAACAATTAAACTAAATAACTGGGTGGTTATGGGATTAAGGGCAACAATTGATTACTGTTTTATAAATTAACAGGTTGTTTTATTTTTTATTTGGTAATTTTTTATGTTAATATCTTAAGTTTTTTTTATTATTGTTTGTAATATTTTAATTGCTCATTTTTATGTTTGGATCTTTTTGTAAATTGTCTAAGTTGTTCATGTTATTTTTGTAAATAAAACTTATATTTGATTTGTTTGGGATGAATTGTCATTTATGAGAATCTGCTATTTTTGAAGTAAAAGGATCCTTTAGCCACATTTTATTAGCTATTACATATGGTTCTTCAATAGCTGTGTAATTGATGACTAGTCTATTCTTGGTTGATGTTTAGACGTCTATTAGATTTTCACTGACAGCCCAAATTTAGCCTTGTTTTAGCCTAGACCCATATGTACCCAGCAAGCAATTTTGCGTCTAAAAGACGTCTAATAGCCGTCAAAACACAGCCCAGACGTCTAGGCTAAAACAAGGCTAAATTTGGGCTGTCAGTGAAAATCTGATAGACGTCTATCCATAGCCCAAGGATAGACAAGTCACTAAATAGACGGCTATTGAACGACTACATATATATGCCTAATAGACGTCTAACCATAGCCCAAAAATAGACTAGTCATCAAATAGACGGCTATTGAACGACTACATATACACGTCTAATAGACAGTACATATGGGTCTAGGCTAAAACAAGGCTAAATTTGGGCTGTCAGTGAAAATCTAATAGACGTCTAAACATCACCCAAGAATAGACTAGTCATCAATTACACAGCTATTGAAGAACCATATGTAATAGCCAATAAAATGTGGCTAAAGGATCCTTTTACTTCAAAAATAGCAGATTCTCATAAATGACAATTCATCCCAAACAAATCAAATATAAGTTTTATTTACAAAAATAACATGAACAACTTAGACAATTTACAAAAAGATCCAAACATAAAAATGAGCAATTAAAATATTACAAACAATAATAAAAAAAAACCTTAAGATATTAACAAAAACAAAAACAAATAAAAACCTGTTAATTTATAAAACAGTAATCAATTGTTGCCCTTAATCCCATAACCACCCCCCCCCTGCTCTTCCTGGTGCTTGTTTAAAATGTGCTGAAATCGCATTTCTAATTTCATATTCAGTGGCCGTTTGAAAATTGGTCATCACAACATCTGCCAAAGGAGAGAAATCAAATAATAATTGCACAAGAAGAAAAAATATATCTAAGTATATATTTTTTAGCCTAAAACCTGAGATAAGCTCTCTAGTCAACGTGTACCCTCGCGCACACAGACAGACATACCTTTAATGACTGAGAACAGTGCAGAGTTTTGAAAAGCCTCCTTCTGCAGAGGACCACCCCCCTTCATGTTAAATTTTGCCATGAGGGAATTTGTGAAAACACTAAAATAAAATAAAAATGAGGTTGATTAACAATTGCGGTTAAAGAATGACATTTAAGAATGAACGTTAAAGGAAGTCTTTTTTAAGTTTCAGATTTGCTTATTAAATACTTATTCAGTATTGGAAGCAGAATATTTTATAATTGTTGCACATTTTGTTGGCTTTACCTGTCTAACATTCTTCTTGCACTGTCTTGGAGGTTTTTTCCTCCGATTTTGCACAACTTCGCCACCTGAAAAAACAAATGCCAATGTCAGTACAGGTAGTATTACAGTATATGCATAAGTTTACAAGTATTCACCAATCTTAAAGATTGATGCCCATTGACCTGCAAGTTTTACATCACAAACCCTATAAAACTATTTCAGCAGATTAAATTAATTAATTTAATAGTACCAGTTATTTAGTTTAATTGTTCATTATAATTGTTTTTTTTTTAATAATTATTGAAATTTAAAAAAAAATTTTTTTACGTTTTATAAAAATAAAATCAATTTGAAATGTTTCAAACTCAATCAAAATCTACGTAATGTACAATGAAAAAGATATTGTTTTTTTGGCTAATAGTCTCTTATTATGCAAAAAGCCATTGTTCAGTCATACATTCAACATTATAGTTCAAATATATTATAAACTTGTCAAAGATGAGCGTTTTATGAGGAAAAGTTGCTTTAGAGTGTTTTTTTGTTTTGTTTCGTTACCATTGCTGCCCGGATATTTTCACTTTCCAACTGCCTCTCTAGGTTTTTGAAATCCTCCTCAGTGGCCAAGGTAGGCATGTGGAACAGTGTCTGGCTCCACGGTTTTTCCAATTTTTCTCAGTTCTTCTTTAATTTCAATAAGTAGCGTCAACACTTTTCTTTGGAATCCTAATTGCAATAAAGGCATTGTGTTAATATCAATTACCATACAAAATAGTATCTCTGCCTCCTCATATATAGGGGACAACAAGGAGAAGAACTGTGGCCAGCTATCAACCAGAAGGGAAAGGATAAAGTACAGCATCTTTATTTACTTGAAAAATAATTTAGTAACAATCCATAGACACTTACTTTTGTCTGTCATTGGGAATTTGTCTTGCTTGTCTGTAAAAAAAGGTAGCAAACACATGTAAACGATATGTAAAAAAAAAAAAAAAAAAAAGGTTCTCCTAATTAATTGGTATAAGTAGTTACGCTGACCCCAAATTTACATTGACACATTAAAATGAATAATAAATGTTAAATAGGTTATTTTAACTGATGCTCCGTCTGAGCTTGACGGGCATAAACTCAGCTCATAAGCATGTCCATACTAACTTTGAGAATTTCTGCCTGGAGGAGTCCTGGGAATCCTGGCTGCTTGGCGCTCTGTCCTGGAAGCTGTAATCACGTAAATATATATATATATATATTAGAAGTGTATCAATTTCACCATTCCCCAAAAAATAATCTATGTTATGCTGTGTCATGAGTTATCTGTATTGTTTTTTCCATTACCTGGGGTTGAGGTGAGTTTTGGTAGTTCTAAAAAACGACCCCTGAAAGCCTGCTTTGTCCCTGATGAAAGCATATTTGGATTATAAATCCATAAAGATCAGTAACGTCTATCATTGTATTCCATTCACCTAAGATAAATTAATTCGATTTTATTAAGTTTTTTTTATTCAGAAATACAGGGGTCTTGTTTTACTTATTGAATTCTCATTAATTTCTCAAATAAATGCAATTTTTCTCTGCAGGACTTTTAGAGTCAACAAATAACAATTATTAAATCACAACTTACTTTTGGGCGTATCGATTCTTGTGGAGTCCAGAGACCATGGAGTGCCTTTGTAGTCATGGAAAAACAATGTGTAATCAAATTTGAACCAGCAATGAATGAAATACCATTATGCAACTTTTGGCTATTCTGAAGGTGTCTGATGTCTTTAACTGGTATTCAATTCTCTTGTTTGTACACTACAATCATAACTACTTATACTTCCTTTAAAAGACTGAAGTATCATTATTAAATTAGAATATTGTTTTTACTTTGTTCAAGAATTGGAGAGAGGACTTGTGTTGTTTGAGAACCTAAAAAAAATAAAATAATTGGTGGTTAAAATAAATTGCCTCATAGCGTTGTTGTACTACTAACAGAGAACATTTGACTTCATATACAGTGCTCTGTCACCTTACATTAATTTCTCCAATTATCCAATAAAGTGTAAAATATCTCCATGTTTAATTTAAAAACAATATTGCAAATTATGTTTTGTTAGTACATGTATGTCTTGGGTTTATTGCAAGAATCACAGTCAGAAGCCATTGGTGAATGATCAATACTTGTTTTGAAATACAATTTACACTTCATATTTGATTAATTGAGAAATTAGTAGAAGGCAGCTGATTGCAGCATAATAAGTTAAATGCGCCCTGTTAATACAGCACAACAAGATATAATAAACTGAATTTACAGTTAGGTCTACATTAAATACCATACTTGGTTGTGTAGACATTTCGTGGTCATCCAATGGACTTATATGAGTACCTAATGAAAGATTTAAATAAATTTTTTTTTTTTTTTTTTTAAATCACTACTACCACTATGTACAGAATGTTAAAATTTGTAAGGTAGTCTAAACTTTAAATTAATGTAGTAGACATAAAAATTGGCAAACAGTATGTATTTATATTTGCAAACAAGTATACTTACAACGTTTTGCGGTAGGTGGAGTTGCAAAAAGGTCCTCAGAAAAGTTTTCAACTGGAACTAGCAAAATAAGAAAAATCATAATAAAAGATTTTAAAGCAAAGTTATTTACACAGAATGCCTGTCATTCAAACACTCACAATAAGAGTAGTTAAGTTTTTAATTTGTATTGCTCAAGTACATACACATTTAACCATTTGAAGCCAAGCAATTGAAGGAGAAATGCTCCTTTTAATATTGCAAAAACAAATGAATGAAATGGCCAATATCCATAACCACTTAGTTTACAATTAAGATTAATGACCTCACCCATTTTTGAATGGACCCTCTTCATCAGCTTGCTCCCATTGTTATTTTTTGTACCTAAAAAGAATTATTATTGGTAGCAAAAATTATTTTTTACTTCCAAAAGATATATATATATATATATATATATATATATATATATATATATATATATAAAGAAAAATGTACTTTTAAATAAATAATGTTGACATGACCAAAATAATTATACTATAATGTTGTGTTGTGTACCTGAGGCAGTGTCAGCTTTGGAGGCCGTACCATATTTTTTGGGTGGCACAGGGAAAGTACAAACTATAACATGAAAGGGATATATAAAAATAATATAAATGTGATGTAAACACTGATGTTTTTATCCAAAAAATAGCATTTCTTAAAGCAATCATATACTACGCAAAAGCATTCAATGTAAGAGTCACAGCAGTCTGACTGACAGCATAGAACATGGACTGTTACTGCTCCTAATATGTTCTCTGAAATATGTTCTCATGCCACCCGATGATATTTAATTTAACAAATGATGTGATTAAAATAGCCTTGTTACAAAATTAAATGCATACCAAGTTGTTATATATAACATATTCAATCTTTTGAAAATTATTTTAAAAGAAAATAATAATAGCTTAATTACCTCTGCGGTTCTGTGGTGGTGCTGATGGCATCCAGGACTCCGATAAGCTAATATCTACAAAAAATTACAATTTGGCCATGGTACTTTCAAATCAATTCTGAGATTTTGAACTGAATCAACAAAGTGGTAGTAGAAACTGAAAGGTGAAAATGGAAAATAACTTGGATGTAGTCAGTATAATCTTTCTTTTTTGGTGCATGCCTCAGTCGTTGAGACATAATGGCCTGTGGATTGGACAAATTTAAAGATTTGTTAATAACCTTAATCAAATAGAAGAATGATGAAACTAGATTTTTTAGGATCATCTGGCATTTGAGTCGGTATATTAATTGACGTCGGCAATATTCTCACCCAGAAAAGTTAACTGACAAGACAGGACCAAGTTTCAGTTCATCTTAAAGACATGCAGGAGAGGGAATATGGCAAATCCCTGTGCATGTGGTAAACACACTGCCTTCCTATGCAGGTCCTTTGCCTCCAATAGCTTCCTCTTTGCTCTGCTAAGGTCATTTTCCATCACATACATGCTGTTAATCAGCTTTGACGCACAAGGTGGATCAAACAGCTGCTTTGTGACCTTTGGGTCAAGAACATCCACAACCAACATTCCATCATGACGCTTTTCCTTCACAAACACAATTTGCTCAGTCTCCAAAAGGAAGCAGTGATTTGGTGCCTTGGCCGATATGGAGTACGGTTTGCGCCTCGGAAGCTTCATGTGTTCCAGTGTATTTGCTTTTTCAGCCAATCTTTTAGTGACCTGGGCAACTGGATTTTTGCTATTTCTGACCATTTTTTTTATGGACTGAAGGTGGTTCTCAAACGGAAAGCAGGACAACTCGTTCAAGGAGCACTTGTAGTTAAAAACATCATCAGCAATGTGTTTGATGGAGTGGATGTTGTATGTTGGGAAAGTTTCCCCATACAGTTCAGAACAGGTATCCACAAAGTGTTCCAGCAGGTTTTGGGCATATTCCAGGTAGTGTCCTCTTCTGGCATCATCATCATCCAAGAGAATAGACATACCAATTGTTAATGACAGGAAGTGATGGTAATGGTCCTGAGACAGAACATCCTGCAACACAAGTGGTCCTGTGTACAGCAGAAATGGCCGAAGTTCAGTTGCTTTCCAGCGATCAAGTTCGGTCAGAGATCTTGGCTGCCTGGCAAACTCTGCAGGCATAGCTCCTTTCAGTTTTACCAACTTATTGCTGATTTTTTCAGTCTGCCCTTTTTGCAACCTGCAAATAACTGGGCCTCGCAACAAAAAAGTAAGTAATCTTTTCACAGCTCCGAGAAAAATGAGGTGCATGTGGTCAAGAGGAAATTGTGTGACACATTTGATTCCGATTTGGGCTAGAGGTGTAGGTTCCTTCTGATGGTTAGGATACTGCAACTGATTGAATTTATCATCAGTGAGTTTCTCACAAGACGCTGTATTTAAGTGGACAACCCTGCCCTCAACTGATGTGGCCACTGAAAGACAACGCTCGCATCCGTGCAAGGCATTATGGCTTTTGATGCACTTTAGAAATGCTCTTGCTGGAGCATCACATACGAATGCCCGCAGAGTTACTTTGTGCACTGTGGTTTTCTGGAGGACACCATTACACATAAGCACCTGCAATTCTGCTATTAAATCACGAAGATAGTCATGAACAGGCTCGGGCTTGCTATTTCCATGATAGAGTCCAACCAGAAATGGCTCAAAATTAGAAAATTTAGCTAGAATAGGCCAAAAATGTGTTTTACTGGACTTGAATATTGGCAGACCATCTATATTGATAGTAAGGTCTACAGTGCCTGTAAACCATGTGTTTTGTGAAAGGAACTGGAGAATGCCCGGCTCTAAGCCATGGTATGTGTACTGGCCACCACATACATTCTTAATTTCAAGTCCAGAAGGGGTTTGAAGCAGTGTTCTGCTGTCTTTTGGAAGTGTATGTCCATGTGTTCTCAATATTCCCAGCAGCTTATTTAGTGCAGCATGTGTTTGATTTGTTGTTGTTGCCCATTCAGCCAAATCTTTGTATAATGATGGTGTGTCATCAGAATCAGAATAATCAAGCTCTGTATTAGAGTCACTGGAATCAACAGTTTCCTTGTATCCATAGTCTAAATTTGATGGACCCTCTTCTGCATCTACAATCAAAGATGGACCCTCCTCAGACAAATGTCCTTGTGTTGATGGACCCTCCCCAGATACATCTCCTTGTATTAATGTATCATCCCCCGATACATCTCCTTGTAAATTTACATCCAAATCTAGATATTCATCCAAGCTGCTACTTGATGCAGCGAGAGCATTAACTCGTTCTCTCAATCGACGCCATTCTCTTAGGTATTTGGGATCCATAACTGTTGAATATGATAATAAAAGTAACATTCAAATTGACTATGTAACACTGTTATCCCACGACATGTTTGACTACTATCATATTTGAAAATGAAATATACATTATGTTTTTAATTATAATGAAGGTGAAAAAGTTTATATTCATTTAAAAACATAGGCTACTTTTAGTTATTCCCTCAATTTTAGATACTTTATCACTTACCCAATTATCTCTAATGAACATAGAAAGAAAATTAAATAGGTAATTCCCTAAAAAAAGAAGTCATGTAATCATTTACTCACCTTCACGTGGTTCCAATCCTGTATGGGATTCTTTATGCTGTTAAACAAACATTTTTTTTTATTATTATTTTGGTAACAAGACATTCGATATTAATCACTGACAAATGTTCTGTTCTGTATATTTATTACTGTGCCAAATAATTTACAATAAACATAGTGTCTTTAAATCCAATAAAGTGGATCACATCACGACAGTTCAGAGGTTACACTGGCGACTGTTTGTCAAAGAAATGATTTCAAAATACCACTGCTGGTTTTAAAAGCATTGAATGTTTTAAGGCTGAAATAAATTTAACATTTTCTGATGCATTATGAAACATCCAGAACAGACCTCTCAGGTCATCTGGGACAGTAGCCAGCTACTTTTCTGTCTCCAGAGTCAAAACTAAACTTGAAGCAACATTCAGTTTTTATGCACCACATATCTGGAACAAACTCACATAATACTGCAGGCATGCACAATCTCTTAATTCTTTTAAATCAAGATTAAAAGCACTTTGAAAAATTAACTTAAATCAAAAACTCATATTTCATATAAGTTATTTATCTAAAAACTAAAATATATTTGTAGCCTATCTTTTGTAATAATAATACTTCAACGTTTCATAGTTCCATGCCCACATAAATTCTAAAAATAAATTATAAGGGCACACAGTTGCAGTAACTTTACACGTGTAAATTAGGTAACTTGTTGGACAGGAAAAATAATCTCCTATGTTAACGCTAAAATGTCACGGTACCGACACATTATGACTAATAATGTAGCAGATTTAAAAAATGAACAATTAAAAACGTACACACATACTTACAAGTTTGAAGTAGAAAGGTTTTCTGCTCGCACTTTGCTCTCCGACTGCTGTCTCGTGGAAAATAGATTTGAAAATGGCGAAAATCCTTACCGCGAGTTCTTGTCGTGCGTCAGTCTATGGTCACCAGTAGCCTATTCCATGTTGTAGTCATATCTCGGTAAGGCTTCGCTTGTGCCATCTAGCGGTTGGGAAATTTAAATTGAATTTTTATAGAACTTAAAATAAAAGATAATACAATATTATCGTCGAATGTCTATATAACTTGTAATGTTATGTGACAGCGAAGATAATGCTAATTAAAATGTTTACAAAAGTGTTGGCTAAAAGTAGACTAGATATAGCCCGTCCAATTCAGAGCTAAATCTTGGCTAAAAAAGACCATGTCATGAATGGCATCTTGTTGCAAACATGATGGGATTGGATAACAGCAATCTTATGCACTACCTGACCTTAAACTTTTTTCTTTCTTTTTTTTACTTTGGACTCAAAGTGGCCTAAAAATAGTCGGTCTGACAAGGAGCTAAATCGTGACTATGCATAGACTATGAATAACGTGAAAGTAATTAAACCAAACAACTTGTAATCACTGTTGCCTTTGCTCCCATGATGTAATAACATAAATTTCGTAATTTATTGTGGCCAAAACGACATGTATACAAATTCAAGGTTATTTTGACTAGTGGGTTACGGACTATATCGGGTAAAACAGAAACGGTGAAATGACGACTATTACTTGCTTGGAAATAGCCCGTCTACTAGAGAGCTAGATCGCGTCTACGCACAGACTACACATATAACATGGCAAATAAATGAAGCCAAACACTTTGTAATCTCAGTTGACTTTGATAGCATGATGTAATATCTATCATCTCGCTAATTATTTTAGGAAAAATGACATATAACCAGATTTATAGTCATTTAGGCTAGAAGTGGGCTACATATAGCCGGACTATATTGGGTCTATATTTAACCGGGACGTTGAAATGACGGCTATTGCTTGCTGGGACAAAGTGCCTGCAGAGTGTGACAATTTACAGTAGGGCATCCTTCCTTCTTTATATAGTCCCTACCCCCACCCCCTATAAAGTGAATATATAATATACAAATAATTAGATGCTTTTCTTATGCTTTATTAAAATGCTTCCTGTTTTATCAATTTTGTTGTGTGTTTATTTTGTTACTGAGATGAAAAGCATGCAGCACATATTTACATATTCAGCTAAACTTTCAGCAGTGTGGGCAGCGTCAGAAGTTTGATAACATATTGCTGGTCACGTATTTTGAACTTCGTTTTACCCCTAAACAAAGAACCAAAAAGAACTTTGCTAGGAGTATATCGGCCTTTAGAAAACCAAATCTCCTTAACCCATACAACAGCCTTTATCAAGGGTACTTGTTTGCATCTCCTTACACTTGACGCAATATTCATCTTAGCCTTCGTCGTTTTTCTCAGGTGTTCCAAACTCGCAAACGCTTCCAATTTCAACCCAAATGTCCATCCTACAATTTCTGATCTATCAGTTTTAGACAGTGAAACCATTTCTTATTTCATTAAACAAAGCAAAACAGTTCACACCAAAAAAGGCCATTTCATTTACATCTTCAATCTCCTGTCACCTATTCAGCCATTACATTGTCTTTTATTTTATCTATACTTTAGAAGCTCACAGGCTCTAAATGTAACATTTACATTTGAAGATAAGCATCACATTGATAAAATAATAATAAGAGCAGGTACCATGAACACACAACATCCTAGACAATGTTCAACAAATGATTTTATTTGCATGCTGTTTTTTTTTTTCCCATTAGCATTCTCAAGTGTCTGATGTTTCTGCGTTTTCCCCTTTCTCATTCCTTGGTTGACTAAGCAGCTCCTCTATTCGTTGAAGGTCATTATCAGTGTCCTGGTGTTTCTCACTCCTCATTTCTCCAAATAGATCATCTGTAAGCTTTAGACGAGCATTCCTGCAATGGAAATATCAGCTCAATTATTTTACTTTTCAAAAGGATATGCGTCTCTTCACAAAATCTGTGCATTTAAAAAGATTATCTTTTCTTGTTTGAACTAACCATTCAGTGACTCTCAGCTCATATAACTCTTGTGTTTCTCGTCGCCTCTTGTCACGCATAGTCTCGCCCCCCAGCTTCTGCAGACCCATGATTAAAACTCCAGCCGGCAACCTGTAACATCACATGTTCTTACAATTCAATTAAGCAATATCAAATGAGAAAGAGTGCAGCTATATTGAATATCAGCACAGATATAGAAACAAGGGGCACAGGACATCATGGCCATGCTGATATTCAGAACAACAGCTTTCTGTTCTCAATGATACTGCTATCATACAACAGTTTTATAAAACGGAAGTTATAATAGCATAATTAATATTTCGAACACAATATGGCCAGCTATTTTGTTATTCTTAAATCAATGTAAATCAATTTGTTGTTTTTATTGTTTAATCAAACAGTTTGATTGTCCCTACTACATGGAAAGCCAATTCTTGGTCCTGCTTTGACTTCTGGAAGTGTGATGAATTAGTTGATGCATTTATGTAGTTGTTGTGGAGTTAACTTTTTTCAACTTGTCGATTAGCATGTTCCATCATGATCATCTGTAGAACTGTAATTGGATGCCTACAGAACCATTGAATATATGCTGCATGGAGATAGAACAGGTATCGTTGTTTAATTACCACTCTCAGTACAAGTCTCTTATCTTTACAGAAAACATACACCGTTTAAAAAATCAGTCACCTTACTGTATTGTGCATAATAAATGTGCGTTTATGAATTATGCAGACTGAGCGTTTTCGGGATAAAACTAATAGCATAGCTCTGGTCTCTATGAATATAGTCAGAGGCAATGGTAACTAGCCACATTAGCCGTACAGCATGCTAACAAGCACATTCAGAAGTGTGATTTGGAAACATTCACAAAATATGAAGTGCCATACCTGTTCTGTTTATGAAGTTTAAGCACAAACAGTGGGTATCGACCCATCTTTCAGAATCAACTTTTGTGCAAATCCAGCGTTGAACCGACCCTTGTTTGCGACGCAGTTCAGCGAAAAATAATTAGATCAAGCATATAAAACTTTACCTCATTTCTTTGGCACATTTCCTTCATAAGTAAAATTCCTCCACTGTGTCCTCAGTGGCACAGATGCTGAGAATTTATGGAGACTCATGTTCATTAGTACATTCAAAAACAGAAGATTTGTAATGTTTATCTGGCACAGACAATCAATAGGTGCTATAATGAGGATATAAACATGGCTTACTATAGCCAGTGTCAATTGCATTACGTACACTAAATACATTTTTCAACAAATTGTTCGTGCTGCCTTTAAATTTTAAGTTTAGTCAAGTTAAGATACAACTTGGATATCTGAGCTAGCTTAAATTAAATCCAGGAAAGTTATTTTAACCCTAATTTTTAGGTCGTGATAGCTAATTGCAACAATATAATATATATTTTATATATATATATATATATATATAACACTGCATGAAACTGCTGTAACAGATGTTTTGCTTGTTTTCAAGAATAAATATACACTGAACAAAATTATAAACGCAACACTTTTGTTTTTGCCGCCATTTTCCATGAGCTGAACTCAAAGATCTAAGACTTTTTCTATGTACACAAAAGGCCTATTTCTCTCAAATATTGTTCACAAATCTGTCTAAATCTGTGTTAGTGAGCACTTCTCCTTTGCCGAGATAATACATCCACCTCACAGATGTGGCATATCAAGATGCTGATTAGACAGCATGATTATTGCACAGGTGTGCCTTAGGCTGGCCACAATAAAAGGCCACTCTAAAATGTGCAGTTTTATCACATAGCACAATGCCACAGATGTCGCAAGTTCTGAAGGAGCGTGCAATTGGCATGCTGACTGCAGGATTGTCCACTAGAGCTGTTTCCCATGAATTGAATGTTCATTTGAGTCTATTTGAATTGAATGTTCACACACACACACACACACACACACACACACACACACACACACACACACACACACACACACACACACACACACACACACACACACACATCTCTCTCTTTCTCTCCGTGTTCTACTCACCCCATCACAGCTCCTATGGCTGTACCAGCAAGCAGCCCTCTAAGTCCCAGATTCAGCCGGAACAATCCTCCTGTTGCAGCTAAACACATAAACACTGTCATTCATTCTTGTCATCTTAGTATAAAGAAAATTCTATGAAAATCTACAACAAAAAAACCTACTGAACGCCAGAGACAACAAACAAGTTTATGAACTTACCACCTGCAACAGTGAAATGGCTCAGAGCGTCTTTGTTTCTATACACTGTCAAGCCAGTATTTACAGTGCTGTATAAAAAAAAAAAAAAAAAAAAAAAAAAAAAAATATATATATATATATATATATATTTTTGAATACATTTGAATAGCATAAACAAAGTGTTATTCATAATTGTTGAAACTGACAAGCTGGGTATCTGCATGGTTTTTAAAATCAAATTCAAGACTTTTTAAGACCTGCATGGGTCAGGTAGAGCGATGTCATTGATAATTAAGACTTTTCTTTAAACTGCGTTTAAACTTGCATATGAATGTCTTATTTATAGTTAAATATTAGGAGAGGACAAAAATATTTGACAAAACGTAATTTTTTTGTGCTCATAAATAATAAACAAACAAAAAACATTACCATTAACACGAAGTAAGTATAGCGTATGGACAGAGTCACGAGGACTTACTCAATTCTAAAATTTGTGAAGCTTTTAACCCATTGACTTTTATCCTGTAAATCACAGGTCAAGCGCCAAAAAGTCTGCATCAAATTGCTCCATTGACACGTTTGTGGCATGGGAGAGTGCAAGCAGAAACACCCCCAAACTCAAACTCGTGAGCTTCAAAAAGATCGTAATCACCTCAACTCCCCTTTCTCAGCAAGCAAGAAGTCCAGGTGGCCGGAAAAGCCCTCTCTGAGACACCCCAATACACACACACAAACTCAGAATATAAGTAATTCTGAAATGTATATGATATATTCCTGTATGCCTGTATGTTTCCCCCATTATATTAGCCTAGGTATGACTTTATAGTTGTGTTAGTTGAACTAAGTGCTTATATCCGAGCCTAAGAATATACATCTATTTTTGTATATGTCAAACATATGTTTCGTGGTACCGAATTAAACCTCTCGATTTGCCTTCGCCCAATATATATAGTAGGTTAAGATGAAATGTATTATACTACATTTACCACCTTTTGGAGAAGAAATGACTGACACCTTCAGAAAACATGCAAATTAGGCTGTCAGGAGGAAACAAAGAAATTCTCTCCCACCAAAGTTTGCTGAGTGTTATTGGTCAGTTCACCCAAAATAGGTGTGGACTCAGTTTACCTTAAAGGACAGAGGACCATGGCTCATCTGTGCTTTTTGTCTTTTGCTTTTAGTCTTTCGTGTCCTCGTGCTTTTTGTTTGTATTAAGTCTTAAAAGCGTCTCATCTTAGCTTTTAGTCTTCTTTTGCTTTGTCTTTTCTTAGTGCTTAGTTTTTGTCTTTGGACAAAGCTTAGTATTTACTTTTTGTTCTAGCTCCATTGCTTTTTCGGGTTTCTGATAAGTCCTATCCTTCGGGTGAAACGGACTCTTCCTTAGCTTTCGTCAACTTTACTTTCAAGTAAACCTTTTGAACTTCCCGCAAACGACACGTGCTCCGGAAGAACCGAAAGAACACTTCAAACTCACGGACCCAGCAAGGATCAACACTCACACACACGCATTCTCGCTCGGCAACACAAAGAACAATGCAAGTATTATTTCTATCGAGATTTAAATGCGTTTAAGATTGTTTGCCCCTGCTTTAAGGTGATTTGATTCTTTGCTGGCTCTCAAAGGTTAACTGTTTGGGACATTTGCCTCTTCTGTGATCTGCTCTCTTTCTTTCTTTCGTTATTCTGTATATATATATTCGTTGTTAAATGTAGTTGTATGTTATAGTTTCATTTATTAAAAACCCATTATACGCTTGATTGTCTCTGTCTGCTGCTCATCGAACCAAGCCTCTTAAATGTGCGATTTTAAGCTACAAGCTTGATGTTGTTAAGTACTTTAGTTAGTAATCTTATAGAACAGAAAGTTATTCTTCGTAACCAGAAGAATAGCCTTTCTTGAGAGTGATAAGAAGAATAATCCTTCTTGAGAGTTGATCAGAGGATCGTACGGTCGGTTCGGTGGACGAACTGATTATTCGAGGTGCAATTAATTCCGTTAAAGGTTATTCTGAAAATTGATATAGCCTATCTGTATATTATATATATTCATAATTGATTATAATTCATTGTGGTTAATTATCTATATATAGAGATACAGATATATGGACTATATATTCCCTTTTTGGGCGAAATGGTAGGTAATAATGGCTCATAACCAGTATGATTAATTATTAATTGTTAATTATTAATTATACATTCCCCTCATTTGAGCTGATTTGCTAAGACAAATTAATTCAAAAGTACAATTAAACAGATTCACAAATTAAAACTCAATAAATCAATACTTACTTAAAAAGGGTCACAAATGCTGCTACCCTCCAGCTCCACCTCGAGCCAAAGCTTACAAACCCACGAATAGCTGCATTATGTGCACTCCGCTGGTGAGACAGAAAAAAAAGTATATAGAACATCAATATGTGCATATTTTAACCACATAAAATAATGTGCTTTTCAGCTATATAAAATGTAAAACAAAGCAATTCAAGCCTTATAAAACAATGGGAAATTAGAGTAGATATCTGTATGAACAAAACATGACTCCGCTACAAACAGATGAAAACATTATCAGCCTGTCTTGTGTCTTACCACTGCATCCACTCTGTTTTGGTACATTGCAGCCTGGCTGAGCTGAATAAATCTCTCACGAGCATGTCTGGCTCCTGGTAGGCCTCCATAGACCATCCCTACTATGGCTGCAGCAATTCCACACTTTACTATATTCCTTAACTCCTCTGAGTACATCTCACCTTCACTGTGTGGAGAGCAGAAAATAATTAAAGAGAAGCAAATGGACCAAGCACCACAAATAGTCCATAAGAGTGTCTCTGATATTGCACACAATATGGTAACCAGATGTCTCTGGTTTTCTGGAGACAAACCCAGTTTTGGCATCCTGAAACATGAGGTGCATTATTTTGGACATAATTGTTTTGGTTCTGCGATCACAACGCAGTAATTCACAAACACTCACCTTAACTATACCACCACTATAGTTGTGTACACTTGATATGAATAAATCAAAACCACAATATTTAATGCCATGGATTTACGGAGTAATCCAAAAAAAAAAAAAAAAAAAAAAAAAAAAAAAAATTCACCTACGATCTGCAGCAAAGTAAAGGATGGAAAATGACTTTAGTACGATGACCGGGAGGGGACATGTTCACTTCAGTTAGCTTTGTCATGGCCACGACATGTAAACTCGTGGAAACGTGATAAGTCATGGCCACACATTTTTTGAGGCAACTTCATCCTTATGTCGTGGCCACTTGAGGTAAAGTTGTGGCCTTGAGATTCCGACAAGAAAAGATGTCGTCGTCCGATGCTGCGTTCACACCAAACACGAATAGAGCGTCAAATTCGCGTCTAGTTGGACGCTTGAACATTTTGAATGCATTCGAGCGAATTGGACGCGCATAAAAAGCAAAAGTTTGAATCGAAATTGACACGCGCCTGAGGGGAAATCCGCTTCTTGTGGGAGGGGCAAGTGCTGGTAGTTGTCTGTTTTCAAGATGGTTGATGTCAACAGATCCTCCTAAATTACACAATTTACCTTTAAATCCATTCACTGATCGCTTTATTTATTCATTTTATTATTATTATGCCTAATAAAGGCACACCATTTAAGATTTGGGGATTAAAATATCCAAAAACCACTAGAACAATGTTATATATTTAGTTGACTTGTGTACTTACCTTATCCCAAATGTTTACAAGAATGTTTCAATCCAGACATATAAGCAATTTTAACCAGGCCTATCAATGACATCATGTCTGCGTTACCCTCGGTTTTATTCTGTAGAAACCATGTAAACATGCTTTAATATATTATGTGTTTTATTAGACAAGGGAGCAACTGTTTGGATACATTTATCGACGGAAAACAAATTATTTTATTGTTTAAATCTCGTTTTTTGATTTACCGCGAGTACCATGTTTTTCCATACCTAATATCGATCTATCTTACTGCAGAGTGTAAAAAGTGTCTCATTGTAGCCGCATAGTAGCGAATGCAGAGTAGCATTATAACATAACTTTCAAAACACAAATTAATCTAAACTGCTACCCCACAAATATGACCAGCAGAAGCAGAAGAGGTCGTCTGCGTCATAATAAAGCTCTACTGCTCTCAAGCCAAAATCACAACGTCAACAAGCTACGCCTTTGTTTTGAATAAGCGACCTCTAGCGGCAAAAAATTACATAGTGTGCCTTTAAACCTAAATAAAATGAAATGCGCTAGAAATAATCTTTAAATAAGCTTAATGGCATAACTGTCAAGCATTTACAGTATTTACAAAACATAGGCTATTAAATAATACATAACAGTAATTTGGGGTAAAGAGATAATGAGATCAAACAAAATTATAATAAACTAAATTAAGATAGCCAGTGAATGGATTTAAAACACTTTAGGATGAGAAGATGAACACACACACACAGTCCAGGAGTCAGTGTACCATTAGAATTAATTTGAAACTATATTTAATATAAATATATATAAACAGTTGCTTTAAAGTCAACATGAAACAAAAGCAGCGATAGCCTTTTCTTGCCTATTGTGATGGGTGAAAAGGGCTTTTTGAACAAGAAAAGATTGTTGGGATTTGATTTTGTACATCAGGAATTGATTGGATCGTTGTCATTTGCTGTTGCTGATCTCATGTGGGTAGCAGGTTGAGAAGAGATGAGGATCCGCAAATCGTATACCTCCCTAGGGGTAGCGGAGACGCTCCAGGCTCTAGCGTCTCAGCTCCACCCCCTGTAGGATACGAGGGAATGCTGCAAGGAAAGAAAAGGAGGACGAAGGAATCGAATGAAAGCTTTTTTTATTGGAATACTTGATCACATGAGCGTCATCAACAGCTCTCAAAGGATCTGTCCATTTGTTGTTGAAGTTTGTTTATTTTAGAAATTCAAAATAAATAATAATAAAAGCAAGATATCCTGTTGAAATATGTGAGATGTGTGGTTTTATATAAACTGCAAAGGTAAAGTATAAATTTAAATGATTGTGACATGATGTGAAGGGGGACAATTTATACATGCGTCACATTTAGTCAATAAAACACTTCCGCACCTGTGTACTGTACAGCCTGTGTACATCTGTGTATCCTCGCTCATAACTCCTCAGGAAGCCTCCTCGTTCCTCTCCTCCTCACGGTGCAATTAGAGAATTGAGATGCCCTTCAAGATGGCTGAGCTCGATCAGTTTCCGGGTCATAGGATGGAGGACAGAGGAGCGAGGAGGGATATTGAGAAGCACCAAAAATGTGACAAAAAGTATGTCCGAATTCACAGTAATCATAAGAGTATGCAGAACGTTCCCAGATGACCTACTACTTGGACCAACTAAATGTGCATACGACGGAGGCCACAGGAGAGGTTTAATGAATGGCAGTCATACACTATACGATTTTTGCCCCGATTTGAGATCTGGGTGAGTCGGCAGTAGTTGCCAAATGTCTGCGCCAGTCTGCAGATTTTGTGCGTTCGCAGAATTCACAGAATATCACGTACGTTTTTTAGCTTCAGACTTTGATTCCATCCAGTCGGAGACATCAAAACATGTTTTGATATTTTGAGCCGATTTTAGAACACACATGATAGTGTGTGATGCATCGCTAATAGATACTGTACATAATACAGTCATAATAAGCTGACCAGACAATGGAAATCAAGGATGCGAAGTCACAAAGATCGAGAAAAATAGAGATGACTTACAAGAATGGTTAAAGTCAAAAAAAGAAGGAAAAACTTACCATCCAGGGCCTCATTCATAACCATTGCATACACACAAAACAGGTCCTGAAAGAGGCGTACGCCACTTCTGACGCATAAGTTGTGACAGAGATTGTCTAATATGGGGAGAACTTCCACTCAGTAAACTTCCGGGTTCTGAACTGGTTGCAGTTCCACTCTGGTTCCATATGAGGGCGCTCACAGGACGAGTGCAGAATTAATGGAGGTCTATGGAGCTATACCCCTCAAAATCCACTTTTCTCAGGATATAATTTGTCGTCTAGTAATTTGAATGTTGTTTTCGAAAGAAGATACAAAGAAATTACACATGGCTGGGTATTAGACTTTTTAGAGCCACTCATTTGCTTTAAAAAGTCTTTTAAAATGTCAATGACATCATACACATCGTACGACCAGAGATATTGCTTAACGGCAATCCTTCAGTCACTTTGGTGCTTTCGCGCTCTGCACTTTCTTTTCTCTCGAGGCATTGATTACACAGCTGACACAGGTAAATACACGTGCTAGAAGAGTTAAGTCCGCCTTAACATTCTGGCCCCACTTCGGATGCCACGATTCCATCAAGCGGTATGTCTGGTCGTAAATCAGTCCTTCACTGACCAATCAGCATCCATTAGCAGAATGCTAGCGTGTTATGGGCAACAACAACTCAACATGTAAGAAATCGAAAGGACATAAGTACTCGTTCATTCAACTTTCGACTTATAACCCATGTCGAACTTCCAAAACCTACAATCAAATCTGAGATTTTTCAACGGCAATCGGGTGAAAGAGACAAATTTAGGCGTCTAGCCCCATAGACTCCCATTCATTTTGCACTCAGACGATCGCCCCCAGTGGAACTCTGGTGGACCTACAACCAAAATTCGGTACAATAGGACAGGCTCTCCGTAGATGGACTCTGGTTGTGATTTATAAAAACAAACTTGACGGGAAAATTTGCACACCTGCACGCAAACTCTGAGGCATGAGTACGTACAAACATTTTGGAGACGGAGCGGTTTGGCGACACAGATGGTGAGCTGGAGTTAAATGTCTTTTTTGGTCACTTTTAGACAGAAAATCTAAAGAAAATTATACATACAGAACGATAATACAAATATAATTTCACTCACCAAGCCCATCACTTGAAGCAAATATACATCCCTTTAAATGTCCGCGCCAGCAAGCGTTGGGCCGTTCTAACGGCAGATAAAGTAAAACCGTAAATCTTTATTATGAGTCCTAATCATAAATATAGTGCATGTTCACAATAACAGCTCAAATAAATAAAAGAATGATTTAAACTATGTTTTACTTCTGATATAAACATTTAGATTAAATATGCTATTCTCATTAATGGAGTTAAACACTTTAACTACATGAAATCATTACTGAGAAGTTACAACATTTTTTATATTAAAAAAAAATAGAAACATTTGTTGTGGATGCAATGCTTTTGAACACTTTTCCTCTGGCATGCTGTGTTTTGATGTTTTAACTACAGAGATAATTGCTTATTATAATAGATTGTTTGAGAAAATAGGTTAGTGCAAATAATGCACGAGGTCTATCTGTTTCCATTCAAAATATAAATCAATTAAAAATACTATTTAGCCAGTGGAAAAGATTGAGAAAAACTCTCTGAAAAGCATTTTACACTATTTGGTTTATTTATTCAAAAACAGGCCAAGGATGGGCTACTAAATGATTTTTATTAATGTAATGTGACGGCACATCCGTATTTCATATTTTCCAAACAAACGCGTTTCGGCGTGTGCCTTCTTCAGTGTGCTCTGTGCACAAATAAATGTGTTTGGAAAAAGCAGAATCTGCCATTTGTTTAGTAATTGTTTTCAGCAGTTTCAGTATTCACACAGTGGGGTTAACACAGCTCACTTCACTCCCAGGTCGAAAAATACAGAAATCCTTATTCATAATGCGTCACGTGTTTCTGTTTAGTGTAGTGTAGTATGATCCTCAGTCCTGCGGTGTATTATGCCCAGCTTTTCTCTCTAACTATTTACAAAAGTCGACAAGTGTATACCTACCTTTAAAAATCTGTTCAGATTTTAAAAGTCATGTAGTGTATTCCAGCCTTAAAGGGGACATGTCATGCTTTTAAATCATTCCTTTTTACATATAAATCATACATTTGTGTTCTATATATAGCGGAACTGCAATGCTTGGGTCTGAATTCCTCATTATTATAGCTCCACAGGCCCCTTTTCTGATGTGCGTCTGAGAGCAACTTGTTTTGGTGCGGTCTCTTTAAATGCAAATGAGACACTTCATACCCCACCCCCTCTCCAGGTTGTAGAGGTGACACTCGGTTCAACTCCACCCCGTTCGGACATTTTTGTAGTTTGATAGCAGAGATACGATTATCTAGTGGCACAGAAACTTTTTATTTACACGTTATTAACAAAATGTCAACAACGGAAGAATTGTCCATCAAGCCTTACATGTTCGAGCCAGAGTCGGATCCGGAGCGAGATGAAAATGAAGACAAACCTGCAGAACAACGTCTTCATATGGATGTATCCCAATGGTGTGTTACTGTATTTAAAAATCTGTATTGATAATATGCTACGTTTAGAAAAGCATCAGAAAACACAGCAGCTAAATGACCATTGTCATGATGAAACTCAACAACAGTAATACTGCTACAGATGTGTACAAACAAAAAGAAAGAAAGACAAAGTTACTGCTAAACCATGACCACCGTGTGTTTTAAGAAAGTAAAGTACTTTATTTTTATTACCGTTATTTACAGCTTACCGAGGTACTCTGTTCGTCGTCTCCAAAGATAGAAGGAATTGATCCCTCAATCAGACGAAGTCTATCAGCAAATCCTTCTTTTATACTGGCAGAGGTTGCTGTTATCCTGAAGTGCTTCGCGCACAGAAAAATTACTTTACCCACAGATGTGGGTACATTTCCATGAAAAATAAAACTCAACCAGGCACTTCGAAGAGGTTCTGATGCTGGGAGACGGTGAAATGAAGCGTGTGGGTTACTACATCCAACAACCGAACATTTTGACTTGCCCTCTTGTAACTTCAGCATCCTAGAGCTAGGACTACAAAATCGCAGCGAGAAATAAAAATGGCGGATTGCTCGAAGTGTTGGCCCGGGAGTCGATGTCCTTATTTGGCAGTTCCGCTGCAAATGCTGTGACGCGTCATAGAGAATAGAAAAATCGGAACACGTTGCAAAATATGACCAAAACAGAATATTAAGATATCAACGAAGCACCCGAAGAGACTAATTTCAACTTTTCTGTACTTATAAACACTCCAAATATACATCAAAATGCATTTAGGGGCTAAAAGAGTGGATTTAGCATGATATGTCCCCTTTAAAGCGATGTAACGTTAACTGACGCTGGTAGGTCACATGACAACATGGCAAATGCAGTACACCCAGATTAGTCATTCTTCACACATTCACACTATATAGACTTTGTAAGCGGTCGTGAATTACTTGTTCAAAATAAGCACCTCAAGAGAGAATGAGATTTTAGTCGCAGCCGAGATGTCGCTGCCAAAGGGAAATTAAGTTTATCATGCTGACATTTAAATGATGCAATACTGCAACCCTGTGTTGATTATGAACACATTACTAATACTCACCCCCTGCTAAAAAGATCTTTGATGCGGTCCCATCCTGAGTCAGGGAACTCTGGCTTGCCTATGTGTTGTGGTAAGGTCTGTGCAGAGGTACTATCAGACGCATACACACGAGGAAAAGTGAGCCCTAGAAGAGCCTTGAGAGGACCCAGATGTGAGCCCCCAGCTCCATTTGCATCTGTCCCCCCAAATAAATCCTGCCGCCTTGAAGTACACATGAACAAGCTGTCAATGAATGAGAGAAACAAGGCCAGAGGTATAAGATCGTGTTTATGCACTCAACTGACATGCATGCCCTATGGTTATGACAGAATCATGCAGACAGGCTGCATTTTAAAACCTGAAGCGACGCAGCTGTCAAAAAGAGTTTCTGCATCACAGAGGAATAAAGGGTCTGTAACTGGAAAAAACTGCCCGTGACTTTAACTGAGAGTTGGATGTTTGGGAAGAGTGCTACGTGACGTATAGCCTACATTCGAAGACACGCCACAATGCACTTAAGTAAACCATAGTAAAAAATAAAAATAAAAAATAGTAAAAAGACAATAGAGGTAGGCAAAAAGTCGAACACAAAATTCTAAACAAGAGCAGAGAAGCATGTATAAAATAGCCAATTCATAATGCACCGTCAGACGCAGACCAACGTCGGTAGTCACCACAACACTTCTCAGACATTCTAATTCCGATTCAGCTTGTTCAATTGGTGAAAACAAGTTCCGAAAGACGCAAACAGACTACGACAGGGGTAACGTTAACAAACACACAGATCCGACAAAACCAGATTAAGTGTCTGTTGCTGTCTGTCGGCGCTTGTTTTCGCTAATTACAGGTAATATTGTTGACTCGCGTTTGTCTTGGAATGTCCGAGAAATTACGTAATTTACTGTAATCTAGTGATTGGCGGCGCAGTGTGAATGCTTTAAACGAGTGCCAAACTGTATCCTACATTCTAAGTAGAATTCTAGTCGTGCATTCTCTTCCACAAAGATTGACAATACATTAGCATAAATTAATCGAGTTCTAGACTAAATGCCACAAAATCCGACATCTCACCTTCTTTCATTCAGCGCTCCTTCAGCGACCATTACAATGTCAACATGACATGTTCACCGTCTTCCTTACACAATGGTCCGGTTGCTCCATCTGGTGGTGGAGGACCCAACTCAAATGATGCATTTATACTAAAACAGTTAATCGTGTGAAATAAAATGTTTGCCCAGTTTTGCTCAAAAAAGATCTTTCAAATGTCTTTTTATTCAAGGGTTACCAACTTGTTTAAAAGCCAAATATTATATAAGATGGTGTTATAAATGCACCACTTTGTGTCATCGAATATGAAGAAACTTGACTCAATTTGTGGGTCTTCATTTATCAGAATCAAAGAAACAAAACATTCTAAATAAAAAGGAATAATATGATTTAAAAAAAAACCTACTTTTATTGGTGATGATTACCTTTATTGGCACAACTGAATAGTTTGACTATTGAAACACTAGATCTGGGTGATATACAAAAATGACTGAAAACAATTTCAAATCTAGACAATTATCTACAGCAATTCTCGAGCATATTAAACACCTCAGTATCAATTTGGCTCTATTTTGTAAAACTGTTTTACATTCAAATGTTCCTTTAGCGGCACTTAAGTGTTGAAAAAATACAAATACACCAATTACTGTTGTACTGCGATTTTTGCTGGTATTGTTGCATTGATAGTGACATAGAATACATATTACATTCCTATATTTTTTTTTTTTTTTTTTTTTTAGAAAACTTGGTATCAGTTCATCCAAAAATACTAATAATCTGGACCTGGAGATTCCTTTTCACAAAAAAAAAGACATTCTGCATGGTTCAAAGTAATCTACTAACAGTGTTTCATGTAACAAATGTATTGAAAGCTGTCTTATGTTACAGGATGTTTTGAACTGGCTCCAGTTTTTACTCTTTAAATAACTGGTCCTTTATGCTACCTCTAAAAATGATGGTAGACGATTGTTACCACTATGTTACCACTAACTATAGTAACATAAATCTGCAATTGAAAAATATCTACAAACTAACAAAACATCTGACAGGGAAAAAAAAGTGTGCGCTGAAACAAATCGTTGATCATGTTGAGTCACTTTGATTATGAGGGAAGAGAAGTGTACAGTACTGTAACAACCCCAACAACTTACTCCAAGGCCATGATGAAAGTTGATTTTTAACAAACTTTTTTGGCAGGTTGTTGTATGTTATACCGTTTCACAATCAATTAATTTTATAGGGTATTGCAGCTGTAACAGACTTCTACATACCTCAAACTGACTATGTATGACCTTAAGAAGTTGTGTTGAGACTGCTGAATGCTATGAAGAAGACACCAAGCATATTTCAGATGTACAATATTGCTGACATCCAGAGGATAAGGGTCTTTTTTCCCTCTTTTAAACATGTAGATTGCTATATGGTAGCTTATACCACATGTTTAATTGATTTTAAAACCTTCCTTGAGCCTTAACCTTTAGAGCAATATCGATAGTCTGAGAGACATTTGGCAGGATTAATTTCTTCAAGTCAGAGTTCAGATCGACTGTCTCTGTGAAAGATCTGATTGTAGTTTGATTTTCTCTTAGGCTTGTATTTGAGCAGCTTGCTGAAGTCAGTGAGCAATCTCTGCCAGTAACAAGACACATCCTCCATACGGAGATGTTCCAGAATAAAGTGCTGGCCCCTAAAGAAATACAGAGCCATAAATATCTTTATAAGTATTTGCACAGACAATGTTTTAAAAGGATAGGTCAGACAAAAATTAAAATTCTGTCATCATTTACACATCCTCACATCCTTCCGAACCTGTACACACTTCTTTTTTCTGCAGAAAACAAAAGATATTTTGAAGAATGCTGGTAACCAAACGAATATCTTCTTTTATATTCCACAAAAGAAAAAGAATATACAGGGTTGGAACAACATGAGGGTGAGTAAATGATTTTGGTGAACTATCCCTTTAAAGCTGTATATGCCTGACAAACCATTGACAGAATAAAATCATTAAAATGATTAAAAAATTGTTACCTCATTGCAATTTCTTCTGCCACTGCATCATTTTCTTTCACAAACTGAAGCAGCTCTCTAACAAACAAACAAACAATCAATAAATAAATTAAATTGTCCAGTACTTACATGAGTAAAGAAAAGGCAGTTCTCTGCTTGTGTTCTCATTGGCATTTCTATGAATAATATTTCACTCAATTCCCTTGTTTTGTCTGATGATAATTACATTTCTTCAACAGGTCTGGAACAAAATGAGAGTGAATAAACAATGACAACATTTTCATCTTAAGATGCTATACACAGATTACATATATTCCACTAATCATCGAATTTCAACATTTTCCAAAATTGGCATTTTTTGGATACAAAAATATGGCCTTTCTGAAATGCAAAATATTTTGAGCATTAATTTAGATTTGAATGCTTTAGGCTAGGTCTGCTCACATGTCACCTATTTCACTTTAAAACAGATTCTTTGGTTGTTTTATCGAAGGACTATCCAGAACTACGTAAAGCCCAGTGTGCTGAAATGGAACTTTGTAGTTGTGCAAAATACTGTTATTTTCAGTTCCAAATGAATGGATTTAGTTGTTTTTGTTCATTTGTATATAATTAGTGAAAAGTCATCAGATTTATTGTTGAAAAATTAGCATTTTGGGTGTTTTAAGTTTATTCTGCAAAATCAACAAACTTCTCTTCAATCAGCTAATAGAATTAAAGTCATGCAAATGTAAAAAACACTGAACATAATTATCACAGAAGGCACAAAGAGAAAATTGTATGTTAGGAAAAGGTTGGATATCAGCTAGCCTGAGTAAAATTAAGTTACCTGAGGTCAGACAAGTCCTGTTTGACAGGGATGTAGTGAACCCAGGGTTTGAGCTGAGAGTAGAAGAACTCAAGCCACTCTTCCCCGACGTGAAAAACCAGTGAGCCACACAGGAACAGATGCTTCAAACGGAAACTAGCAGCAACACCTCTGAAGTTAAAGAGGTATCTGAGAGAGATCGAGAGAACAGACAATCTTTAACAGAATATCTTAAATGCTGGTTCACTGACAGACATCTGATTCAGTGCTACAGCTCTTGCAAAAGCAGAAATGAGGCTGACCATACTTGTATTTACAGTGTTCAACTAGGGGAATTTCCTTCGCCGGGGGTCTACCCAGAGTGTCCTAAAAAAAAAAAACACAAAAACAGAGGTTCAAAAATAACAAAGGGCAAACATATATTTAGATTTTGCAGAAAATATTAAAGCTTTTCGAGCTTAGTCTAGATTAGTGTTTACCAAGGCTGTCCTTGTAGGCCCCTGTACACTGCTTAATACAAATTTTTACTTAATTTTATTGGTTGGCATGACATGAAAAATCTATTATCTAAATGCACTTTATTGATCTTATTGTGAACAATTTATTCATGCATATGTTTAATTTTATTTTTACACGTTTTTGGACTTTTCTAATCATTTTATTCTCTTAAACCAGTCCCAGAAAATTCATGTTCATCTGCCTCCACTTTGGAGTAAAAATGCCCACACCTCAAAATCCAAGCAACAACCGATAAATAGAAGTCTCCACCCTGCTTTTTTTTTTTTACCGATAATCCTTTACACTCGGGTGTATGTCACAAGATCTCTTGCTACTTCCATTTCGTCACAAATGTAACTTAATTCAACATAATCTAGAATAGATTATTTCTACATGCCTTAAAGGTAAGGTAGGCAGGTTTAAAAAAAAAAAAAAAAAAAAAAAACTTTTCCCCAAATTTGTTTAAATTGTCTTTATATACCAATACATAATTAAAATGTAAGTACTCTGAAAAAGAGAGTATAAAAATCGAGTGTCTGTAGTCCTCTCAGGGATGCAATAAACACAGCTACTTATTTCCATTCGGAACGAATTAAATGATTGGCTGGGCGACTATCACTCTACCTCGCTACCATGGCTACCACCCCTGCTGCTACAGGAGCTGCCCAAATGCGTTCACCCGTTTGACTCGAGAAGGGGAAGAGGCCCGGAAGCAAGGAAGAATCACAATTATGGCAGAGAAAGAGAAGTCAAAATTCCCAGTACCTACAGTCAGCGAAGGCAAACAAGGCAATAAAAGGAAGACAGTATTCGACCCGGACCTGTCCTTGAGCCGACGATGCGGTACGTGTCTCCGGAGTGTAGTCCTCATCAGAGCCAACAGTGCTTTCATCGTGGAAGCTCTTACATGCAAAACACCATATATGTTATGAATCTTACACAAAATTCACCTACATCACAGTGTAACTGATGGTAACGGGAAAACGTGTATCAATGCAACCTGTTTTTAAGCTTTGCCTTATGTTACAAGCTTGTTACCGGATCAAACTCAATATATTTTAAACTTTACCAGTATCGATATGCTAGCTTGATAGTGAGTACTAACAGCCATGTTAGTTGTTTATATTCATAATGATAAAGTTAGGTATTTTATTACATGTGATTCTGACATGATGTCACTACATCCACTGTGCCCCTCTCTGCGCTGCGCTGGTAAACGTGTCCTCCAGATGAGCGGTCGGCATCATGCGTTCATGTGTTCTGGGGGCGTGGCTTTGGAAGGAGCCCAGAAGGGAGTGGGTGGGAGTAAATGGAATAAGTAGCTGTGTTTATTTCAGCCCTGAGAGGACTACAGACACTCGATTTTTGGTAAAAAGTTGTTTAGAAAAAAACCTGCCTACCCTGTCTTTAAGTAACAAGATTAAACAAACCTTCTCTGACTTCCAGGCCTGGTTCTTGGTGTACTCTGCATCCACAAGGTCAGGGGCTTCCCTTGAGAGAAGGATCAGAGGGTCCCTCTCTGAACTGGTCCTTCAAACATTGGAAAAACTGATCAGTTTTGCTGAAATCAACTCTGCATTGAACTGTATGCTGGAGATAAAACAGACCTAGAGCCTCTAAAGAATCCTTTTGGGCTTTTCTTCTTCCAGGGCCATCGTGCAGCTGATCTGAAGAGTGTAAACTAAAAATTAGAATATATCTAATGGCCTTAAAATGACTACAAAGGAGTTAATCCTCTGTATACTCTCAAGCATTCTTAAATCTGGATTTGTATAATATACTGAGATGTTGGGATGAGATCAGAGTTAGAAATGACACTTTAAATATTCTAATTTGTTACCAACTTTTTCAGGTCATCCCTCATGAGGTCCCATCGGCCTAGTCCAGTGGGGTAGATGGGCCATACAGCAGGACCTCCCTCCCAGAATGTCCATGCAGGGTACATGATGTCCTGGTAGTCTGACATCTAAACAGTGAACAAAAGTATAATCCACATCAGTAGAGTTGTCAATATCATGATTTTGGTCATTTTGTTACTTGAAACGCTTTGTTTCGAAGGTCACAGCTATGCGACAGTGTGCCGAGCCAAGTGCCATGAACTGTATGAGATTCCAAGACAGTTCAGCGCACTTGGCTCGGCATTCATGATTCAACTGGTCGAGACTGTTTTCCAAAGAAGGCTCCTGCCTGTATACGCGAAGTGGACTGTCTTTATAAAATATCTTCTTAATAAACTATCTATACACTTACAACATTCTCAATGCTTCAGTTTGCAGGTAGGGACCCTCATTTATGCTACCGTGTTAGTGTTGGGCTATTTTGAGCCTTGTTAGTGGTATTAACTAGCGATTTTTATTTTCATTAATCTATGCCCTATATACTAGCGTTATAAGGTGAACAGTTTTTAGAGATAAAAGTCTTTACATTCAATAATCATGAAAACAAATCTCAGAGAACGGCTGAATATGTACCAATGTGTAATTAGACCAAAGGTTAATTTTGCGCCGGAGTTGTCCTTTAAGAAGCAGAGGTCTGTGCTGGTTAAACACTCTGAATGAACCATGATCAGTCAATCATCCAGATCATTTAGCACATGAACTATTAATTTTAGAGGGGAGAGAGACGGGTTCAAACATTCAATGAATGTACAAAGAGTTTGTCCATTTGAAGTGACTGTGAAGAGGAACACTGTGCCCATAAAGCAACCTCAGAAACACTCATTATGATCTGAATATAGAGGCAGGTATTCTCCAGATGCACGGATATAAATAGTCCTCCGGCCAAACTGCGAGGATCTGTTTTTTAGCAAACAGTCTGAGGGAGCGTTCAAATTGTGCTTTTCACATGGCAGATCGCCGCTCTGAGGTGGGGAGCTATACGTTTCGAGAGTAGGGGCCATGTGGGACTTGTGCTGGCATAAGAACCTTAGCTGTAGTCTTCACGCTCGGCTCGCAGCTCCACCACGGAGGGGGGAGCATGAGAAGCTAGGTTTATTTCCTGAATGGTTGGGTGAGAGGAACGCGGACAATTAGTTGGCATGAACTCACAACCGGAGTCTTTAAGGTCCACCGCTGATAGAGAGCAGACGGACTCATGCAGCACTGTTTCTGAGAGGGGGCGACACCCAAGCAGAAAACAGTATAGTCCGAATGTCATCTGAAAGAAAAATCTCATACTCACTGGAATGCTACAGGGGAGCGGCAATCCAGGCACCGTCCTCTGGTGAGCATACCTCAACGGCCAGCTGTAGATGGCTTCTTGAAGACAGTGTATCTGTCTGAAGGAGAAAGAAGGGAATGGCGTTCAGTGGCGCCTTGTAGAACAGAGGAGCATGCCTCTACTTTGTGCGCTTGTACGCCATTGGCAGGTGAATTCTCGCCTGCAAGTTTTTTATAGGGCTTTAGTATTCACACAGAAAAGGTGTTTCCCCATAGTGTCAGCTAGGGGTGTGCGATATCACGATTTTTGTCTCCACGATTTGCTTTTGAAGTAATATCGTAGTATCGTGTTACAATGCATTCTATCAGTTGCAGCTCTGGCGCCTCTGTCTCAACATACTCTGCAACATGACGTTCATACACGTCACACGTTGATGCAGAGGTAAGGGACACTACAATTCACAAGTTCATTATTTGCATGTGCTTTAAAGCCTTGCCAGATAAACATTTAATTCGCTGATGCGCTGTTCTAACGTGCACTTTTCTGAGTGCGTACACCCGAAGCTCAAAGGAACTAACAGCCTGTCAAACAGCGCCTGGTTACTGGACTAAGTTATCTCAAATACACACTAGGCTTACAAAAACAGTTGATTATGTCTAAAGTGAAAGCAAACATTTGAGAGAAAATCTTGTGCGTGTGTTGTATGCATGTATATTAGATGTGTTGCGTGCCCGTCTTAAAGCGACAGTAGCCTAAAGCCGCGTTTCCACCGAAATTACCCGGAACAATTTGTCCCAGGAACCTTTTTCCCACGAACTAAGGGAATATTTTTTGCCCCAGACCGGGTGCTTTCTGCATTTACACCGCAGTCTAAAGTACCGGGGAGATTATGCAAATTAGTCTGGTGACGCAGAACTGCACGCGACTGCTCCAAGGCTGCGACGGACAGTAATCAGTTTTGAGTGATACATTAATAGGAGATTAATAGGAGATTCAAGCTGTGCTGCTTTTGTTTGTGATGTATTGGTTTACTAACGAGGTAATTAACAAAACTGCAGAAAAGAGACGAGCACTGATACTAAAGAGTATTCAGAAAGCTCGTAATGCTAGATATAAAATTACACAACGTATGTTATCAGCTTTTGTGGACATTGACTGTGAGATGGCTGGGACGAACGCGCGCCATCGGGCAGAAAGAACAAGATTGGTGAGAAATGAATCTATCAAAATAAACCAGAGTTGTGAATAATGTTATTATCAATTACGTCAACTTAGTTTTTGCCACTTTTGTGTGTTTTAGATCAAATGCGTCGTGTTTCGCAATCAGTTTGGATACACACTAAAACAATGGAATGGTGGGACAGCGTGGTTCCAACTTTCACCGAAGCACAGTGGATAAAGAATTTCCGGATGTCAAAGGATACTTTTCTGACATTGTGTACCCCTTCAAAAAAGAATCGCCATTGCACTCTGGAAACTTGCGACCAACTCAGAGTATAGAAGCATCTCTCATTTATTTGGAGTCGGAGTTGCTACTGTGTGTCATTCGATCATCCTACAGGCTGCTGTGGATGGAAAGGGTCTCTTTTGGAATGCTTTTTTTTTTAGGAGCGCCAGGGAGCCTACATGATGCCAGAGTGCTGTGTTTGTCAGGATTGTGGGACCTAGTGAATAGGGGTTTGTTACTACCAGATGTAACAAAGAAGATTTGTGGACATGATGTGGGGTACCATGTCCTTGGTGATGCAGCCTATCCTTTGAAGAGCTGGCTGATTAAACCTTTCACCGACAACGGACGACTGACACCCCAACAACTTCTGTACAACCAGAAAACAAGCAGAGCCAGGGTGGTGGTTGAGAATGCTTTTGGCAGATTAAAGGGCAGATTGGAGGCGTTTGCTATAACAAAATGACTGCAATACACAAAAGGTCTGCATAACCTCTGTGAAATTAATGGTGACAAGTTCAAAGAAGAATGGGATACGAGTACATGCAACCAACCTGACGGTGCACTGTCATCCACTGTCGAGGCAGAGGGTCTGGATGCACATACAGGTCTAATGAAGTTTTTGACTACAATGTAGTAAACTGCAGTATCACTGATTACAGACCAGAAACTATTTTTTGTGTAAGGGAAAAATAACCTTCAGAGGCTGTAATGTGCTTTTTTTTTTTTGCTGTGAAACACTTTCTTTTTGTAAATAAAAATGATTATTTCTGAATCATGCTTTGGTTTATTTATTCTGTTATCACCCCCAAATTGTACAGAGAGAGCATAAATTATATGCCTGAAATAAAATGATTGCTTGTCATGTGTACTTGTGATTACACACTTAACTAAATTATCTTCAGAAAGCTGACACTTGAGTCTGTGAATATAGAAGCATAATAAAAATGGTTTTATATTTGGCTGTGTCATTATAAATATAAAATGTCATTTCATAAGTGACTTATCAGGTTGTTAAACAAATTACCTACACTTTGCTTATTTGAACCTGTGCACTTTCACCTGGTGAAATACTGAGCTTATTGGTGTTTTATTGTGGTAACTCTAGTACGTCTTTTTAAATTTTGTACTATATATTGTAGTATATACTTAGCGATTTAGTTTGAGTGAAATGTTTTAACACCTAACCAGCACTTCAACCCTTACCGTAAGAGCTAAAATTACCATGGAAATGAAAAGACACTTGATCTCAAGAAAGTGACATTTTACAAACTTTAACACAAAGGTAAGTAGTACTTACAAAATTAAAATATATAAAACACAATTGTGCAAAGAGCAATAAATTACGAGAACAGTAAAATATGTGCAAAGAAAAACAAATATAAATGCATTTTTGAACAACTGGACAAACTGTCCAAGAACAGACAGAAACCTGGCCTGAAAGTCCCTCTGCAGCTTCCGACTGTAGGAATGCAAACAATATATAAAAATTATAAATGCTAATTTTGCAAAGAAAAAAATAAAAATCAAATGTACAATTTCAAGTGCAAACTCAGAGACAGTGTTTGGTCAAGTGGCTGGGCATTGTGGCTACTTTTTGAACGACTGGGCAAACTGTCCAAGAACAGCTTGCAGCTGCAGCTGCAGACACCCGGCCTGAAAGTGCCTGGCCTGAAGACAGACACCCGGCCTGAAAGTGCCTGGCCTGAAGACAGACACCCGGCCTGAAAGTGCCTGGCCTGAAGACAGACACCCGGCCTGAAAGTGCCTGGCCTGAAGACAGACACCCGGCCTGAAAGTGCCTGGCCTGAAGACAGACACCCGGCCTGAAAGTGCCTGGCCTGAAGACAGACACCCGGCCTGAAGACAGACACCCGGCCTGAAAGTGCCTCTGCTGCCGTCTGCATTCTTCAGCTTCCGACTGCAGGAATTCCAACTCCGGCCTCCTTATCTCTCATTCCTCAGCCTGGCTCTCAAGTAACAGCTGCATATATTTGTCACGCTGTTCTTGTCCAAGCTGCAGGGTGGCCCAGTTAGCATCTTCCATGTCCCTCAGTGCATCAAGGAAGTCACAATCCCTTTTCCTCTTCCCTAAGTGAAGAAACACATGACAATAAATACACAAGCTATTCATTTCTTTTGTAAAAACACGTTGAAAAAAGTTTGTTTATTTTATCACTGCAACGATTTTAAGACGATATCATGTAGATGTGATATTTACCTTCAACTGACTGGTCCTCAGTTTCCTGAAGTGATTCCAACAACGCAATTGCCGAGTCTTTTGTCACCGCTGATCCAGAACAACGCGTCCAGGCGGTCAAACCACTTGTTGGTACGCCAATCGGAACCGCTTCTATTGTTGTGATCCTTACAACTTATTACAATTTTTTTAACTTCTCTCTGCACTCTTTTCCAGTGTGAACAATGCCCAGCTCGGATAACCGACTCAATATTTTCAGGTATACCTTTTCATTGCGGATTGCCGTTTCTAGTTCCCGCTGGATTTCCTCTTCCGCAAATAATTAAGCCTGGACCTTGTCATCGGTCCAGTGGTCGAATTTTTTTTATTAAATTCATATTTAAAAACAGACAGACAACTCTTACTGCACAAAGCCACGAACCGAAATAGATTAAAAAAAAATGACAGTTAAAATAAAATGCTGCGTGGAGTCAACCAATCAAAATGCGGCGTGAACTCAACCAATCAGCATGTTTAGTGCACAAGTCCCACCCCTGAAAGTTCCTGAACTTTGAAAAAGTACTACCTCGCCAGCAGGGACTTTCGGAGGGGGAAATATTTACCCAGAACTTCATTTAGACCCTGGTTCCTGCGGTGTGAACACACCGAGTACCACCCCATAGTTCCTAGTTCCTGGGGAAAGTTCCTGCGGTGGAAACGCAGCTTAGTAGTAAACATATTGCCACTTGTCCATAAAGGGATAGTTCACCAAACAAATGAAAATTCTGTCATTATTTACTCACTCTAATGTTGTTCCAAACCTGTATAAATTTCTTTCTTGTGCTGAACAAAGAATGTGGGTAACCAAACAGTTGCTGGTCCCCATTGACTTCCATAGGAGAAAAAACTATACACTGGGGACCAGCAACTGTTACCCACAGTAATGTGGTTACCCACATTCTTTAAAATAACTTATTTTCAACAGAAGAAAGAAACGTATTCGGATTTAAAACAGTAAAACATTCCTGCAGTCAGCATGCCAATTGCACACCCCCCTCAAAACTTGCGACATCTGTGGCATTGTGCTATGAGATAAAACTGCACATTTTAGGCTATGTTTACACAGAAACGATCTGAAGAGAAAACGCAAAAGTGGTTTAGCGTTATCACTTTTTATTCTGTGTTTAGACAAGTGTTATGGGGGGAAATCTGCGTGCATATGGTGACGCAAAAGTGTGTGAAATTCAATGTAGTTTGCACTCCAGGCGGCACTCCAGGCTGGAGCATTTTTAAGATTTCCACTCTGGAGGGTGGTTTCACTTTTTTTGCGTTTTTAAGCCCCAAAAACGCCGTCGCAGTGTAAACGAAACACACATCTGATAAAATATTTTTACGTTTTCACCCGCGAGCGTTCTCGTGTAAACAGGGCCTTAAGGTCCTTTCACACTGGACGCGATTTTGACGCATGAATAATTCGCGCGATGGTTGTAATTTTTGATCAGCTGTTTGTGTAATGAGTGCTTCCACACCGAACGCGAATGTGCTGCGGCGAAAAAACGACTTATTTTTTTCGCTTCGATGTCGATTTTTTTGTACTTTTGCGGCGACAGAAACGGCTTCAGTCAATCACATACAAGGAAACAAAGGCGAAGCTGTTGACGCTTTGGCCGCTCTGACGTAGCAGCGTGATGTGCGAGACAAGTGTCACACTCACAACATGAAATGTATTGCTTGTTGTTAGTTTACATTGAAACTAGACACCTTTTATAATGACAGCATTTTTAGATTGCCTATTCCGCATCTCAACGCACGCATGACATGACGTTGTTTGCTTATAGGGACCAGTTACAAAAGAACGAGGCATGGGATAAAATAGCTGGGATAGTTGGTGTCTCTCCGGTGAGTTGAAGTGGGTATTTTTGCATGTCACACACCAGAGCATGTGCGTAAAGTGGAGCGGGGTGACGCAAAATATAAGTTAAAAAACTTAAACATAGGCTACGTTTCATATATATGTTTAAATATAATGTTATTTTTTTCTATTTCATCTATGTTGATTAGCTATATGAAAAGGGAACCGCATGAGATGAGTAAGAGGATCATAAGATGCCCAATATATCGAAAACATTTGGAATGGGGTCAGACATAATTTTGGCCACTTATTAAGTTGTGTTTGTAGAAAGCCTTTCTTTAAAGTGAATTTCGTTTTGTATAAATTGTATCTTAATTTTAATCAATGTTTCATCAACAAATAATTGCCTAGATTAATAAATAAGAAGCAAATATAGACAATATAGGCTAATCGAGGCGCCTGCGCGTAAACTGCAGCGCGTCTCATACCAAAAAACTGACACAAAACACTAGTTTATTAATAAACAATTCAAATGTTTAATGCATAATCCTTACTTTGGCCGGTTCTTTGTGGTAAAGTTTTAGCTTCTTTACAAGATTAGCACAGGCGTACTCCCCTTCAGACTCTCTGTTCTTTAAGATTGGGTGCACACAAAACCTTCTTTCTGTCTTTTAAAGAAAATGGAAAGCTTGTCTTCACTGGATGATGATGATGATGATGAAGTGTCCATGTATTCTCAGGTGTCGGCGCGAAAGTTTTGGAATGTTGGAGCTCAGAACGTCGCAAATTCGCGTCGCGGCTGATGTGAATGATTTTGACGTGAACTATTCGCACGCAAACTATTTGCTTTTCCGTTTCGCTTTTTCGTTACGCGTCCGGTGTGAAAGGGCCTTTAGAGTGGCCTTTTATTGTGGCCAGCCTAAGGAACACCTGTGCAATAATCATGCTGTCTAATCAGCATCTTGATATGCCACATCTGTGAGGTGGATGGATTATCTCAGCAAAGGAGAAGTGCTCACTAACACAGATTTAGACAGATTTGTGAACAATATTTGAGAGAAATAGGCCTTTTGTGTACATACAAAAAGTCTTAGATCTTTGAGTTCAGCTCATGGAAAATGGGGGCATAAACAAAAGTGTTGCGTTTATAATTTTGTTCAGTGTATATTTATTCTTGAAAACAAGCAAAACATCTGTTACAGCAGTTTCATGCAGTGTTCTAAATAGATTTGCTTTCGTCTCAGTTATCTTTTGGGGCTGGTTATTTGTCACCTTTTGTAGAAATTAGTATTGATAGATGCTGGTGTCATACCAAAGCCAAAATAGTGTTATTGTGTTAAGAAAGATTTTAGCTGCTTTAAAACACACACACACACACACACACACACACACACACACAATAAAAAGTCTACAGAGCCGTTAAAACAGCTGTTTTTTGTGATAAAAAACAACAAAGATAAGTAACATCAGAAATTTTGCACCTAATTCAAAATAAAAAAAAAAAATATAGTTCACACCTGGCTTCACCTGAAATGACTTATTTTTTCCAAATAAATCTTAGCTTTTCTTGTAAGATTTTTCTGACATCATCTTCGTTGTATACTACAAGAGCCATGGACCACAAAGAGCTTACGTAGCATCAATGTGCTCTCACTGCTGAATGGTATCACTCAGATGAGAGCAACAAAATATTTTTTCAGGGCATTAGAAGATAGTAATCAACAAGTAGAGAAAGTATGGCACGACTATAAAATTCAAGAACAAAAACAACCAAGAACAGAGAATCCCTCCAAAAGGCAAAGAGAAAGCTGGTAAGGGAAAGTGACTTCCAGCAAAATTAAAAGAGTTGCAGCTGTTTCTGCCAAGTATCGGTTGCTTCCTACAGGTGAAAACTATCTCTCATATTGTCCATGTGTCTGTTTTATGGGGCAGGGTGGCAAGATGCAAGCCTTTTCTGACTAAAAAAGATCTAATCCCGGCTAAAGATATCACTTATAGTCTCTCAAAACCAAGTGGAAAAAATGTGTTATGATCTGATGAGACCAAGATTTAACTTTTTGGCCAAAATTGTAAAAGGTAGGTTTGGCAGAAAAACAACACAGCACAGCAGCAAAAGAACACCATACCCACGGTGAAGCATGGTGGTGGCAGCATCATGCTTTGGGGCTGCTTTTCATCAGTTGTTACTAGGGGTTTAGTGGAGGAGGAGGGAATTACGAATAGCTCCAAGTAGCAGTTGATTTTGGCACAGAACCTTTTGCCATCTTCTAGAAAGCTAAGAGAACGTTCACCTTTCAGCATGACAATGATCAAAAACACATCTAAATCAACAAAAGAATGGCTTCAGCAAAGAAAGAATCATGTTTTGGAATGGCCCAGCCAAAACCCAGACCTTAAACTTGTGGGGGACCTGAAGAGGGCTATGCACAGCATATTAATACAGTTATTAATCATCTGTTTTAACAGGGGCGTGCCGGTGGATCAGTGTTAATAATCTAAAGGCGGAGTCACAAGTAATACAAGTAATGTAAATTGCCTTAATATAGTCAAGCTACTGATATACCATAAAATCAATTTAAGTAGATTGTTCTTAGGCACTTTTGGGGGGTACAGGGTACACACCTTACTGAAGGAAAGTACAGGCAAGACTGGCTGAACCCATCCAGGAACCTGTGGATAGTCACGCACATTAATCACCACCTCCAAATCTGGCAACCTGTCAACCACTTTTAGGATGAAGTGCTCAACACCGCTGCATCTGCAAAGAAAGGATAATTGTCTGATATTCAACACCTATTTGCACATGACAGGATCATGATTTTACAAAAAAAAAAATACACTTCACCAACCTTGCTGGAAACATGCAGCTTTGTTCTCTGTACAGCTTGTTACCTATTATCTGGTAGTGCGTACCAACACCCCTTTGAACTGTGTCTGCCATGAGCCCCTCAGATATGCCATTTTTAAATGGCATAAGGTCATCTTTCATGACACTGCAATCAAAAGAGTGATGGAGGAAAGTTTACATTATACAGTCTTTCAACCTATACAGCTGCATGTATATGGATATTCTATTGTATGATACTCTTTATATTTGCTGACCTCAGATGACAGCTGCAGTTCTTCTGACTGCATGGCTGGTAATTATTTGTGGCTTCTGTGATCCACCTGAGCCAACGTTTTTCTGAAAGAAAGAAAGAAAGAAAGAAAGAAAGAAAGAAAGAAAGAAAGAAAGAAAGAAAGAAAGAAAGATCACATAGTGATCATCATAACGTTTGTACACACTGTTCATTCAAGATTTTGCCTAAAGACACAGACCGTAGATAACTATAAGAGCCATTCCACCGAAAGGGTGACATTTCTGTCCCCAGGACATTATATGTATAAAATTGCATACAAAATAACTCTAAAATACATTTTATTAAGCAAAATGTCCTGCACATTAAGCTAACTACAAATTTAAAATTTATAATTTATAATTAAAAACATTAATAAAAACTACATAGAACACTAAAAAAAAAAGCATTTTATGCATGTCCCCACTCTGTATCTCTAAACTTTACCATGAAATATGATGATTAAAATCCTTCAGAAATCTGAATTTTTTTGCATTGTTGTGAGAGTTTATCCAATCTGCTTTAAAATGAAAAAAGAAAAAAAAAACATTTAATCTAATAGCCTATTTTAGATAAAATAAACATTTTAGTCATGTCCTCGGGTTTTCACTCAGTCCTGTTACCCTATTACATCCCCTCTCTGAAAAACTTGTAATATTCCACAAGACACATTTTCAACAGGAAGTTACATAATCTGGATTTTCTAAAGGCAATGGGAAGACCATAAGTAAGTCTTCTCATTTTAATTTCTGTATATTTGATGAAATTGTAACCATGACTGAGAAGGTCAATCTCAACATACTGTCCTGTTACCTAAATTTTTAGATTTTATTTGTTTATTTTAAAAATATTAACTTTTGGTAAGTCACTAGAAATGGCTCAGTGTCCTCATGCTATTAGCATGTATGCTATGTGGCCATATGCCATGTATTTGATAACTTTTTGCTTAAACTCAATCCTGTTACTTTCATTCCTGTTACTATTATTTTCTTTTTCTAAAAAAAAATAATAAATTAAACCACTGTTTTTATCAGTTTTGTTTGGCCCATCATTTATACAATTATTTAATAAATTAAATTAAAAAAAATTATAAACTTGAGGCTTCAGTCTTCTTTAAAATGAAAAAATGGCTTTGTTTTTTTTATTAAAATACACATTGCCTTAATAGTGTTTTTTTGTCACAAATATAAATTATTTGAACATATAACCAATCATTTCTTTAAAATAAACACTTTCTTGTGGGGAAAACAGAGGAATTAATGGACATGCTTTTAAACGGCACATGATGTTTGGTAACAGGACTGAGAAAACATGTGTCCATCTTCTGCTTAAACCTTGTAAAAAAAATTATAAAGTTGCCTGAGATTGACCAATACACATTTTGAATAGATACATATGTGTAGTATTAGATTCAATGTTGAAAAAGATTAAAAAAAAAAAAAAGTTTAATTTTGAAGAGTTACAACAAGCAAATGTCACCCATTCGGTGGAATGGCCCATAAACTATAACTAAAACAAGAAATGCTGCATTTTCAAAAAGAGAATATCAAAAAACATTAACGGATTTGCTGGGTCTAACCTTACAGAGACGCTAATGCTAAGATATCTCAGATACAGAAACGCAAGTAGGCTAACGTTACAGTATGAAGATTCACACATTAAAAAACGACCGCCCAAAAGATAGATAATTGTCAGCATCAAAACAAAATTCTGAAAGTTCTCACCGTTATCAGAAAGACAAAATTCAACTCCATTCAGCAAAAGAATGAAAGACAGTATCTGCAGCTCCATTTTTCTGCATCAAATCTTCTTCTTTCGGAGTTTTATTGGCGGTTGGCAAACCAGCCAAATAGTGCATTTACCGCCACCAACTGGACAGGAGTGTAAAGCGTTAACCAAAGTGAAGCAAATTATCTTAAAAAAAAAATATATATACATATATATATATATTAAACTATATTCTGTTAACCAATCCTGTTTCCCTTAGATACCTCATTAAAGCACTATAAACCCTTTTCTCTTTCTGTGCGTTTTGAAATATGCTTTTCACTGACAATATTAATACCTACGTAGCATAATGATTCTGTAAAATCGATTCTTTCTCTGTTGTATTCTGTGCAATGAATCAACATGTGTTCAACTGTTTCTAACAAGCCACATTTAATACAATTCACAGATTCTCTTTTCCCTATGATAAAAAGTGAGTAATTAAGGAATGTATGCCCTATTCGAAGCCTAGATATTATGGAATCTTCCTTTCTGCTTCCGTATTTATTTCTCTCAACCCAAACTTTATTTTGAATTTTATACAAATGTCTACCTTTTGTCTCCTTGTCCCATTTTTGTTGCCACATCTTGTTTAGAGCCGATTTTATTATTGCTTTAACTTCAGTTTTACTCAGTGATGCATTAATGTCTATTACATTGCGTTTTAAAGATCTCTTTCCCAACTGATCAACCTCCTCATTACCCTCTACCCCCACATGTGCTGGAACCCATAAAAATGAAATGTTTACTCCTATTCTGTATATTGTGTACAGATTTTGTATTACTTCATATAAGATATCCTGCCTGGACGCTTTCCACTATTTATACTCATTAAAGCTGAAAAGGACACTGAACAAATCACTACATCCATCGGACGAACATCTTCCACCCATTGAAGTGCCATTAAAATTCCAATCATTTCTGCTGTGCTGAAACATGATCCGTAATTCTCTTTTCAATATTATATTTAAAATGGGGAATGAAAACTGCTGCTGCTGTACGTCCAGTGTCTGGATTCTTAGATCCATCTGTAAATATTTGAATACTGCTGTAATATTCTTGACTTAGGTGCTGCTTCACAACTATATCCTTTGTTATGATCATTTCCTTTGTTTGCATCTTGTCTTGCAATGTTAGATCTACATCAGGTTTACGGAAAAGCCATGGAGGATTGATGGTATTACCACTGTAGGACTAATATTTATATTATTTATTTCTATGTTCTGGGCTTCTTTTTCTACATTCCATCCAAAACTATTTGTTTCTCCTTTTCCATACTCCAAGCACTTTTCTAGGATCCTTTTCACTGGGTGATTCTCATTGTGTCCCTTTAGTGTACTCCAATATGACATTTTTAATTGTAACCTCCTAACATCCAGAGGCATTTACCTGAATTGCTGGAATAGGGGATGTTCTGAATGCCCCACAACTTATCCGTAATGCTTGCGACTGAATAACATTTATTTTCTTTAACTTAGATGCTGATGCTGAGCTAAATACTATGCATCCGTAATGTATTCCAGGTCTGATCATTGCACAATATATTCTTTTTAATGATTGCCGACTTGCACCCCAATCTACCCCTGCCAGACATCTTAAAACATTTATTCCTTTTTTACATTTATCTATTATTTTATTTATATGACTGTCAAATTTAAGTTTTGAATCCATCCACAACCCCAAATACCGGAATAAAAAGGTGAATCTAAACCAAGAACAAATTTTTGTCAATGAGTTATATGAACTTATAATCAACCTTTGAATTAAGTTGATTTTTTTAGCCCAAAGGCAGATGTTTATGAACAAAATCAGTTCATTAAAATCAATTTCTCAGAAAACAAGACTTCATATTGTATGTAATTTTATATATCAAGTAAATGTATTTTATTGTATTTAAGAAACTTTAGACATTTGCACTGGAAAACAAGACATAAATAGTATACAGAGGAAGAACATCCCTTTTTAGCGGTGTGATCAGAGGGTAGCCTACAGTAAAAAATATTTCCATATTCTAGAGGTGGGGAGCAGAGGTATTCAAGCTACATTTTTTGTAATTTTTTTTTTTATAAAGTTATGGATATCTGTTCCTCTATAGAGTTTAGTGAACAATAAAGCATTCAAGACAGGAGAATTGTATCCATCTTGTTTACTTTATCATTTCCATTCTCTCTTCTTCTTCTTCTTCTTCTTCTTCTTCTTCCTTGGTGTTTTACGGCAGTTGGCATCCAAAATGTTGCATTACTGCCATCTGATCTCTTTTGTCTCCCGTACTTGTAACAAATCCGTGTATATATGAAATGACCCGAAGCCTTAAACTTATACTTATTTTTTTTGTCCAGAAAACTTATATCATTTCATTTTCATAGTGTTTTTTTTTTCAATTTTATTGCAATATTTTGGAGATATTTATTTTATTTATCTCTAAATTACTAGATTTGTGTCTATAATTTTAATATAAATAAGCACATTATTTCACTTAAATACAAAATAACTGTCCATTACATTAATAAATATGCATAAACATTGAAAAATATCACACATTGGGTGTCTATCTCTTGTGGAAAAATGTATATATAACATGATATTTCATGACTCTTGCCACTAGATGTACTCGTTATATCAGAAGAAGAATGACAAATACGCTGATGTTAGTCTTTCTGTTTATTCCGAGGTTTACTGTTGTCAGCCGGATCTGGGCCATATCAAGATCAGATTGTGGACCTGCGCCTAGACATGATCTAGTCATCCGGATACGGGCTGTATCCAGATCATATGGAGGACCTGCACCTAGACACTACCACTAGTGTCAGCAGAGATTGTGTCAAGACTCTCCCCTGTGAAGTAGAGATGTGCGGATGGGCTATTATTTCATCCGCAACCGCATCACAAAACTCATCATCCATCCGCCATCCATCCGCACCAACGTTTTTGACCAATTTTCAAAACCGCACCCGCCTGCCATCCGCTGATTGGGCGATACACGGCGCTGCTGAAGTGCTGATTGTAATGTTTGGTCACTGGCTAAATCATATTTTACATATAATAACCGGAACAGACACGGACTCTTCGAACTGCGCGTTTCTTTATTGTTATTCTACCACTTTTCACACAGTCTCGCGAGAGTCGCGAGACTTACCCGAGGGCTACGGTGTCCCTTTTTGGACATGCAGTCAGGATGTTACATCTCCCTTCTTAAGAAACAAATGGCATTACCTAAACACATACAACATTAATTCCGTGAACATAACAATTGTGCTTAATGCATATATAAGCAGTCTGACAAGTACAGTCTGTGGTCATCATTAGTGTCATTGCTGTAATGTAAACAAGTACGGGCATTAGAAAATACACACATGACCCGAAGGATGCATATGGAGAACACTGGGGTGTCCAGCCACAGGTGGAATATTTCAACCCCAGGGGTGGCAAGGTGGCTTGCCAAGGGAAAGACACATGCTCAGAGAGGCTTACAGTGGAAATACACATGTGGGGATAGCTCCGGAGAGGGACCATGCACACGGGAGGCACCTAGCCGACGCACAGGCAATAGACACTGGTGCCAGCGTCAGGAGTGCTGGAGGAACTCAGGGCTTGCGGAGAAGCTCACCTGAGGAAAAATCGCACGTGTCCAGTCCGTGGAGTGGAATGACGAGCAAGCGAAGAGACCTGAGCGGGTCCAATACTAGCTGGTTGAAGCGAGTACATGAGAGGACACTGGCTCCACTCGGAGATAGTAGAATCTGGCGAATGTCAAGTCAAGTCAAGTGTATTTATATAGCGCTTTTCACAATATAAATTGCATCAAAGCAGCTTCACAATATCAATCAAATAACATAACAATGTTTGTTTCTTAGTGAAAAAACATCCACGTTTGGTAGGGCTGATCAATGGTATTAATGCTTGGTTAATTAATTTTAATATCCCCAACTGAGCAAGCCAAAGGCAACAGTGGCAAGGAACCGAAAAACTCCATCAAGTGACCTACTGGTGTCCTAAAACTCCATCAGGTGACATAATGGAGAAAAAAAAACCTTAGGAGAACCCAGGCTCAGTCGGGGGCCAGTTCTCCTCTGGCGTTTATGAACTAGAGGCCGGATTTACAGTAACTATAATTTGATACAGAATTTTGTTTTATTTTATCACTTCGGGGTGGGTACGCGAACCGGAATCACAACGTTTTATCTGTAGAGTGGGAAAGGTATCCTCCATAGGGAGAGGCTAGTTGGCACTTCAGCACTGCGTTGTCATCGGGTCCAGGCAAAGCTCCTAGTCAGATCTGGATACGGCCTGGATCCGGTAGGCTGCGGGAAAACCTCGGGATAAACAAAGACACCAAAATTAGCGTAGATGCCTTTCTTCTTATGATGATGTAACGAGTACATGTCTTAGGTGTCGCGAATGTGTTAGGTGTCGCCCAGCCTGCAGCTCTGCAGATGTCTGTTAGCGAGGCGCCATGCGCTAGAGCCCAAGAGGATGTCACACCAAGGGGGTAAGGTCGACCTTGCTGCTGGTATGCCAAAGCAATGGTGTCCACTATCAAGTGGGACAACCTCTGCTTGGAGAGAGCCTTTCCCTTCAGCTTCCCACCATAACAGACAAAGAGCTGGTCTGAGGTCTTGAAACACTGCGTTCTGTCTGCATAAGCGCGGAGAGCGTGTACTGGACAGAGCAGTGCCAAGGCTGGGTCTGCCTCCTCCAAGGGCAGTGCTTGCAGGTTCACCACCTGGTCCCGGAAGGGAGTGGTGGGAACCTTGGGCACATATCCAGGCCGGGGTCTCAGGATCACGTGAGAGTAAGCCGGCCCGAATTCCAGGCACGCTTCGTCAACGGAGAATGCTTGCAGGTCCTCTACCCTCTTGACAGAGGCCAGTGCAACCAGGAGCACTGTCTTCATTGAAAGGTTTTTAAATTAAGCTCCACTGATTGCAAAGGCTCAAAGGGAGCACTCTGCAGGGCAGTTAGAACCACCGCGAGGTCCCAAGAGGGAACGAGAGGAGAGCGAGGAGGATTCAGTCTCCTCGCTCCTCTCAAGAACCTGACGATCAGGTCGTGCTTCCCTAAGGACTTACCTTCTACCAAGTCATGGTGTGCGGTGATAGCGACAACATAAACTTTGAGGGTGGAGGGAGACAGCCTTCGGTCCAACCCATCTTGAAGGAAGGAAAGCACAACACCGACCGAACACCTCTGGGGGTCTTCTCGGCGAGAAGAGCACCAACTGACGAAGAGGTTCCACTTCAACGCATAGGCGTGTCTCGTGGACGACGCTCTAGCGGAAGTGATGGAAGCCACCACCGCTGGTGGTAGGGTACTCAAACCTCCCTCGTCCCGTCCAGGAGCCACACGTGGAGGTTCCAAAGATCGGGACAAGGGTGCCACAGGGTGCCGCGTCCCTGAGAAAGGAGGTCCTTCCTCAGAGGGATTGGCCAAGGAGGTGCTGTCGCGAGGAGCACCAGTTCGGAGAACCAGGTCCGGGTGGGCCAGTATGCGCAACCAGAAGGACCTGCTCCTCGTCCTCCTTGACCTTGCGAAAGACCTGCGCTAGAAGGCTCAATGGGGGAAATACATACTTGCGGCCCCGCGGCCAGCTGTGCGCCAGTGCATCTGTGCCAAGCGTATCCTCGGTCAGGGAAAAATACAGGTCACAGTGGGTCGAGTCGTGAGAGGCAAACAGATCTATCTGTGCGTCCCCGAACTGGTCCCAAATCAGCTGAACCGACTGGGGATGGAGTCGCCATTCTCCAGGGAGGGGCTGAAGCCGTGAGAACTTGTCGGCTGAACAGTTCAGGACTCCGGGAATATAAATGGCTCGAAGCGACCTCAGATGCTTCTGACTCCATAAGAGGAGGTGGCGGGCGAGTTGCGACATACGGCGGGAGCGTAGACCACCTTGATGGTTGATGTACGCTACAGTGGCGGCAATGTCTGACCGGACTAGTACGTGTTGACCCCTGAGCAACGCCCGAAAGCGGCGCAGGGCAAGGCGTACTGCCAGCAACTCGAGGCAATTGACATGCCATAGGCGCTGGGGCCCTGTCCAGGAGCCCGCGGCAGCATGTCCATTGCACATGGCGCCCTAGTCCGTGGTGGAGGCATCTGTTGAGACAACAACATGCCGGGAAGCTCGTTCCAGGGGGACACCCGCCCTGAGAAAACTGAGGTTCGACCACGGGGTGAAGGTCTGACGGCAGGTCGCGAAGCCAAAGCTGAAGTGGTCTCATATGAAGCAATCCGAGCGGCGTTACCGCGGCTGCAGATGCCATATGCCCCAGGAGCCTCTGAAAATGTTTCAGTGGAGCCTCATTCTTGCCCTGGAATTGTCTCAGACAAGTCAGCAGTGACTGCGCGCGGTCGCTCGTAAGCTGCGCGGACATGGCAACCGAGTCGATGTCCATGCCGAGAAAAGAGATCCTCTGCACGGGGCAAAGTTTGCTCTTCTCCCAGTTGACCCGAAGGCCCAAGCGAGCTAGGTGCCGGAGCACAAGGTCCCTGTGTTCGCAAACCTGGTCTCGAGAGTGAGCTAGGACAGTCAGTCGCCGAGATAGTTCAGGATGCGAACCCCCTGTTCCCATGGAGGAACAAGGGCTGCCTCGACAACATTTGAGAAGGTGCGAGGAGACAGGGCTAGCCTGAATGGGAGAACAGCGTACTGATATGCGTGCGCCCTGACAGCAAACCGTAGGTATGGTCTGAGTCGAAGGAGAACGGAGACATAAAAGTAGGCGTCCTTCAGGTCGATCGCTGCAAACCAATCCTGTGGTCGCACATATCCGGAATGCGTTTGGCCAGGAGCATCTTGAATGGCAGCCTGTGAAGGTGCGGTTCAGATGTGTAGGTCCAGGATTGGCCATAACCCACCAGATTTGTCCGGGACAATGAGGTAGGGCCTGAAAACCTGGACCTCATTTCGGCTGGAGGGACAGTCTCAATCGTACCCTTCGCCAGTAGGGTAGCAACCTCTGCTCTCATGATAGGGGATTATCCACCGACCATAGTGAAGCGGACTCCCCTGAAGCGGGGAGGAGACCGTGCGAACTGAATCGCATAGCCGAGCTGATGGTTCGCGCGACCTAGCGGAACAGATAGGGAAGCTCTAGGCAGGCTCCCAAGAACTGTGCCAGCGGAGTCAACGAACCACAGACGTCCCCTCGGTGGTGCAGCGAAGCGGGTGAATGTGCAGGGTTGGAACCGTGGGAGGGCGCCTTCGGCGGTAGGCAGACTGAGGGATCTGAGCGGACGGCGGGGCCATCGGCAGAATAACCTCAATCTGCTCACGGGCGGTTGAGAACGGTTGGGCAGAAGCATTCAACCGCACCGCCGAAGAGGCCGACCTGGGATATGGGGGTGTCGAGCAGACCAGTCCGCCCGACATCCTGCACATCAGACCGGTCAGCCCCAGAATGGTGACCATCACCTGACTCCGAGAGCGCACGGCCACCTTCGTCGCTCGGAGAGCAAGGTCAGTGGCGGCGCGCAGCTCATTGAAGAGCCTCGAGTCAGTCCCGCCCTCATGCATATCCGTGAGCATCTGGGTCAGGTAGACCAGCAGAACGGTCATGGGATGCAGTGAGGCGGCTGCCTGTCCTGTGGCACTATAGGATTTCGCCACAGATTACTGTAGACGAAAAGAACTACAGGCTTCGGACGGGAGCATAGGATTGCGCCGGGAAGCACTGTGAGGACACAGTAGCATCGCAACAGAGCGTTCAACCGGGGAGACCCCAGTGTACCCATGGGCAGCGGCCCCGTTGAGGGGAGGGAAGGCGGATGAGACCAACGAGCGGTCCTGAGAAGACAAGGGGGTCTTCCAGGACGTCGAGATCTCATCATGCACGTCCGGGAACAAAGATATTGGGGTTTGCCGTGGACGTGGGTCGGCGGCCTTGCTCAAAAACCAATCGTCCCAGGAAAGCATGGCCGTCATCCCCGGATCAGACTCAGGCACAGCCATATGCACACCGGAAGGTGGCAGCTGTGACGAGTCGTCACTTCCAGAAGAATCAAGCCCACCTAGTGATCCTGCTACAGACATAGCACCATCCTCTGTAGCTTCAAATGAAAACACACGGGCCACCCGAGGGTAGACTCGTGGAATCACCTGATCGCTAGCGGGCACGTCATTGAAGAGGGGGGGTCGCGGACACAGAGTTGGCGCCTTGTTCCAGACCATCACCTTCATGTCACCTTGGCCACCAGCCAAGATCGGGGGGTGGATGAGGGGACTCTCACTCTTGCGAGTTCACCGAGTCTCGACCTAAATGACGTGATGATCATGTTCCCACAGAGAGAACCTGAATCACCCACGAGCGCTGTTCAAGCATGATCAATGCCCAGACACACTAGACAGCACTCGTGCCCATCAGAGTCCGATACCAATCTGCCGCAACCAGAAATGCACGGGCGAGCCGTCTTTAAAAAGACGTGCCGCGTGCAAGCTCTTTTGTGAGAGGAGAAAAAACTCTGCGATGTTGAAGCGAGCAGGGAGAAACACACTCACTGGCAGATCAGTGCACAGATCAGCAGGCAATGTGAACTTGCTGCAGATCGCCGTCACACCAACACCGGAGAGAGTGGCTCGTCTCGTAGAGCGAAGTCAGAAATGGCTGTGGAGTGAAGAGATACTCTTGGCTCCGAAGCGAAAACATAACTGCATGTTGCCGGTGTCCTCCTTTTAAATTAAGCACCGCCACGAGGTGGGGCGGTGTTACGTCATGCAAATTCCGCAGACCCATGGCATTTCTTTGCGATAGGTGTTCTAAGCGAAACCCCATTCGTCGTCATCCGACGTAACTCAGAGTGACTACGAAAGGGAACAGTGCGTTCTTGAAAGCACCAGTCAGCTCGCTCTGCTACTCCGGTTATCTCTGTATGTACATTTTAGGCAACAATAAAATGAAATATGTTATAAAACACCACTCTGCCTCTTTTCGTTTTCATTTAAATAAATTGTAAATATTATAGGCACACAAATGTGGTTCAGGCAACGCGTATTGATTATATTCACTGCATGTATAATGTTAGCCTATTTATAACAAAACGAAATATAAAACACAACTCTGCCTCTTTTCGTTTAAATTAAAAAGAAATATTAAACATATTCCAGGCAATATGTGAATTTGTACAACTGTTGCAATAAACAATATTACAGTGATAACCTTGTAATAAAATAAAAAATGACAAAATTCAACCCTATCTCTTTTTGTTAAATTTCAGTTGTATCCATAATAGACATTACACAAGTATAATTAAAAGGTACAAGAAGCTATACAATAAGAAATGAAGCAAACAATTCAGTCAAATATACAAATTCAGCGCTCTAGTCTAACGCTACAACGGTAAACTTCAATAGCCAAAATATACGAAACTTCACCCCTCAGCCAAAACGATTGGCCAGGGAACGAATTATAAATTCACGAGACCAAAGATCGCCCGTTAGGTCTTCACAAGGCGAATTATATCTCATGTTTAACCACTACAGAGACGTCAGAGTCAGCGGCAAACTTCTTCCGTAACTGAAGACTGGACCCATACAAAAAGGCAACAATATGGGCATCCTGCTTAGTCCCCTAGACCCTGTCGATCTGCTTCTGGCCATCTCCTAGGACCACCGTCCCATTGAGACCAACATAGAGGAGTTCCTCCACCTCGTCCACCAGGTGTCCTGGAAAGAGGCAGCCCTCAAGTCCATCTTTTCGATGGGTCTGGACGATCCACTCATTAGCTACTGCTACTCCCAGCTACTGCCTCCACGTGTTCCTTGAGGGAATACATTGACAACATCCTGTGGGCGAGTGGATCGTCATACACAATAGAAGCAGTTTCAGTTTCTTTTTCTGTCCCTTCTGCCATTCCAGAACCTTGTCCAATCATGGCCCCCACCCTTCCAGAGTCTCGTCCCGTCGAGACCACCCTTACAGAGACTCGTCCCGCAGTGACCACCCTTCCAGGGTCTCGTCCTGCCGAGACCGCCCTTCCAGTGTGATCGTCTCAAGATGATCGTCTCACCCGTCCTCGTCTCAAGATGGTTGCCGCCATGCTAGAACCCTTGTCCAAGATGGCCTCTGCCGAGCCTGAATCTCCAGTCACCGCCCTCTTTCAGAGCCCAGAAGGGATTCCAGTCTCTGTCTTCCTCCAGAATCCAGTGAGCTCCCTGTAGCATCTGGACGAAATCACAATGACTTATTCATTCTAAGCTTCAGAAAAGCTTTTAACCTGCTTGACTCATTCATGTAAATCACACGTTGTGGCAGGGGGGGCGTGGTTCCGCGAAGTCCGTGACGCGGGAGAGGATCGGGAGACAGGTGCGGCGTGAGTGGGTTAAGTGTGAATGACAAACACCGGTGTCTTGTTTCAGTAACTGGCGTGGGGAGACGAATAAAAGCCACGAGGAAAGAGAAGGAAAGGAGATGAGAGACGGACAAGTGTGTGCGAGGAGAGCGAGAGAGAGTGCGAGTGTGAGAGCGAGAGCGAGCCCTTTGATTTTGTATCCGTGAACCGAGCGCGTGTGGCGCATCCTTTGTTCGGTATTGTTTGATTGTTTTACTTGTTTTTTTGGGACGAATAAAAACCCCCTTTTTTCTTTAAAGCCGACCCTGTCCTCTTCCTTCCACGTCTACGAGAACTTTGACTGTTACACTGGTGCCGAAAACCCGGGAAGGAAGACGGAAGCCGCCGCCAGCATGCAGACACCGCCACCATCGCCACTTGCGGATGTGGTTGCTTCCCTCGCGGCCCTCCACCAAGATCAACATCGGGCCCTGGTCGAGATGAGGACCGATCTGGAAGGCCGGTTCCAGTTCCTCGTCCAAGGCCAACAGGAGGACCGCGAGAGGTTCCGGAGCTGGATGGACCGGGAGGTTCGGCCGGGTCCAACGCCGCCGCCGGTCGAGCACCCCCACCTGCCTCTTAATAAGATGGGCCCACAGGACGACCCGGAGGCGTTCCTCGACCTCTTCGAGAGGTCAGCGGAGGCAGGTGGGTGGCCAAAGGAGCAATGGCCGGTGCGCCTCATCCCTTTGCTGACCGGGGAGGCGCAGGCGGCGGCCCAACAGCTACCCGTCCAGAACCTCCTGGTTTTTGATGACCTGAAACGAGCCATCCTACAGCGGGTCGGCCGGAGCCCAGAGCAACATCGCCAGCGGTTCCGGTCCCTGGGCCTGGGCGAGAGCGGTCGACCCTTCGTGTTGGCTCAACAGCTCCGGGACTCCTGCCGCAAGTGGCTGTTGGCTGAGGGAAGCGACGTCCACGAGATCATCGACCGGGTGGTGCTGGAGCAGTTCATCGGCCGTCTGCCGAGGAAAACGGCCGAGTGGGTCCAGTGCCACCGACCGGCGTCGCTGGACTTGGCCATTCAGTTGGCGGAGGACCAGCTGGTGGCGTGCTCCAGGGTCGGCGAGAACCTCCCCAACATGTCGCTCTCTTCCTCCTTTGTTTCTCCCTCCCCCTCTTCTACCTCGTCTCCTCTTCCCAGGTCCCGTCCTCCCGGACCGTTCCGTGCCCCTCCCCGGGGGGGGGGGGGATCTTCACTGGATCCGGCAGGAGGCCGGAGACCCCAGCCCAGGGGCTCGGGGTTCACTACCGGGGGGGCGGACCCGGCTTCCTTTCCCTCCCTCTCCTCACGCCAGTCACCTACCCCACTTCCTGCCTCTAGAGCGGGGGGGAGGCCTGGGCCGGCCTGCTGGCGTTGCGGGGACCCGGACCATTTTATAGACAGGTGTCCGTTGATGGAGGTGGGGACAATGATCCGGGTCCCGGATGCCCCGCAGGCTGCCCACGATCAGGCTGGCCGGTACCAGATACCCGTGAGTATAAAGGGGGGTACCTATCAGGCTCTGGTGGACTCAGGATGTAACCAAACCTCGATCCACCAAAGCCTGATTCAACCTGAGACATTGGATACGAGCCGCATGGTTCGGGTAAGGTGTGTGCACGGGGATGTGGTGAAGTATCCGCTCATGTCGGCTTTGATTAAATTTAGGGGGCAAAAGCATAGGGTGGAGGTGGCAGTTAACCCGCACCTCAGGCATCCGCTGATTTTGGGAACTAATTGGCCAGCCTTTACAGAATTATTGGGGTTATTGTGCGCGGATGTCTCTTGTGGGAATAAAAAGCAGGAGAGCGGGGCGGTCGTGCGGTTGGGTGAGGCTGAACTGGGACCTCCGGGACTGGATCCAGGGGATCTGAACGTAATTGGGAGACAGATTCTCCCAGAGCGTGATGATTTTCCCCTGGAACAGTCTCAGGATGAGTCGTTAAAACATGCGTTTGAACAGGTCCGTACCATCGACGGTCAGCCTCTCCAGCCTGCTCGACCGCTCACTTATCCATATTTTGCAATCTTAAAAGACCGGTTGTATAGGGTGATACAAGACACTCAGACAAAAGAGACTACAACCCAGTTGTTAGTACCGAAAAGCCGTCGGGAAATGCTTTTCCAGGCGGCTCATTCAAATCCCATGGCGGGACATTTAGGACAAATAACGACACTTAACCGTCTCATGGCCCGGTTTTTTTGGCCGGGCATTCACGAGAACGTGCGCAGGTGGTGCGCGGCTTGTCGTGAATGTCAGCTGGTAAATCCGCCGGCCGCCCCAAAAGCGCCTTTGCGCCCCCTTCCTCTAATCGAGGTCCCCTTCCAGCGAATTGCGATGGACCTCGTCGGGCCATTAGAACGGTCAGCACGGGGACATCGCTTTGCCCTAGTCATAGTGGACTATGCAACGCGATATCCTGAGGCAGTGGCACTCCGCAACATCTCCGCGAAAAGTGTGGCGGATGCCCTGTTTCGTCTAATCTCCCGAGTGGGGATCCCGAAAGAGATCCTCACTGACCAAGGCACGGCGTTTATGTCACGTACGTTACGCGAACTTTACGAGTTATTGGGCATTAAATCGATTCGCACCAGCGTCTTTCACCCACAAACGGACGGCTTGGTGGAACGATTTAATCGCACATTAAAGACAATGATCCGTAAGTTCGTTCACGAAGACGCCAAAAATTGGGATAAATGGTTAGAACCCTTGTTGTTCGCTGTGCGCGAGGTCCCGCAAGCCTCCACGGGGTTTTCCCCCTTCGAGCTCCTTTATGGTCGTCAACCCCGCGGGGTGCTGGACGTGCTGAAGGAGACTTGGGAGGAGGGACCCTCGGAGAGTCGAAATGAAATTCAGTATGTCCTGGACCTGAGAACAAAACTCCACACTTTGGGGCGGCTCTCAATGGAAAATTTGTTACAGGCTCAGGACAAACAGACCCAGTTGTACAATAGGGGAACAAAACTGAGAAAATTTTCACCGGGAGATAAAGTCCTTCTATTGCTTCCCACGTCAAGTTCCAAATTACTCGCTAAGTGGCAAGGACCCTTTGAGGTCACCCAGCGAGTCGGGGATCTCAATTATGAGGTTCTTCGAACGGATAGGAACGGGGCGCGTCAGATTTACCATCTCAATCTCCTGAAAAAGTGGAGCGAGGCGGAGTCAGGGATGCTGGCAACGGTAATCGGAGTGGAAGAGGATCTCGGGCCAGAGGCGAATGTCAAATCACCATCGCTCGCTCTGGCTCCGGGCGGAGATCATCTTTCACCGTGCCAGCTTACTGACGTTGCCAAGTTGCAAGCGGAGTTTACTGACGTGTTCTCGTTCCTACCCGGTCGAACCAATCTCATTCGGCACCACATTGAGACCGAGCCGGGCGTGGTAGTGCGCAGCCGGCCATATCGTTTACCTGAACACAAAAAAAAAGTCGTTCAGTCGGAATTAGAGGCGATGCTTGAAATGGGGGTAATAGAAGAATCCCACAGTAACTGGGCGAGCCCGATAGTTTTAGTACCTAAACCCGACGGCTCGGTTCGTTTTTGTGTGGATTACCGCAGGGTGAATGCTGTATCGAAATTCGATGCTTATCCAATGCCCCGGATTGACGAACTGCTTGATCGGCTCGGCACTGCTCGTTTTTTTTCGACACTGGATTTAACTAAAGGATATTGGCAGATCCCCTTATCTCCTATGTCTAAAGAAAAAACAGCCTTCACGACGCCGTTCGGATTACACCAATTCGTTACGCTTCCGTTTGGGTTGTTCGGGGCTCCGGCCACCTTCCAGCGTCTCATGGACCGGGTACTCCGGCCACATGCTGCTTATGCCGCTGCTTATCTAGATGATATCATTATTTATAGTAATGACTGGCAGCGCCATATGGAGCATGTGCGCGCGGTCCTGAGAGCGCTGAGACGGGCCGGCCTAACGGCCAACCCAAAGAAGTGCGCGGTTGGGCGCGTAGAGGTCAGGTATCTGGGATTCCACTTGGGTCACGGGCAGGTGCGTCCCCAAATTGATAAGACAGCAGCTGTTGCAACGTGCCCGAGACCCAAGACCAAAAAGGAGGTGAGACAGTTCCTGGGGCTGGCGGGATACTATAGAAGGTTTGTGCCTAATTATTCGGACCTTGCCAGCCCGCTGACTGATCTCACTAAAAAGGAGTCGCCAGATCCGGTTCAGTGGACGGAGCAGTGTCAGCAGGCTTTCACCCAGGTAAAAGCTGCTCTATGTGGAGGGCCGCTACTACAGGCTCCTGATTTTTCTCTCCCTTTTTTATTACAGACCGACGCGTCGGACAGGGGGCTGGGTGCAGTCCTGTCCCAGGAGGTGGAGGGCGAGGAACGGCCGGTGCTGTACATTAGTCGCAAGCTCTCAAAGAGAGAGACTAAGTACAGCACCATCGAGAAGGAATGCTTGGCCATCAGGTGGGCCGTCCTCACCCTCCGATATTATCTCTTGGGACGGGAATTCACCCTCTGTTCGGACCACGCGCCCCTCCAATGGCTCCACCGCATGAAGGATACCAACGCGCGGATCACCCGTTGGTATCTAGCCTTACAACCTTTTAAGTTCCAGGTGGTCCACAGGCCGGGTGCACAGATGGCTGTCGCTGACTTCCTCTCCAGGAGGGGGGGGGGGAGGCTGCAGGCCGGACGGCTCCCCGGCCTGAGACGGGCGGTGGGGGTATGTGGCAGGGGGGGCGTGGTTCCGCGAAGTCCGTGACGCGGGAGAGGATCGGGAGACAGGTGCGGCGTGAGTGGGTTAAGTGTGAATGACAAACACCTGTGTCTTGTTTCAGTAACTGGCGTGGGGAGACGAATAAAAGCCACGAGGAAAGAGAAGGAAAGGAGATGAGAGACGGACAAGTGTGTGCGAGGAGAGCGAGAGAGAGTGCGAGTGTGAGAGCGAGAGCGAGCCCTTTGATTTTGTATCCGTGAACCGAGCGCGTGTGGCGCATCCTTTGTTCGGTATTGTTTGATTGTTTTACTTGTTTTTTTGGGACGAATAAAAACCCCCTTTTTTCTTTAAAGCCGACCCTGTCCTCTTCCTTCCACGTCTACGAGAACTTTGACTGTTACACACGTTTAGTGCCAAAGAGTCTGGATCAAATTGCCCCCATTGACACGTTAGTGGTATGGCAGAGGCTAAACAGAAACACTTCCAAACTCTTTCGAGAGCTTCAAAACGATCTTAATCAACTCAACTCCCCTCCCACGGCTGGCAAGAAGGCCAGGTGGCATGGATGGACATCTGAGAGACGCCCCAATACACATACACAAACATTCTTTTCATTTAACTCAAGTCATTTCCAAAATGCAAATGATATATTATTTGCTCCATATGGGCCACACCCTCATCAATCTCCATTGTCTTCATCTTCTCGTCTCTCCTGTGCGTCTCCATTCCTGTAAGAATAACTATTTCAATCATCACCTGCACACCGCTCTTCCAAAGTATAATTGTTCATATCACTTACCTGTGTAGTGTTTGGAGTTTTCCTGGTAACTGTTCCAGCTAACTTTTATTTGTTTAATTATTAAATTGGTTAAATAGAATTTAAAACAATTACTTACATCATCAATATAATCTTTTTTTTGTCCTGCAAGACAGGGAAAATATATATTTTTGTTTATAATTAGGGCCCGAGCACCGATGGTGAGAGGACCCTATTGTTTTCGTTACAGTATAAATACATGTTAATAAAGCATTTATTAACACACTAAATAACTATTACTATATATCTGAATAATAAGATGTATGAATGTACATTTAAATAGTTTATTAATCATTTACTTACACTTTCTTAGTAATCTTATGAACCACTGACAACTCTTAAATAACTGGTTTATAAATAATGCAATACTTCATTTAGAAATGATAAATTGAGCATTAATAAAGTATGAAAATACAATTATTAAACACATTATAGATATACTTTTAAAATAAGAATAAAGCATTTATAGCTGTATTTACAAAACTGCTTATTAATGTCTATTAATGATTTTTAAACTATGAATTAACTGTTGACTAATGCTTAACTAATGATTAATAGCGTGCAGTTATTATAAAGTGTTACCGGAAATGGATTCTTGTAATACAATACTTTATTGTATAAAATGCTCTCTCAGAACAGCCTGTGACTGGAGAGAGTCAACTGAAAGAGAGAGTGAACCTGAAGGCTTGTTTCTTGATTGTCTGTCCTCTGTCAATAAACTGCAGACGTGGTCCACCAAAGCCAGAGGTGTCGGGGAGTTTCTTTGTGGTGCAAGACGAAGTCCGCTACAAATTGGTGATGTAGCAATGTTCAGGGAAGAAGGAGGCGGGAACCGGCGAACAATCAAAATATAATTTATTTAAAATAAAACAAACAAACGAAAATACCGCCAGCAGCCCCTCGCGGACGACTGCTGGCTACCGAAAATAAATATAACTGCCAGCAGCTCCTCGCGGACGACTGCTGGTTAAAGTAAAATACAAAAACAAAACACAACTAAAATACAGGCCTGTTCCTCTCTCGATCATCAACGTCGTCGCTCCTCCTTTATGCTTCCGCTCCTCCGTGAGAGATGCGAGACCGGTGTGCTTCACAGGTGTTGCTCATTAGCAATCGCACCACCGGCCTCGCGCCGTTCTCTCACGCCCCTCGGCCGTCCTGTTCGCCACAGGTGACATGGCCCGGATCAAGGGATCAGCCATTGCAGATCACTGGTACAAGTCATCGACATCTTCAGTCAGCAGAACTTTTTTGGTAGATAAGCAGTGTGACTTTAACATGGACAGTTACGGTTTTACACACAACAAAACACAAGAACACATGTCGGATGCAGATGTTAATCCTGCAAATGTCATGGGGTGACTAAAAGCGGAACCTTATTGGTGGAAGTTGTGCACAGGGAGCGCTTCCGGTGAGACACAGGTGAAGACGCAGTGAATTTCTTATTGAGAGACAGCAAGGAAACGGCCAGCGATAGGAAACACGGGACTTAAGGAGATAAGTGACGGTCTTCTATCACTGAATATGATATTGGGAATTGCTGCAGTATTATTGGGTGGAAGATTCATCATACTCTGTTTGTTTCTTGAAGAGGTTGTGGTTTCGATTGTGTCTGAAGGCATTATTTTGAGAAAGAAGAGGAGTGCTTTGGGACTTGATATTGCAGTGCAGAGTTTGTTTACATCGGTAACGGAGGTTCTGTCCACTGAGGCTGCTGTCCGGGCCCGCACGCTGCCGTATTGGTTGAGGTTTGTGAGTGCAGTGCCGGTTACTTTAATCACGTGTGCCGTTGAGTGTTTTGCAGTGCATACACGAGTGGGGGGGAAAGAAGTCGCAGATTGTGTGGTGTTTGAACAAACAGAGCCTCGACGAGTCGAACCTCCACTGTGGTTATCCAGTCTCATGCCCAGGAAGACATAGTTATTTTACTGAATTCACACCGAGCTGTTCTGCTCACCTGTCTATGCTGAAGTCTCACTGAGCCAGTGAACCAAGTTGAAACCCCACTGTTGTTATCCAGTCCAGTGTCCAGGAAGACAGAGTTATCTTACTGAATTCATACCGACGTGTTCTGCTCACCTGTCTATGCTGAAGCCCCGCTGAGCCAGTGAACCGAGTTAAACCCCCACTGTTGTTATCCAGTCCTGTGTCCAGGAAGACAGAGTTATCTTACTGAATTCATACCGACCCGTTCTGCTTACCTGTCTATGCTGAAGTCCTGCTGAGCCAGTGAACCGAGTTGAACCACCACTGTTGTTAGCCAGTCCTGTGTCCACGAAGACGGAGCTATCTTATTGAATTCATACCGACCTGTTCTGCTTACCTGTCTATGCTGAAGTTCCGCTGAGTCAGTGAACCGAGTCGAACCTCCACTGTGGTTATCCAGTCTCATGTCGAGAAAGACAGAGCTACCTTACGGAATTCATACCGACCTGTTCTGTTTACTTACCTATGCTGAAGTCCGGCTGAGCCGGCGAATCGAGTCGACCCTCCGCGGCTGTTATCCAATCCTGTGTCCAGGAAGACGGAGCTATTTTATTGAATCCATATCGTCCTGTTGAAGCAAGAGAGGCGACTAGCCTGTTCGCTTTTTTATTTTTGCCTTTTTAACTAAATAAATAAACTTGAGATGCATCTTATTCTTGTTGTCCGTCCTCTTTGTGCTGCGAGGTAGCTCCTCAGAGGGACTCAGAAAAAGTAAGGAGGGTTGGTTGGCTGGAAGCGCCTCTGGACCTCCGGCCTGTGACACAAACGTGACACCTATTTGTGTAAGGAGTAGTATTTTCAGCTCGCAGAGGTTCTCTACTGGAATGGGTAGGGGGGCCTAGTTAAATGGTATGCTAGAACAAAACATGGTAGCCAATCCAGTACGTCTAGCCACTCCATACGTCCCTAAACTAGTAGCCCAACTATGCAAGGAGTGCTTAGTGACTCAACAGTGCCTAATGGGGAAAGACTATACAACTCCCCAGTGGGAGCACAAGTGAATCAGTGGCAAACAATGGCAGATTTAATGAAGCAACTGGTTAGTGAAATAGGGAACCATATTTCTTGCAAACCTGAGATCTGCAGGGCCAAATGCTCAGAGAGATTATGTTGATGCCCAACAGCCTTCACCTCAGAGTCCCGATTTGTCAAATTTAAACCTAATTGTTAGACATCAAGATATCAAATAACCATCTACCTTTAGAGGTGATAAGACAGATCGATGTACCATTAGTGAATGGTAAGAATGGTAAGAATGGTAAGAAGGGCTTCAGTGCATCTGAACAGGGCCAAGAGATTCTCGATAAGCTAATTGGCCATGCCAAAGATGTTGTGAGGACATGTATTCGCAACAATCCCCTGATTGATGTGGCTAGAAACAGTGTGGTTGTCAGACAAGCAAAGACCCCAGAAAACCCATTAGCTGTTCAGGTAACTACTAGTGACTACTTAAATCAAAACAGTGCAAGTGAAGTAACTGCAGTTCAGCAAAAGACTCCCTGTGAGGCCCAAAAAGCTACCTACCAAGGAATTAATGATGGAGATTATCTGTTCTATGATCCAGTATTGGTTGAGGGGAAAGTGGAACTATTAGCCCTTGTTGATAGTGGATCCGTTACCTGTACATTGAGTGAAGCAGCTGAACACACACTTAAAGATTGGAACTTGATCTGCACAGATTCGAGTAAACCCACCAAAAAAGTACTTACTGGCTGTGGAAGGAATGAAACAAAACCAAAGTGCACATGTGAGTTGAGTGTGGATATGCTTGAAAGCAAATTGACAATCAACTTTCTAGTTGTCCCAGGTCAAAAAGATTAAATGATTATTGGATCGAATGTCATCGGGCATGTGACTCGGCAGATGAGGAAAACCGAGTGGTACTGGAAGAGCTTATCTCAGCCAGTTCAAGATAATGGTCAAGAACCCCTGTTGAATGTGCTTTCTAATGTTGACCACTGGCATGGAGATAAGATACCACAGAGAGTTGGCACAGTAGTATTGAGACAATGTCTTACACTAGAGCCACAACAAGAACATTTGGTTTGGGGAAGGTTAAAGGAAGTTCCCTTGTCTGTTGGAAGCACCGTAAAGCTCAAACCCTCCACTTCCCGTTCTGCACCAAGAAATGTTATGGTAGCTCGCCGTGTTTGCACTCTCTGGGGTGATAAGTGGATTCCTATGAGAGTGATCAATATGATTTGCCGCCCCATTGTTTTGCGCTGCAATACTAAAGTAGCTAACGTGCACCCATGCCTCGCGCTAGAGGAACTAGATCTCGCAGAAAAAAGGTACAGAATACCAGCAGGAAGGGCTTCAGCAGAATGTTGTCCAGGTTAATGAGCTTAATGAGAAAAGCAAGCTGCAGTTTGACTATAAAGTCAAGCTGAGAGAATTGGGGCGGACAGAAATTGACATTGAGTCCTGTGAAGTAAGAAAATAAGAAAGAAGAGCTGACTGACCTCATAGTATGAAAGTACCGTAAAACTTCAAATAATAGCCCGATCTTTTATTTTCCCAAATCGCCGAACTGCACCGGCTTGTATTTGAGACAGGCGTCTATAAGAGACAAGCCTTTAAATTAGTGTTGAGATGTTGTTCATTGAGAGTAACGTTAGGTATAACGATCCAAATAGCATAGGCTAATAGACGGAAAGCATGACAGTATGAGGTTACCACATTATATTACGTTTTATTCATAATTTGAATGTGTTTAACAAATCAGTTTTAAGAATTAGAATTAGCCTACTATATTACCGTATGTGTAAAGGGGGTCGCACACCGGATGAGAAGCACCATGCCGCGTCTATACCTCAAGTTGTCATAGACGCGATGTGGCGCTTCTCGTCCGGTGTGCGAGATTATTGCCAGCATAAAAAAAGAAACAATATGACAGCCATAGGCTGAACAATACAAGTTACCGGTAATATCCATCGAGCCTATGAACTTGTTGCCTGAAACACATCAACAAAAAAGAATGAAGGCTACCCTATAAAACAACTGCAATCGTGTGATACAAAGACATACGCCTTGCTTGCGCTAACAGCTCCCACCCAGATGCGCCTAACGGGGTTTTAGACGATTAAATACAACCTGAAACTAAAAAAAACAGACCAGGCCTCTATTTGAGACCGGCCTTTATTTATCCAAACCCGTCGCCACACCAGGCGTGTAAAAGAGACAGGCATCTATTTGGGACTCGCCTATTATTTGAAGTTTCACGGTACCTTCTCTCGTAGCAAGCTAGATTGTGGTGAAGTAAAGAACACTGTTCATTGGATACGACTCAAAGATGAGAAGCCTTTTCGACTGCCTTACCGAAGGGTTCCACCCACCCATTATCAAAAATTGAGACAAACATTGGATGAGATGGAGGAGCGCGGTATTATCTAAAAACAAAACAGTGAATGGGCGTCACCCTTAGTCTTAGTCTGGAAACCCTCTGGAGAGCTAAGGATATGTACAGACTTTAGGTGGCTCAACCAAAGGACAGAGAAGGATGCATATCCTTTGCCCCATCAAGCTGATGCCCTTGTATCATTAGGAGGAAATTGTTATTTTAGCACCATGGATCTAGCATCGGGCTTCTATATCATTCCAATCCATGAGGATGATCAGAAATATACAGTATGCACAACTCCGGTAGGGTGCTATGCATATAACCGTATGGCTCAAGGTTTATGTAACAGCCCAGGAACGTTCTCACGCATGATGACATCTATCTTTGGAGACCAGAACTTCCTTTCGCTTCTTTGCTACTTAGATGATCTATTCATCTTCTGCAAAACTGAGAAGGAAGCTTTGATCGCCTTGAGATGGTGTTTTCCCGGCTTAGAGAGCATAACCTGAAACTGGCTCAAAAGAAGTGCTATTTCTTGAGAAAAACTGTCAAGTTTTTGGGTCATATTGTAACAGAGAGTGTCATATCAGCCTATCCAGCAAACGTGTCTGCAATCAGCGACAGTAATCCACAGATATGATTGAAGCAGACAAAAAGACTCCTTCACCAACCAAAGTTAAGTCTTTTCTTGGGATGGCGAATTATTATTCCCATTTCATTGAAGAGCTCTCGACTTTAGCGAAACCATTGTTTAAACTGACTGCTGGGCAGAAAGTCGGGAGGAGACATGGACAAAAGAAACCCTTCATTTCCAAACCGAGGTGTTTAAGACCTAAAGACTGGACTGCAGAGTGTGACACAGCTGTAGAAAATATAAAACATGCACTTTCTCACACTGTTGTTCTTGCCCACCCAGACTTCCACAGACCTTTTCTTTTGTCGACCGATGCATCTATGGATGGTTTTGGTGCAGTCTTGAGTCAGATTTCAGAAGGTGAGACAAACCTGGATATGTCGCTTTTGCAAGCAAGACCCTGTCAAAAGCCCAGTCCCATTACCCTGCTCATAGGTTAGAGTTCTATGCACTGAAGTTGGCAGTTTGTGATAAATTCACCCATTGGCTGAAGGGGACTAAATTTACAGAGCTGACTGATAACAATCCCCTGACGTACATAATGTCAAAGCCAAAGCTAGATGCCTGCGAGCAGAGATGAGTATCTAAGCTTGCCCCTTTTGATTTTGACCTCAGATATATACCAGGTACCAAGAACATCCCTGCTGATCTTTTAAGCCGCCGACCTTTTGTGAGAACATTAGAGGTCTGTGATGCGCTTGAGATTAAATCTAAACACTTCTGAGACCATACAGGAAACTTTCCGGTTATCAGTGAATGTGCATCATAAAAAGGAGGAAAGCAGCATGGATTTCCAAGTTGAAAAACTGAAGGTGGTTAGTAGTGAAGGGGTAAGAGCCGTCTTTGAGTCCTGTCTCAACTGGGAAGCCAGCAGTCCAGTTTATAGTGTTCATCTAGCCCTGAATAATAATTTTGTCTATGGAGGTGTCAGCACTATTCCAGCCTTCTCTATGGAGGATATACGGATAAAGCAGAAAACAGATCCCTCTGTGTCCCGTGTTGCGTTCTTTGTTGACAGAAAAAAAGGCTTTCCACAGAGAATACATTCAGACAAGGGTGCAAATTTTGAGAGCAAATTGATTGCTGAGTTGTTGCTGGTGTCTGGTGTTGAAAAGTCCCATACCACACCGTACCATCCTATGGGCAATGCGCAGACAGAAAGATTTAATCGCACTCTTGGTAACATGATCTGCTCTTTGCCTCCTCGAGCAAAGGAGAAGTGGCCACAAATCATTCAGACACTCACGTTTTCCTATAATTGTACTACCCACGAAAAAACAGGGTTTGAGCCTTTCTACTTAATGTTTGGAAGGATTCCAAAGTTACCTGTAGATGTCATGTTTGAAAATGCCCTCAGAAATTAGGATGTTCAGACTTATGATGAGTATGTGAAATCTCTTCAGAAAGAGCTCAGAGAAGCTGTGCATATAGCTAAAAGCAACACTACTGATGCACAGAGAAAACAGGCACAAGGGTATAACAAAAGATCTAAGGGCGCTCCTCTGGAGGTTGAAGACCGTGTTCTCTTAGTAAATAAAAAGGAAAGAGGAAAAGGAAATTTTGGCAGATGTGTGGGACTCGATCAGCAGTTCATGTAGTGATATGGAAAGATCCATCATTGCCCATCTACAGAGTTGAGAATCCCACATCAAAGAACAGTAAGGTTGTCCATCGTAACTTCCTCCTCCCAGTCAATTTCCTTCCATTGGAAGAGGCGGACATCGAATCGACAGTCTTATCAACAGTGTCGGAGGACGAAAAATATCAAACAGAAGACCAAAGATCTTTGCTCAGTTTGGAAAGAGAACCGAGGAGCAGTAGAACAGCTGTATGTATTTTTCAAGGTGTAGACCCGAAAGCACCTCAGAGCACTGGAAAATGTGCTGTAGAGAAGACCAAAGAACATGTCACAGAGTTGGAATAATCAGTCTGTATAAGTCAAACAAGAGAGAAGAATCTTTCTACCAGAAGTGAAAGTGAACACACTGAAAGTTCTAGTGATGAACATGAAGCAAGGGATATGAACTCTGACAGTGAGCAGTCTGAGGATGATAATGGTGTACATGAATTAGAACCAGATCAATTGTGCAGCAGGAATGGGGAAAGGCTCCAAGAATCTGCGAGCAACCAGAGTGTTCAAGCTGAATCAATTGTCATGTCAAATGATGCCAGTTCAATGAGCAGATCAGTCGGAAGCTCTAAGCTTCAAGCGTCAAGTTGCAAAAGTGGACATGCACAGAGAAAGTCCCCAAGAACTGTGTCTGTAGCAGATACTGCCTTGAAACCAAATGAAGGAACAGTGAGAACCAGGGTAGCAAGGCTAGTGAAACCTGTCAGGCGCCTGCTTGAGTGTATCAGCACGATATTGACTGAATCGGGGCAAAAAGATCCTCTTGCAGAGTTGCTCAAAATTCTGTCAAATTTGATCAAGAGTTGAATTGATCCTTGAAGTCAAATGTTAAGCTTGCCTTGGGAACTGACCAGTCATTCAAATGAATAGCAAAACATTTTACTCGGGAGAAATATGTCCTTATACATATTACCACTCCCAAAAAAAGTACTTCACAAACCCTATTCAAGCTCACTCAGTTCTTAGTTCTGAAGTCTGGGTATCCCACTTTAAAGGAAAATGTCTCACCTACGGCCTTACAGTTTGCTGAAATTTAAGAGGGGAGAGTGTAGTGCTTGGGGTTTTCCTGGTCACTGTTCCAGCAAACTTTTATTTGTTTACTTATTAAATTGGTTAAATAGAATTTAAAACAATTACTTACATCATCAATATAATCGTTATTTTGCTCTGCAAGACAGTGAAAATATGTATTTATGTTTATAATTAATATTTTGAGTTTGTTCTGTGAGTGACGTCATTGGTAATGGACCGGTTGCGCCCATTGTTGCCAACTTAGCGACTTTTCAGAGCCCTTTAGCGACATTTTTTCAAAAAAGCCACTACCGACAAATCTAGCGACTTTTTGGACAAACCTTAGCAACTTTCCAAATATCACCAGTACTGCAAGCGTGAGGTCTTACTTTCCCGCTGCATCCACATCTCTCTGCGTCTGCTCTGTTCAGTGAGCAGCTGAGATGAGCAGCACATTCCATTGACTGCACGCCAACTGACATTGACATGAATGAGCTGTGCATGTGCACGCTGTATTAGCAGGGACCAATCAGTGATCACATATCAGCTTCTCCTTTGTTTTTAATTCAAACCAGATACACAGAAAATAAAAACTCAACTTTATTAAACATATGAACATAATATAAATATTAAATTAGAGTGCAGGTTTTTTCTAAGCGGCAACATTCTAATCTGAAAAATGAAGCCTACCCGGAAGTGCGAAAAACTGCAATACATCAAAAATCCGCCAGGGGCAGGTCGCAAAAGGGAGCAAATGTTCACAGACCCCCATGTTAAAATGTCCGTTTTCACAGCATAAATTCATGTTTTTACAGGTTGGTCCCATGGACTTTTAGTGTATTTTTCGATAGGTTCCGAGTGCCTGACAACTGTGAGGGGGGTGATTTTTTTTTATCGTATTTAGATATAAAATGTATGGCAAATAAGGGCATGGTTAACTTTGATTGACAGCTTGATTGACAGCTGATAACGGGCTGCGCCTAGTGGAATTCCTGAAATTTGACGTCTCGGCCATGATCTGACACAACACATCATACCACCTCTGTATCCTTTCTGAACATTTTGAAGAAGATTTTCCAAGATGGCGCCGCCCATACCCCCCATAAACGGCCTCAAAACCGTTCTTCAGAAAGTCTATGGGTGATGTCACAGACGCTTTGTCCATATTTTTGCAGTCTATGGTTTTTCCCTGTTAATAATTTTATCCACATATAATTTTGGTGGATTGGGTCTGTGGAAATGTCGTTTAGTATATTAAATGTGTGCAGCTTTCATTTGGATGTTAAAATGTATGTTTATAGCCATATGTGTGACCTGTGTATTAGATGAATTGCAGTTGCTGTTAGGTTGGACGGTACTTAACGTGTCCTTTTTCATCCTTCAGCTGAAAGAGAGTGAACCTGAAGGCTTGTGTGTCAGTCTGTCCTCTGTCAATAAACTGCAGGTATGTTTAACAACAACAATAAGGACAAAAAACACCATCTAACAAATTGAGATATACTGGCTATAATATTAATGTATGTAACTATTTTATTTCTTTAATTTAATTTGATTTGTGTGAATGTGAATTTTCATAAATGAGACACAGAAGGAAATTGATTGTTGTAATACGTATTACAACAATCAATTTCCTGAGAGAGCATTTTATACAATAAAGTATTGTACAATACTTTATTGTATAAAATGCTCTCTCAGAACAGCCTGTGACTGGAGAGAATCAGCTGAAAGAGAGAGTGAACCTGAAGGCTTGTGTGTTGATTGTCTGTCCTCTGTCAATAAACTACAGACGTGGTCCATCGAAGCCAGAGGTGTCGGGGGGTTTCTTTGTGTTGCGAGACGAAGTCCGCTACACCTGCATCCTGTCTCCGCTCTGTGTTGTCAAATAAACTCCTGTTATGTCTTCACTAATCATCTCTTGAGTCTGCTTCCATAACAATTAGGCTACTTTTCACAATTATACTCTCCTATACCCATTTCCAGTAACTGATGTCTTTGCCATATTTCCATTATCGTTTTTCCACACTAAGTTCTTCCCTTCTGATTTTAACAATTTAGCTTTTTATAACTTTACAGATAACTTAAGAAATAACTTTTTTTGCCAATCTATCAACTTTCTAATTTCCCTGGATGCCCACATGCAGTGGGATCCACATGAATGTGATATTTCTCCCTTGTTTGCATTCTCTTCAGTTTTTTTAACCAAATTTCATTCAGTAGTTCTTGATGGCTTCTTGCTGTACCAGACTTATTACTCATGAGAGCCAATACTGAGTCGCTACATATTAAAATGTTTTTATCCCTGGTCTGCTCAATTCATTCAAATGCAATTAGTAAAGACAGAGCTGGACAAAGTACACCACTTCCTTATTGAGTGAAAGTGCATACAGGTCCTTCTAAAAAAATTAGCATATTGTGATAAAGTTAATTATTTTCCATAATGTAATGATAAAAATTAAACTTTCATATATTTTAGATTCATTGCACACCAACTGAAATATTTCAGGTCTTTTATTGTTTTAATACTGATGATTTTGGCATACAGCTCATGAAAACCCAAAATTCCTGTCTCAAAAAATTAGCATATTTCATCCGACCAAAAGAAAGAAGTGTTTTTAATACAAAAAAAAGAGTCAACCTTCAAATAATTATGTTCAGTTATGCACTCAATACTTGGTCGGGAATCCTTTTGCAGAAATGACTGCTTCAATGTGTCGTGGAATGGAGGCAATCAGCCTGTGGCACTGCTGAGGTGTTATGGAGGCCCAGGATGCTTCGATAGCGGCCTTAAGCTCATCCAGAGTGTTGGGTCTTGCGTCTCTCAACTTTGTCTTCACAATATCCCACAGATTCTCTATGGGGTTCAGGTCAGGAGGGTTGGCAGGCAAATTGAGCACAGTAATACCATGGTCAGTAAACCATTTACCAGTGGTTTTGGCACTGTGAGCAGGTGCCATGTCGTGCTGAAAAATGAAATCGTCATATCCATAAATCTTTTCAGCAGGTGGAAGCATGAAGTGCTCCAAAATCTCCTGATAGCTAGCTGCATTGACCCTGCCCTTGATAAAACACAGTGGACAAACACCAGCAGCTGACATGGCACCCCAGACCATCACTGACTGTGGGTACTTGATACTGGACTTCAGGCATTTTGGCATTTCCTTTTCCCCAACCTTCCTCCAGACTCTGGCACCTTGATTTCTGAATGAGATGCAACCACTGAGCAACAGTCCAGTGCTGCTTCTCTGTAGCCCTGGTCAGGCGCTTCTGCCGCTGTTTCTGGTTCAAAAGTGGCTTGACCTGGGGAATGCGGCACCTGTAGCCCATTTCCTGCACACGCCTGTGCACGGTGGCTCTGGATATTTCTACTCCAGACTCAGTCCACTGCTTCCGCAGGTCCCCCAAGGTCTGGAATCGGTCCTTCTCCACAATCTTCCTCAGGGTCCGGTCACCTCTTCTCGTTGTGCAGCGTTTTTTGCCACACTTTTTCCTTCCCACAGACTTCCCACGGAGGTGCCTTGATACAGCACTCTGGGAACAGCCTATTTGTTCAGAAATTTCTTTCTGTGTCTTACCCTCTTGCTTGAGGGTGTCAATGATGGCCTTCTGGACAGCAGTCAGGTTGGCAGTCTTACCCATGATTGCGGTTTTGAGTAATGAAACAGGCTGGGAGTTTTTAAAAGCCTCAGGAATCTTTTGCAGGTGTTTAGAGTTAATTAGTTGATTCAGATGATTAGGTTAATAGCTCGTTTAGAGAACCTTTTCATGATATGCTAATTTTTTGAGACAGAAATTTGGGGTTTTCATGAGCTGTATGCCAAAATAATCAGTATTAAAACAATAAAACACCTGAGATATTTCAGTTGGTGTGCAATGAATCTAAAACATATGAAAGTTTAATTTTTATCATTACATTATGGAAAATAATGAACTTTATCACAATATGCTGATTTTTTGAGAAGGACCTGTATACTACTGGTCAAATATTACTCCGTTGTTAAATAGAAGTTGTAAAGACTTTTACTTAAGTAAAATTACAGAAGTACTAGTTTTTAAATGTACTTAAGTATCAAAAGTAAAAAGTAAATGTCAATGCATTGGTTTATTATTGTTGCATTGTTGTTTGTAATACGTACAGTACCTAACACCTCTGAAGCAACCTAGTGAATACACCAACCAGTTATCTGTGGAATTAAGAGCTTTTAGAATGTTAGCCAGCAGCCCAAGACTGGTTGTCCACTGAAGCTAAGCAGGGCTGAGCCTGGTTACTACCTGGATGGGAAACCTGAGAAAACCAGGTTGTGTCACCGGTTCTTCTCTGTAGTTTGTTTTGGTCTTGCCATTTTCTGCGGCTCATGGTCTGAGCAATCAGTGCTTCCCTGTAGTGCTGTGAGCACAATCACTTTATTTCTATAGCACATTTTATAAACAGGAAGTTTCCAAAGTGATGCACAGAAAACTCAAACATACAGATCAATTAACATACAAAAAAAAAAAAAAATTACAAAATAAAAACATCTCAATCCTAAAATACAGTAAAACAATAAAACAATAAAAGACATCAGAGGACCACACAACTCACGCAGAGTTAAAAGCCAAGGAATAAAAAAAGTGTCTTTAGACGAGACTTAAAACTCTCAACTGTCGAGGCAGTTCGAACATGGAGGGGCAGTGTTCTCGTTCATGTTCTTCTGTTGTTTACCTGCTGCCGTTTGTGTTCAGGAACCTAAGACGAGGGGTTTGTAAGCAAGGCCATCTCACTTGCTGGACCCAGGATTCGTCATTCAGTGGGTCGCCCTGTTGTTCTCTGCCTGTCGGTGATCTCCTCTACCTGTGTGTCCATTGAGTGCGTGCAGTGCGCACGGGAACCACCCTACAGAGAGTCTACATTTTTCCACTGTGTCACAGAGACTGTTTCTGTTTTGTTCACAAAGTTTTCTAATAAACTTTTCTCATGTTCATCACAGCATTTGAGTCCTCCTATTCTCTGAGGTCCCGACAGGTTGCTGCTGGAAGAGGTGTTAGTGAGGCCTGCAGGGTGTGCTCTCCCTGTGGTCTGTGTGGGTCCTAACGCCCCAGTATAGTGATGGGGACACTATATTGTCAAAAAGCACTGTCCTTTGGATGAGACGTTAAACCAATGTCCTGACTCTCTGTGTTCATTAAAAATCCCAGGATGTCCTTCGAAAAAGATTAGGGGTGTAACCCCGGGATCCTGGCCAAATTTGCCCCTTGGCCTCTGTCCATCATGGGCTCCTAATCATCCCCATATACTAATTGGCTTCATCACTGTCTCCTCTCCACCATTAAGCTAGTTTGTGGTGGGTGTTCTGGCGCAATATGGCTGTGGTCGCATCATCCTCATCATCATGGTGGTTGAGGAGATTCCCCCTTCCATGTAAAGTGCTTTGAGTACCCAGAAAAAGCGCTATATAAATGTAACAAATTATTATTATTATTATTATTATGTTTTAACGCAGTTCGTTGTTATGGGAAGGAGGCGGGAACCGGCGAACATTTAAAGACTTTAATAAAGCCCTCTCAGACAACTGCTGCCACATGAAACAAAACATCAAATAAAATACAGGCCTGGCCTCTCAATCTCCACTGTCGTCACTCCTCCTTTTATGCTTCTGCTCCTCTGTGAGAGATACGAGACCTCGCGTCGCTCTCACACGGCCCTCGACCTCGTCTTGCTCGCCACATATGTTATAAAACCTATAAGTTAAATAACTAAATTGAGAACTAAATTTACTCGAGAAAAGTACAGATACTCCAAAAGTGTACTTAAGTACAGTACTCAAGTAAATGTACTTTGTTAATGTTCACCTCTGAGTATAGCATATACATAAAGTCCCACTGTCAATAATTCTCTCCCTTAAAACAAATTTTGAACACTGAAATTAGATATTTAAACGTTTTTTTTTCAGAATTGTTTTCTACATGGCTTAAAATAGCTTGAATGTAACTCAACACCTTGCCTCATTAACGGGGTTCTATGAATATACAAATTATCCCCCCCTCCACGCACTCACACCAGCGCAGAAATCCACTAGTTGATAAGTTGATACTTGGTTACAAGGTAGTTTGGGACGTCAGAAACACCAGCAATTTCAAACTGCGTTTTTTGAGACTGTCTTTGGTTTACTTCAGTTTTAAAAAGAAAACTGCAATGGTGTTGACTTATGAAATTGGACATGGTTTGTCTTAGAACATTTTAAAAAACACCACGCTTTAATAAGGGCTTTAATCTGCCAGATGTTCTTTTGCAAACTCCCATTTAATATCTAGAAATATATACTTCAGATCCTGATGCATCTGTTTGTAAATTCTTTGACCAATCTGTAAAAACTTGAATGCTGTCTTTGTATTTATATTCCTTATAATTATAATATTCACTGGTTGTATCTACAATTCTACTTCAATATTTAATTATTGGAATCTCTATATCAGTGGTTCTCAACTGGTTTGTCCATGGGACCCAAATTTCCCCATGGTCATTTAGCTGCGATCCAAATTTTACCAAAGTCCTTATAATAAAAAATTATAATAAATTTGCTTTTAAAAACCAAGCAAATTTATTTCACAAAAATGTTGACACACAATTCCACTAACACCAATGAATAAGTATAAGGTAAGGATATTAAATAGCAGTCCAAAAATAGTTTTTGTTAATACATAAGTTAAGTTAAAGTTAGTAAGTTGGTATGAGCCACCAGAGTCATTAAAAACTTAGAAAATAACAAAATTTGTGAAAATAACATGGTATTCTGGAAACTACAGTTACTATGTAAATACACAATACTAACATGACCTGTCAATAAAACATATGGACACTAATCCGGATGAATAGAATGAACATCACACCTGCATCCTTTCCAGATAACACATGATGTACCAGTTACGTAATTTATTGGTACTTTTTGTAGGTATTACTGGTGTAAGTATTACGGTGACCGGACAAGGATTGCAGGAGAAGGAACAACTTAGTAGTCACAAAGTAGTGAACAAAATGAGGTTAATTACTAAACACAGCTGATGCACATTAACTAATAATAACGGTAACCAAGGAGATGGATGAGTAGCGGGAAACTAAACAAAGAAACATGTGACAGATGAAAACACACTCAAAGTCCATGAACAAAACTAAACTGAACGTGACATAATGCCCCTCCCGGCAAGGCACGTCCTCACGCGATAGAAGATTGTTGACAGATGGAGAGATTGCAGAGGTTTAGGAGGAGGACGAGGACGTGGTGAAGGGCTGGTGAAAGGAGCAGCCGGACAGACAAATGACAACGACCAGGGAGGAGCAGGATGTAGCATCCATGGTTGAGAAGATGGGAGGAGTTGCCAGGTGGATGCGACCAAGAGCTCGGTAGCCATGCCGGTAGCTCAAGGCGGAGTCGACGGTGGGAGGAACCATGACGGGGATGACATCTGGGGAACGACTGATGGCGAAGGAGCCTTGGGAGGTGGAGCCCACTGCACAGACGGAAGGCGGCTGCGACGGAGCCTCCGCGACGACCCCCACAGATGGAAGTGGGGATCCGAAAGGCTGAGGACGAGCTGGTGTAACCAAGGGCGGAATTGGAGCCTGAGGGAGGGCGGAGCTTGCCGACAAAAAATAATGCATTCCTGATGACAGTATGTAGATGTGGGGGGAGAGGGAGGCTGGGTGAGGATGACAGGACTGATGAAGAAGATTCGGATTCATTATTCTCCACACTCAAATAAACTGCCCAACAGGTCCAGTCGGTGCTCGCTCTCAGTGGTGGGAGGGCGGGCAGGACTCACTTCCATCCCCTCGAACTCTATGAGGACTCCCACGGCGATGGGCGTGTTCGACGGCTCACACTCTTGGTCAGACTCTCCGTGGTGCTTCGACTCCAGGGCGATGGTGTGCTCTGCCCTCCCATTCTCGGGCACAGGCTCAACCGTCACAGCAGGTGGAAGCCTCCAGTCTGCGGGGAGCTCTGGTGTCGCCGGTTGTGGAAGTTCACCCCAATCCAGAACAGTATGGGATGATTTTAGTCTCATTATGATAATATATAATCATATATGAGGATACTGTTTATCTTTAATTTGTAAGCTCGTAGCTAAGATCGAAACACTTCAGTGACCTCGTGAATATGAGCAAAACAGACAGAGTCAATAAATGAAGATAATCTATTTAATAAAGGAGTACACTACATATACGGTTACTAACGTTACATGGGATAGATGTATATACAAACAGATAACAGAAAAAACACGGAAAGAGATTGAAAGTGGAAGAAACAGGGAGTGAGTGAGAGAGAAAGAGAGAGAGAGGAGATCCGTAAGGATCACAGCTTGGCAAAATTCACCTGGACATTTAAACCTTTAAGAGACAACACGGAAAAACACAATCTTAATGCTGAAAGCTAGATAAAATTAAATATTTGCAAAAGTTACACGTTGTGGCTGCTTCGAAAGGCATGAGGATGCGTGTTCCGTCTGGATCGTCACGTGGTCTGCAGAGGTGTCTGAGGCGCGCACTTCAAAGGTTTAAAGCTCAATTGACTTAAAGATTACCAAAGAAACAGTTCAGGCTACGTTCCTTGCACTCGTCCGTGGAAAAGAACACAGCAGAATCCGGAAAGGAAAAACAAAACTTAAACAAACGAAAGAAAAAGATCCCCGGAGGAGGATCACGAAGGAGTTACATGGTGATGCGAGGAAAAGGTAAGAGGAGTAAGAGGATAAGAGACGTTGTGTCCTGACTTTTAAGGTGAAGAGTTCACGTCTCCTTTGGGAGGACCAAACCAATGAGATTCCTCCGTTTTTGGCGCGAGAGGGTTTTCTTTGTCTTGTCAGGAGGTAATTTGCATGCTTGTTTATAGCAGTGTTAAGTGGTCATTTTTCCTTCGGAGAAATGCTATACATGCAATCATACATTTTACGGTATGTCCAGGTACATAACTGGTTTGGTCATCCCCAGGGGATTCTGTAGGTATCAAAAACGACATGCACAAAGGATGATATTGCAAGGTTACATGAAAATGCATAATATATGCCCTTACAGTCTATTTAGAACTATGATAGCAATATATGTATTCCCATCTGACTTAGGCATGCCGACACACATAAAAACATATCAAATATATTTCGGTAAAGTCTTTAAATGAGGAAATTAATGAAAGGTTCATGTGTGTGTGTGTGTGTGTTGGAATGTCTTCACCCTGAGTTCTTCCTTGCCGGAAAGGAGGTAGTTGGGTTATAAACATCTCTATGAAGCTCGGTGTCTTGTCTGTTAAACCTCTGGGTGCCATAAAACTTGTCACCAAAATCATCTATGGTAGACTGGCTGGAGCCTACGTCTAATTTACCTCCATGAGTCCAGTGCGCGAGATTGTGGTTTTGTGTTCGCTTCTGGCCAGAGATCCTCCTCTCCTCTCACCACTGACGCCAGCATCACTGACCCACTTTTTGAGGAGGTTGAGGTGATAAATTTGATGTGCTCCGCCCCTATCTGTTCGAACTACTTCATAATTGAGATCGCTGACCCGCCGTATGACCTCAAAGGGTCCTTGCCACTTTGCGAGTAATTTAGAGCTGGAAGTAGGGAGTAATACAAGCACTTTATATCCCGGTGCTAATTGACGAAGTCTAGCCCCCCTGTTGTACAGCCGACTCTGTCTGTCCTGGGCCTGTAACAAATTCTCCATTGATAGCCACCCCAAAGAGTGGAGTTTTGTTCTCAGGTCCAAGACTGCGGACGGTCCGTCCTCCCAAGTTTCTCTAAGAACGTCTAACACCGCTGACGCCCATAGAGAAGCTTGAAGGGGGAAAACCCTGTGGAGGCTTGAGGGACCTCGCGTACAGCGAACAAGAGGGGTTCAAGTCACTTATCCCAATTTTTGGCGTCTTCGTGAACGAACTTCCGAATCATGGACTTCAAAGTGCGATTAAACCGTTCCACTTACCCGTCTGTCTGTGGGTGGTAGACGGTAGTGCGAACCGATTTAACGCCCAATAATTCATAAAGTTCGCGAATAGTTCGTGACATAAACGCCGTGCCCTGATCGATGATAATCTCTTTAGGGATTCCCACCCGGGAGATTAACGAGAAGAGCGCGCTTGCAACACTTTTGGCAGAAATGTTACGGAGCGGGACTGCTTCAGGGTACCGCTCTGCGTAATCCACCAGGACTAACGCAAAGCGGTGCCCACGTGCTGACCGTTCTAATGGCCCGATGAGCTCCATACCAATTCGTTCGAAGGGGACCTGCACTAATGGAAGGGGGCACAATGGTGCTTTTGGATTGGCCGGTGGATTCACCAACTGACATTCACGACAAGACGTGCACCACCTGCGCATGTTCTCGTGAATGCCCGGCCAAAAGAATCGGGCCATGAGACGGTTTAGTGTCGCCGCCGTTTGACCTAAATACCCGGCAATTGGATTACAGTGAGCAGCCTGAAAAAGCATTTCCCGGCGGCTTTTAGGAACTAACAACTGTGTTGTATCTTCTTTTGACTGGGTGTCTTGGGTCACCCGATACAACTTATCTTTCAAAATAGCAAAGTAGGGATAAGAGAGCGGTTGGTCTGGGTGGAGTACCTGGCCATCGATAGAACGGATCTGTTAAAATGCATGTTTTAACGTCTCGTCCTGGGACTGCTCCAGGGGAAAATCATCGCGCTCTGTGAGGTTAGTTCTCTCCAGAGCACTCCGTTCCCCTGCAGCAGAAGCCAGAGGTCCTGGCTCAGCATATCCCACCTGAACAACCGCTGTCTTTCCCTTGTTTTTCTTTTTCAAAGAGGCATCCGCACACAAAGACCCCAATAATTTACCAAAAGCAGGCCAATTCGTCCCCAGAATTAGCGGATGCCGGAGGCGCGGGTTAACTGCTACCTCTACGCTATGCTTTTGACCCCTAAATTAAATTACCACAGCCATTATAGGATAACTCACCACCACCCCGTGCACACACCGCACCTTAACCATGCGGCTGTTATCCAATGCCCCAGGTTGAATCAGGCTTTGATGAATGGAGGTTTGGTTGCAGCCTGAATCCACCAAAGCCTGAGAAGTACACCCCTTGATACTCACTGGTATCTGGTACAGGCCAGCTTGATCGGGGGCAGCCTGTGGCGCGTCGGGGACCTGGATCAGTGTCCCCACCTCCATCACCGGACACCGGTCTATAAAGTGTCCTGGGTCCCCGCAGCGCCAACAGGCCGGCCCAGGCCTCCCCGCCGCCCCACTGGCGGGAAGCGGGTCAAGGGATTGGCGTGGAGAACGCAAGGCTGCAGGAACCGGGGCGGAGTGGTCGACCGACGCCGTCCCCCTGGGTGGGGCCCTGGATGCCGGAACAGGTTCCGCCAGAGGCCCCGTTCTCCACCTCGGCGCCGGCCGGGGCATCAGCCCCCACGAGACCTGGGAAGGGGAACAGGTTTGGGAGAGAAGGGGATGAGAGAGAGAGAGGGAGAGAGAGAGACAGATGGGAGGGGCTCGCCGACCCCTGGGCACGCCACCATGTGATCCTCCGCCAGGTGGATGGCCTGGTCCAGCAACGTCGGGCGGTGGCACTGGACCCACTGCGCGGTCTTTTTGGGCAGTTTGGCGATGAACTGTTCCAGTACCACCTTGCTGATAACATCCTCGACGTCGCCTCCGTCGGCCATCAGCCATCTGCGGCAGGAGTCCCGGAGCTGCTGTGCCATGACGAAGGGCCGGCCGGACTCGTCCAGGCTCAGGGACCTGAACCGCTGGCGATGTTGTTCCGGGGTCCGGCCGACCCGCTGAAGAATGCTGCACCTCAGGTCTTCATAGACCAGGAGATTCTGGACTGGCAGTTGGTGGGCGCCTATCTGCGACTCTCCTGATAGTAAAGCGATGAGCCGTATGGGCCAGTCCGCTCGGGGCCATCCCCGGGCCTCGGCTGACCTCTCAAAAAGGTCCAGGAATGCCTCCGTATCATCCTGGGGCCCAATTTTTATTGAGAGGCAGGGGCGGGGCCGAGGCCGTAGATGGATCGGGGACGGCCCGAATCTCCCGGTCAAGAACAGCTCGCGTTCTTCTTGCTGGCCTTGGAGAAGCAGCTGGAACCGCTGATCTTGCTCCTCCTTCACGGCCAGCAGGGCGTGGTGTTGCTCCCTGTGAAGACCCGCGAGCGTTTGGATGAGGTCCGCAAATGGCGTTCCTGGTGGGTTCTGCATGGCGGTGGCAGTCTTCTTCTTCCCTGGTTTCGGCACCAGTGTAGTCAGGCTCAGCGTAGTGCAATACTACAGCATACATATAAGAAACACTCTTCCTCGTTATCTCAGTCCATTCAGTCAAACTCTTTCTATTTCGGGCATTCACTCTGCCGGTGTCTGCTGCGGGTCGCGTGTGAGTCCCAAGCCCTTCTCTCTCGCCGCTCTCTCACTCCTGGCAGCTTATATGCGGTCTCCACGCCAAGCACTGCAATCAGACACAGGTGTTCATCATCTGCACTTGACCTACTTACTCACCGCACAGCTCGCTGACTCGTCTCTCGCTACAGACTTCGCGAGACCACGCCCCCCTCGCCACAGGAGCCAATCGTCTTTGATTACTATTGAACGAGCCAATGGAATTGGCGTGCGTTACTTGTGTCACACACTCTGCCCCCGCAACGCGGGTATAAATACGGAAGTGGGTGTGCACCAGTTGCCTTTCGCTTCGGAGCCGATCGTTTGATGTCTCTGAAGATTGTTGTTGTTTACAACGAGCCAGAGTGTCGGTGTTCTTCTGGAAGACTATCCCAGTGCTGGTGGTATCTACAGCGCAAGTGCAGCGGTGATCGCGAGCTTTTGAGCTCTCAACTGCTTATTTAACAGCAACAAATTTCTGTTTGTTTGTGTTTGTTGACGGCTGGTTAGAGGGCTTAAAGGTGAGTGCTTCACTGTTTCAGTTCTCTGTTCAGTGTTGCCGCGGTCATTCCCCTGTGTGCTCCAGCACTGGTGATGGGTCCTATTTCCTGAAAGAGCAACACGGGTGCGTTTGCATCTTTTTCAAGATGTCATTCCACCCGTGTGTTTCTGGTTGCGGTCGTTCCCGGTTCCTCTATGACGGTCACAATTGTGTCATCACGTGTTTGGGCTTACAGCAGTTTGCGGATGGTTTATGTTCCCATTGCGGAAATATGACTGACGCGGTGTTGAGATCGAGGCTTGCCTTCGTCCGCGAAGCGCGAGTCCCAATTACCGCGCCCCACCCTACGGGTGCCGCGTGGGATGGGTGATGGGAGGATAGTGTTGGATGTCTCGCCCGGTAACCATTCCCTGTGGGCTCCTGACTCCTCCCTTACACCGCAGCTGTTGGAGTCCTCCATGGAGCGTGCTGGTCCATCTCTAATGGATGGGCCAGTCGTTTCGCCCGGGGCTCCCCCAGAGGACAGGAAGCTGATTGCAGCATCGGAGGGTGAGCAGGCCTCTGGGGATGATGACTCGACTGCGTTATCTTCCTCTGGGAGCATAACATTGGCCGAGCTGGATCCAGAATGGTCGGCTATGCTGAAACGGGCCTCCAAGGCTGCCAGGCTCGAGTGGAACTATCCACCATGTCCTGTTCAGTCTCGGTTGGATGATTGGTCTCTTAGGGTGGGCCGTACTGGTTCTCAGCCCATCGCCCCAGTACCCTTCTTTTCCAAAATGCATGGAGAGCTTACTAGGTCGTGGATGGCACCTTTTACTGCCGAAAACTGACTGAGTGGTTCTTCCCCCCTTGCTACCCTTAACGGAGAAGCGGTGAAGGGCTATGAGGCTATCCCTCCAGTGGGGCGGTCTGTCACGACACAGTCACAGTTACGACACGGACACACATGTGTCTGCCAGCCGCTCCTTTTGGGTCGCTCCCCCCAAGTTTTCGTCCGACGGGTAAGACTTACAAAGCCTGTGGGCAAGCCGCCTCCTCTTTGCGTGCCATGACGTTGCTACAGGTCTATCAGGCCAGGGCACTCATGGACATGCACAAGGGTAGATCAGACTGCCATCCGGCACATCCTGCACCGGCGGCCTGCTGCTGCCTTCCCCCCGCTTGCCCCCGCCCCCTGCCTGGTGGCAGTTCCTCTGCCTGCTCGTCACCAATCGCGTTCCCCTCTCGCCACTCTTGCTGGGCCTACGCAGCAGCCTCCACCTAGGCCTCAGCGTTGAGTGGCCGCGGTAGGGACGCCCAGCCTGATCCAGGCACTGCCAAGCCAGGTGGCAAGCGACAGCGTAAGCATTCCTGAGCGGGCCGCTCTGGGATGGAGGAGGGTGCTCTTGGAGTTGGTCACTCCCTTCCCCCGGGTGAAGGCCGGGTGGAGTCTTTGTTGGTGTGTCTGTCTGTTCCACCGCTTGTTCCCAAAAAAGAGCTAGCTGTACCCACACTTCAAAGAAAGAGCAAATTCCTCCTTTTCTGGGTCCCAAGAGGGCAAGTCTGGCGGTGTGTGACGCTGCAAAGCCTTGCACCCCTCAGCCCCCTCTTGTTCGCCAGCACGGCAGCTGGGGGCGGTTCAAGGACCCTTTCATCCGCCTTCTCGCGCATCCCTGACCGTCTCGTGGAGAAAGGTAAGTGTCGTGCACTACACTCAGACCCTACTTCGGGCCGCCTTCGGGCCTTCCGAGCCGGGTCCCTGTCCTCCACCTTGCTGCCCCACTTCGGGTACGTCAGTAATTTGTTACACAGAGATGCATTTCCAAATGCTCCGTCCCCTAGATTGGTCTGCAGCTTTGGACCTGAGAGACATGTACTTCAGATCTCCATCCTTCCGCACCACAGGCAATCCTGTGTTTGTGCGTCCGAGGGGTGTGAAGTATCAGTACAAAGTCCTACCCTTCAAGTGCTCATAGCCAGTTGGGTCCTCAGGTCAACTGGGAAAGAGTAAACTCGTCCACAGACTGAGGATCTCTTTTCTGGTTTGGAGATGGATTCGGCCACTGCATCTCTAAGACAAGTGTGTGGATGGTTAGTGCTCTTCAGAGGCTCCTGGGGCATATGGTAGACGCAGCCACTCGGCTTCCTCCATATGAATACCGCTTCAGCACTTTCGGTCAAGTCCCGAGATGACCGTGGCAGAGTGGGTCGCTCCGTGTGAAAGCACCCTGGCCTGCTGCCAAACCGTCAGTCCGTAACAGACCTATTGTTTCTCTGGACCAACGGTCCTTAGAACGAGTGTCCATCAAATACTGGCTGAGGGGCCACGTACAAAGGGCATGCAGTAAGGGAGGTCTGGGCGGCCTTCCGACTGCATTGGCATCCATTGTCTACATTGCGACCGTTGCTCTACGCTTCCCTCGCATGTTACAAGCCCATCACCTCCTCCTTGGAGTCAGAAGCTTCTGAGGTCGCTTCATTCCATTATTTCTTTTGGCCTGCTCAATCGTGCCGCCAACGAGCCTCATGACAGCCTATGGCCAGGGGGAGTGGAGACTCCATCCCCAGGTGGTCCAGCTGGGCAGGGACCACTTCGGGGACGCACAGTTATATCTGTTTGCCTTTCCGGATTCGTTCCTCTTCCAGTTGTATTTTTCTATCCGAGCGGACATCCCTTGGACAGACACTGGCTCTCAGCTGACCCGGGGCCCCGCAGAAATGCATTCCCTAGTGAGCCTTCTGAAGCGGCTATGCGATTCATTGTCGCTTGGCACCCTCTCAAGTCAGTGATTTTTATCACTCTGTTGAGCAGGGGTGCTCCTGGAGCTCAGTGAATTCTATCACACTTAGGTGTTGAGCAGAAATGCTCCTGAAGCTCAGTGATATTCTTCACACCTAGTGTTGAGCAAGGCTCCTGTCTGGTGCGCGCATGTCGCTTGCAAGTACTGTGCTAGTTTAGGAGTGGAGCAGGTCTTGATAGTTGCCCCTTATTGGCCCAACCAGACCTAGTTCTCCCCTCAACAGCCCTTCCTGACTTCCCCTGAGAATATCCTCAGGGACGGGACATGATGGCACCCGTGTTCGGACCCCTGGTGGATTTCAGGCCGGTCCTAAATTTGGACGCGGAGGTTCAGGTAGCTACCGCAGGATTATGTGGTAGTCACCATCATTTCTGCGAGAGCACCCCCTGTTAGGAAGTTGTGCTTACGCCAAATAGAAGTGGAACCTATTCGTTGACTGAGTCTTCTCTCCGTGAGGAGATCCTGAAAGCGTTTGGTCATTTCAGTGCTCTCTTTCCTGCAAGATGGGTTGGAGTGAGGGCTGTGTCCTCCACCCCCAAAATGATGTTGCCTCTATTTTTTGACGCACATCATGATGCAGTAGCATGGGAAGCACGTCCTGATCGTCAGGTTCCTGAGGGGAGCAAGGCAAATTAATCCCCTTGCGCCCCTCTTTATCCTCTTGGGCCTTATCTCTGGTGCTCCTGGACTGCAGAGACCACCCCTGAGCCACTGCAGGCAGTGAGTTAAAAATTCTGTTTTAAGAAACAGTTCTCCTGCTCGCCTGGTTTCTACTAGAGCAGGGTTCCTCAAACTCGGTCCTGGAGGGCCACTGTCCTGCAGAGTTTTGCTCCAACCCTAATCAAACACACCTACATGTGAGTTTTTAGTGATCCTGAAGACCTTGATTAGCTTGCTCAGGTGTGTTTGATCAGGGTTGGAGCTAAACTCTGCAGGACAGCGGCCCTCCAGGACCGAATTTGAGTAACCCTGTACTAGAGGGTAGGGACTTGCTTGCTTTCGGTCAACAAGTTGTGCATGGAATTCGGACTGGCTAACTCTCACAAGCTGAGACCGGGTCTGGATATGTGCCCAAGGTTCCTACCTCTCCCTAACGGTGGGACCAGGTAGTGAGCCTGCAAGCGCTGCCCTGGATCAGGCAGACCCAGCCCTGGCCACTCTGTCCGTCCGCTTCATCGCTGTTAAACGTGCACAGAAGGTAAGCCTTAGGACCCCAGGCCAGCTCTTGCCTGTTAAGGAAATCAGCGGAAAAGGGAAGGCTGTTTCCAAGCGAGGTTGGCCCACTAAATTAGTGGTTGCCTTCATCGTGGTGTAAATTCCGAGATGCACGTGTCCACTTGGGTGGTGAGCTCCTCTGAAGTGAGTGTGTGCTCCCGCCCAGGCGTTAACACAGCGTGCTTTGCGGACAGATATTCTAAAGTTGGGGGTTGGGCGACACCTTTAGTCGAACCGCTGCTTCCCGTGGGCTCCTATCTTATGAAGCCAGTTTCACCGTGAGCCCGGTTCGAAGTGTCGGCATGCTGCGCCATTCCCCTCCTATGGACTGGATACGTGCGCAATTCTTGCTCCAGTAGAGTTCTTCTTATTAGCTGAACCCTGTTGAGTTCCTCCATGCCCTTCGGCTACGGACGTTGCGGGATGTCCGAGGCCAGGCCTATCACTTGTATGCACTGGTGGGACCTGTTTTAGGCTGGGTCCATATGTTGTGATCCCTTTGGCGATCCCATATGTGTATTCTACGGCTCCCTGTGGTGAGCCTGTGTCTTCCCTTGGCAGAGCCTGCTCTGCCGTCACTGTCTGGTTGAGTCTCCCCCCGTCATAGGCTGGGGCCACCACAACGACATTTCATATGTTGTACTGCCTGGTCATCCACCCAGTTCATATGTGTATTTCCACATGTACCTCCTGTGGCAGGATGTGGCTTCCGCAGCGTCCCTTCCTTCCATGTACAGGGAATGCTTTCCCAGTGTGGGGCGGAGTGTGTGATGCGAGTCATGCACGCCAATTCCATTGGCTTGTTCAATAGTAATCGAAGACGATTGGCTCCCTAGCGTGATCCCCATTCAGTCAACGTCGACTACGTCTGACGTTCCCTCCTTCAGTGAATGGTGGGTTGCATACGCAACCAGGACGTTTGTTCATGTTTTGTTCATTTTTGACAAAAAAAAGTTTTATGTTATATTATATTTTAATTATAATGTAATACTATTCATTCTCTGAATTCAATGCCACTTGTGAATGCCACTTTTGAATGCTGTTATTCACTTGCATTTTCTTAGACAGTTTCCAAATGTTTAATTCTAAAATTGACGCAAAGAGAGGCAAAGGTCGGATTACCATCAAGTGCACAGACCTCACCGTCTCTGTTCTACCTTCACCGACAAAAAAAGTGGTGACGATAGCAGAGGACTGCAAACATACAGATGTAAGTGCTTATATGTCTGATGATTTGGTATATTTGAATGCTTTTTGTATTCAAAAAGCTATATGCAGTGTTGCAATTTTTTCTATTACCTGGTGTGCATTTGAAATCTTATGTTTGACTTTTCATGAATAATCCATTTATAGATAGTAACAATTAACTTCAACCACTACAAGGACGGTGGATGTTTTACAAAGCAACCGGTAAATATGGGGATTTCAAGCTGGTTTGAATCGCTCAGTTAACTAAAGATTATCTGTCAATTAGGATCCATTCATTACATACATACAAATTCTGTTGCAGGAGGAAGTGGCCAGAGAAGAATGACTCTTATCTCCATGGACACAGAGGGTTACTCTGATCGGCAAATTCGGTCTGTCTCGAACGGTGGCAAAAATATCCTTTTTTTGGTGCCCCTTCAAGAGGAGATGGACACTCAGCCTCTTCCCTACAATTCAGCAGAATTTGCAAAGATGCCAAAGGTGCCCTGTGTCACCTGCAACACCACCATGCCACTGCAAATGTTGGCTTTGCATGCAGAGGAGTGCAAACTAAATTCCAATGTGAGTTGTGTACACATCTGCACCAATTGTGACCTTTTTGTATAGCCATATTGGCACAGCAGCAAAATACAGTTTTTATCTACGTTACACACACAATTTGTTTTTTATTTAAATAAATGTCTTTGATCCACAATGACTGTATGTGTACATGTCGTAAAACATGTTCACACCAATGACAATAACTTGAATTAATGTAACTGAGGTTATTATAATTAAATTACAGGAGAAGATTGATTTAGTCATTGTGGAGGATAAAGATTGTAATGACGAGGATACAGATGTGACCTGCTTAGAGGAGCAGGTCACAAATATTGCTGCAGGTGCCAGATTTGTTTCTGAAGACAGCCTTGTGGTAATGCTTATTTCTCAAATTGTATTGCATTTAAAACAAGACTTACTTTCCTGCTAACTTTTACTTTTTGTATACATTTTCTTGTCATTACAGATGTGCCCTACATGCCAAAAGGAGTTGCCATTGTCTGTATTACCTTATCATGGCAGTTTATGTGCTGAGAGGTATAAATTGTGTTTTTAACATTAACTTTGATATATATGCTTGGCACTAAAATCGTATTATAAGGATTTATGCAGTCAAGCCCGTGGTTTCATAGACAAGGCTTAAGCTGATCCCAGACTTAAAGACAGCTGTTTTAACTGAAAGCATATCTGAAAATATGTCAGTGCCATATTTTAAATATGTCAAGTAATGTTTTTTTTCTAAGGCATTTTTATAAAAGCTGCTTAAATGTCTTAATTGAACTAAGGCCTAATCCTGGCTTAATCTAAGCTCTGTCTGTGAAACCAGGTTAATATGTATACTATGTTAGGCTATACTTAAGAGAAGAAGGCATTTTACAATAAAGAAGGCATGAATTCAGATGTTACGAAGGCTGCTATGACCCATTGTACTAAATGATTGTGAGATGGACTAGAATTGTGCATAGCACAACAACATAAACATTAAATTGTTTATAACTGTATAACTATAATTGTTATTTGTAAGGTAAATGTCTTATAATTTCTATTGGTCTATGATCATTCAGTACAAGGGTTTTTGAAGATGACATGGAACAGCCAGGGCCATCATCTGCAGCTCATTCATTCCGTATTTCAGGTCCAACAATAGAAGGTGAATTATACAATTGAGAATGTCAACAGTTACGGTTATACATTTGTGAAGTAATTAATAATTAACTTTTTATTGAATGGTATTTTATGATGTACATGTGTGAAAATAGTTTTATGCATTTGAGACACGGTAGGAAAATAAGTGATTTTTTTTAAAACTGGATAGAATCAAAATTTCTGATACTTTTAGAGCTTGAGGTCATCTCAATGCTACTGCGCTCATACAAATCAAATAAAATCTAAACTTGATCTTACATAAAACTTGAACATTCTTTTTACTAAAAACTGTACAAATTGTATGACTTTTTTTCTTTATAGGGGCACATACTCAGACATAGGATGAATGCATGGCTTGGCTGCATACTGTATGATATGCAATATCTCATGGGCTCCAACTTTATGATCGCTAAGTCATTATCTATTTAATTTGATAAATTGTTTTTAATGGTTCTAATTATTTTGATTTTTTTTAGAATGGAAAACAGTGGAAACCCCTCAGGAGGCTGTACAGCTCTTCTTTGAGCATTTGCGTGAAGGAGGTAATAGGCAGCCAACCCTTTTTCTGTCACTAGATTGCAGGGATACTGATGAGGAACAGGACAGGTCCCTCATTTAATTTGACAAACAACTACGTGAAAAGAACCAGTGGGCTGCTCCATTTAACTGTCACATTCATGTTATCAAGTTTAAAACAGATGATGTTTTATAAAACATATGATTCTAATAAACAATTTACAACTCTAACACATATATGATAAAAATATAAGATTTAATTTTATAATAATGTAAAACAATAACATTGATACATGATCCTGAACCTGCCAGTACTGTAGGGAATAAGTCTGCGTACACCAGTAACACTTAATCTATGATTTTGTTTGTTTGTTTGTTTGTGTTTAATGCTTTGAATACTTTGAATACTTTGTGTTTTGTAGGAGACGCTGCAATTGGCTTTATGCACAGCTTCACTACTTCCTGAACTTCAGCCAGCCCTTTGTTTCCTGTCTGCCATTATTGGACAAACTGATTAATCCAGGTGTGCCTGATTAATGTTACTGAGGCCAGGCACACCTGGATTAATCAGTTTGGCATTGGAGTGACTAGACATATCCTGTCAACAGCCATTGCTAAATTAAAGCATGGATTTAAACTGAACTAGTTTTCACATAATTTAGCAAATTTATAGGACTATGCATCTAGTTAAGTTAAGAATAATATTTATTTAAGAGCCATTTTAGTGTCCTCATAGAGAGTTTATTTTTTTGGCAGTTTGTTGGTGATGGCCTTAACCGTCTAAGGGCCTGAAAAATGTCTAGTAAACAATCGAAAGACAATCGAATTTACCTTTAATATGAAGAAAGATGCATCTATCATTGCTATATGAATCAGACAACATTATCTAGCAATCCACCTGTTTGTCAGTTTACTGTCCAGCTTTAAAACTGGTAACACCTTACAATAAGTTTTCTTTAGTTAACATTAGTTAAGTTAATTTCAACGTTTACTAATATATTATTAAAATCAAAAGTTGTACTAACATGACAAAAAGATGCATAAATATTGTAACAAATGTATAGCTCATGGGTATTTCATTTTAGTTAATACATTTACTAATGTTAACAAATGAAACCTTATTGTAAAGTGTTGCTGTAAAATATCTCAAAATTCTAGTTTTGAAAAAAAAAATTTTTACAAGCTTGGTATGGACGGTAATTTTCTAATTGCAATGTACTCTTGTCAGGAAATGCAGCTGAGTTTAAGGGGGAAATAGACCACCTTTTGCCTACTGCATCAGCTGTAGTTGAGTGAACTTTTTGTGATGGCTGGAAGAATGATTGGCCACTCCTTAATCAATCAAGGTCCTGCTTTGTCAGGCCTAAGCCTGGGAATAGTACATTCTTTGACAGGGGGCACAAAGGACACAGCCACCACAAATCTCTGTTTAGAGGACTGCCCAGACATTGACCAAATGGAGATAATTCGTCTAGTGAGTACAGAAAATGAACCAGGTCTTTCAACAGTGTTTTGTGGTTTCTGATGAAATGCAGACATGTAAAAAATTGCTGCTAATTCTGTGCGTTTAATAATGCTTGTATCTTATAGCTGCTGAAAGATGAATGGACTGAGGATAAAACCTCACAAGTATCAACCTTTGTTTGGACTTTTACTATGCAGTACCAAACAAGAGGAGCAACAAGATGCTGCTCTTCCAACAGCTTCTCACTCATGCTGTATTATATTCTATGTGTCCTCCTTTGTTTCTATTTGTTGTCAACAACACTACTGTCACACTACTAGAAGAATGAGGACACAAGGAATACGGTTAACAGACTTTATTTATACACTTGTTGCAATATCCAATCTCATAGAAGGCTTCAAGATCCACACAGAATTGAAAGCAGGAAACAGGGAATAACAGGAACAGAAACAGTCTCTTGAATACTTTGAACTCAGAAGTAGACTTGGTGATAAATCAGGGCTTGAAGGCAGACACAAAAGCACTTAGAACCTGAATGCAGATACGTAGACACTTGAATAGAAATACCGATCCGAAGACACACGAACTGAGAGCGGACTTGAATAAACTTCCAACTTGAATGTAGAGAAGAGATACGAGGTCCGTAGATGCACAGAAGAACTCAGAGAATCATACTGGAGAATCCTGAAGTACCGCCGCACACAATGGCTGCTTGGAAATACACACAGGAAAGCATTAGTGATAAAATTGAGTGTACTTACTGCGAGTACACGGGAATCCTGGAACCAGAGAAGCATGAGGAACCAGGTGAGTCACACGGGTCGATAGATGAGACCGGACAGAGACCAATGGAGAGACTGAGAGAGACTTAAATCCTTAAAGTCTTAAAGACATAAAGACTTAAAGTCAGTTTCGTCGGAGCAAAATGGTGGTGTACCTTCTTTTAATGAATTACACTAAAATACAGCAAGGTTTGTTAACTCTGCTTATAGAAAATGAACAACAAAGAATGCACATCAGGTATGTTTTTCTTTTTCTGTTTTTAATTAACTTATGAAGCCAATGTAAACTCTAGCATTATATAATTATTATATATAATTTTTATATTACAATGATATCATATTTTGTGCTGAGAGCTTGCTTTGTTATAAATGAAAAAGCCTTACAATGTAATTGATAAACCTGTAAGTTTTGTGATTTTACTATCACTTTTCTCCCTCTGTCCAGACATTCAGTTCTACAGTACTACTCACTGACAGCACACACAGTTCTGAAAACTGGTTTAGAATGGGAAGTCCTTCTGAACATGAATCCCCGTAGTTTTCAAAGTCACATGCGCCTCACTAGAGAGCAGTTTAACTGCTTTGTTGATCAGCTGAAAAGATCAGGGCTTTCAGATGATCAGCAGCCTGTAGGTCTAGCCCGACCTCCTGTAGTTCAGAAAGCTCTTGTGTTTTTGTGGTACATGGTCAATCAAAATTCCTTCATTGAAATTTCTGACAAGTTCAATGTTTCCCTTGGAACAGCTCATAATATTGTCCTTGAGATTTTAGATGTCACCTGCTCGCTTGCTCACATGTACATAACATGGCCCACCGATTGTGACAAAAGAGTCATTTCAGCTGTGTTTTATCGCTTATGTGGCATTAGGGGCATCATTGGGGCCATAGATGGGTGCCACATACACATTCAAAGGCCAGTTGTCAGAGGAGGTGATTATCTGAATAGGAAAGGCTTCTATTCTCTTCTACTACAGGGCATTGTGAATGACCAAGGACGCTTTCTAGACATTTTTACTGGTGTCCCAGGCAAAGTGCATGACTCGAGAATGTTACGAGCCTCTACATTTTTTAAAAAATGGCCGCAAAAGATGGGTACAAGTTACCTACTCGGTGATACTGCATATATCTCTGCTGACTATCCCTTCATCATTACGCCCAAGCGCGAAAATGGTGCACTTATTGATGATGACCTGCAAAGGAACGTGAAAATCAGCCGGGGTAGGGTCACAGTCGAGCAGACCTTTGGGAGGATGAAATGCATGTGGAGAAGGTTGCGTGATCTTCAAAATACAAGGATAGACATTTTGGTGAAAATAATTGTGCCAGCATGCACACTGCACAACATTAGTTTAAACGAAGGACAGTCAAATGAATGTGACGAACATCCCCATGGATGTCCACGACTCCAAGATGAGAACCTGTAATCTTGTATTGTATGCAAGTCTGACACATTTCCAGAATACATACATAATTATTGTAGTAACTATTTAGATAAAATATTTCTATTTTATTACTGGTTACCGTTTTATTTTATTAAGTTGTTTTGAACTATAGCTTTTCCTGAAATTTGTCAATTTTGTAGCTTAGAATATGTATCACTTTTGTGATGTCAAAAGGTATTGAACAATCTTCTGCAATGGAAGAACATTTTTTACTTTTTTAAAAACTTTTGTTCACTTCTCCATTTATTGGACTCTAACAATGAAAATCAGTGACAATGTATTAAAGTGTTAAAGACAACAAAGTGTTTTAAAAACGACAAAATTTTTGTTCAATGTTACAAAACATTAAAACAGTATGATCTGAAACTTCTCAAACATGCTTTTTTTTAAAGGAATTTAAAGTAAACCATTTTCAATACAGTTGTCAATATACACAAGCAGGAACTGGACATTTTTAAAACGTTTTAACATTGATTATTAAAAAATGAAAAACAGTTTCTTTCAGTTTCTACGAAGTGCCCATGAAAAAAATTATAAACTTTGGTCTGCTCAACACTTAACACTGCTGACATCTTAAATGTGAAGATTTTATCATTGCTTACTCACTCTCGTGTTGTTCCAAAACCCTTATGAGTTTCTTTTTTCTGTTCGACACAAAAGAAGATATTGAGAAGAATGTTGGTAATCAGACAGTTGAGAGCACCCACTGACTTCTATAGAGGGGGAAAAAAATACTATGGAAGCCAATGGCAACCGTCAACTGTCTTGATTACCAAGATTCTTCTAAATATCTTCCTTTGTGTTGAAAAGAAGAATGAAACTCAATGGTTTGAAACAACACGACGGTAAGTAGGTAATGACAAAATTTTGGGGTGAACTATCTATTTATCATGAACTAGTTACATTTTTTTGAACATTTTGTATAAATGTTCAAAAGGAACACAAATACATTTTGTTAGATACACAATTTACTGCTTTTCGAGAAATGATTGAACAAGTGTATCTAAAGTTTTCTGTGAAGTATTCATCTGGGCCATGATTTCATCATGCTGTCGCTGGGTAGCTTCCTCAGATGCCTGGAGGAAATTCAGGAGTTTGTGCTGACCAAAACTCCTTTTCTTTCTACGACGACTGACGTAATTGATGGCTGCAGCCTCAGAAGATTGGGGTTCAGCTTCAGGAGATGGTGGCCTACTGCTCGACGAGGACTGTTCTGGAGACACTTCAATCAGCCAGGGAGAAGAGGGCCTTGAGGAATCTTTTCGGAGTGCCTCGGGTTTCTTTATTTGAACACCTATTGAATTGCCAATAACAGGAAAGTCAATATCATGATTAGTTCCGATCAATTCTTCCATCTCACTAAAAAACTCAAATTTAATGACACCACGTCCAGTGGATTTATTGTTGTCTTTAATTTTTTTTAAAGGCATCCTCCAGGGTTGACCACTTTCTTGCAACATTTGCCTGATCAATTTTTAAATTAAACTGTTCGGTCAGTTTCTGGGCTATTTCTGACCAGAACAGTCTCTTTTGTCCACGAGCCATCCGAATCCTAGCACCCAGCTCAGCCAGTGATTTTGGAAGCTCACCTTCAGTGGTGGTAAGGTGTGCACGCATCAAGTCTTTGAGGTACAGAGTTTGTTCTTGAGTGAAATTGTGATGTGGGGGATAGGTGGGTGGGACTGAATTAGGAGGAGGAGTTGTAGTAGGAGATGTGGTGAGGCCAGAGGGTTCAGGGTCGGAGCTGGTAGTGTAGGATGGCAATGTGTTAGAGTGAAAAGCTGGGAAACTGCAGGCATCTGTGGAAACAACAGAAATGTACAAGATTTGTTGATGATTATAATGAGATAAAACAGAATACATTTTTTATTTTTGCAATTTATTGAAGCATTTGTTAAATGGTCATATTTTTTACTTGACCACAGAAAGATATGTCCAGACGTTCAAGAAGGGTATGAAGAAATTAACTAATGAACAAATGTGCATTGATGATAGACTATCTTTATTTTTATTACGATATCGCACAACTCCTTTGCGCATGTGCGTGCGGTCTGTGTTTATGTTTGGAGCTCCGTCGAATTGATTCATTAATCCCTGATTTTCTTCTTTACCACTCATTTAAAAACAAGCACTTTCTATTTTTATATCATGTGAACTTATCCTCGACACTATTCTTTATAAAAAATAATCAGATTTCTTTGATATCACTACTTAGATCCAACTTTCCGAATCTCCCGCTAGCATTTCACGCGTGGCCTCACGCCTATCGACCGTCTCATTTTACACCCGTTTCACTGAAAGGATACGGGTTATATCCATCATTTTAGTCCTAAATTAGTATTGGTATTGGTAGTATCACTTCTAATTTACTGTTCATCTGTTATAATGGCGAACATATCGGATGTGTGTCTACCTCTGAGTGCAGGTGAGGACACATTCGAGCTGTTTTTGGTACGATTGGAGCTGAAGTCGGTGGAGAAGCAGATCCGTGTTCTGCTGGAGAAGCAAGCCGAGCTGCGAGATCGGCGATCAGCTCTTGAAACATCACGTGCCGATGCTCACAAGTCAGTGGTTAGTAACTATTTGACTCCGACTTCGTCTACTCCGTGCGTTTCTCTGCCCAGGAGGACGCGATCATCTCTGCCTTCACTCACTCTGCCACCGAGGCAACACCATGGACCCTGGGTGATCCCACAGCGGAAGACATGAGCCAGGACCAGACCAAGGACCTCCCCGCCCCTCCCGGTCTTCGAGATCTCCACCCGAAACCGCTTCTCCCCTCTTCGCGAGTCGGAACGTGACCCCGGCGTGATCATTGGCACTTCCATGGTCCGTCATGTCCGTGCTACCTCAGGTAAACGTAAGGTGCGCACTCACTGCTTTCCTGGTGCTCGTGTTCTTGATGTCGCTGCACAGATTCCCGAGATCCTGAACGGTGACGAGCGCTTCGGAGCTGTCTTGCTGCATGCGGGAACGAACGACATCAGGCTGCGGCAGACGGAGGTTCTGAAGAAGGACTACAGAAGCCTGATCGAGACGGTTCGCAACATCGCCTGAAGCAACGATCATTGTGTCTGGACCGCTTCCCACGTACCGATTAGGACAAGAAAGGTTCAGTAGATTTTTTGCTCTAAATGAATGGTTAATGTCATGGTGTAATGAACAGAAACTGCTCTTTGTAAATAATTGGAATCTGTTCTGGGAGCGACCTAGGCTCTACAGTGCTGATGGCCTGCACCCCAGAGAGCGGCTGTTCTGTCGGAAAACATCTCCAAGACATTACACACCAACTGACTAGTAAGTCAAAGTCCAAATCACAGTCTTTGCTGTCCCAACTTAATTGATATAAGTAGTGTAGAACATTATATAGAAACTGTGTCTATTCCTCACTTAGTGAGGCCAAACAATAAATCTAGTGTAGGATCTAGCAAAAATCTTATTGTAATTAAACCAGAAAATCTAAATATCAGTGAACAAAAACAATTTCTAAAGCTAGGTCTTCTAAACATTAGATCGGTCACACCTAAGGCGGTTATTGTAAATGAAATGGTCACAGATAATAGTTTCGATGTACTTTGCCTTACTGCCTAAACCTGGCTTAAACCAAATGATTATTTCGGTCTAAATGAGTCTACTCCACCAGGATACTGCTATAAGCATGAGCCCCGTCTGATCGGTCGTGGCGGCGGTGTTGCAACAATCTATAGAGATATTGTTAATGTTACTCAGAAAACAGGTCACAGGTTTAATACTTGTGCTAAATGTTACGCTCTTAGATGTAAGAAACAAATCCATATTATCTCTAGCCTTGGCTACCGTATATAGACCTCCAGGGCCATATGTTGATTTCCTAAAAGAGTTTCTCTCAGATCTATTGGTCAATGTCGATAAAGCAATAATTGTTGGAGACTTTAACATACACGTAGATAATACAAATGATGCGTTAGGGGCTGCGTTTACAGATTTATTAAACTCCTTTGGGGTCACGCAAAACGTCAGTGGTCCCACACATCGTCTAAATCATACACTAGATTTAATTATATCATATGGAACCAATCCAACTGATATAAATATTACACCGCAAAGTGACGATCTCACTGATCATTACATGGTAACTTGCATAATACGTACTGATGAAATTTGTCATGTTGCGCCACGTTTTAGACCAGGCAGAACAATCCTTCCAACCACTAGATAGATTCTCAAATAGCTTACCTGATCTATCTCAGCTGCTCAGTGAACCCAAACAAACAGATGAACTAGAGGAAATGACTAGCAGTTTGAGCACCATTTTCTCTAGTACACTAGATATTGTTGCACCAATTAGATTAAAAAAGGTTAGAGAGAAAACTAAAGCACCATGATACAACAGTGCTACGCATGCTATTAAGAGAGAAACTCGCAACTTAGAGCGTAAATGGAAACAAACTAATTTAGAGGTCTTTAGAATCGCGTGGACAGACAGTATGTCACGTTATAAAAAGGCTCTAAAAACAGCCAGGGCTGAGCTCCTCCGCAAACTAATAGAAAATAACCAAAATAATCCAAGGTTTTTATTTAACACCGTGGCTAGACTAACAAATAAACAGACATCACCAGAGCAAAATATTCCATTACAATACAGTAGTAATGATTTTATGAATTACTTCGATGAGAAAATAGAAAGCATCCGAAACACAATTGTAAATGTACAGTCCTCTATGGTGTCTTCCGCCTCAGCCCCGATTCAGCCTCAATTATGGCCCCTCTAGAACAACTACACCGCTTTACAACTATAGGACAGGAAGAGCTATATAAACTTATCATTGCATCTAAACCAACAACATGTTTATTAGATCCAATACCCACTAAACTACTGAAAGAAGTGTTACGTGTAGTGGAAGAGCCTCTACTCAATATTATTAACTCGTCTTTATTTTTAGGTCATGTTCCAAAAATATTCAAGCTGGCAGTACTAAAACCTTTCATTAAGAAACCGCAATTAGATCCAAATAACTTCAAATAACAAATAACTAAGATCCAAATTACAGACCCATCTCAAATCTTCCATTTATGTCTAAAATACTACAAAAAAATTGTGTCCGCTCAACTGTGCTCTTTCTTGCAAGAAAATGATATCTATGAAAAATTTCAGTCAGGAGACCGCATCATAGCACAGAAACTGCGCTAGTCAAAATTACAAATGACTTACTTTTAGCTTCTGACCAAGCCTGTATCTCAATACTAGTTCTACTCGATCTTAGCGCTGCGTTCGACACTATAGATCATAAAATACTCTTGGATCGACTACAAAACTACACTGGTGTTCAGGGACAGGCATTAAGCTGGTTTAGATCGTACTTATCAGACCGTTACCATTTTGTCTGTTTAAATGGAGAAAAATCGAAGATAACGCCAGTAGACTATGGAGTGCCGCAAGGATCTGTGCTAGGCCCTCTGCTATTCTCAATATACATGCTGCCACTTGGTAATGTTATAAGTGTAGCGTTTGTACGCACGTATAAATGACTAATTATTATTCATAACTGATTATGATCAATAATTAATAATTTAATTATTTTCAGAATTTACTGTAGCAGAATCAATAGTATGATCATTTTATCAGTTCATCCAATGAACGGAAAGCATAAGCAATTATTAATTCTAGGAAATATAATATCTTCCTGGCCAAGAAAGACTAATTCCCAGCGAACAGCTAAATTAAGAAATAATTCAAGGGTAAAAGCATAAGTAGCTTAGGTCGTAGTTCAAGACAATAAATTCGTAAGCACATAACACAAGTAATGATTCTCTTTTCAAATACAAACAATACTTTATTGATTATAAGACTAACACATAAAACTAATATCTAACACAAACCCACGTATTCATACAAGTTGCAGAAAGAAAAAGAGTAAGGACGAATAAGTTTAAGAGTGAGGTGAAATCCCAAGATTCTATGCACTTATAAGACACAACCTGAACGAACCATCAATAATTAATTTTACCCTTCTATCGTTTCTTAGGCGGGTAATTCAATTTTATATCAATGCACCAGTTCAGTTAAGAGTCTGGAGGCTACTTGCTTGTCCTTGCGTTGCTTTGGGGATCCCCTTTTGTCGGTGTAAAGGGGGTTTCCCGGGTCCGTTGCTTGGCTGGCGGTCTCCTCGTGCCTGCTAGATCTTGGGCAGCCAATCACGTGGTGTGTTGGCAGCTGGATGAAAGTCTTTGAAGTTGGAAGCGCGTTGCAGTCGAAACGTTTAAACGAAACTTTGCAGCAAATCTTAACTTAGATCCGAGACTTTTAATAGAAAAGAAGTCAAAGGAAAATAAAGGTGAGACGAGTTAGATGGCTTGAATAAATCTGTTTTAACCCTGATCTTGATTTGGGTCATTTGTCTCTATGCATCTACATGGCTACTATACCCATCGTCTGCTCCACCCGACTTGTTCTCCTGCCGAGGCCTTTTCCGAGGGCGAGAGCGGGGGAGAGAGAGGGCAAGAGCTCCAGAGAGCAGAGGGCAAGAGCAGCAAGAGAGAGCAAAAGAGCAAAGAGAAAGAGAGAAAGAAACTGGTGTTCAGTCCTTTTGAAGACCTGACGTTTCCGCCTTCTTTTGGAAGAGGGTCCAATCAGGAGCTATATATATATATATATATATATACGGGATTCATTTCTCCTCCTTGGTTAGAATTCAGAGAGAGTCACAGTTCTGTGAACATTCCTTTGGGTCGTAAACGCTGTTATCTAAGAACACCAGTGATGTTAGTTTTGGTCTCTTTTCACTCCAAAGATGGAAAACATAGTAAACTATATTTAACTGGATATTACTGTACGTATTCTGATTGATCACACCAAAAGCATTCTGGAGGTGTCCAGAACTATGTGTACAAGTTATGGGAATAGACAGTTATTTTTAAAATGCATAATGAAGGTATTTATAGTTCACTTTAAGCTACGATAAAATCATAGTCATTCCAATGTGACATGGACAAATGGACACACATAAAAACACATCGAATATATCTGGGTAAATGTCTTTTAAAAAGAGAAGTTTCTTTCTCTTTTAGAACCCCCCTTCTGTGGGACATTCCAGTCAGTCATAAAAATGTCTCGTAACTGGACACCGCGCTCTGTCCGGAGCGGGCTTCACTTGTGGGGGATGAGTGTGGTTGTGTGTGTGTGTGTGTATGTTAATTTACATCCAGGCTTTTTGGGCCTGAAGGCTTTGGGATTTTAGCTAGGATGTATTTAGTTATTCAGATTCACCCCTCGCCCAGTCCCTACATCTCCCCCCTTTCGGCGGATGAAGTCCTTGCGTGGACTTCATCGGGCGACACCCATCGCAATGGACGGATGGCAGGTGAATCGTGAGGGTCGGGTAGCAGGTGGCTGTTAGGCTGAGGCTGAGGGCTCAGCTTGATGAAGTTCGACGCAGCCTCCAGCGTGGTACCCTCTTCCTGAGGGTCCCGTCGGCTTGGCTGTAGATGTTCGCATCTCGTTGAGCCTCCTGTGCAGGATGACTGTCGAGTGTTGGGGTGTGTTCGATAGAGGTACCCAGCGTAGGATCGGCCGCAGTCCAGGATTGGACAGCAGATGAGGCCGTTAAGGCGGGCAGTTGAGACAAAGCTCGGAGGGCTGTGTTGATAGAAGCAATGTCAATTAGCTGGGACCCCCCCCTTTCGCAAACTACAACTCCCGTTCTGGAGTTAGGGTGAAAGTGTGGTTCCTGGAGAAGGATGGGATTTCCAGTTCTAATTTGTACTCTTTACTTGGAAGATGGTACCATGCCAGGTCGTTTAAGGTGAAGGATGGCGCCTTTCGATACTTGGATTCACAGGCTCTGGTGGAGCGAGGTGACGCAGGCTGGCGAACCACAGCAGTATCCTGGTGAAAGTGAAAGGGCGAGAGAAAGAGAAGGGGAGGAAAAATTTCAGCGAGTGTCGTCCTTGGTTGGCTAGGACAGTCTTTTTGCTTTGAGGACGCCGGTATGCCACTTGCTTCGGTGTCTTGCAAGTGTCTCTGGTGCTGCGGTGTGCAGCACATGGTGCGTCATGGGCATACATTGGCATGACCCCCCTTTTGCACTGTGGCACCACAAGCTGTGGCGCAGTGATGGCATCAGGTGCAGAACGCTGAATGTTGTCTTGTGCACGCAGCATGTGCAAGGTGTATTGCAGGTGTCTGGGGCACCGGTCATCGGTGGGTTCAGACGGCGTGCTAGGGTGGTTGGAGGGGTCTGAGAGGTTTCTCATAATGTCCATTGGTTTTTCATAGACTTTGGTAAGCTGGAAGGTTAAGGTCAGGTTAAGCAGAGGCTCTGTGACATTTTGTCACGCTTGTGGGGAGAGACTAATGCATGACCCTAAAAGTTCAGAACCACGGTTTAACTGGTTCGCTAGGTATGTAGCATAAAGCTAGATGTTTCACGTGTAGCTAGCTAGTGAAATGTGTCTTGTATCTTATCTTAGCTGTGGATGTTAGGAGGCTAAGATGTATGTTGTTCCGAGAGTATTTCCTGGAAGGGGCATAGCTGAGATGAAATAAATGACTTAAGATGGTTCTTATGACTTAAATTATTTCTCTGGACTTAACTAGTGGTTCACTACGGCTTGACGAAGTGAATGATAGGGGGAAAAGGACAGCTTTCCTATTTGAATTATGCTTATTATCAATCCTCTGGACCATAGTTGTGCCCTAGTAAATTGTTGAAATTACTTGTGTTGCAGGGTCACAAAATGAGTACACTGGTTGAAACTACGCCAAAATAACAAATAAGGGTGTCTCTGTTTCCTTTCTGGGCCCTATGGGGAATGGAACCACATTTGAACAAGAGAGGAAATGAAATTAAATCATTTAGATGACCGAATAGCCAAGGGAATAGCTGACTGCTAGTATTATCAAAGTCAAAGAAATGAAAGAGTTAACGAAGAGCAAAAACAAATTAAAATTAAAAGCAAAAAGGAATAAAGTGATCAAAACAACGGGAATGATCTGAAGGCGAGAATAATCAGTGGCATTAGTGACTAAACTTTGGAATTTCCTGGACCAACACTCCATAGTTGGTAACCGCGGTTGCATGTTCAAGACCACACCGTGTGTGTCCCATCAAAGGATTAGTCACATGCCAATGAAAATTCCTATTGCTATATGAATTCTTCTCTAGCTACACAGTTTACATGTAGTCAAACTTAAGTTTAATTAACAGGGCATCTGCAAGGTTAGCCTTCGACGGTTATCAAGGACTATGCCTAAACTAGTGAAAGTGAACTTTAGCTAAGAAGAGTTGCAAACACGGAAAGTGAATTAGAAACCCTAACTGGTGTTAAGGAAAGTATTCTAGAATACTTTGCACTGTGTAATCACAACGGTGATTAAGGGTTCAAGTAAATGATGCTAACTGCTAACTGTGGAAGTTATTATTTAGCTTAGCCTACGCTGGATGGATGCTATGTTAGGTTAGCTTAGCCCAAGTTGGATGGATGCTAGGTTAGGCTAGCTTAGCTTAAGGCTGGAAGGATGCTAGGTTAAGTTAGCTTAGCCTAAGGTAGATGGATACTAGGTTAGGTTAGCTTAGCCACCTAGGCTGGTTTGTTTACAAGGTGACGTCACAAGTTAGCACTTGCTGTGACAAGTTGTTGTCATGGGAACTAGAGCATGTCAGAACAATTCAACAGTCCCTGAAAAATGTCTGCACCTTTTAACGGGTTAAAAGGGGGCGCCTATACTTTAAGTCTTTCGAGAACTTGATGTTACGTTAAGTAAAATGCGACTGTGTTTTGGCATTTGCTAATTTTACTCATGTAACTCTTCTCTTTACTTTACACAACTTATTCTATTTGTTTACCGAGTAAGGAAATAGATTTGCTGTAAGTCAAAGGTTGTCTAAGCATCTATAGTTACGTCCCTCTCATGCACAAATGCTGACTTTTCAGCAAGTAAACAGTTTTGATCGCTAGGTAGCTCTCTGCTTTTAGATGCAGCTAAAATTTAGGTGAATTACATCAATCTAACAATAATTTGTAAGGCCTTTACATTGTAAAAAGGGGAGCATCACCCAGGTCTACATATATATAACTCTGTCCTGAGTTTTCTTTGTCAGACACAGGTTTAGTCATACTGCAATTTGGATTTCTTTTTAACCAAAGCAGAATAGATATCGGTACAGATTAGTGGCTGCTGAAATGAGATTCCTTTGTCACACAGACTTACGCTTTACGGCTGAACTTACTGATATCAGTTGGAAATGTAAGACTCTTTCACTTAAAGTAGAGATGTCAATTCCAGCTATCGTTTTATCTGCATTTAGACAAGCCAGCGATCAAAAATGTGTATTGCACGTTGTGTTGTAGTTGGATCGCAAAGATCAAATGCACGCCTGTAGGTTAACAGTAGTTTAAGGCTGAGGTGGTTTTCCTACACTCTGGCGGTAAGGTGACGTATGCCCTATTTGGAGCTAGTGTTTCTTGTAACCCTTCATTGTCAGGAAACCTAATGTTTAGCAGTGCCAATTCAACCAGCATCTAGAAACTGTTTGTTTCAAAAGCGTCGTGCATAGTCTGTTGGCCGTTGAGATTTACACGGCCGTTTAAGATTCTTTTAAATCAGTAAAATTCTAATTTTACGAATGCAGAGTCTTGCAACTCTTTGAGCACACATTTTCATCTACTTTTAAAAGTTCTATGTCCTATGCTGATCAGGGACCCTTTTAGCAGAGTCTTGCACTGTGTTCGTGCAGTGTCTTTTGGTTTTGCAGTTCAAAATCAGTGGGGTTTTAGAAATTCTTTTGGAAGAGGCCTTCTGTGTTAGAGGCCTTCTGCATTAGGTCACCCATCGTTGAGTGGGCATTGCGTGGTCTTTGGCGAGCTGGAAGGTGCAGGGTAGCGAACTTGAACCTTGACTTGGTGCTGAGGCTGTGTACCCATGGATGGCTGCTGGAGTTCCGGGGAACTCTGTGACCTTGGAGTCTGGCTTTGTTGTAGTTCTCGTGACCTCTGTGACTGGGGGGGTTCTTGAACTTGGGCCCAGACTGTCAGGTGTTTGAAGTCTAATAAAAGCTCAAAACATTCTAGCAGATCTTTGCCAATCAGAAAGGGGTACGTGTCCATTTGTGAGATGTACACCGGGTGGGTAGGACTCAAAGGACCAATTGTCAGGTAAATGGGACCTCTCTGTTCGAGCCGGAGGTCGTTCTTGCTGTACGACTGCACATTCAGCTCACACATTTGGGGAATAAGAGTTTGATCTTCGCTCTTAGCTTTAGCACTGAGTCTTTCAAAGAGTTGAGCTGACATTAGAGTGAGGTCTGAGCCGGTGTCTACCAGGGCTTCAAGGCTCACCTCATTGTCTAGAGTGATGGGTAGGTAGAGTTTCCGGGCCCACCCCCTTTTGATCAGGTTCTCCAGGAGTCTTAGCGTAGGGGCTGGTGTGGCGATCGACGGGTGGTTAGGGCCGGTCTTGTCGTGGGAGCTTTGGCTTGGTTTGTGCGCCATCAGCTTGTCCCCGCCTGCGCTGCTCTTGGCTCCGGGCCTTGAATCACTGGCGACCTTGGGCAGGAATAGAGGTGTCATGACTCTCATCAATGTCTCCAGGTGGTCCCAGCGGGTTGTGGGACTGTAGGACCGGAACATACTGCCTTTATTGTGGGCGAGAGGAACACAACACACACAGCAAACAACAAGACAACACCTCCATGACTGGTCACTTTACTGGTGCAGGGCATTAGATTATCTAGGCCTAAACAGGTTCACTCTCTCAATATAGTCAATCTCGTTGAATAAAGTTTAGTTCAATTTTAGGACCGTTATTCTAGTTTGGTTTGGTACAGTGATTGATCAACTTTGTGACTAAATTTGATTTGTTTGTTTTATTCTCTTCTAAATTGTTCTAGGTTTAGACCAATTTACCTTTCAATTTGTGATACGAATGATGCAGGGAGTTCTCTGGCACACATTCGTTTTAAGGAAACTTACAAATATTAGGCGTGGTGTGTCAATCCTATTATTGTGACCTTGACCCTTATGGGGTGGACAGGCATTTTACCTAATAAAAGAAGGAAAGGAAGGAAGAAGTAAAACAAAACAAAGCAGTTGAGTGTTCCTGATATGACTTATAACTACGGTTGCACAGCTAAGGTGTCAGGTATCATGATGTAGTGAGAGGTGTTCTCAGGTGTACTTGTTGGATGAGTAGTGACCATGTTTCCTATGGAAAGTGTAACTAAGTTGTTAAGCTAGTTTCTGAAGTTAGTTTCTACCTGTGGGGGAAAACATATTAGTTGAATGCTTTGCACGGTAGAGGTGGTTAACTTCTGTACGTTAGTGAGTATGTTAGGGGTGTCGTGTAGTGCATGTATGTATGTATATATGGTCAGATCTGTTTCAGTCTGTTTTGCCCCCCCCCCCCCCCTGCTTGATGGCTTAGCTTTGATGAGCTTGTTGCATCTTTGCCTTGGGAAAGGGATCTTCTGTGATCTGCTGGGGGTCAATCCAGTAAGGCAGGAAGTTCTTTGGCAGACATTGGGAGGTAGTTTGGGAAGGATGTGTGTAGATGTAGTGCGAAACTTGGTCTCCGTTGTTGCATTCTTCCGATGATGCCTTCTGGTTGTGACAGACTTTCTGACCTTCTGTGCTTACTGTTGTTGCTATAGCACACACATGGTTCTTGAGTTTGGAGCTTGTTTGGTGGTTTCTTTATAAGTGATGGGTAGCCAGGATGGTGTTTTCTGGTACCTCTGGGTGTTTGTCAGTGGTTGACTGTGAGAGGCCACTTGTTCTGTGTTGTTGTAGAACAAGTGGTCGTCATGTTCATTATGAAGGTATATCAGATGAATCGGTGGTCTTCCGTTCCATCGCCATCCTGTTCGTCATCCATGTTTACCTCGTTTCCGATGAAAACTTTCAGTTGCCTCATTAGTTGCTCCATGTCTTCTGAGGTTTAACTGCCTGGTTCTTGGGCATACTCGGTGCTGTGTTTAACTGAGTGGTGCCAAGGTGGGTTTCGTTGTTGAGTACCCACATGGAGTGCTTCTGGATGCGTTGGTTGATGGCCTTTGGATGTCCAGTTAGGTTTCCAGTGGTTTCCTTCTTGTGGGTTACTTGAGAAGCATGGCTGGTCCCATGACTTTTCCACTCGGTTGGTGGGGTATCTGTCAGCGGCATGGGAGTCACGTTCTCTGTGCTTCTTGCGAAGAACTGTGTTGTCATGCCACTGGTTGTCTTCCAGTGCAAGACTTGTGTCTTGGCTGAAGGAGTTTGAAACTGTGGATGTTTTCAAACCTTTCTTTGGAACATGACGATCTTTTGTTTGATGTAGGCCTTGTGTGTCAGGTCACGTAGCTTTTGGATTGTCATTGTGCCTGGGCAGGCCATGATACCAAGATGACGACTCAATCCGGGGTGCAGGTTTCTTAGGAAGAGGGTTTTGAAGTTCACATCCTCTTCATGTTCAAGTTTGTTATGTGCACCAAAGTAAGCTTGTCGAAAGCGATGGTAGTAGGCTTGGGGAGTCTCTTGTCGACCTTGTTTGGTTTCCAAGGCGATTAACACACCGTGTTCCGACTCTGGGCCTGTGAATTCTTTAATCAGTGTCTCACCTAGCAGCTGGTAGTTTGACTTGACATGAGCAGGTTGTCGGTCTAGGAAGCTTCGTACCTCTGGACTGGATGTGGATCTGAGGAGATAGAACCTGTCTCTGTCAGTCATATATGGTCTCACCTCTAGCTGGAAGTTGATATCTCGGATGTAGGTCTGGATGTCGGGACCCTCTGTGGAGTTCGGGTTGAACTGAGTGATATTCTTAACCAGCTGGTTGAGATCTTTAAAGGTCATCCCCTGTGCAGCGTTGGAGTCTAGCTGGATGAGCTCTCGTTGCTTGTTGTCAGTGAACAGTTCTGTGGTGAAGGCCTGTGACGTTTTGGGTTGTGGCCATTCACTTCTTTCACTGTATGCCAGTTCTTGGATGGAGGACTCTGTTCTGCTCAGCAGGGGTGATGCTGAGGGAGGTCTCTCCCTTCTCTCCCTCCTAAAATGTGCTGGAGTTCATCTCTGACCGTGTAGAGCTCGTCGTTGGCGTCATCTCGCTGTTGGGTCAGATGGTCCATTTCAGCGCTGCACCTTTCCAGGTGGTCTTTCAGAGCATTCATTTCAGAGTTCTTATCTTTAATGTCAGCTTTGGCTTTCTCTAGCTGATGTTCAGCAGACTGGAGTTGGTTTACCAGGTGCTTTTGGACAGTCTTTAAGTCTAGTTTGTCACGTTCAGTGACTGCAAGGGCTTCTTGGAGCTTCTCGAGTTGTTTCTTTGTTTCTTGCTCCACTTCATCAGGTACTTTGAGTTTGTCTTGAGCTTTTGCTTTGAGCTGGTCTGTGCAGTGTTGAGTGTGCATCAGCTCTCTCAGGAACTCAGTGGTCTGACGCTTGAAGTCGTCCTGGACTTTCACTTCCAGCTTGTCTATGCGGCTCTGGGCACATGTCAGCTCCTCCTGAAGGTGGGTGATGTGCTTGTCGCTTAGTTTCAGCTGGGCTGTGAAGGCATTGCTTAAGGAACAGGTGATCTTGGTTAGTTCCACATGGTTGTGGTTCTGGCTTGAATCATGTGTCAGGAATGTCCTCAGAATTATGATTATTATTAAAAATAATAACAGTTCAATTGTCTTTGGTGTGAGGCAGTCTGTAATGCCTCTGAGCCAGGCGTCCACGTCGTCCCTTTGGGCAGTGGGGTTCGTCGTCCACGACATGTTGGTACGCTGGGGTGAAGAGACTGACACAGACCTGTGTGGAATGTAAGCCTATATGTGGTTGAACAGCTAAGTGTCGTTTCAATGACGGTACACTAATAATGAAATGTTGTAATGTCTACGTGTTGGTCTCAGTGTAGACAGGTAGGCTAGTGATGGGGAAACTTCGTCACTCAACTGAGTGAGGGAAAGAGAGAGAAAAAGGTTAAAACAAATCTCAATTGTAAGGTTTTTTTTTTCAATGGGAGAAATATTTTTTATAAATATATTTCTATCAATGAAAAGCTGGTTTCAACTCGTGATGTGAGGACTATGTCACTCAACTGAGTAAGGGAAAAAGAGAGAGAGAGGTTAAAAACCAATTTCGAAAGAAAACAAGAAAGAAAATCTTTAACTAGGAGAAATATTATTTTTCTCGTAAATGCTTCCTATCAAAGAGAATCTGTTTCCAGAAAGGTAAACAATATTATTGTTTATGTTTACAACGAAAAATAATACGATAATAATGCTGATACCTCTTTTCTGAGTTTGACAGGATTGACACCACACTCCGTCAGTTGGACCGCTTACAGCAAGGATGCTTTGAAGGCGACGGTTGCTCAACACTTGTCTCTGTTAATTGATCTTGGATGAGATGTCAAATTCTAAATTGCGTAAACAGATTCAGGGAGAGTATGGAGAACAGAGAGGGTTTGACTAAAAATCAAATACCTAATGATTTCTTTGGAAAGATTGTCTTTCTCTTTCTTTTGAATCGATTGATGGTTCTCTCAGGTGTGTTCCCTACAAGTGCGAAGAATGGGATGGAATAAAACAGGATAGCCCAGGAAAGATGTGAGAAGGGAAGGAGGGAAGGAGATTGTATCCACAAATGGCTGGAGCCTTTGTCGAACAACGAGTATAGAATTGACAGTTGCCAAACAACTAAACATTCACAAATAAAACTGTAAGAGAGGGTTATCTCTGATTTATTTGAAGCTCGTAGTGAGATACCAATGTCTCCTATTGAGGCTCAGGTGTGTCACTCCCAAGCAACAAAAAGGGTAAGGAAGAGGTAATAAAGATGAAAGAAAGTACTAATGATAATGGACAAAATAAGAAAAAGGGAAATTAAATAAAGAGGTAACTTAATAAATAAAATAGAATGGTTAAGTTTATAACCACAACTGAAAGGAAGGAGAAAAGGAGGATACAACGCAATAACAATAAGGAGCAAGTATGAGTCTAACAATATTTTATAATAGGGAAAATGTTGGTGGAATAAGTTCTTAACTTTCAAAGTTTAAAACTTATTAGCCTGAAGTGATTAGATCTAAAAGAGAATTTTAGAAATTATGAAATTAGATTTATTAAAAATAAATCGAGAAATCGTTAGAAATTACCTATTTAGAAAAATAGAATTTTAAATTTTAATTTAATAATTCCTTTAAATAAATAAAAAAATCTAATTCGAATTTGACAATTAATAATCATAAACCAGTATTTTCTTTTTCAAGTAAAATGCAGGTAAAGGAATTAATAATTGCAAACGACTTCCTTTTCACGGAAACTATGGGTTAAGTAAGATATGGGAAAGGTAAATAAGAAAGAAGAAAAGACCAACAGGTGTAAAGTCAAGGTGTTTAAATGGTTAAATCACTTTAACGTTGTTCAAACAGACACTGTATTTAACCATTGATGTTAACACTACTGATAACCGTAAATAATGCTTAAGGCTTTAGCATATAGGCCTCACTGTAACAACTGCTTTGGTTAGCTTAGCAAAGGGTTAGCTGGCTTAGCCACCAAAAGGGTTTGTTTACACTGTGAGGTCAGAATTCCCCCGGAAGTGTTGGTTAAGACTTCCGTGTCACGATCGTAACTAGGGTGACCAAACAAACGCTAGTGGGTGAACATGTGAATAGCAACAGTTTGTAAACAGTTACGCATGTTACATGAAATGGCGGCGCATTTCAACAATGTTCATAGAATATGCACGTACAGTCGATCATATCACGTGAAATGTCGGCGCATTTCAAACTGTACAAATAAGGGACACCACTCGTAGCAGCTCTGTTCTTACGACGTGGGGCTTCACTCAGTTTTTTACGAGTGAGTCTAACTTTAACGGAAGCAACAGCTTTGCGCTGTAATATAGATGGAACAATAGCGATCTCGGGCGGATCGTATCTGTGCAATGTTATCTGAGCAAACAAAACAACAGGGTTCTTAACTGTTGGTTAAGTTTCACGTCAAGCTTTACTTGAGCACAACTTTAAAATAACTCTTATTCAATTACACTCGGACACACGCAGTGTTTACACGAGAATTAATTGAACAGACACAAACATACAAGCAAACATAGATAAACAGCTGTTTATTACTGGGATTGCAATGGAAAACGCATTGGCAATCAGATCAATATAGGATCGCAGTGGAACACGCACTGTGAGTCAGATAAATGTAACGTTAGATGAGGAACACGCTCATCGCTCTATGTTTATTACTGGGATTGCAATGGAACACGCATTGACAATCCGATAAATATAACCAAGGCTTCTATGATGTTTATCACGGATCGCAGTGGAACACGCACTGTGAATCAGATACATATAACGTTAGATGAGGAACACGCTCATCGCTCTGTGAGGAGAATATTCGTTCTCATATGGTTATATTTAATTACTGCAGTATAATTTCGTTAAGCTCTCTGGCTGATACACACATATACAGGTCCTTCTCAAAAAATTAGCATATTGTGATAAAGTTCATTATTTTCCATAATGTAATGATAAAAATTAAGCTTTCATATATTTTAGATTCATTGCACACCAACTGAAATATTTCAGGTCTTTTATTGTTTTAATACTGATGATTTTGGCATACAGCTCATGAAAACCCAAAATTCCTGTCTCAAAAAATTAGCATATTTCATCCGACCAATAAAAGAAGTGTTTTTAATACAAAAAAAAGTCAACCTTCAAATAATTATGTTCAGTTATGCACTCAATACTTGGTTGGGAATCCTTTTGCAGAAATGACTGCTGCAATGCGGCGTGGCATGGAGGCAATCAGCCTGTGGCACTGCTGAGGTGTTATGGAGGCCCAGGATGCTTCGATAGCGGCCTTAAGCTCATCCAGAATGTTGGGTCTTGCGTCTCTCAACTTTGTCTTCACAATATCCCACAGATTCTCTATGGGGTTCAGGTCAGGAGAGTTGGCAGGCCAATTGAGCACAGTAATACCATGGTCAGTAAACCATTTACCAGTGGTTTTGGCACTGTGAGCAGGTGCCAGGTCGTGCTGAAAAATGAAATCTTCATCTCCATAAAGCTTTTCAGCAGGTGGAAGCATGAAGTGCTCCAAAATCTCCTGATAGCTAGCTGCATTGACCCTGCCCTTGATAAAACACAGTGGACCAACACCAGCAGCTGACATGGCACCCCAGACCATCACTGACTGTGGGTACTTGACACTGGACTTCAGGCATTTTTGGCATTTCCTTCTCCCCAGTCTTCCTCCAGACTCTGGCACCTTGATTTCCGAATGACATGCAACCACTGAGCAACAGTCCAGTGCTGCTTCTCTGTAGCCCAGGTTAGGCGCTTCTGCCGCTGTTTCTGGTTCAAAAGTGTCTTGACCTGGGGAATGCGGCACCTGTAGCCCATTTCCTGCACACGCCTGTGCACGGTGGCTCTGGATGTTTCTACTCCAGACTCAGTCCACTGCTTCCGCAGGTCCCCCAAGGTCTGGAATCGGTCCTTCTCCACAATCTTCCTCAGGGACCGGTCACCTCTTCTCGTTGTGCAGCGTAATTTGCCACACTTTTTCCTTCCCACAGACTTCCCACTGAGGTGCCTTGATACAGCACTCTGGGAACAGCCTATTTGTTCAGAAATTTCTTTCTGTGTCTTACCCTCTTGCTTGAGGGTGTCAATGATGGCCTTCTGGACAGCAGTCAGGTCGGCAGTCTTACCCATGATTGCGGTTTTGAGTAATGAAACAGGCTAGGAGTTTTTAAAAGCCTCAGGAATCTTTTGCAGGTGTTTAGAGTTAATTAGTTGATTCAGATGATTAGGTTAATAGCTCGTTTAGAGAACCTTTTCATGATATGCTAATTTTTTGAGATAGGAATTTGGGGTTTTCATGAGCTGTATGCCAAAATCATCAGTATTAAAACAATAAAGCACCTGAAATATTTCAGTTGGTGTGCAATGAATCTAAAACATATGAAAGTTTAATTGTTATCATTACATTATGGAAAATAATGAACTTTATCACAATATGCTAATTTTTTGAGAAGGACCTGTATATAGCTTTGAAAGACGCTGGAACACGCAGACGTCAGCAAAGCTATAATCAAGGTATTTCAGAAATTGAGGAACACGCTCAATTCTTACCTTATTGTTGCGTGATATTTTATATCTTGGGTTATTTTACTGCAGTTGAAAATGAAGACAAATATGGAGGCAGACAGACTAGAGTAACAGCTCTCTCTGGGGTGCATTCACTCAGGCAGCAGATCATTCAAACAGGGCATGCGCTGCGCGCTCTCCATACGTCACACACAGACTCTCGAGGTTCGGATCTCTCATCCGCACAAAATGAAAAGATAAATTACTTCGTATATGCTTACAATTTAGGTTAAACTGCCCGCATTCTCCACCAATAATACTGTAGCGTTTGTACGCACGTATAAATATGACTAATTATTATTCATAACGGATTATGATCAATAATTAATAATTTAATTATATTCAGAATTTACTGTAGCAGAATCAATAGTATGATAATTTTATCAGTTCATCCAATGAACGGAAAGCATAAGCAATTATTAGTTCTAGGAAATATAATATCTTCCTGGCCAAGAAAGACTAATTCCCAGTTAACAACTAAATTAAGAAATAATTCAAGGGTGAAAGCATAAGTAGCTTAGGTCGTAGTTCAAGACAATAAATTCGTAAGCACATAACACAAGTAATGATTCTCTTTTCAAATACAAACAATACTTTATTGATTATAAGACTAACACATAAAACTAATATCTAACACAAAACACACGCATTCATACAAGTTGCAGAAAGAAAAAGAGTAAGGACGAATAAGTTTAAGAGTGAGGTGAAATCCCAAGATTCTATGCACTTACCATCAATAATTAATTTTACCCTTCTATCATTTCTTAGGCGGGTAATTCAATTTTATATCAATGCACCAGTTCAGTTAAGAGTCTGGAGGCTACTTGCTTGTCCTTGCGTTGCTTTGGGGATTCCCTTTTGTCGGTGTAAAGGGGGTTTCCCGGGTCCGTTGCTTGGCTGGCGGTCTCCTCGTGCCTGCTAGATCTTGGGCAGCCAATCACGTGGTGTGTTGGCAGCTGGATGAAAGTCTTTGAAGTTGGAAGCGCGTTGCAGTCGAAACGTTTAAACGAAACTTTGCAGCAAAACTTAACTTAGAACTGAGACTTTTAATGGAAAAGAAGTCAAAGGAAAATAAAGGTGAGACGAGTTAGATGGCTTGAATAAATCTGTTTTAACCCTGATCTTGATTTGGGTCATTTGTCTCTATGCATCTACATGGCTACTATACCCATCGTCTGCTCCACCCGACTTGTTCTCCTGCCGAGGCCTTTTCCGAGGGCGAGAGCGGGGGAGAGAGAGGGCAAGAGCTCCAGAGAGCAGAGGGCAAGAGCAGCAAGAGAGAGCAAAAGAGCAAAGAGAAAGAGAGAAAGAAACTGGTGTTCAGTCCTTTTGAAGACCTGACGTTTCTACCTTCTTTTGGAAGAGGGTCCAATCAGGAGCTGTCCCTTTGGAGTGAGATTTTATGATCCTTTGTGGTATAACTAGGCATTTAAATCTCTAGTTCCATTGGGTGTTTAAGAGAAGAATCTTCACACTTCTTATAATATTAATGTGTCACAAAGTTTAGCAAAATGTAATGTCAATTAACAAATGGGGAACGAAGATTGGAGTTTATCGAGACCAAACTTGCCACAAATGGATTTGGTTAAACATTAGTTGGCAAAGTTTGAAACATTATTCCATTAGAGTTGTCGAGAAACATAGACCAAACCACAAAAAGGCAACTCATGAAATAGGGAACTTAGATACATTGTTCATACAATTCTCAAGTGGATATATAATAGCGTATATATATATATATATATATATATATATATATATATATATATATATAATATATATATATATATATATATATGAATACAGGATTCATTTTTCTCCTCCTTGGTTAGAATTCAGAGAGAGTTCACAGTTCTGTGAACATTCCTTTGGGTCGTAAACGCTGTTATCTAAGAACACCAGTGATGTTAGTTTTGGTCTCTTTTCACTCCAAAGATGGAAAACATAGTAAACTATATTTAACTGGATATTACTGTACGTATTCTGATTGATCACACCGAAAGCATTCTGGAGGTCTCCAGAACTATGTGTACAAGTTATGGGAATAGACAGTTATTTTTAAAATGCATAATGAAGGTATTTATACTTCACTTTAAGCTACGATAAAATCATAGTCATTCCAATGTGACATGGACAAATGGACACACATAAAAACACATCGAATATATCTGGATAAATGTCTTTTAAAAAGAGAAGTTTCTTTCTCTTTTAGAACCCCCCTTCTGTGGGACATTCCAGTCAGTCATAAAAATGTCTCGTAACTGGACACCGCACTCTGTCCGGAGCGGGCTTCACTTGTGGGGGATGAGTGTGGTTGTGTGTGTGTGTGCATGTTAATTTACATCCAGGCTTTTTGGGCCTGAAGGCTTTGGGATTTTAGCTAGGATGTATTTAGTTATTCAGATTCACCCCTCGCCCAGTCCTTACATAAGAAAACATGGAATTAATTTCCACTGTTATGCTGATGACACTCAATTATATATTTCATCACGACCAGATGAAAACACTGACTTATCTAACTTGACAGAGTGTCTAAATTATATAAAATGCTGGATAACGTGTAATTTCCTGCTATTAAATTCAGATAAAACGGAGGTATTACTTATTGGTCCAAAAAACTACCCACAAAATCCCTTACAATACAACTTTAATTTAGAAGGATATCCTGTTACTTTATCCACTACAGTAAAAGACCTGGGTGTTATACTAGACCGCAACTTGACTTTCGAAAATCATATTTCATATGTTACAAGAACAGCCTTTTTCCACCTTAGAAACATTGCTAAGCTACGTAACATGCTATCTGTTTCTGATGCAGAAAAGCTAGTTCATGCATTCATGACATCAAGACTAGATTACTGTAATGCTTTATTAGCTGGTTGTCCTGCATCCTCAATAAACAAGCTACAGTTAGTGCAAAATGCAGCCGTTCTAGTAAGAACTCTAGTAAGAACTCAATGTAGATTTCTTACTAGATCAAGAAAATATGATCATATAACACCTATTTTATCATCTCTACACTGGTTACGTATCAATTACGAAGTATTCCTACTGACCTATAAAGCCCTAAATGGTTTAGCTCCCGTGTATTTAACAGACCTTCTATCGCCATACAATCCATCGCGCTCTTTAAGATCACTAAATTCGGGGCTTCTGGTCATTCCTAGGATATCTAAGTCGACTAAAGGAGGGAGGGCGTTCTCACATTTAGCTCCTAAACTCTGGAATAGCCTTCCTGATATTGTTCGAGGATCAGACTCGCTGTCCCAGTTTAAAACTAGATTAAAGACGCATCTCTTTAACCAAGCATTCACTTAATGCTTACCTTTTATACTACTGCTGAATCAGTTCGAATTAACATTATGAACATCAGCTATGCTAATTATTTCCCATCTGCCTTTCTGCTGTTATCTCGGGACGCTAGTCCCGAGGTAAATAGCGTTCGTCAGCTCCAGTTTGTATCCAGCCTCTCACGGAGACTTCAGATGCCCCAACACCTGTGATGAGACGACTCGACGCCTGTGAAGAGACGACTCAACGTCTGTGAATATGGCGATATGTTATGCCATAAATTAATACATGATTAACTGACTGTATTTTTCTATGTACATTTCCGAAAATGCACTTTCTGTAAAGCTGCTTTGAGACAATGTGTATTGTGAAAAGCGCTATACAAATAAATTTGAATTGAATTGAATTGAACTCCAATAATATAAATGTTTGTCACATTTGATTCAATGTAATAAAAGTAAATTCATTGTGTATATATATATATATATATATATATATATATATATATATATATATATATATATATATTTAATCTGATTTCAAATCTATGAATGGTACAGTATAATTGTAAGGATGCTGAAAATTCAGCTTTGCATCACATGAATAAATTACACATTATTATTTACATAGTAGAATACAGCTGTTTTAAACGGTAATATTTTATCACAATATTACAGATTGTACTTTATTTTTCAGAAATTTGTTGAGCATGAGAATTTACAAAAAAAGAAAAAAACACTTTTCAGACCAAAACACTTTTCTATAACCAATTTTAATAATTGACTAAATTTTATTTGTGAATGGATGCGTGTTACAGACAGAGAGAAACTGTGAACTTATGCAATTAAGAAATAGTCAATTAACTGTTACCTGTGGAGAATATATTTAGTCGCATTGTCATTGCCTCATCAAGGTAAATGAAAGGGGAGCCCTCGGTCTAATACAGCACCTGGGTTAATGGTATTGTCATGCCACGATCCCAGTACAACTGGTTTTCATAAACAAATGCTTTACAGAGAGACATCTGTTAACAAAAGCCATGTTTCAATTCGCGAATCAAACCATTTTTGTGCACAAATGTTAGCCTTTTCTTGTTGTAATTCATTAACTTGCTGTTTATAACAAGATTAATGATGATCAAGATAAATTACAATTTCTAGGACGAGTAAACATTCAAATCCAATTCAAATTTACCGTCAACTACAGACGTTGCATCCATTGATTCCGCCATGTTTTTAAGACACGCCCCCAACTCGTACAGATCGGGGCTTAAAGAAAATTCCGAGCTCCCCACTGGTATTTACGACATTGTGGTGGCGTTCAAGTGCGCTCAACTCATTTTACGATCTATACGAGATGACTTGAATGCACCATATGTAGTAGGATGGTACTACTTAAAGATTTTTTTCTGTTAAATGTGAACATTAAACAATAACTTATTTTTTTCTCTTTTTTGTCTTAGCATCACCCAGGAACCTGAGGAAACTTCTCAAATTCTGGGTTGGATGGGAAGTAGTGCCAAGCACCCTGAAGCTGGAAGTTGCTCAGTCCAGTGGATCAAACCAATTACCAAAGGCATACACTTGTCAAGAGCGCATTCGCCTGCCAGATCACTATACCTCCCTCTCAGCTCTCACAGCTGACATGATGGTGTGTCTGTAGTCTGTGGAGAGTGATTTTGGCCATGTGTAGATGTTTATGAATTTCTTAAACCGTTTTAGATTGAAAATTTTCTTTGTTACTGTTGCATGTCTATTAAATATGGCAATATTATAATAATATAATAATGTGTAATTTGGGCCGTTCACCCATTTTGGGGGGTTTACATTTTGTAGTTTAATGATATAGACTTACTGTTCAATGTGATATGGTCAATACAAATCTTATCCAAATACTCAATGTTGTTTATTTTAATTAATTAAATTACATATTCTGGTAAAAAAGTATAATAGTTAGAAAAATCAACTAAAAAGCATAAAAAAATAACATGCAACTATCTAATTCTCAGCTAGCAAATTTTCAACATATTGAACTGTCCTCAAAAAAATGTTCATGCCATTAAACTCAGAGGGTTGTAGAGGATTAAAATGTTCCCTTTCGTAGTCACTACGAGTTACGTCAGACGACTAATGGGGTTTAGAAAGCCTATCAACTTTGAGAAATATAAAACGAGCCAATGGAAAAGAAATGCCATGTGTCTGCAGAATTTGCATAGCGTAACTCCGCCCCACCTCGTGGGTATAAAAGGAGGACGCCAGCAAAATGCAGATATGTTTTCGCTTCGGAGACAAGTTTAGTCTTCACTCCACAAGCCACTCTGAGTTTTCACTCTTCGAGACGAGCTACTCTCCAGGTGTTGGTGTGACGGCAAATTCCAGCGAGAAATCACATTGCCTGCTGATCTGTGCAGTGATTGCCAGCCGTGTGTTTCTCCCTGGTCACTTTAGCACCTGCAGGGTTTATTCCTCTCTTATTGAGTTGTACACGCGATGCATCTTTCCGAGAAAAACGTGAACTCGTCCGTGCACTTCTGGTTGCGGTCGGGTGATTTCACCATCTGATGATTTCACCATCTGATGGGCACAATAGCTGCTCTGCGTGTCTGGGCATTGATCACGCTAAAGCAGCTTTTGTGGATGTTTCATGTTCTCATTACGGGAACATGACCATCGTGACACTGTGGTCGAGACTTCATGGGCATTGATCACGCTAAAGTAGCTTTTGTGGATGTTTCATGTTCTCATTGCGGGAACATGACCAACGTGACACTGTGGTCGACACTCCATGAGCTCATTAGAGCGAGAGTCCCCTCATACACACCCCGATCTACACCTTCCTTGCGAGGTGGTACTTCGGCTGGTGGCCAGGGTGACCTGAGGGTTACTCTGTGGAACAAAGCGCCGACGATCATTCCTCGGCCCACACCCATCATCCTCTGAGATCCCGCGCATGTCATTTGGTCCTCTAGATGATGATTCCATGTCCGTCGCAGCATCACAAGACGGGCTCGAGTCATGGGGGAGATCTGTAATGCCAGCATTGTCCGAGTCAAAACCCGAAATGACAGCCATGCTCTCTCGGGCAGCCGCTGGATGATTGGTTTTTGGGTTTCGCGGGCGCTGCTTCCCATCAGCGTCCGCCCCCAATACCTTTCTTTCCCGAGGTGCATGAGAAGGTCACGAGGTCCTGGAAGACACCACTGCCTTCTCTGCTTTTCCTCCCCTTCATGAGGCCGCGACCAATGGGTACACTGGGGTTCCCCAGGTGGTACAGTTTTTGGGAGCCTGGTTAGAGCTTCCCAATCTGTCCCGCTGGGTCGCGAGAACCATCAGGCTCGATAGTTGCCACTATCGCCGCACATCACAACGCAGTCGAAGGTAAGTCCCTGGGAAAGCACGACCCGATCATCAGATTCCTGAGAGGAGCGAGGAGACTGAATCCTCTTCGCCCTCCTCTCGTTCCCTCTTGGGAGCTCTCAGTGGTTTTAACTGCCCTGCAGAGTGCTCCTTTTGAGCCTCTGTAATCAGTGGAGCTTAAGTTCCTATCAGTTAAGACAGCACTCCTGGTTGCATTGGCCTCCATTAAGAGGGTAGGGGACCTGTACGCATTTTCCATTGACGAAGCGTGCCTGGAATTGGGGCCGGCCTATCCTCATGTTATCCTGAGACCCCGGCCTGGATATGTGCCCAAGGTTCCGACCACTCCCTTTCGAGATCAGGTGGTGAAGCCTTGGCATTGCTCTGTCCAGTACGCGCCCTCCGTGCTTACGTAGACAGAACGCAGTGTTTCAGGACCTCAGACCAACTCTTTGTCTGTTATGGTGGGAAGCTGAAGGGAAAGGCTCTCTCCAAGCAAAGGCTGTCTCACTGGATAGTGGACGCCATTGCTTTGGCATACCAGGAGCAAGGTTGACCGTGCCCCCTTGGTGTGAAGGCACACTCCACCCGGAGTGTGGCTTCCTCTTGGGCTCTAGCGCATGGCGCCTCGCTAACAGACATCTGCAGAGCTGCAGGCTGGGCGACACCCAACACATTCGCGAGATTCTATAATCTCCGAGTACTCGTTTCAACTAGCCGGTAACTGGACTCGCTCAGGTGTCTTCGCCCTGAGTTCCTCCAGCACTGTTGATGTCAACACCAGAGTCTATGCCTGCGGCAGCTTTCGCGTCGGCTAGGTGCATCCGTGTGCATGGTTCCCCTCTGGTGACCCCCACATGTGTATTTCCACTGTAATCCTCTCAGAGCATGTGTCTTTCCCTTGGCAAGCCACCTTGCCACCCCTGGGGTTGAAATATTCCACCCTGCGGGCTGGACACCCCAGTGTTTTTTCCATATGCATCCGGGTCATATGTGTATTCTTAAGTCCACCCCCTTCAGGCTGGCACTGATTAATACCAAGGTACACTGGGAAGCATATCTCAGTGGAAATTCCTGGTTAAGTAGGAGTCCTTCATCCGTGCTAGCCTCACGACAGGGATCTCAGACCTACGCAGGGCACTGGCAGACAGCCGAGTGGCATGATTAGACTGGGAACCCCATTCTTCGCCACGACGTAACTCGTAGTGACTACGAAAGGGAACGTCTCGGTTATGTATGTAACCCCTTTTTCCCTGAGTACGTTACGTCTCCCTGCCACCTCCGAATTGCCTGAGTTCAGTCTCGGCTCCTCAGGGAAGAAACATATCTGCATGTTGCCGGCGTCCGGCATTATAAAATATATATTAAAACAGATATTCAAATCTATTTTAGAGCATATTATATTTCTGGTTAAAGAAATTCTCAAGTTACCTGATGAGTTTATGGTTTGTGTCTATATGTACTAAGTACTTTGGGCACGGAGTATGTTCTTCTGATTACACATACCAACTGAGTCATTCTTGAGAGAATCCAAGATTATCCACCCGGTATATTGATGCTTTAACTCTGTTCCACTGCAGACGATGACCTTGCACCTTTAGTGTCCCTTTAATCCATCTGTAGCCTACATGTGGCATTCTTTCTTTGACTTGGGAAACAAGTCCATCAAGTTCTGAATCAGTGCAGGTACTATACAGTCCCCTGACTGATAGATTGTTTTCGGCCATCCTCCTAAAGAGTGTAGCCCGGAAAACACCCAGCAAATTTGAAATAGTTGTAACAGGGAGTCCAATCTCCAGAAGATAGGCCATGTGATCAGTAGGCACTACAATCCTTGGACGCCCACTTGCACTTTGTCTTTCCACCTGAACAACTGATTGTGAAATTTTAGCGCATTTGTGATTCTGGTTTGCATCATGGAGTTCAGTTAATCTTTCTGTCACATCCTGAGACACATGGAGATGCTGTGCCACAGCATCGAGAAATCTTACGTCCTGCCTACAAACAAAATCCAAATAGTCAATGTCAATTTGGGGTTGCTGAAGAGCATGTGTAACCCGTGTAAGTAATCTCTCCAGAATGTGGTCATGTAGTAATTTCTAAAGTAAAATGGAAAGAGACATGGAAAAATTATGAATGATTTGTACTCACTATAAAATAGACCATGTTTTACATACATGTAAAAACTAAAAGTTATAAGGTGTAAACATTAACTTCATTACGATTAGGCTACGATGCTGGAAATGACGGAATTTGCATAGCCTACTACTTGACAAACAAATCTTTTGGGATACGCACCATTCAAGTCATGTTCTATTTAAGCTTGAAGATTTATCATCCAGTTATGTAGTTAAAATTTGTTTTACTTACCCAACCAGCTTGGTGGTTTAAAATGGGATTATCCATGTTTTAAAGATTCTTCGGGAGAATGCGAAAAATGTCCATTATCAACTGTTCTCAAACCTGGGCAGGCCAGCTCAGTAATTCTGCGACTGCCATCTAGTGGTAGCTGCCTGCCTTGCCTTTCAGTTGTGTGTGGATCGTCAATGCTGAAAATGCGGACAGCAAGTTTCAAAATCCAAATGAACCGAACAGGATCGACTCATACAAGGAATCAATAAATGCACGCATCACGTGATCCAGAAATACACAGATTCCTTTTTGCATGCGGAAATTGTCACACTTTAATACAAAGTAGAACATTTATACTCACAAACATGACTTTATTTGTATAAATTGCTGCACATTTATGTAATTCTTAATTCTACAGACACCGGTTGAAAAACATTTGTTTCATTGTATAGTGACACACATTTACAAATCGTGTTCACGTTAATGAATAGCACTGGCTTGTTCGTTAGTTGTGTGTGTGTGTTTGTTTGGGTGGAATACTGTAAACTGCAAAAAGGAAGTCTCAAAATCCAAATGAACCGAACACGATCGAATCGAACAAGATGTCAATAAATGCATGCGTGTCTTCTGATCCACAAATGAACGGATTCATTTTTGCATGAGCAATTTTTGATTTATTAATGTAGAACAGAAAATGTTTATTTGCAAATATGTCTGTATTTGTACAAATCGCTGCACAATAATTCAATCCCGAGTTCCACAGATTCAAATCAAATGGCATTTGTTTGTGGTTAGTAAAATACATTCACAACATTTATCTAGTACATGCATAATTGTGTGTGCATTCAGTTAAGCCCAACGGCAACTATAGTTGCCGAAGTGTATAGTTGTCATTTTCCTTTTGTAAGTATTTTTCTAGATGTTATCCATGTTTTATGTCTCAATGACATGCAAGGAACCAACCAAATAAAGAATTTCAAGAAAAGGGTATTCACTTCCTTCCTGTCACATGAGGCTGTCAACTTCCTACCCGAAAAGAAAGGTCATTTTCATGTTACTAATAAGTATTTTTTGTTGACACACACATACAGGTCCTTCTAAAAAAAATAGCATATTGTGATAAAGTTCATTATTTTCCATAATGTAATGATAAAAAAATTAACTTTCATATGTTTTAGATTCATTGCACACCAACTGAAATATTTCAGGTGTTTTATTGTTTTAATACTGATGATTTTGGCATACAGCTCATGAAAACCCAAAATTCCTGTCTCAAAAAATTAGCATATCATGAAAAGGTTCTCTAAACGAGCTATTAACCTAATCATCTGAATCAACTAATTAACTCTAAACACCTGCAAAAGATTCCTGAGGCTTTTAAAAACTCCCAGCCTTTTTCATTACTCAAAACCGCAATCATGGGTAAGACTCCTGACCTGACTGTTGTCCAGAAGGCCATCATTGACACCTTCAAGCAAGAGGGTAAGACACAGAAAGAAATTTCTGAACAAATAGGCTGTTCCCAGAGTGCTGTATCAAGTCACCTCAGTGGGAAGTCTGTGGGAAGGAAAAAGTGTGGCAAAAAACGCTGCACAACGAGAAGAGGTGACCGGACCCTGAGGAAGATTGTGGAGAAGGACCGATTCCAGACCTTGGGGGACCTGCGGAAGCAGTGGACTGAGTCTGGAGTAGAAACATCCAGAGCCACCGTGCACAGGCGTGTGCAGGAAATGGGCTACAGGTGCCGCATTCCCCAGGTCAAGCCACTTTTGAACCAGAAACAGCGGCAGAAGCGCCTGACCTGGGCTACATTGAAGCAGCACTGGACTGTTTCTCAGTGGTTGCATGTCATTCGGAAATCAAGGTGCCAGAGTCTGGAGGAAGACTGGGGAGAAGGAAATGCCAAAATGCCTGAAGTCCAGTGTCAAGTACCCACAGTCAGTGATGGTCTGAGGTGCCATGTCAGCTGCTGGTGTTGGTCCACTGTGTTTTATCAAGGGCAGGGTCAATGCAGCTAGCTATCAGGAGATTGTGGAGCACTTCATGCTTCCACCTGCTGAAAAGCTTTATGGAGATGACGATCCTGATGGAGTTCTAGGACACCAGTAGGTCACTTGATGGAGTTTTTCGGTTCCTTGCCACTGTTGCCTTTGGCTTGCTCAGTTAGGGATATTCAAATTAATTAACCAAGCATTAATACCATTGATCAGCCCTACCAAACGTGGATATTTTTTCACTAAGAAACAAACATTGTTATGTTATTTGATTGATATTGTGAAGCTGCTTTGATGCAATTTATATCGTGAAAAGCGCTATATAAATACACTTGACTTGACGATTTCATTTTATTAGCACGACCTGGCACCTACTCACATTGCCAAAACCACTGGTAAATGGCTTACTGACCTTGTTATTACTGTGCTCCATTGGCCTGCCAACTCTCCTGACCTGAACCCCATAGAGAATCTGTGGGATATTGTGAAGAGAAAGTTGAGACGCAAGACCCAACACTCTGGATGAGCTTAAGGCTGCTATCGAAGCATCCTGGGCCTCCATAACACCTCAGCAGTGCCACAGGCTGATTGCCTCCATGCCACGCCACATTGAAGCAGTCATTTCTGCAAAGGGATTCCCGACCAAGTATTGAGTGCATAACTGAACATAATTATTTGAAGGTTGACTTTTTTTTTGTATTAAAAACACTTCTTTTATTGGTTGGATGAAATATGCTAATTTTTTGAGACAGGAATTTGGGGGTTTCATGAGCTGTATGCCAAAATCATCAGTATTAAAACAATAAAAGACCTGAAATATTTAAATTGGTGTGCAATGAATCTAAAATATATGAAAGTTTAATTTTTATAATTACATTATGGAAAATAATGAACTTTATCACAATATGCTAATTTTTTGAGAAGGACCTGTACACACACACACACACACACACACACACACACACATATATATATATATAATCATGAAGGTCTCTAGAATCATCCAAACAAAACAAGAAATCTATAGTTTTTTGTATACTTAGTCAAAAGTCCAAGCGGCAAGTATAGTTGCCAGTGGGCAAATGCCTTATAAGTACATATATCATTGGAAAATGGGGTATACTGCGTTAATGGGTTAATAAATCAAGGGTATTGAACTTGTTTAGAGCATAAACATAACGTTACCCTTTAAATGGCATCTCTACTGTTCATAAGTACTGTCTGTATGCACTGTTATCTTTGTTTTTTGCCTTTTTGTCATTTTTTTGTTTTTTTTGTTTGTTATATAGATATAATTTTTTCTTCATTCTATTTATTTGTATTTATTTATTTTCATTTAACTTTTTGATACACAATGTCCTGTTATGGCTGCACTTTGTTCTGCACTGTGTTCCACCACTTTAACCCTTGTGCACTGTTTATTTGCAGTTTACAGTTGGGCTGTTTGTGATCTCAGAGACCCCAGGCAACAAAATGTAATTTTGTAAAAAAAAATAATAATAATAAAAACAATTAAATGTAATTTTGCTAAGTTTATTAATGCTTTTACTCCACATTTTGACATGTTTACTCAACAAAATTTAAATAAATGTTTAAAAAATCCTAAATAAAAAAACTGTTTTTTTTAATGTAAAATTCACCTTATAAAAGACCCACATTTCTAAATTTCATATAATTTGACATTGTTTAGTGTAAGATTTTTGCCCATCTTTTGGAAAATGCCATTTTAAAAGTACAAAAAATATCACTTTAACCAGTAGATACCAGTAAAAGTACTGAAAGTTTTTAAGTCATATCTACATATTATTAAATCATAATTATAAAAATAAAAGTTACTTTTTGTCGAAGTTTAGCAGTTTTTGTAATGAAAAAAATCATTTTTTCAATAAAGTTACATTATGATTAGAATCAAACCTGATCAGGATGTTACAAAGAGAAAAGTTGGAGTTTTACGGTTTATAATTTATTTCAAACATCTGTTTTTTAAATAATTCTAAAAATTTGTGACAGAATTCTTGTAATTCAAAAAATGTGTGAAGTGTGCTACTTCATTTCTGTCTGTGTGTTTTGTGTTCTTTCTGATTTTGAGGATGAATTTTGTCCATTGACAAAAATCATTTGATTCTAATCATAATATAACTTCATAGAAAAACAGATTTTTTCCTGTACAAAAAATGCCTAAACTTTGACAAAAAGTAACTTTTATTGTTATAATTGTGATTTCTTAATATGTAGATATGAATATAACTGGACAAACTTGTAAAAAAATGTCTTTCATTTAGTCAAATAGCAAATAGTGGAGCTCTGCAGCCATCTACTGGTAAAAGTGATAATTTGTTTTTTCAAAAGATGGGCACAAATCTTACATTATAAGCTAGATGTAGCTTTTTTGGGTTCACATCAAATGTTCTTCGACTTTTATACACAATAAATTTGTTTATGAATAAAGATTGATCTGTTGAAAGCAGTTATTTTGAGATAGATGCCAAATGTTCTCCTATTTATCATTGACATTGAGGGGGTGCATACAACATATTTGCCCACCGGCAACTATAGTTGCCACACATTCAAATACGATTTTCAAGAAAAAAAAAAGAAAAGAAAAAAACCTGGGGAAAATAAATGCAGAACATGTTCACATAAGACACTATTAACACAACTATATGTATTGTAACGGTGGGTTACTACACTTTTAAATGTTCACATTGGGCGTCAGACAGTTTAAATAAGCTGACAAATGTATTCTTCGATCACGGAAAACACAGAAAACCACAAGAGTCTTGCTGAATTCATTTATATATATAAAATGGTATATATGGCGGTTGCGCACAGACTGAGAAAGTTACAAATTAGACCAAAAAAACTACAACACAAATAAACTCAAAAACAGTTCAAAAATATAAGTAAATTTATAATAAAACAAAATTAAATCAATTAATATTTTTAATAACAGAAAGAGGGAATAATAATCGTTTCTAACGAAAGAGTGGGGTCGTTTGAGTTTGCAGTAATAAGTAGTCAGGAACTTAGTCAGAGCGCAGGAAGACTTAATTCTCCTTTTACCTTTCGATGATCATAACGTCGGGAAAGTGTCACAGAAGGGACTAACACTCACAGGATAAAACTTGCGATTTTTGCGGTTTTCTCAAGTTTACCCCCTTAGGCATTGGGTTTCAGCCACAACGTCCAGGTTCCAGTTCGATCAGTCACTCAATCATCGCATGCGCGTCCATACGCCAGTATTCCACACTGCAGACGTTCAGACTTTGTCGACATGAACAATAATCCAAGAGCACTTCATGAAATACTGCAACAACGACTTTTTTCCAGACGCGGATTCAACTTCCCAAAACAGACTCCCCTTCCGCTTCTCTACTTCCTCTTTTCTTTTCACGCCCCTCACCCAAAAAACACACCTCTTTTTGTTACCATTTTTGGTTCTCCGTTTGTACAAATTCTAATGACTAAATCAAGGTTATTGAACTTGTTTAGAGCATAAACATAACGTTACCCTTTAAATGGCATAAATACTGTCTGTATGCACTGTTATTTTTGTGTATTTTTCAATGTATTTTTTTGTGTCATTTGATGAGATTATTAATTAAATAGGCTACTTGTTCCTTTAGACTTAATTTGTAGCTGTTCGCTACATCCTCCCCCCATTGGAAGGTCAAGCCATGGTTGTTCTACTCTTAAAACCCTAACCCTGAAAATCCACTGGATCCGGCGCGGAGAGACGCTTCTGGGAAATAGATTTTCAAAATAAAACACCCTGTGGAGACCCTGCAAGCATGGACCCTGCAAACACCCTGTCTGAGACGCTTCCAGTGAACTTTGTCGCCGAGCTAGGGACGCATCAAAAACGTGGCGCTGACGTTCGTGCGTCTCAACCCGAAGATCCACTGGATCCATCTGCGGCGCGGAACGTCAGCGCCACGTTTTTGATGCGTCCCTAGCTCGGCGTCAAAGTCCACTGGAAGCGTCTCAGACACGTTTCAGCAGCGGGCGTTGGTGACTTCTTTTTTTAGTCTCCACAGGGTGTTTTATTTTGAAAATCTACCGGATCGTCATGCCGTTCTGTATCTGACTTCCTGCCAGGTACGATGTGCTCTGTGCTACTTGACGTGGCAAGCGGCGAAAATAGAACTGCTACCAATTCTCTGCGGAGCGGCGCGGAGAGACGCTTCTAGGACGCTTCTGAGACGCGCCGCGTCCGCAGCTGGTGGACTTTAGAGCATTGACTATAATGGCCGCGATTAGCTCCGGCGACGCTGACGTTCCGCGCCGTAGACGGATCCAGTGGATTTCAGGGGTTAGAATTCTTCTTCATCCGACAAGTCCTGAAAGACTTCCAGAATGTTTTGGTTTTCTTGTCTTTCTACCTCTTTAGTTGCAGGATAACTAAGGTTTCAGGTTACAAACAGGATTTTTTCTTATATCTTCACCAGAGCTTTCCAAGACAACTTGATTGTTTATCGGCCCCAGCCGACGGACGATCCGGTACGGACCTTTCCATTTCACACCGCAAGCGTCAGTGGTGCGTGAGCAGTGCCTATTTTTTCGGCGTGCATGTTAATCAATGAGTGCGTTCACACCGCGAGCAGGAGCAGCGCATAAGCGTGAAGCAGGAGCGTCGCGTGAGCAGCAGTGAAGCAGGGGTTTCGGCTTCGAGTCTATTTTTGCTGTGCTGCTCACGCTCAATTAAAGTGAAAGCACACTTTTGATGGACAAAATTAATATGATTTAACACAAAAGGTGCCCAAAACGAATAGAATTTGCATGTCTAGTGTGTTTTAACAAGAACTGCAGTATGTCAGAAAAGGAAATGAAGACTAACATAAAGAAAACAAAATTTTATAGAAAATGTACCCATTAAACTTGTTTTTATTATTCAGTTTGGGCTTTGAACAAACTTCAAATGTGTTTATGAGCAACTTCTAAAAACAAATTTTACAAAAGTCTTTGTAAAGAAATGCTTGCTTATATGTAGCCTGGGAGATGCTGTTGTGACGCTGTACAAACGCTTCCAGTGTGAATAGTCGCGCGCGTCTACAGCTGCAGTGACGATGTAGTTGCGCTGACGTGCTGCTCACGCGCCGCTCATGCTTGCGGTGTGAAACTGCCGTTTGAAGTCGTTTCAATTGTTCTGTAAATAACTTAGCAGAGATCTTTGATGCCATAAATATGAGACTTTATTAACAAACAAAGCCGAGCATCTCCTGCAGGGGATCACTCCCTCCAGCAGGAGATCCCTTCCTCCTGCAGGAGATCACTCCTGATTTTAGCTTGGTTCATACTCATATACATACATCCTTTTCCAAAGATGGTTATACATCCTATAGATATTTTGAGGTAAAGGTCTTGTACCATGTGACTTCTGAGAATAGAATTTTCTGCTGCATAAACATTCAAGGTCTTTTTACAGGCTTCCAGACACACACAGAGGACATAATGGTGTCCTAATATATAGCTAAATTACTTATTTTCTAAATAATAACATTTTCAACATTACCCAACTTAGCAGTGAATTGATGTAGGGCACTTGACTTGGGAAAATTTCTTACCCACACTCGATCTTGAAACTGGTAAGTTACTTCTCTTCTGTTTTTGTTATAGTTCCTTAATTGTCTGAAACTGGCTTTTTTTAACTAGCCTCTGCCTTTTCTTGAAGTTGATGAAGTCTATACACAGTTTCATAAAGTGGAGTTTCGGGCAGAACAGGGACTGCTGACTGAAGAATTCAGTCCATAAGACCCTTGAGCTTCCCGTAGTTTCCTGAACTGCAGTGTTCAACGCGAATCTGAACTCAGGAAGGTACGTATCCCACTTTTTATGATTATCTTCAACATATGACGCAATCATACACTTCAAGGTATGATTAACATTCTCAGTCATGTTGGTTTGGGGATGGTATGCTGTAGTAAGTTTTGGCACAACTTTCCATTGCTCACACAATTCCTGGAAAGGGACGAAACAAATTGGGAACCACGATCCAATAGAACGTATGTTGGAATTCCCCACCTTATCAGAACTTCTGTTCTGAGGATACGGGTAATGGAGGAAGCTGTTGCGGTTCTCATAGGGAAAATCTCAACCCACCGTGTATAGTAGTCTACCACGACCATTATGTATTCATGTTGTTGTGAACTGCATGGGAACGGGCCCATAAGGTCTACTCCCAGTAACTCATTTGGTCTGTTCACAATAGACTGTTGTATTTTCCCTTGAGGTTTCTTGTTGTCACTTTTCAGGACTTGGCACTTCTCACAGCATTTTACAAAGTCTTTTACTTCGGATCACATCTTAGGCCAGAATGCAACATCATGAAGCCTGATAGATCTTGAAGATGCCCAGATGTCCACATGGGGGTTCTCGTGATACGCCTGTAACGTTCTGGATTTTAGCGAGGAAGGAATATAAATCCAGTAGGGATTTTGGTGATCAGAAACCTGCATTTTCCTATACACTTTGTCTTCCAGCACTGTATACTTTTCCATCATGACGGAATCTCCTTCTGCTCCTTCTGGAACACCTTTTCAATCTCAGGGTCTTGATGTTGTTCTTCCCACACCATATCAACAGAAAAAGGGAGGTCCTCTATTTTTTTATTTGCCAAGAATACATTACAGCCAACAGTCGAAGGTATTCGAGAGAGAGCATCTGGAACAACATTGAGCTTGCCTCTTCTGAACTCTACTATAAAATCGAACTTCTGCAATTTTAAATCACCCTGCATTTAGATCCTCGTCTTCGCCTGCTTTCCTCAGCTACGTTACAGAACAACTGACCGATTTAATGGATCTAGCAGGAGATGATCAGGACCCGGTGAGCATTCTCTGCTCAATTTTTCAGGATGGCCGTCCCATTGAGGACTATGTGGGGGAGTTTTTAGCTTTGTGCCACCTGGCTTCCTTGGATGAGGTCATGCTGATTGAGTGGGCTGGACGATGACATTGGCCAACTGATGCCAGGTGGAGGTCCCAGCTGGAACCTGGCAAAGTATTTGGATTTTGCCCTGCTGTTTTGTGGATCTTCCTTCACTGTGGGCGAAGCGAAGCTTGGTCCATTGTGGACCCCAGTCATCATGGCCACCCTTCCAGAGACTGTTCACGTCATGTCTGCCGAGCCAGAGACTGTTCACGTCACGTCTGCCGAGCCAGAGACTGAACATGTCTGCTGAACCAGAGACTGTTCACGTCACGTCTGCCGATCAAGAGACTGTTCACGCCAAACCGGTGTCTCCGGACAAGATGGCCGCCTCCGAGCCGGTGTCTGTTCCTTTTGTTCCTGAGCCAATGTCTGTTCCTGCCTATAACCCCATAGGCGGCCCCAAGAATTTTTTTGGGGGGGGGGGCAGGGGGTACCTTGAGAGGGCCATGGAGGCCACGCCGCCTGAACTGTCTGGTTTGCCCTGGCCGCCAGAAGGGTCGTCTCTCCGCCCTGGGCGCCTGCACTGCCTGGTCCGCCCTGGGCGCCTGCACTGCCGTGTCCAAACTGGGCGCCTACACTGCCTGGTCTGCCCTGGCCGCCTGCACAGCTTGCTCCGCCCTGGCCGACTAAACAGCTTGCTCTGCCCTGGCCACCTGCACAGCATGCTCTGCCCTGGCCGCCTGCACAGCTTGCTCCGCCCTGGCCGCCTGCACAGCTTCCTCCTCGTCTTCGCCTGGTTTCCTCAGCTACATTACAATAACCTTCCCAGTTTCATTGGAAACCCTCATTGGACCAAAAGACTGGCTTACATGTGTCCACAAGACTTTTGACTAATGGATGTTGTCGCCTAGAGAAAATCATCCTGCCTAATCATTCACATAAAACAATACATTGATTTAAATTTTGTAAGACATGTTTTTTTTGGAAAGGCAATATGCGTGAGGGCATGAATAATGGTGAATAATGCTCTGATTCACACCCAAGAAGACAATGACCTGCATAATGAGCCTTTCATTCAGGTGTGTCACTGGGTACCACAAGAAAGAATGTGAGGACTTATTTTGTATGCATGCAAATTGTAGAATATCCAAGGTAAACACCTCTAGTAACTATGCAGTTAATTCTCATACTGTATTTTCAGAAGGTTTTGGAATATATCCTCTCCCCAAATGTTTCACTGATAAAAAACAATAATAAATAATTTAATGAGAAGGTTTATAATGACCTATTTAGATGTTGCTTACAGCTACCTTGTAAATATATTTTTTGCTATTTTATTAAACAGTTTTCACATGTAAATCAACAACAATTGCAATTTTAACAATATTTCAAGTGTAATCTTTTTAAAAAGTATATTTTTTATCATACACATTTCAAAGTTAAGGATTCATTAGTTTGAATATTGGAACAAAACTATGTAGCGTATCTGGGTTGTGTCAGGATGACTCATTCAATTCTACATGTGAGAATGCTTTTAACCCCTTTTGACTCTTATCCATAAACTCAGAACTGGCACCACAGAGTCTGTGTTAAAATCGCCATGGACACCTTTATGGCATGAGAGTGTTTACCCAAACATCAATAAAACAGAACTCGGCCGAGCCTCAAAGAGATCTTATCGGCCCTGCACCCCCTTTCTGCAGAGAAAGGAATTCAAAGCGGCCGAAAGAAACTTCTCCACGACGCACACACACATCCACAGATTTTTACATTAAACTCAGAATATGAGCCATTGCCAACTGTATACGATATATTCCTGTGTGTTTGCATGTGCCCATGTCATTATTAGGGTATCTATGATTTTATCATAGTATTAAACGAACTATAAATGCTTGTAATTATGCATTAAGATGTATCTTGGTATTCCTATCCTTTTTACATGTCTTTCTTGGTATCGTTATAAACCTCTCGGTTTGCCCGAGCTAAATACATGTATTAGGTTACGATAAAATGTATTTTGCTATGTTGTACCATTTTTGGAGTGATTCAAATTCTGATGCGGTCATAAACCATGCAAATTAGGTTATCAGAAGAAACAAAGAAGATCCTCTCCCGCGCAAAGTTTCCGGTCCGATCACCCAGAAGAGGCGTGAGCTAATCTTTCCTTAAAGCAAGGTGACTGAGATTCATCTTGGTTCTAGTCCTAGTGTCTCATCCTTCTCCGTTCTAGTTACAGCTTCCTTTCCTTTTTGTGTTCAGTCTTCGTCTTTTGTTTTCTTTTGTTAAGTTTTGTTTTTCCCTTTTCGTATTCTTCTTTGTTCATTTCCACAGACGTGTAAAATGAACTTAGCTGGAAGTACCTATTTGGCAACTTTACTTTGAGCCTGCGACAAAAGCATGCTCTGGACGCCTCAGCAGACCACGTGACGCTCCGACAGAACGCCACACACACGCACCTTTGACTCAACACCACACGGGAGCTATTGTGCAAGTATTCGTTTATCCAGCTTTTAGAGCATTAAGATTTGTTTCCTTGTTGTCTCTCAAAGGTTAATTGTCTGTAATTTGCCCTTCTGTGATCTTTGTGATCTTTCTCCATCTTCCTCTTTATGCTTTCACTTTCGCTGTTTTGTTGTTTTATTGTTTTGTTGTGTGTAAACACATTTTATTCCATGTTATTGTAGTCACCAGCATACGTAGTTTTCCTTTATTAAATCGATATTCATTTATTGACTCTGTCTGCTCATATTACGACGTCCCTGAAATGTTCGATTTTAAGCTACAAGCTTTACAAATTGTGATACTTTAAATAGTATTTGATATAGAACAGGGAAGCTATTTTTCATGGCCAGAGAAATAGTCTTCTTTGAGAGCCTACCGGATTGATAAAATATTGTATGATCAGTTTGCTGGACAAACAGATTATTCGATAACGAATTAATTCCATTAGGGGTTTTCCTGAGTAATGAGGAATATGATTATTTATATATACAATTGATCTATTTTTGCCTATTTTTTATGGACCATTGATCGTAACCAGTTGTCTTTAGTTGTCCATACAGATACCATAACAACTCATTCCCTTTTTGGGCAATTTAAAAAGTAATTTCTTCTCATAACTCGTATGATCAGTTATTAATTGTGAATGGTTAATTATTGATTATACATTCCCCTCATTTGAGCTAGAGATATTCGTTACAACTATAATAACATCTTAGTTGATAATTCAATATACCTACTTTATTTTTGACAAAACATCACATACTATATATTTAACACATGAACAGAAATGGGCAAACAAAAGCTTATTTGATATGACAGTAGTCTTTTTTTTACAGTAAAAACTTTATAATCTATCCAAAACTAATCAACAAAATATTGTCATTCCTATTTCGTCTGTAACATATCATTTTTATGATGTATTAGCTGTAACAACATTTAGTTTTACATTAAATTAGCTCAAATTATATATAGGGAATTTTAATAATTAATCATGAATATGATTAATATATTGCATATTACAGTTAAATTATCGAAGTTGAAAATAGATTGATTGTACACACGAATGATCAATCACAACGAATTATAATTCCTCATTCATATGTCAATGGTCCATTTTCAGATCGATTATATGAGATAACCTTTAATGGAGTTAATTTAGCTATCGAACTGTTTGTCCAGCAAACGGCCGTAAGATTAACTTATCAACTTCTCAACAAAGTTATCCCTTCTTATAAACTCCACGAAATATCAATTTTCTGGCCGTGAACATTAATTTTCCTGTGTTTATAAAATTAGACTACGCAACGTAGTCAATAATGAAAGCTTTGTAGCTATGATCGAGATTTCATTGACTCTGTAAAATGAGCATTTTAGACAGAAGGCAATCAAGAATATAATGGTTTTAATAGTTGGACTAATAATACATCGAACTACAATTCACACAGAATATATGTATATACACCCGAAACAAACAAAACGAAAAACATTACAAACACGAATTAAAATAGGATGAGAGAGGAAGATAAAAATGAGAGAGAGAGAGTTGGGAAGAGAGAGAGAGAGAGAGAGAGAGAGAGAGAGAGAGAGAGAGAGAGAGAGATCCGTAGGATCACAGTTTGGCAAAATTCACCTGGACATTTAAACCTTTAAGAGACAACATGTCTTAATGCTCTAAAATCTTGGTAACTCAAATATACTTGCATATAGTTCTCAGGTGTCTGAGCCCTGCGGCGTGTGTGAGTGGCTGGTCTTTGTGTGTTCCGTTGGAGCGTCACGTGGTTTGCTGCGGTCTGGAGCGCGCAGTTTCAAAGAAGGCTTAAAGGTCTTTGACGTAAATTACCAAATAAATAATTCAGACTAAGTTCATTTCTGGTGAAATGAACAAAGGAAAAACAAACTTAAACAAAAGAAAAGAAGAGGAAAGATCCCCCAGGGCGGGGATCACGAGTATGATGGTTACATCGGATCGAAGGAGAGGGAAGAGTCCAGACCGAAGTCGAAGTTCCCTCGAAGAAGCAGTTCTTTTCCCCCCCTCCTTACTTCTCACTACTCCTCAAAGATCCCCAAACAAAAAAACTAAAGATGAGGTGCTTGGTGGTCTTCTTTAAAGACACTTCTGTTTACGCCTCCTCTGGCGTGAATGCACCAATCAGCTGGGAGGAAAGTGTGCGGATAAGTGTTCCTTTGTTCCCTCGAGATCGACTTTGCATGTTTCATGACCATGATGTAAAAATGCGTTCAATTTTACTCCAGAGATGATAAAACATAGTAACATACATTTTACGGTTTGCACCTATATATATATATGGTTTGGTCAGATCAAGAGGATTCTAAAGGTGTGAAGAACGACATACAAACATTATAGGAAAACACAGTTACATTAAAAATGCATCTAAAAGCACCTCTGTTCATTTAGAATTATAATACGATCACATCTAACCCCAATGGAACATGGGCAAACATAAAAACATATCGAATATATCATAGTACAAGTCTCTCAATTGAGGAGATTGGAGAAAAAGTCCTTGTGTGTGTGTGTGTGTGTACTGTGAACGTGGCTGGGTCATTCGTTGGTGAAGATGTGGTGAACTTTTGCTCACCCCCCTCCCGGGCAATGATATGTGTGTGCGTATTCTTTGAATTGATGAGTTTTAAGTCTGGTTACAATGACCAGTGTGGTTCATCACACAAGGTTGTCTGTGTTTGTGAGGTGTCCTGAAGAGGGGACACCACGGATCTCCGGCCAGAGAGGCGCTCCTGTTGGGTCACATGTGGTAAGACAGAGGACCCTGTGATTACTTATCAGCGAAAAACGCCACGGGGGCACTTCTGGCATCGGTCATTTAATTAAGTCCCATCGCCATTTGCTTGTGTGTGAATCAGTAACTTAAAAAGTCTCATGACATCTCCATTCTTCAGATTGTGAAAGAAACAGGAGTGTTTACTTAATTGGAGACTTAGTTGATTAAAACCACATGATTGCGCTGATCATCTGATTATTGCTACATTCCCCCCTTGATGGTTCGGCAGGACCCGTGTGGGTGGGCCTCGTTGAACCATCACGACCGCATTGGTCAGGTGGCAGGTAAATCATGGAGGTTGGATGCTGCAGATGATGGTTAGGGCTGAGGACTCAGCTCTATGAGGTTTTCCGCGTTCTCTAGCGGGGAGTCTTCTTTCCGAGGGCCCCTACGGAACCCTCCGGACATGGCTTGGGTGAGCCTGGCTGTTGAGGCTCTCATCTTGTTGAGTCGTCGGTATGCATGATGATTGTCGAAATGCAAAGTGCCGTGTCAGCGGCGGACCATGCTTGAACAACAGGTGAAGTGTTCAGGGTGGGCAATCTGGACAATGCTTGTAAGGCTGTGTCAAGGGCAGCAATGTCTATGATCTGTGACCCCCCCCCTTCCTCAATCAATTTTTCCAGTTCGGATTGGTATTCTTCACTCGGAAGGTGGTACAGGGCTAGGTCGTCCAGGTGAAGGATGGTGCAGTGAGTGCAGCTGTGCGCACAGGAGTGTTAGCGAGCCACCTGTCACCTAAAATCTCTGCTTGGGTCTCGATGCCTTGAGTGCGAGGCTTTGCTTCGGGAGGGCAGCGGGTGTCGCTGATCTGCAGCCTGCAGATTCCGTCAGTGTTGTCTCTGAGGAAGGGTCTGTTAAGGCAGAGATAGTGAATGTCTTTGGTCAATGTGCAAATGTGCAGGTTCGGGGCCAGGTACAGCTGTGGGTTGCTGTCGTGGTAGGCCACCACGTCTGGAGTGCGAATCTTGATGTGAGTGTCACTTTTCAAAAATCCGACCTTGACAATGTCTTTTACTTGGTAGAGTCGGCTTGACTCTATGATGGGTAGGTTCAGGAGAAAACCCACTTTCCTCTGCTCGGAGTCGACGCGGAGTGGGATGGCGCTACCCAGAGAGTAGGTAAGGTGTGCTTGTAGAGGGTCAGTTGGCGTGGTGATGGCAGGAGCCAGCATGGTTTGCACCAGGCTTAAGGGTATCAGGTACGGTGGAATTCTACCCATGGCTAGGCTGTCAATGGAGGAGCTCACCTCCCGCAGCAGGTCTGTCATCCGGGCTGTGACCAGCTGAGTTTGAGCAAAGTCATTCTGGGAGACAGTAAATAGCTGTTTCATGGAGTTCACTGTCTGGTTCAGCAGAACGCTGTGAGTGTTGAGAATTACCACTGTTCCCTTAAATGTCTTGTGGGTGATTGCAGGGAGGCACTCTGTGTCGTAAGTTGCTCTTTTAGCAGTGGGATCTCAGTTTGAATTTCAGTCACATGCCGTCTCACGGTGGCTAGGTTCACTGCGTTGACACTGGATATGTCAACGTTAAACAGAGTTCCGACAGCAGCGGCGGCTCTGAGCAAAGCTCCTAGGATCCGTTTGGCACGGCGGTTGTGTCCACTTAAGTCCGCTTGTGTGACAGTCATTTTATCAAGTTGGTTGAGCATGTGCTCAACATTGGCCTCAGCGTGAGCGAGGGAGTCCTCTGTCAATCGGGCACTGGCCCAGCTGAATTGGGCTACTGTGCTAAGGGAGGGTTTTAGGTACACGCTGCGGGGGTCCACTTGAACATACACTTTCTGGGTGTGTGTGCGGCAGTTGGTTATCAGGAATCCCATTTGTTCTTTTAGGACGATGCCTGATGCCGGACCCGGTGAGATCCTGTCCGTTTGCGGCTGCCCTCTGGTTGGCTGAAGGCTCAGAATGGCAAACCACGGCAGCATCCTGGTAAAGGCAAAAAGAAGAGAGAGAAAGGAAGGAAACATTTCAGCGAGTGTCGTCCTTCTTTGGCTAGGACAGTCTTTTCGCTTCAAGGACAACGGTGTGTCACTTGCTTCGGTGTCTTGTAAGTGGTTCTGGTGCTGCGGTGTGCAGCACGTGATGCGTCATGGGCATACATTGGCATGACCCCCCTTCTGCATTGTGGCACCACAAGCCTTGGCGCTGTGATGGCATCAGGTGCATAACGTAGAATGTTGTCCTGTGCACGCATCATGTGTTAGGTGACCTGCAGTTGTCTGGGGCGCCGGTTATCGGTTGTTGCAGACGGCGTGCTTGGGTGGTTGGAGGGGTCTGAGAGGTGGTTTCTCATATTGTCCATTGTTTTGTCATAGTCTTTGGTAAGCTGGAAGGTTAAGGTCAGGTGAAGCAGGGGCTCTGTGACATTTTGTCATACTTGTGGTGAGAGACACATGCATGACCCTAAAAGTTCAGAACCACGGTTTAACTGGTTCGCTAGGCCTGTAGCATAAAGCTAGGTGTTTCACGTGTAGCTAGCTAGTGAAATGTGTCTTGTATCTTATCTTAGCTGTGGATCTTAGGAGGCTAAGATGTATGTGGTTCCGAGAGTATTTCCTGGAAGGGGCATAGCCGAGATGAAATAAATGACTTAAGATGGTTCTTATGACTAAATTATTTCTCTGGACTGAACTAGTGGTTCACTACGGCTTGACGAAGTGAATGATAGGGGGAAAAGGACAGCTTTCCTATTTGAATTATGCTTATTATCAATCCTCTGGACCATAGTTGTGCCCTAGTAAATTGTTGAAATTACTTGTGTTGCAGGGTCACAAAATGAGTACACTGGTTGAAACTACGCCAAAATAACAAATAAGGGTGTCTCTGTTTCCTTTCTGGGCCCTATGGGGAATGGAACCACATTTGAACAAGAGAGGAAATGAAATTAAATCATATAGATGACTGAATAGCCAAGGGAATAGCTGACTGCTATTATTATCAAAGTCAAAGAAATGAAAGAGTTAACAAAGAACAAAAACAAAGTAAAATTAAAAGCAAAAGGGAATAAAATGATCAAAACAACGGGAATGATCTGAAGGCGAGAATAATCAGTGGCATTAGTGATGAAAATTCCTATTGCTATATGAATTCTTCTCTAGCTACACAGTTTACATGTAGTCAAACTTAAGTTTAATTAACAGGGCATCTGCAAAGTTAGCCTTCGACGGTTAGCAAGGACTATGCCTAAACTAGTGAAGGTGAACTTTAGCTAAGAAGAGTTGCAAACACGGAAAGTGAATTAGAAATCCTAACTGGTGTTAAGTAAAGTATTCTAGAATACTTTGCACTGTGAAAACACAACGGTGATTAAGGGTTCAAGTAAATGATGCTAAATTCCAACTGTGGAAGTTATTATTTAGCTTAGCCTACGCTGGATGGATGCTAAGTTAGGTTAGCTTAGCCTAAGTTGGATGGATGCTAGGTTAGGCTAACTTAGCTTAAGGCTGGAAGGATGCTAGGTTAAGTTAGCTTAGCCTAAGGTAGATGGATACTAGGTTAGGGTAGCTTAGCCACCTAGGCTGGTTTGTTTACAAAGTGACGTCACAAGTTAGCACTTGCTGTGACAAGTTGTTGTCATGGGAACTAGAGTATGTCAGAACAATTCAACAGTCCCTGAAAAGTGTCTGCACCTTTTGCGCCTATACTTTAAGTCTTTCGAGAACTTGATGTTACATTAAGTAAAATGCGACTGTTTTGGCATTTGCTAATTTTACTCATGTAACTCTTCTCTTTACTTTACACAACTTATTCTATTTGTTTACCGAGTAAGAAAATAGATTTGCTGTAAGTCAAAGGTTGTCTAAGCATCTATAGTTACGTTCCTCTCATGCATAAATGCTGACTTTTCAGCGAGTAAACAGTTTTGATCGCTAGGTAGCTCTCTGCTTGTAGATGCAGCTAAAATTTAGGTGAATTACATCAATCTAACAATAATTTGTAAGGCCTTTACATTGTAGAAAGGGGAGCATCACCCAGGTCTACATATATACAACTCTGTTCTGAGCTTTCTTTTCAGACACAGGTTTAGTCATACTGCAATTTGGATTTCTTTTTGACCAAAGCAGAATAGATATCGGTACAGATTAGAGGCTGCTGAAATGAGATTCCTTTGTCACACAGACTTACGCTTTACGGCTGAACTTACTGATATTAGTTGGAAATCTAAGACTCTTTCACTTAAAGTAGAGATGTCAATTCCAGCTATCGTTTTATCTGCATTTAGACAAGCCAGCGATCAAAAATGCTTATTGCACGTTGTGTTCTAGTTGGATTGCAAAGATCAAATGCACGCCTGTAGGTTAACAGTAGTTTAAGGCTGAGGTGGTTTTCCTACACTCTGGCGGTAAGGTGACGTATGCCCTATTTGGAGTTAGTGTTTCTTGTAACCCTTCATTGTCAGGAAACCTAATGTTTAGCAGTGTCAATTCAACCAGCATCTAGAAACTGTTTGTTTCAAAAGAGTTGTGCATAGTCTGTTGGCCGTTGAGATTTACGCATCCATTTAAGATTCTTTTAACTCAGTAAAATTCTAATTTTACGAATGCAGAGTCTTGCAACTCTTTGAACACACATTTTCATCTACTTTTAAAAGTTCTATGTCCTATGCTGATCAGGGACCCTTTTAGCAGAGTCTTGCACTGTGTTCTTGCAGTGTCTTTTGGTTTTGCAGTTCAAAATCAGTGGGGTTTTAGGACTTCTTTCAGAAGAGGCCTTCTGCATTAGGTCACGCATCGTTGAGTGGGCATTGCGTGGTCTTTGGCGAGCTGGAAGGTGCAGGGTAGCGGACTTGAACCTTGACTTGGTGCTGAGACTGTGTCTTCATGGCTGGCTGCGGGAGTTCCTGTGAACTCTGTGATTTTGGAGTCTGGCTTTGTTGTAGTTCTCGTGACCTCTGTGACCGGAGGGGGCGGGGTTCTTGAACTTGGGCCCAGACGGTCAGGTGTTTATAAGTCTAATAAAAGCTCAGAGCAGTCTAGCAGGTCTTTGCCAATCAGAAAGGGGTACGTGTCCATTTGTGAGATGTACACCGGGTGGATCAGACTCATAGAACCAATTGTCAGGTGAATGGGAGCTACCTGTTCGAGCCGGATGTCGTTCTGGCTGTACGACTGCACATTCAGCTCACACGATTGGGATGTAAGAGTTCGATCTTGTCTCATAGCTTTAGCTCTGAGTTTTCCTAAAAGTTCAGCTGATATCAAGGTAAAGTCTGTTCCGGTGTCTACCAGTGCTTCAAGTCTCACGTCATTTTCCAAAGTGATGGCTAGGTAGGGTTTCCGGGCCACCCCCTTTTCGATCAGGTTCCCCAGGAGCTTTGGCGTCCGGGTTGGTGTGGTGATCGATGGGCGGTTAGGGCCGGTCTCGTGTTGTTCGCTGTGGAGGCAGGTAGACAAAGCAGCATTTCCTGGGTCTTTGTGATGTTGGACCCAGTCGTGGGAAACTGTGCTGTCATGCTTAGGCTGTGCAGCTGTCAGCTGTGGTGGCTGGGTGATGCTGTCACTTTGTGGTGTGACAGTAAGCTCTGTGGTCTGATGCTCATGAGCAGTGTTCTGGGTGCCTGTTTCAGGCCTTACGCTTAGACGTAGGATGTCTGGGTTTGAGTCTCTTGGTGATGGGGGTTGGCTATTTCTGGGTCGCCGGCTGGCTTCCCAGAATCTTTCAGAGCGCTCGCTCTGGTGCCTTGGATGAGCACCGTCACGGCTGTGCTGCCTTCTGCTGGCCTGGAACGGTCTTGACTCTCCGTAAAAAGGGCTGTGGTGTTGTGGGGCGCCCTCTAGAGGGAGCTCTGAGTAGTGTTCAGAGACAGAGTAGATTGTGGGGTCTTTAAAAGTCTTTTCGTACACAGTCTTTTGCTTAATGTGAGCTTTGTGGGCCAAGTCTCGTAGCTGTTGGGTAGACATGCTAAGGGGACAGGCCAGGATGCCTAAGTAATGACTCACTGTGGGATGCAGATTTCGAAGGAACAGAGTTCTGAAATTGACGTCCTCTTCCATACCTGGCTGGTTCCGTGCTCCGAAGTAGGCTTGTCGGAGTCGGCTGTAGTAGGTCTGTGGGGTTTCAAGTCGGGCCTGCTTGAGGTCCATGGCGGTGAATAACCCTTGGTCTGATTCTGGATCAGAGAATTCACGGATCAAAGCTTGTTGCAGCTGCTGGTAGTCCGTTTTGATAGTCTCTGGTTGACGGTCAAGGAAGCTGTGCACCTCACGACTGGAAGTAATTCTTAGAAGGTACAATCTGTTCCATGCGGTCGCGTTAGTAACAGTTTGTAAGTGAAAGTCAATGTCTTGCAGGTATGCGTGCACATTGTGGCCTCCTGCAGGGTTCAGAGTGAACGTCGGGATGTTTCTGGCCAGCTTGTCAAGTTCTTTGGGAGCCATGCCGTGGTTAGTGGCAGGGGTTCTTTGGAAAGGCTCTCCCCCCCTCGCTGCTGACGGGGGTTCTTGCGGGCTGGCTGGTGGTGTTTTGAACAGCGGGCTTTCGCCCTTATTTTCAGCTCTGGGTTGTTGGCTGAAAGGTGCGGACCGGTTGGTCAGGAGAAACTTTGTGGTGTGTGTTTCCCCTTCCCGGTCACTCTGCAGTCTATATGAGTGTTTCAGCTCTCTATGAACAATGTCAAGTTCGTCTTTGAGATCGTGTCTCTGCTGAACACGCTCGTGGATTTTAGCTTGGGCCGCTTGCAAGTGTTTTTCGCAGGCCTTGGCTTTATTGTCTCTTTCTTTTAGTTCAGTCTCTGCTCTTGCAAGGAGAGCTTCACCTTCTCGCAGTTTATTGTTGAGTTCCTCTCTGGTTCCTTTCTCTGACTGCTCTTTTCGGTCTGTGTGTATACGAAGATCAGACAGGGCAGTTTGAAGTCTTTCCACTTCCTTCTGTAGCTCGGGGTCGGTGTCATCCTTTTCCTTGGTTTCGAGGAGTAGTTGTTCTAGACGACTGTGGATCTGGGCCTCCTCCGCTTGCATCTTTAGCGTTGCTACTTCATGCTCCAGGGCGATGCGGCTCCTTTCGTGGAGGCGTGCTTGTGCAATGAGCTTGTGAGCGAGGTTTCCGACGTGTCGGGCCCAGTCTTTGTCGTTGTAGCTTTGACTCGGTTCGTGAGCCGTCAGCTTGTCCAAGTCGGCGTCCAGCTGCTTTTTGCTCGGGGGCTCTGAGTCACTGGCGACCTTGGGCAGGAAGGTAGTCGTCATGGCTTTCAGCCATGTCTCGAGGTTGTCCCAGTGGACTGCGGGGCTGGAAGATCGGAACATACTGGCTCACTGTGGGCGAGAGGAACACAGCACACACAAAGAGACCAATGCAAGTTCGTTTACAAGCTATAATACTAATACGGGCGATGCCGTCTACAAGAATTTCGGCTAACTGATGCAGGCAGTTAGAGTTATGTGGGGAAAATTTGCGTAGGTCAGCGTGGGACCTAAATAAAGATTTTGACAGGGCGGTAGCCTAGTGGGTCATCTGTTGATGCTAACAGCTTGGTTGTCAACCTGTTATTTAGCTTTCCTTGGTGTCTCTCGTAGGTTCTGCCTCTAGGTGAACTGAAAGGAACAGATCACAACAGAAAAGAAAAATAGCAAGATGGGAAAGATGGAAGTAAAATGAAACAATAAAAGTGAATAGGTCTGTAATGAAATGGAGTGAATAATAACACAGGAAGTGTTACAGGGGATAAGGAGGCCTGAGCCTGCTATGTGTGGCTTGGAGAAAAGGGGATGGGCCAAACACTTAAATGACCGGGGGAATATCTAATATTCTGTGGCCTATACTAAGTGGATGGGTTTTACCTTATGTAAGCTTGCCTGGGGTGATTTGAGGTCCTCCCTGGTCGGAGCCAGCGTCGCGGTCAATCTTTCCGTCGTCCCTTAACACTCAACCGCAGTGTCCCCGGGCCCCTCCGTTCATCTGTACCAAGGTGCGCCCTCTCAAACAACTTGACTTTAAACACAACCGGCAATACCAAGGTGTCAACTTGCCAGACGGCACAGCAAAGTGGATTTTCCCCAGAACCCTCAAAAAGAGTGGCCCCTCTTCGGGCCTTGGTTTGAGTAATTATTCCAAAATTGCCTTGTGTGTCGACTAGTGTGGTTGACTTCCCTTTGGAGTGCCAAATTGCTGAGTCTTATTGCGTGCCGCACCAATGGAAAGAAACAGAATGGGTCCGAGACTCACGCATGGCAGGCGTCAGTAACGCCGGTCAGACGACCCCGCTCGCTGGAAACCAACCAGGGATGACTGTCAAATCACCACAGCATAAGAGAGTGTTCTACCTATGAATACAAAACAGGATGAAGAACAAGTGAAACTTAAAGTGAATTAAGGCTTTCTTTGTCTAAACCAAATTGAGTACTTATGTAGAAAATAAAAAGGAAAGGCTTTACTAAATAATGGTAAAAACAAAAGGGAATTATGACAATGTTAATTATCAGAATCACCTAATCCCTAAAAGAAGAGATATCAATAAGTAACGCAGGATGACACAGGAGGAGGCAAGCTGTAGTAGCGGGTTTGTGCCACAAGGGGGCGTACCTCCTCTCAGTGGTCAACCTGGTTGAAAAGACAGCTTAATTTAAATTGCAATTCAAACCGGTTTAAACTCAATTTAAATAAGTGTATAAAGAGATGTTAAGTAACATCTAATCTAGTAAGGATACAGTTGTGATGAAGTATCAATACGAAGAATAAATTAAAAAAAAAAATTGAACTGAGAAACATAATTCAAATTTAAATTCGAAATTTGTTTGTTTCAAACCAAAATTTGAATAAGTGTAAGAAAAGTAAAGATCAAAATTATATCTGATGATGATCACGATTACTGTAAGGTATCAGTGATAAGTAAAATAAAGCCAATGAAAAGCTGGAAATATACCACTTCAAAACAGAATGAAAGGAGGAAAAGTGATGCACCGTCTTAGCAGGGGATGCCACAAGGGTGCGTGTCCCTCTAAGTGGGTATCAGTGACTGACAGGCAAACACGATGTAAATTTAAATTCAAACCGGCTTAAAACCAAATTTAATTAAGCGTGTAAGGGAATTGACAAATCAGGATAATATTTTATAATAATTAACGATAACAGCAAAGTATCATCAATAACTATAAAACAATCAAAAGAGAAAAGTAGAGATAGGCAATTCAAAACAGAATTTGAAAAGAGAGAAAAGGAGAGTTGAGTGAGCCGACTTAGAAGGCGGCCACTAGGTGGTGGACTTTTAGCAGTAAGAGAGCATTATCTGAAACGGCCCTCGCGTAATAGCACTCATGCATGCCGAAGTTAGAAGGCGGGGCGTAATTTGAGACTTCTAAACTCCCTCTAGTGTTTAGTCAGCGGAATTACAACCACTTTTTAATGTGATTCAAAAGCTAAGAGCTTTCAGCTCGCGTCACGCACTGATTTTCTGGAATAAATCACAAGTATACAATTAAGATCTCTGCGGATCTTTTTGGTGCTATACTGCACAAGAGTATATGGCGGGATTTCTTCGCCGCACATACACAAATGTGGACAACAGGAATTTTCGTCTGTTGGTTCGAACTCCAATAAACATTTTTCACAATAGCACTTATGATTTAAATGTATTAGATCTTCAATTGGGTAGCTACGCCAATTTTTTGACCAGGAGTTTATCGTTTTTGTTGAATATCACTGGGTTAACCCCGAATTCAATAACGATATATTGCATGCAAGGCCTATGTTTAAAAGGAGTCTCGCTTAAAAACATATTTATTCAAACCGGTAATACGCACGTGAGAATTCTTCATTCACAGCGATTTAAAACAAATATTAGAAATGTATCAACTGCAGAGGCATTTATTCATCTCTTAACAGGACATTTGTAATATAGTAGTACTGCAGTCTTAGTATTTAACAGTGCTAACAATTGTCTAGGCATATTTTTAGCAACTTGTTAAAAATGTAACGTTACTGACTTCGGCTTTTTGCCTCGGTCGGTTAGAAGTGAGTTCGCGTTGCGACTTATCTCACAATTTCATAATTTCATAGCGCGCAAAAAAATTAATAACCATATACACAGATTGAAACTGGATTGCTCATAAAACAAAGTTTGAAATTGCCCGCGTCCTCCACCAAACTGTAACAACATTTAGTTTTACATTAAATTAGCTCAAATTATATATAGGGAATTTTAATACTTAATCATGAATATGATTAATATATTGCATATTACAGTTAAATTATCGAAGTTGAAAATAGATTGATTGTACACACGAATGATCAATCACAACGAATTATAATTCCTCATTCATATGTCAATGGTCCATTTTCAGATCGATTATATGAGATAACCTTTAATGGAGTTAATTTAGCTATCGAACTGTTTGTCCAGCAAACGGCCGTAAGATTAACTTATCGACTTCTCAACAAAGTTATCCCTTCTTATAAACTCCACGAAATATCAATTTTCTGGCCGTGAACATTAATTTTCCTGTGTTTATAAAATTAGACTATGCAACGTAGTCAATAATGAAAGCTTTGTAGCTATGATCGAGATTTCATTGACTCTGTAAAATGAGCATTTTAGACAGAAGGCAATCAAGAATATAATGGTTTTAATAGTTGGACTAATAATACATCGAACTACAATTCACACAGAATATATGTATATACACCCGAAACAAACAAAACGAAAAACATTACAAACACGAATTAAAATAGGATGAGAGAGGAAGATAAAATTGAGAGGGAGAGAGTTGGGAAGAGAGAGAGAGAGAGAGAGAGAGAGAGAGAGAGAGAGAGAGAGAGAGAGAGAGAGAGAGAGATCCGTAGGATCACAGTTTGGCAAAATTCACCTGGACATTTAAACCTTTAAGAGACAACACGGAAAAACAGTCTTAATGCTCTAAAATCTTGGTAACTCAAATATACTTGCATATAGTTCTCAGGTGTCTGAGCCCTGCGGCGTGTGTGAGCGGCTGGTCTTTGTGTGTTCCGTTGGAGCGTCACGTGGTTTGCTGCGGTCTGGAGCGCGCAGTTTCAAAGAAGGCTTAAAGGTCTTTGACGTAAATTACCAAATAAATAATTCAGACTAAGTTCATTTCTGGTGAAATGAACAAAGGAAAAACAAACTTAAACAAAAGAAAAGAAGAGGAAAGATCCCCCAGGGCGGGGATCACGAGTATGATGGTTACATCGGATCGAAGGAGAGGGAAGAGTCCAGACCGAAGTCGAAGTTCCCTCGAAGAAGCAGTTCTTTCTCCCCCCTCCTTACTTCTCACTACTCCTCAAAGATCCCCAAACAAAAAAACTAAAGATGAGGTGCTTGGTGGTCTTCTTTAAAGACACTTCTGTTTACGCCTCCTCTGGCGTGAATGCACCAATCAGCTGGGAGGAAAGTGTGCGGATAAGTGTTCCTTTGTTCCCTCGAGATCGACTTTGCATGTTTCATGACCATGATGTAAAAATGCGTTCAATTTTACTCCAGAGATGATAAAACATAGTAACATACATTTTACGGTTTGCACCTATATATATATGGTTTGGTCAGATCGAGAGGATTCTAAAGGTGTGAAGAACGACATACAAACATTATAGGAAAACACAGTTACATTAAAAATGCATCTAAAAGCACCTCTGTTCATTTAGAATTATAATACGATCACATCTAACCCCAATGCAACATGGGCAAACATAAAAACATATCGAATATATCATAGTACAAGTCTCTCAATTGAGGAGATTGGAGAAAAAGTCCTTGTGTGTGTGTGTGTGTGTACTGTGAACGTGGCTGGGTCATTCGTTGGTGAAGATGTGGTGAACTTTTGCTCACCCCCCTCCCGGGCAATGATATGTGTGTGCGTATTCTTTGAATTGATGAGTTTTAAGTCTGGTTACAATGACCAGTGTGGTTCATCACACAAGGTTGTCTGTGTTTGTGAGGTGTCCTGAAGAGGGGACACCACGGGATCTCCGGCCAGAGAGGCGCTCCTGTTGGGTCACATGTGGTAAGACAGAGGACCCTGTGATTACTTATCAGCGAAAAACGCCACGGGGGCACTTCTGGCATCGGTCATTTAATTAAGTCCCATCGCCATTTGCTTGTGTGTGAATCAGTAACTTAAAAAGTCTCATGACATCTCCATTCTTCAGATTGTGAAAGAAACAGGAGTGTTTACTTAATTGGAGACTTAGTTGATTAAAACCACATGATTGCGCTGATCATCTGATTATTGCTACATAGCATATACATTTTAATTTGCAGTTGCTTATGACGTTGCTTATACGGCACAGATGCAAGCTGTTCTGTAGTAAACAACAGCAGGCATCTGTGCAGTTCATTTATTAACACACAGACACGGGATTCATATTTAAACAGTCTTTTTTGTGGTTTAAAGACACTATTGCATTAGTTGTTGCGTCATGACATATTGTGTGACGACATACACAGGAGCTACAAAGGGACACCAGCACACAACAGAGTTGGCTTTTAGTGATGAAGCAAGTCACTTCCAGGCAGGGGGAGGCATGGCAAAGGGAAACAGTGTCTTGTTCCCTTCTCAGGGAACAAGAGTTACAGTCGAAACCAGAGATGTTCCCTTTTGAGGGAACTCCTACTGCGTCATATAAAATATTGTGAATGTTTGCAGAGTGGCCCAGCCAGCTGCATCACATACCTCCTGGAGAGAGGCCCCTGAAAGGAGGGCTCTAGATGAAGCCATGCCTCTGTTTGAGAGAGCCCTCACGGCCAAAGGTGAAGGCAAACTGTGGGGCCAGAAATAGAAGCGAACTTGAGGAACTCCAGCACTGAAGCCACTGGGCAGTTAATTGGGTCCACCTCACGCTCTCTACACCAAGTGATGAAAACATTCCATTTTAGGCCGTACAATTTCCTCGTGGATGGAGCTCTAGAGCTAAGTATGGTCTTGATTACTCCTGTTGACAGGCCAGCCTCTCGGTATTGAGTTTGTCTGTAACAAATCCGTTGGATTTAATTCGGCAAGATGGTGCCTGTGTGTTTGGCGTGCCATCTGTTGCTCTCGTGGTTTCTTCTCTGCTTGTTTGCTGTGTCTGTAACCTGCTGTACGCGTCTACGCTTGTCAAGCTCTCCTAGACATCCGCTTCTCTGTTGTGGACTCATTCACAAACTCATTCACGAATTCTCACTCCTTGGACGTGGACTGCCCCTTCTACAAATCGTACAAGCCTCTCCGAACGGTCATCCTGCACGATATCCGCCAGTGGCCGCTTAACACCTCGCAGAGAAATTATAACAATTTTCTCAACAACTCTCTCTCCTCACGCTTCAGACTGGTGGGCGATTTTAATATTCACGTTTGCTGTCTCTCAAATTCCTTGTCGCAGGAGTTTCTTAATTTAATAGATGCTTTTAATCTATCGCAGTGGATCAAAAACTCTACTCATATTCAGGGCCACACGTTGGATCTTGTACTATCTTACGGGCTCGATGTCAATGATATTGTGCTCTCAGATTTTCTGCTCTATTTTATTCTCACTTTCTCTTCCGGAGCTCTCTCAACTCACTATTGTACCGGTTACATTGTCACGGTTTCTACTCTCCACAGTTTAGCACAAACTTCGATCGGTGCTTTGCTGAACTATGCTCACACTTGCACTTGGATCAACCATTATCTGACCTAGATGCGGATCAAGATCTTAGTCTTTTAAATTCTGCCTGGCTTAAGCTAGCAAATGTGTGACAACATAGGCTACACAAAATCTTAAACCTCACAAGTGCAAACCAAAATCTGAACTGTGGCAAAACTCTAACACTCGTCACCAAAGACAAATTTGTAGAAAGGTTGAACGCAAATGGAAATGGGACAGGCTACTTATCTCATTTCAAATGTTCAAAGATTCTCTAAAATTATACCAGAATGCTGCCAAGTCTGCGAAAGCTGCTTATTTTAAATCCAACTTAATTTAATCCAATCACTCTAACCCAAAGGTTCTGTTTTCAGTTATTCAGTCTGTTGTAAATCTGTCTCTTAACACATTATCTGTTGCCTCAGATGCTCTATGTGAAGACTTCCAAAGATTTTTTATTAACAAAATCACTAAATTAAGACTTAGTGTCATCCCTAATTTAACTAACCCCCCAATCTTGTCAACTGCTTCTGGTTTTTGGGAGGATTTTGATCCTATCAACCTCCAGACGCTGAAGGACGTGACTGTCAAGCTCTAACCTTCATTTTTTCCTAATGATATCATTCTCCTGAGATTTTTAAAATTAATCATTGATTCGGTTGGGCCAGGTATGGTATCTATTATCAACAAGTGTCTCAAAATGGGCTTGTCACGGTCACTGTCACTGTCATCTGTTAATCACCATCTGCACTACATTTCCCATCATCCTCCCTGGCCCTCACCTACATGCACTTCCTAATCACAGATCACAGTCACCTGTCACCAATCATCACTGATCATCTTCAGCTCTATTTAACACATCCCTCAGAGGTTCACCTATACGTCCTTGACGTTAGTGGCCACACCGGCCTCCCACGGTAAGGCCACAAAGGCCAACCCACCATGGCCACCCCAAAGGTCCGTCCCCGCCCTGGCCACTTGCACAGCCTGCTCCGCCCTGGCCATCAGCACAACCTGCTCCACCCTGGTCTCCCGAACTGCCGCTACCGTCCTGGAGTCATCAGTCCTTGATGACCCTCCAGAAGGAGGTCCACCCCCCCTCCCTAGTTTCACCATATACGGCACAATGACATGCCTACCAGAAGGGGGAAGTACTGTCACCATCACTGTCATCTGTTAATCACCGTCTGCACTACATTTCCCATCATCCTCCCTGGCCCTTCACCTACATGCACTTCCTAATCACAGATCACCGTCACCTGTCACTAATCATCACTGATCATCTTCCAGCTCTATTTAACACATCCCTCAGCAGTTCTCCGGTGTCTGGTCTCGTCTTTGACTTGTACTATGACAAGCACTACAATCTACTCACCTGAGATACCGCCGTTCCTGTTTATTTACTTCGTCTTTGACAAGCGCTACAGACTGTTCACCCGAGTGACCAGCGCTCCGTACTACTTACCTGAAGTTCCGTTCTTCCTGTCATCGTTGTTCATCACCGCCCAGGCTAATCTCATCCTCTTCTCTCCTGCAAAGACATTCATCCTGTTCAGCTATCGTCTTCACCATATCGTTGTCATCGCAGCTGCATTATCTCCCTGCACCGCTCACCCTCTTCACTTCAATAAACATATTGTTATTTCACCTTAACCTTGTCTGCCTTCTTCTGAGTTTTTTTTTTTACCAGCCTATCTGTGCCTTGCCAAGGTCTCTAAGATCCTATGACCAGGCTCTGCTGGTAGTCCCTCGCGTTAGACTCAAGCGTAGAGGGGAGCGTGCATTTGCGGTGGGTGGGTCACGACTCTGGAACAATATGCCTCCAGAGATTAGAACTAAGGTATTATTAAGGTATTAGAATTAAGGTATTATCGGTAACGCTTCCTTTTACAGTCCAGTTACCCATATACAAACTCAGAACTTATTCAGGGTACTAACCCTGAACCTACCCCTAAACCTACCCCTAACCCATGTACTTACCTTATATTAGCCAGTACTTTCTAGGTAAGTACACTGTAAGTACTGTACTGTAAAAGGAAGCGTTACCGTATTATCTACCTTTTCTGCCTTCAAGTCTTTGTTAAAAACCTACCTGTTCTCTTTAGCATATTGATCTCTTTTCTTAGGTTTGATTTACTATTTTATATTTGAGTCTGAGACTTTTTTGCCCCTCCTGTTTTCCCATTCTATATTTGAGTCCACAGTGGACAGTAGCTGTGTCCCAATGTGAAGGCTGCATCCTCCGAAGGCCGATTGGCCGCATTTGAAGGCCGATTGCGTCACAGCCGTGCGACGAAGGATGTCCCAATTCAAAGGCTGCACCCTTCGAAGGTCGCATTTGAAGTCAAGTCAAGTCACCTTTATTTATATAGCGATTTTTACAATACAGATTGTATCAAAGCAGCTTCATAGCGATAACAAGAAAATAATACATCAAAGTTTGTTTCTAGAAGAAAATTGCATCATCATCCACCTTAAGTAAGGCAAATCAATAATATTGTTGAATATTTAAATGTCCCCAACTAAGCAAGCCAAAAGCCAAGGCGACAGTGGCAATGAACAGTGACAGAATGGAGAAAAAACCCTGGGAGAACCCAGGCTCAGTTGGGGGCCAGTTCTCCTCTGGCCAACGAACAAACAGTGTATGTTTATGATTCAGGCAGCATTACAAGTCAGAAGTCAGATTGGATCAGAGCATTCAGAATATTATCCAGTTCCATCTGGTTGGAATTCGGAGTCATCACGCTGGTATGGAGATGAGATTGTTGAGGATCAGAGCCGATGCCTGTCGTGTCGATGAGGCCTTCACAGGGCTGATGGGCTGGCACTTCAGGGATGCGTTGTTGTCACGTCCAGACGCAGGTCCTTCATCAGATCTGGATACGCCCTGGATCCGGCGGACTGCGGTAAACCTCGGGATAAAAAGAGACACTAATATTAACGTAGTCGCCATTCTTCTTATGATGTAACGAATACATCAGGATTTATGGGAAGTGTTCCTAGTTCCGGCTGACCTAATCTATGCAGTCTAACATTGAATTATAGAAGTCTTTAGTGTGTTATTTGTAAGCTAGGCCAAAGAGATGTGTTTTTAATTTAGCTTTGAACTGACAGAGTGTGTCTGCTTCCCGGACAATGGTAGGAAGACTGTTCCAAAGTTTTGGTGCTAAATAGGAAAAGGATCTACAGCCAGCAGTCGATTTTGATATTCTAGGTATTATCAACTGGCCAGAATTTTGAGATCGCAATAGACATGAAGGACTATAATGCGTTAAGAGCTCACTCAAGTACTGTGGAGCTAAACCATTTAGTGCTTTATAAGTAATCAGCAATATTTTAAAATGTATATGATGTTTAATAGGCAGCCAATGCAGTGTTGACAGAACCGGGCTAATATGGTCATACTTCCTGATTCTGGTAAGAACTCGTGCTGCTGCGTTTTGGACAAGCTGTAGTTTGTTTATTAAGCTTGCAGGGCAACCACCCAGTAGAGCATTACAATAATCTAGCCTTGATGTCACGAACGCATGAACTAATTGTTCCACATTTGTCAATGAGAGCATATGGCGTAATTTAGATATATTTTTAACCCTCTGGCGATTGTCTCGCTTTTTTTCTTATCAGTGCAAAATAGACTAAAATAACTGTCTATTTTTTGTCATACAGGCAAGTGTTATGCATCATTCAAAACTGTTAAATGTCTTCTTTTATTTGTGTAAACGCGACAGAAAATGATCTGTAACTCAGCAAATACTTGTCACTGTGACATGAAACAAATGGCTTTACGAAGCTTGAAGTCTCCATTTCAAAAACAAATATTCTCTGTTTTATTAATTCATATGAAAGAAACGACGTGTACAGTTTCTCCAGCTCATTAGCGCTATAATGTGACCACACCCACGCGTGCACGAGCTGTTGACATTCAAATGAGCCACATGAAGGAACACAACCCCTAATCACCTCTAAACAAAGAATTAGCAACTTCTGTAATGCTCTGCTTTTCGTCGAGTTTGGAAGACCGTGTTTGTGCTGTGCTGTTTACCTTGGATTTACCTAAGAAGAATTAGAAGAACACGATTCGATTATGAGAACGATTTTTAAGGTAAGACACTATTAGTTGCATGTTATTGTTGCATAAACTTTACACAGCTACTAGTTAAACTGGTGCCAGACTAAAATGTACGTTATGAGATTGGAGTAAAGACATGAAGCCTAATCTATACAACACAAGCATGTTTTTATGTTCGATAATTAAACACAGCATGCACAATATAACAGTATGAGTGTTTATTCTATGGTGAATATTATTATGTTTAGACAGGTGTTTACTGTTAAATACTGTGTTTGTGGATATCTGCTCACACGTAGATATGTATAATATGATAAGAATAATGTTTCATAGTCTGGAGGCACCATTGCGTCAGTAAATGTCCTGCACGGCTTCATGTTTTTACTCCAATCTCATTTCATAAGGAATGGAAACGTTTGAAGTAACATGATAATCCATATATTTTTCTCTAGTGTTACTGAAGTGTTCCTTTTTAACGATATATGCCTGCTATCTAGGCTATTGAACAACTTGGTGTTCAGATATATATAGGCTATATATATGTGTGTGTGCGCGTGTATGTATTTAGTAAAGTTCATAATTTTAACCAGATAAATCTAAAATGCACTCCCAAAATCGTGCAGCCCTATAGTTTCCTCTTGATATCAGCATGTTCACATGTATTTTTTTTTTGTTTTTTTTTTTTAACTGGGACTAGATGCCACTGATGAGTCCTGCTGACTTCAACATTCACATGAGTCTCTGTACATGACCATGGTAAAGAGAAAAAATCAAACACCTGGGGGATGACAGGTATGTAACCTACTATGTTTTAGGAATGGCACAAAGGTGTGTGACTGTCCAAGTCTCTGTCTTTAGATCAGTGTTTACTAATGTGCTTTTTTGTCATTTGTTGTGTATCTTTGGCTTATGTTGTGTTGTAAATAAATCCAAACAATCTAAAAGACATTCTTTTTTAAATCTCTCCTCATTCTTTGTGCAAGGCTCCTCATAATGATTGGGCCTGATAGCACCTTATAGGGCCATTAGGGGAGGGTCTTTGTCTTTCTCAGGTGTAAAACACTACAAATTAATGGGCTGTTCACGCCTTCTTGCATAAAGCTTTCTTACACAAAACATGTCTTACAAATTTTAAATCAATATATTGTCTTATCTGAATAGTAGTCTGGATGATTTTCACATAGTTTTGAAGCAAATATTCTAGTCTACGTGATACAATTTTCAAAAGTCTTGTGAAGAAATAATCAGTATGGGTTTTATGACCTTATTTCAGTGACATTTTGTTTTTGTTTTTTCACAAACCACGCATAAGCATCATTATCTCAAAACTAAAAACTCTTACGTACTGCTGACATATTACTGTAGCAGAGTTTGTGCTGAATACAGTGTAATCAGACTTTAGTCTTGAAAATGTCACAAGTATCAGAAATAAGCACAAATATCAGAGCATGTCAGAACACCTCCACGACCCAGAAAACACCTCAGACCCCAGAGGGTTAAGATGGAAAAATGCAGATACTAGACAAATGACTTTCAAATGAAAGATTGGTATCAAAGAGCATACCCAGGTTCCTAACCGACGACGAAGACTTAACAGAGCAGCCATCAAGTGTTAGACAGTATTCTAGGTTAGTACGTGAGGAGGTTGTTTGTCCAATAATTAGAATCTCTGTTTTTTCAGAATTAAGTAGTAGGAAATTACTAGTCATCCAATTTTTTATTTCAGCTATGCATTCCGTTCATTTTGTGAATTGGTAAGTTTCGTTAGGTTTTGAAGAAATAAACAGCTGAGTATCATCGGCATAACAGTGAAAACTAATGCCATGCTTCCTAATGATATCTCCCAAGGGTAGCATGTACAGAATGAACAGCAACGTTCCTAGTACTGAGCCTTGTGGTATGCCATACTGAACTTGTGATCGATAAGACATCTCTTCATTTACTGCTACAAACTGATAACGGTCTGATAAGTATGATTTAAACCATGCTAGTGCAATTCCACTAATGCCAACATAATTTTCGAGTCTATTTAAAAGAATGTTGTGGTCAATGGTGTCAAATGCAGCACTAAGATCGAGTAACACCAATAGCGAGATACAACCGTGATCGGTTGATAAGAGCAAATCATGTGTAACTCTAATGAGAGTAGTCTCAGTGCTATGGTACGGTCTAAATGACTGAAAATCCTCGCAGATATCATTTCTTTCTAAAAAGGAACATAGTTGTGAGGATACTGCCTTTTATAGTATCTTTGAACAGTTTAAAATGTAATCCTGCAATTCAGGACGCAGCCTCTGAATTGGGACGCAGCAAACCAACCTAATTTACATGGCCATGGTTTTGGCTAAACCGAAAATGACCGGGCAGCGCAGGGGCTGAAACATTCTCACCATGTCCTCCAGTAAAATATAAAACAAAAAATGACAATAGACAATTCTGGCTCCATAACTGTTTACTCAATTATATCAAATTAATTATCAGGATGGCAGCTGTACTCTCGTGCCGTTGCTTGGCGCCAGGAGCGGTAATCGGGAATACCTGGTTGCGCAATTAGGAAATCCGAACTATAAACCTTCGAAGGATGCAGCCTTCATATTGGGACACAGCTAGTGTGTCGTCTCTCTAGAGACGTAAACAGATCCTCTACCACAGGGCCGAACCTCTCGCATATTAACTCCACCACCCCAGAGAAAACCCCTTGGTTTTCAACCACCACTGCAGGGCCCTCATGTGAAGCAGGCTGAATGGAATGAGATTGGAAGCTGCTGCCTAACACTCTCTGAAAATGTTTTACAGTGATGGCTTGGCCTAGCTTAATCCTGGTCACCGTGGCCAGGATGGACTCAATCCGTGCAGGAAACAATTGTGCGCGCATCGTGACCGAGTCCCACACCACTCCCAGAAACTTAGTTCTCTGGGCTGGTGCCACCACACATTTCTTTGTGTTGAGTCTCAACAAAAAGCTCTGGATGTGGGCAAGGACGACATCTCAATGCCGAACTGCCAGCTCTCGTGAATGGGCCATAATGGCCCGAAGAGATCCTACACATGATAGGACCTCTTCCCCAAAGCTTTTTTCGCCTCCATGACGGCCCTCGGGTCGCCCTGCTTCTGCTGACGCTTCGTCTGACAGCGCCGTCTATGCCCCCAGGCTCCTTGAGAGGGGGCTCTAGAAGTGACGTTCTCCTTTAGCTCCTGTTTGTAGGCGGAGGAGCAGGTAGATGGCTGCAGCTGCCCACTAGGGACAGACTTCTTGGATTTTGAGCGGCAAGGGAGATATTGTTTGAAGGCTGCAGACTGTTTCTTCACCTCCTGTAATCTGTCGACGACAGTATTTACTGCGTCGCCCATCAGGCCAGATGGCAAAATCGGTGCATCAAGGAGTAAAGCCCTGTCTTTATCCTTGATGCCCAATAGGTTTAATCATAAATGTCTCTCTGAGACCACCATAGCCACCATGGAACGGCCAATAGCGTGGGCTATTTCCTTGGTGATTCGGAGAGACAAGTCTGCAGCCTTTCTCAACTTCGCAATATCGGAGTTGGTCCCTCGCCCTCATAGATATCCTTTTGAAGGTCGGCCTGGTAAGCTGGTAGTACTGCCATAGTGTGCAGACAAGCACCAGCCCGACCCGCAGCCATATAAGCCCTGCTCACCAAATAAGATGTATCGTGGCAGGGTTTACGGGCACCACCGGGTCTATATGGAATACGTAGAATCGGGGAAAGATAACTGGCCAGAGGCTCTTCCACCCGAGGCATCATCCCATAGCTGCTCTCTCTCGCCCCCACAATATTGTTGTAATCTAATACTGGGGGGTTGGACAAGCAAGAGGAATGTGTTTTGCTGTTTGGAAAGAACGGCAAACACCGGCAATGAGGCTACTCTCTGTGCTGCAGGAAGCGCTCGTCCAACTTGCATTTCGCCAGCGCTTCCTGCCTTTCATGTGACCAACTGATGTTTAGACGGGCCACAGCAAAAGAGACAACCTCTACCAGCCCCTCATATGCGGGGACATGGAGTCTTCTCCAAAATCCCCGCCTTCAATGCTGAGAACATCTACTTCCTCGGAAGCAGACAGCTCGAGCAACGGGTTCTCTGCTCGTGAGTAAGAAGCTGCTGGACGGGCTTCCGCACGAGGTGGAAGAACATCGGAACTGGCAGAGGATTCCAGAGAAAGTGCCTCAGCAGTCTCAGGATCCCCTGCCTGATCCATCTGCGAACCCCATGATGTGCGCCACCGGCCATCCTCTTCAAAGATTGTCAAGCAGGAGTGCAGCACTTGAATCGGTAGCTTTTCACAATCCTCACAAGCAGCACCCTCGAGAGCTGCCTGAGCATGCTGTGCTCCCAAACAATGAACGCACAATTGGTATGTGTCCCCACCCATAATGTAACGAGGGCAGGGATGCACACACCGCTTGTATTCTTCACTCGCCAATCTCTCATATAGACATATATATGTTGTGCTTTGCAACAGACAAACAACACCAAATATGACAGACACAACAGAGAGCGTTTGCTGACGAACAGAAAGCTAACTCTGTTGTGTGCCGGCATCCCTTTGTAGCTTCCGTGTATGCTGTCACACATTGCGTCATGACGAAACACCAATCACGATTGGCTACTTAAATATACAACATTGTGAAAAACATTAAATATTAGATCAAAGTAGCGCAGAATCAATTTTGCACTCCTGTCCGCGATCACATCAAGTATCAGCCAAAAATCCACGTGCATCTTGAAAAGTAAATGTTTTGAAAAGTCTGCAGCAAGTTTTTTTGCCATCTTGTGGTTTAGAGAAAAATCAAATCAAAGGAGTCTTTTAGGAGCTCCCGTGCTGTCACGGTGTGGGTTTTGGATTTTGTTCCTTGTTGTTGTCTGTCATGTGTTTCCCTGTCTTTTCATGTTCAGCTGTTCCCCGTTAGGTTTATTAGTCTCCCCAAGTGTCTTTTATTAACCACGCCCCCTTGTTATCTTGTTTAGCTTGTTTGTCTGTGTATTTAAACCCCTGTGTTTCAGTTGTTTGCTGTCGGTTGTTGTTTAATGTTGCCTGTAGCTTTGCTTTGAGTTTCTTTGTTTACCCCTGGATTATTAAAAGTGCTTGCATTTGGATTCACTCTCCGCTTCTTCCTTGCTGCATCGTAACACGTGCAGCCTTTAGCCCCGTTGTACCATACTTTCACATGAGCTTGATGATTAGTTAGACTAATTCTGAACTCCGCCACATACCCAATTATAAAAGGGTGTGTAAGGAAGTTAGGTCATTTTTTTTTCTTATGTGCATTGTACGCGGTTGTATGCCATGCAACCCCATGTGACCTATATTTAGATTTGATTAATCTGCATGTTGAGAGACTTGTACTGTGATTCCCTATGGTACTCATATCTGTCCTCTTTTTCTTCAGATCATCATTTATTTTTAGCTTTTAAATGACTGGGTCACTAAAAGAGGCCTAAATTCACCAGGGACATACTCATTGGAAAGTCTATCAAATATCTTATCCTATCATGTCTTTGCCTAATTGTTGAGAAGAGGTGAAGTGGTAGAATGAGAAAGAGAGCATAACATCTTCTTTTTATTCTCCTGTTTAATCATTGCTACTATGCTGTCCGTCTGGATTGTCTTGGTTTCTTGCATGGATTTTCTCTTGTACACCTCTGCAGAAGAGGGTCTGGAGTTTCCCAGTTTTGATGGCAGGGACAGAGTTCTTAATGTCAATGAAAGGAACTATAAGAAGGCATTAAAGAAGTATGACATGATGTGTTTGCTGTATCACGAACCCCTGTCTTCAGATAAGGAGCTCCAGCAGCAGTTTCACACGAGGGAGATGGTTCTGGAGGTAAGGAATTATAAAGAGAAGGGGGATGACTAAATAATTTAGTGGATGAATAGGGACTGATATATTGCATTGCATATCTTATACCATCAAATGCGCTGAACAGGTTTTCAGTTTCTAACACAAACACACACACTGAAAAAAATATGTTCAACGCATATGATGGTATGTTCTAAATGTATACAATGCAAAATATCAGTCCCTATTCATCCACTAAATTTCATCACCGTTCTCTTAATAATTTAAACATAAAATCAACGATTGTTCTAGATGTTTACTCCAAATAAAATGTATCAAAGAGCCAAAATTTATTGCACCAGGGGGTCAGACTGTACATTTGTTTTCTGTGTCTAGATAGTAGGCTACCTGATGTGCAATTTAGTGGGAAGACTGACCTGATTTGGAGGCTGACAAAGGTTTCACAAACAGCAATGCTCGGTCTGCTTATGAAAACTTTCAAGTATACTTTTGACTATACAAATATCAGCCATCACAATCTACAAAACTGATCCAGGTTCAAGATTTCTTCTTAGATATACTGTGGAAATGTTCCCCCAGACTGAATTGCTATTAAAGGTGTTTGTAAAGACTGGCAAAGTGGTATACCTTTACTGGTAACACTTTATAATAACTGTACGCTATTAATCATTAGTTAAGCATTAGTGAACAGTTAATTCATCATTTATAAAGCATTAATACACATTGAGCAGTTTATAAATATTTATAAATGTTTTATTCTTGATTTATAAGCATAACTATAATGTGTTTTTAATAATTGTACGTTCATACTTTATTAATGATCAATTTATCATTTCTAAATTAAGTATTGCATTATTTACAAACCAGTTATTTACTATTTAGGCGTTGTCAGTGGTTCATATGATCACTTAGAAAGTGTAAGTAAATGATTAATAAACTATTTAAATGTACATTCATACATCTTATTATTCAGACATATAGTAATAATTACTTAGTGTGTTAGTAAATGCTTTATTAACATGTATTTCTACTGTAATTCAAGGTTAATTCGGGTAGTTATAATTAAAGCATTTAGTAGTGGTCAGTTAACTATTTTGTGAGCTCATCTAAAGTGAGAACTATTTATGCCTTGTAAAGCATTTACAAAGGAGATTTAAAGGCTGTTCATATTTCTATGTTCTGTATCACTGTATTGTGTTTGTTTCTTTTTTTCTGTTTAGAAAATAACTGAGCCTTTAAAGCTCCTTTGTAAATGCTTTACCAGGCATAACTAGTCCTCACTTTAGATGAGCTCACAAAAATAGTTAACCGACCACTACTAAATGCTTTATAACTACCTGAATTTACTACATTTACTTCCAATTTCTAAGTGATCTTATGAATCACTGACAACTCCTAAATAACTGGTTTGTAAATAATGCTATACTTCATTTAGAAATGATAATTTGATCATTAACAAAGTATGACAATACAATTATTAAACACGTTATAGTTATGCTTCTAAATCAAGAATAAAGTTTTTATAACTGTATTTATAAACTGCTCATTAATGTCTGTTAATGCTTTATAAATTATGAATTAACTGTTTACTAATGCTCAATTAATGATTAATAGCATGCAGTTATTATAAAGTGTTACCCCTTTACTTCTTAATTTAAAAAATATTCCTCAAACAATGAATGTACTGATGTGTCTCTTCCATGCATCACTAGCTTGCTGCTCAGGTTCTCGAAGACAAGGATATTGGTTTTGGAATGGTAGACTCACATAAAGATGCTAAAGTTGCCAAAAAGCTGGGTAAGAAGTTTTGTTTTGATTTACTGTGCTAATAATAATGTCGCTTAGTAGATCAAATTTTCTTATTCACCCATTCAATAAAAATGCCTGATACGTCTTGGTATCTTTAAGGTTGGGTCCTGACTGAAATGTGATCTTTCTTTGTTCATTAGGTCTGAAGGAAGAAGGAAGCATTTATGTTTTTAAGGATGAAAGAGTGATCGAGTTTGATGGAGAGCTCTCTGCAGATACACTGGTTGAATTTGTGCTGGATGTGAGTGAAATTTGCTGGGCTCTGACTGAAGTTGATTTTATGATATCTTAGCAGAGTCTATCTTAATTCTTCAGTAAAATCACGTATTTATAATAATAAGATTCATGTTATGGATCAGCATTATTGTAATATTTGGATACTTATTGCAGGAATATTATACACAAACTCTAGGCTTGTGAATACTGTGGCTCAATGGAATATACTAACATTTGACACATTACTTTTCTTCTCTTCTCTTTGTGTGTCACATCATTCTTTAGCTGCTGGAGGACCCAGTGGAATTGATCAGTAACCCCATGGAACAACGTGCTTTTGAGCGAATGGATGAAGACATACGCCTTATCGGCTACTTCAAGGGTGAAGAATCTGAGCGTGAGTGGCATTTTTGCTTCTCATTTAGAGGCACACTATGCAAGATGTGTTCCTTAATTTAACAGCTTCTAAGTCATTTCGATGCTAAACAAACACGTAGTAGGGCAAATCATCCCGATAGCAAACCAGGGAGGCAAAACCAGCAATGCAGGTTTGAGAGGTGGCGCCCTGCCAAACGTCACATACATCAACAACATATGAAGCAGCCTCTATGGAAGACACTAGCATGCATTTCAGACGTGAAACATGGCAGAGTCGACGAAGAAAACGAAGAAAGCGCGTCAAGGAAAAGCTTTGCGTGATAAAGGATAGGGAAAAGCTTTTGGTATTCACGACATACCGTTAAATACAAGTACTCCCCAGCGACTCTGGGGGTCGGTGTTTGACAAAAATGGAAACTGCATATGTCAGGGTTCTGTCACTTCTGTCTGGGTTATATTCTGGTTGGTGACAGAGCTCTGACCGGTTTATTGTGAGCACATGGCTTGTCTTGTATTCCTTGTGCCATGTGCCTCCTGTCAATTGTCTAGCCCCTCCCATCTCGTTACCTGATAATTGATTAATCCTCCCCACCTGCTTTGTTCATTACCCTCTTTTGTTTTCTCCCTATTTAGTCTCCCTGTGTTTGCAGTCCTGTGCTGGTTTGTTGTCCATGTTTCCCTTGTGTTTCCTGTTCCCGCCTAAGACCTCTCTTGTTTTCCCCCACGGGGTAGTTTTTGTTTGTAGTATTGGTTTGCCTTTTATTTACTTAATAAACATCCTTATTTCCGCACTTGTATCCTCGCTTCACTTTTGACCATTCCGTGACAGCATAGTATGCCTTTAAGTATGTATGTAAAATTATAATTTTGTGGCCATGCCCTAATAAGTATGACTCATTCATTCCATTCATTGTGGATGTATGTGTTTATGAACTAGTTATATAGTGTCTTATTTGGCCCAACATTTTTCTTAACTCCACATACATCTTGACTTAGAACATTTAGGATCTCAAAGACCTCTTATTTAAGGCTGGTACATTCTTTGAACATGTTCAGATTTGTGTTATGTCTAGATTATATTTGTATATATTTATTTAATGTAGAGTTCTTCTATTTCTATTCCATGGAGTCAGGGTTCTGCTATGGCAGCCTTGTCTGTGTTGTCGTTGTTTCATGTCTCTATGTTTGTTTTTTGTGTCAGCACATGGCTTTGTCTTTTTTTGTGTTTGCCATGTGCTTCTCTTGTCCCGACTCGTTGTTTCCTGTTACCACGCCCCCTTGTTTAGTCCTTGTCAGTCCTCGTTTAACTAACTGTTCACCTGGTCCTCTTCTACCATTTTCCATCTTGTCTTTGCTAGTTCGTTGAGTGCCTTATCTTGATAATCTAGTTCTGTATTTATCCTCTTGGTAGTTTTTGATCTTGTCAAGTTATAGATTTTTCTGTATTTTTGTAAACCCTAGCCTTGTTTTAGGCTCATCTAGTTCCCTTTCGAAGCGTTTATTCTTGGGGAAAACTCCTTTTCCTCAGATTGTTGATGCCTTTAATTCAAAAGCACAGTGCCTACTGCACAGCCACAACAGAGCGGCGATCTAAGCGCTAGGGATGGGCAAATGAAGCCTCATGAAGCACTGAGGCTTTCCCCTGATTTTTCCGGGAATAGATTAAAAGCTTTGAGAGTGTCAAAAACAGCGCGTTTAACAAAAAATAATGCAGCCAAAACCCTGTGAAAGAAGCTTCATCGAAGCAGCCACTCTCTGTTTTCTCTCTGTGATCAAACTATTGGCCAAACACTACTTCTACGAACGCCAACTCTCCGCCCCAGCATCTTCTGAACTGTCTGAACTGATTCAGCCCCTAGCCACCAAGCCCCAATGCCTAGAAAGCCATCCCTGGCCTGTCAGAATGGATGCTAAACACGGTGATACAAGGTTACCCGCTTCAATTTGCTCACAGACCACCCCGCTTTGGGGGCATAGTCCTCACTTCGGTCAACGTAGCACACGTCCTCCCCGCCAAAGTAATGATTTTACTGGTAAAAGGAGCTGTAGAGACAGTTCCTCCTCCCCACAGCGAGTCAGGCTTCTACAGCCGCTACTTCCTCGTCCTCAAGAAGGATGGTGGCCTCAGGCCCATCAGGCCCATATCAGACATTTGAATCCCACCCTCATGAGACGGCTGTTCAAGATGCTAACATTGAACAAATCCTCTCGCAAGTACGGCCAGGGGATTGTTTTTTTTCTTCTTCAGTGGATCTAAAAAATGTATACATTCATATCCAAATAGCCCCCCGTCACAGACCGTTTTAAGATTTTCGCTCGAAGGGGTGACCTACCAGTGTACGGTCTTACCATTCAATGTGTCTCTGGCACCACGCACTTTTTACAAAGTGCATGGATGCAGCATATTCCCCCCTGAGACTGAAGAGGATGCGCATCCCGAATTACCTCGACAACTGGCTCATCCTGGCCCAGTTGGAGGAAGAGTTAATTCCTCTAAAAATCTGTGCTCCTCTGCCGCTTCGAAATGCCTAGGACTCAGACTCAATCCAGCCAAGAGCTCACTGTCTCCCAGCCAGAAAATCTCTTTCCTGGGAGTAGCTCTAGACTCTGCCCGAATGAGGGTGTGGCTAACCCATGAGCGCACTCAGACTGTTCAGCGGCTCACCATTTCGTTCAGAGCAGGGGCCCTTTCCCCTCTCAGAACCTTTCAGAGGATGCTAGGCCTCATGGCCTCTACATCACCAGTACTTCCGCTGGGCCTGCTGCACAAATGCACCCTCCAGTACTGGCTGAAACCCCAGGCCCCAGTTCACGCATAATGATCAGGTCGCCACCATGTCAAGGTGGATCACGGCTGCATCACAGCCCTGGCTCCTCGGAAGGACCCCAATCATTATCAGATTGGAGAGAGCATGGGGTTGGTCTCGAGAAGAAAGGTGGTCACAACGGAGGTTTCCGACACAGGTTGGGGAGCTTTGTGCAAGGGCAGACTGACTTCTGGCTCCTGTTCGAGCATGGAAAAGCGGCTGTACATCAACTTCCTGGAAATAATGGCAGTTTTTCTGGCCCTCAAGACCTTCCTACCAGACCTAATAGGACACCACATCTTAGTCTGGTCGGACAACATGGCGGTAGTGTCCTACAAATTAGCTCTATGAAATATCAATAATCAATAATAACTTGTTATGATTAATAATGAATATTTGGATCAGTTAATTGGATTAACTTGATGTGGCTAAATTAATATTACAATCAATTAGTCAGTTTCGTCCAACAAACTCTTTTGATTATTCATTTATTCTAAGAAAAGGGTATCTTCCATGGCCATAGAAAAATAATTATTTCTTAGCATGTACAGCGGTTTGAGCATGTAACAAGATCAAGATCGTAAAAGAGACTTTGTTTGCAAGCAGTGAATCAGAACCAAATACATATTGTGCATATGTTTTATTAACTAAATCACGAACAAAACTAAACTAAACAAACATAAATGCATACATACACTCACCTAAAGGATTATTAGGAACACCATACTAATACTGTGTTTGATCCCCTTTCGCCTTCAGAACTGCCTTAATTCTACGTGGCATTGATTCAACAAGGTGCTGAAAGCATTCCTTAGAAATGTTGGCCCATATTGATAGGATAGCCTCTTGCAGTTGATGGAGATTTGTGGGATGCACATCCAGGGCACGAAGCTCCCGTTCCACCACATCCCAAATATGCTCTAGTGGGTTGAGATCTGGTGACTGTGGGGGCCATTTTAGTACAGTGAACTCATTCTCATGTTCAAGAAACCAATTTGAAATGATTCGAGCTTTGTGACAAGGTGCATTATCCTGCTGGAAGTAGCCATCAGAGGATGGGTACATGGTGGCCATAAAGGGACATGGTCATAAACAATGCTCAGGTAGGCCGTGGCATTTAAACGATGCCCAATTGGCACTAAGGGGCCTAAAGTGTGCCAAGAAAACATCCCCCACACCATTACACCACCACCACCAGCCTGCACAGTGGAAACAAGGCATGATGGATCCATCTTCTCATTCTGTTTACGCCAAATTCTGACTCTACTATCTGAATGTCTCAACAGAAATCGAGACTCATCAGACCAGGCAACATTTTTCCAGTCTTCAACTGTCCAATTTTGGTGAGCTCTTGCAAATTGTAGCCTCTTTTTCGTATTTGTAGTGGAGATGAGTGGTACCCGGTGGGGTCTTCTGTTGTTGCAGCCGTCCGCCTCAAGGTTGAGCGTGTTGTGGCTTCACAAATGCTTTGCTGCATACCTCGGTTGTAACGAGTGGTTATTTCAGTCAAAGTTGCTCTTATATCAGCTTGAATCAGTCGGCCCACAGGACTGCCGCATACTGGATTTTTTTCCCTTTTCACATTCTTTGTAAACCCTAGAAATGGTTGTGCGTGAAAATCCCAGTAACTGAGCAGATTGTGAAATAGTCAGACCGGCCCGTCTGGCACCAACAACCATGCCACGCTCAAAATAGCTTAAATCACCTTTCTTTCCCATTCTGACATTCAGGTTGGAGTTTAGGAGATTGTCTTGACCAGGACCACACCCCTAAATGCATTGAAGCAACTGCCATGTGATTGGTTGATTGTATAATTGTATTAATGAGAAATTGAACAGGTTTTCCTAATAATCCTTTAGGTGAGTGTATATAGGTAACAGGGTGAGTGATAGAGTAAAACTGGAAACCGGAAATGGAACTATGGAGAAGATCCATTTAAACTATGAAAAGAACCATCAGCTTATTTTCAGAGCACTTCGTTTAAATTGATACTTGCATTTTTTGTAGTGGGAACAGTTCTTGAAATTGTTGAAAATTAAAGTCGTTGATGGTTACGTGAGTGTCAAATGTGGAAGTTGGTTCTAATTTCCAGAGGGATATTATTCCAAAGTTTTGGAGCAGCAATAGAGAATGCTCTATCACCTCTAGTCTGAAGCCTCTAGTCTCGATCTAGGAACTCTTGTAGGTTGACTGTCAACAGATCAGAAAGATATGACGGAGCTAATCCATTCAATGACTTAAAAAACTAAAAGCAAAATTTTAAAATGAATTTTGTGGCAAACCGGCAGCCAATGAAGTTTCTGAAGGACATGAGTTATATGTTCCCGTTTTCGAATTCCTGTCAGAACTCTGGCAGCAGCATTTTGGACTAACTGAAGGCGGTTAATGGATGATTGACTGATCCCCAAATAAAGCGAGTTACAATAGTCCAGCCTTGTAGTGATAAAACCATGTATAACTTTTTCAAAATTTGCAAAAGAGAGGAAAAACTTCATTTTAACCAAGGTTGGAAGTTGATAAAAGCTTGTCTTCACAACTTGATTTACCTGTCTATCAAGCTTTAAGGCACTATCCAATACCACACCCAAGTTATTTACACATGGTTTAACATAGGGTGCCAAAACGCCAAGATCTACATTTGTTGTGTTATGTACACTGGAAGATGTAAACACCATAACCTCGGTCTTACTCTCATTTAAACTTAAAAAGTCCAAGGACATCCATGCTTTCACATCCTCTAAGCAGGCAGTCATCTGTTCTAGGCTGTTTTTTTGTTTAAGAGGATAATAAATTTGAGTGTCGTCTGCATAACAATGATAATTTAATTCATATTTTCTAAAAATAGTGCCAAGGGGTAGCATATACAAAGAAAACAACATAGGTGCCAGAGTGGAGCCTTGAAGAATCCCACGCGTCAACTTTACAGAGGAAGATTGATGGTTACCAATGTTAACTGAAAAACTCCTATTTGTCAAGTAGGACTGGAACCAATGTAAGACTGAACCTCTGATGCCCACTATGTGTTCTAGGCGAGACAGCAGAATATTATGGTCTACCGTGTCAAATGCAGCACTTAGGTCCAGAAGTACCAGGGCAACTGAGTCTCCAGAGTCAGTGGCCAATAAAATGTCATTCAGCACTTTAACAAGAGCCGTTTCAGTAGAATGAAATTTTCTAAAGCCAGATTGAAATATGTCAAAAATGTTGTTGTCAACTAAAAATGTTTGAACCTGACACAATACTATTTTATCTAAAAAAATTTGGTTAAAAATGGAAGATTAGAAATAGGTCGAAAGTTTTCTAGGTCGGCAGAGTTCAAATTTGGCCTCTTAAGTCTGGGTTGCATTGATGCATTTTTCAAACATTCAGGAACAACCCCTAACTCAAGGCACTTGTTTATCAAACTTAAAAGTATCGGACCCATTTCATTAAACGCTTGTTTAAATAATCGTGCCGGGATAGTATCTAGTGGTGAACCTCTAGGTTTTAGCTGCTCCACAATGTCATTTTAAAAAGTTATTGAAATAGGTGTAAACTTACTGAGCAGGCCGTTGTAGTTTATCCGGCCTGCCGGATCATCAGCGGTCAATTTAAGATTGTGTCTGATTCCCGCTATCATCTCTACAAAAAACAGGCAAAACCGTTCGCACATAGCCACTGACTCAGTCGGGTAAATAGATACAACAGGGTTCAGCACAGTATTAATAACATTAAACATGATTCTAGGGTTTGTATGATTCTCAACTATATGGGTAGAAAAATAATCTGATTTGGCTACTCTCAACTCATGGCTGGTTGGGTCAAGGCCTGGGCCCTGGGCCCTGCTGAGACCACGCCAAGCAGGAGGTCGGAGGTCGGAAGAGTTGATGGTTGGAGTCGTTGTGCCGAACTCCTGAGATTGTCCTTGTTTCTGTTCTGGTTGAGAGAGTGTTCTCTCTCTCCTGAATGAGCACATGTGAGTCAAGGCCTAGCAGGCCTAAATCTTGTTTAGACAAGATTTCGTTGATTAGTTTTGGATAGATTATAAAGATTTTACTGTAAAAAAAGAGCTGCCACATTAAGTGGGCTTTTGTTCGCCAATTTCTGCTCATATGTTAAATAGGCTATAGGCTATAGTATGTGTATAGTAGTGTCAAAATAAAGTAGGCATATTGAATTATCAACGAAGATGTTATTATAGTGTTTGTTCCAATATTCAAACTAATGAATCCTTACCTTTGAAATACAATACTTGTATATAGTTTCTTTTGTCCTCTCATTCTTTGGTACCCAGTGACACACCTGTGTGAAAGGCTCATTAATATGCAGCTCATTAAGCAGCCTTTGTCTTCTCAGGTGAGAATCACGCTCACCCGCATATTACCTTTCCAAACAAAAAGTGTCCAAACAACATCGACAACATCCATTAGTCTAAAGTCTTGTGGACACATATTTAGTATGTGTTTTGTGGCCTTATTTCAGAGGCTTTAAGTTTTAGTTTTTTTCAATAACCATGCATGAACAATATTCCTTCAAAAATACAAACATGTATATACATGTTGCTCACATATTATGGTAGCCCTGTTTGTGCTAAATAGAGTGCAATTATAACTTTGCCATTAATATGTATATAAGCAACTGAAAAAAGCACAAATGTCAGGGCATGTCAAAACATCTCAAGGACCCCAAAAACACCTAAGACCCCAGAGGGTTAAAGTCTGAGAAAGGTCCAACCCCTAAGGTTGACTCGACCAATAAGAAAGGTGAAATTTCCAAGCGGAAAAGTTGCTCTGTGGTTAATTTATGAGTATTTGTCTTAAGCGTGCTCATTTGCATGTGCAGCTGGATTGGTTTCTGATGAAGAAAACTAGTGAAGATTCTTGTAATACTAACATGTTGAGCAGCTAACGACATATCATGTACACAATCATTTCGATCTTCAAAGTACCAATTTATAGAAACCAAACGTAGTATAAGTGAGGTTACATTGACCGTTGGTTCTATAATAAAATACATAGTAGCGAAGGGATAATAGTATCAACAGAAAATAGTATTAAAGGACACAACATAAGACAGTAAATCATTCACAAAATGTTCTGGAATGCATGTTAATTTCATGTTAATCAGTTCATCGATAAGTGAATGCAGGAAAGTCCGTTCTGATGTCTGTAGGTCTTGTGTGTCTTGACCAAATTTTTGACAGCAATAAAATCAACTTATCTGATCGTAGTCATCGTGGGACCCAAAGACCCTTCTTGCACTGTTGGGGGATGGGGCCACAGGTCCCAGAGTGAGCTTTAAAGATTATTTGTTAACCATAACAAATAATTGTGTCTGATTGGTCTCATCGTTACAGAGGACTCAGATTGCGGCCTCTTTACAGACTAGCCTGACTCCTATTATGGTCACAATGCAACCTAATTAAAATTTTGTATAGATGTGACAATGTTTGGTCTTGGCGGAATAGATCTGCTATGCTGCTGCTGCAGAGCAAGTATGGGACTTGCTACTGCCAATATATACATAACACTGTTGTGTCATACTGCTCCTGTACAAAATAGCATGCATGAATAACCCGTTGTCAAGGTGTGGTTGAACTAAGCGCACGGAGAGTGGAATTGTAAACAAGAAATGTCTTTATTATAATCCACAAAACAAACACAGGAGAACATTGGAGAACACAACTACAAATACTCTGACGATACAGGACAAAGAAATAAGGAAAACTCCGGGCTTATATACAAACTCGGTAATCAAGGTAGAAACAAAACAAGTGTGGGGAACTAATTAACAATCATAAAAACAAACCAGTGGTGGGAAAATGAGAACAAAGGAGGCTGGAACTAGAATAAAACCAAAATAGAACATGCACGTGACACCCGTAGCAGATCTATACAGGTGGAGCTGGGAAGGGTGAAAGGATTCTTAAAGTGCACTGCAAATTGCTACAGCAAATGCTGACCAAATATTTGAAGGTTGAGCAGTGAGCTCATTGGCTACTGATACAGCAGGAACCAATCAGCTCTGTTCTATAGAGAGACTTTAGTAATTGCAAGCAGATTGAGTTAAGAACTGATCAGCTTGCGCCAGCTAGAGTTTCATGACAGAACGTCTCGGTTACGTATGTAACCCTCGTTCCCTGAGTAGGGTACGGAGACGTTACGTCGGATGACGACGAATGGGGTTTCGCTTAGAACACCTATCGACTTCGAGTATACAAAAACGAGCCAATGGCAAAGAAATGCCATGGGTCTGCGGAATTTGCATGACGTAACTCCGCCCCACCTCGTGGGTATATAAGGAGGACGCCGGCAACATGCAGTTATGTTTCTTCGCTGAGGAGCCAAGACCGAACTCAGGCGATCCCCGCGGTACAGCGGAAGTGGCAGGAAGATGGGGTTACCAGTCTAATCACGCCACCTTCACAGCTGTCTTCCAGTGCCCTGTGTAAATCTGAGCCCTCGAGAGACTTTGGACGAAGGACTCCTATTTATCACAGGAATACCAAGGTACACTGGGAAGCATATCCCATAGCTTTAGAGGAAATATGCAATTAACACCAACCCAGAGGGGGGGGGGGGATTGGGGGCATTTGGAAATACACATATGACCCGAAGGAAACATATGGAGAAACTCTGAGGTGTCCAGCCGCAGGTGGAATATTTCAACCTCAGGGGTGGCAAGGTGGCTTGCCAAGGGAAAGACACATGCTCAGAGAGGCTTACAGTGGAAATACACGTCACGTGTGGGGGTAGCTCCGGGGAGGGACCATGCACATGGGAGGCACCTAGCCGACGCCCAGGCAATAGACACTGGCGCTAGCATCAGGGGTGCTGGAGGAACTCAGGGCTTGCGGAGAAGCTCACCTGAGCAGAATATCGCACGTATCCAGTCCGTGGAGTGGAATGGCGAGCAAGCGAATACACCTGAGCGGGTCCGGTACTAGCTGGTTGAAGCGAGTACATAAGAGGACACTGGCTCCACTCAGAGATTATAGAATCTGGCGAATGTGTTCGGTGTCGCCCAGCCTGCAGCTCTGCAGATGTCTGTTAGCGAGGCGCCATGCGCTAGAGCCCAAGAGGATGCCACACTCCGGGTGGAGTGGGCAGTCACACCAAGGGGGCACGGTCGATCTTGCTGCTGGTATAACAAAGCAATGGTGTCCACTATCCAGTTAGACAACCTCTGCTTTGAGAGAGCCTTTCCCTTCAGCTTCCCACCATAACAGACAAAGAGCTGGTCTGAGGTCCTGAAACACTGCGTCCTGTCTACATAGGCGCAGAGAGCGCGTACTGGACAGAGCAGTGCCAAGGCTGGGTCTGCCTCCTCTGAGGGCAGCGCTTGCAGGTTCACCACCTGGTCCCGGAAGGGAGTGGTAGGAACCTTGGGCACATATCCAAGCCGGGGTCTCAGGATCACGTGAGAGTAAGCCGGCCCGAATTCCAGGCACGCTTCATCAACGGAGAATGCGTGCAGGTCCCCGACCCTCTTGAGAGAGGCCAATGCAACCAGGAGCGCTGTCTTCATAGACAGGAACTTAAGCTCCACTGATTGCAGAGGCTCAAAGGGAGCACTCTGCAGGGCACTTAAGACCACTGAGAGGTCCCAAGAGGGAACGAGAGGAGAACGAGGAGGATTCAGTCTCCTCGCCCCCCTCAGGAACCTGACGATCAGGTCGTGCTTCCCTACGGACTTACCTTCCACTAAGTCGTGGTGTGCGGCAATAGCGGCAACATTAACTTTGAGGTTGGAGGGAGACAGCCTTCGCTCCAACCCATCTTGAAGGAAGGAAAGCACGAAACTGATCGAACACCTCCGGGGGTCTTCTCGCGAGAAGAGCACCAGTTGACGAAGAGGTTCCACTTCAACGCGTAGGCGTGCCTAGTGGACGACGCTCTAGCGGAAGTGATGGTAGCCACCACCGTAGGTGGTGCCCCGTCCCTGAGAAAGGAGGTCCTTCCTCAGAGGAATTGGCCAAGGAGGTGCTGTCGCGAGGAGCACTAGTTCGGAGAACCAAGTCCGGGTGGGCCATTCGTCCTCCAAGACCTGCGCAAGGAGGCTCACTGGGGGAAACGCATTTTTGCGGCCCCGCGGCCAGCTGTGCGCCAGAGCATCCGTGCCAAGCGTGCCCTCGGTCAGAGAATAATACTAGGCGCAATGGGTCGAGTCGTGGGAGGCAAACAGATCTATCTGTGCGTCCCCGCACTGGTCCCAAATCAGCTGGACTGACTGGGGATGGAGTCGCCATTCTCCAGGGAGGGGCTGAAGCCGTGACAGCTCGTCGGCTGCACGGTTCAGGGCTCCGGGAATGTAAATGGCTCGAAGGGACCTCAGATGCTTCTGACTCCATAAGAGGAGGTGGCGAGTGAGTTGCGACATACGGCGGGAGCGTAGACCACCTTGATGGTTGATGTACGCTACAGTGGCGGTATTGTCTGAAAAGTACGTGTTGACCCATGAGCAGTGCTCGGAAGCGGTGCAGGGCAAGGCGTACTGCCAGCAACTCGAGGCAATTGACATGCCATAGGCGCTTGGCTCCTGTCCAGGAGCCCACGGCAGTATGTCCATTGCACATGGCGCCCTAGCCCGTGGTGGAGGCATCTGTTGAGACAACATGTCGGTAAACTCGTTCCATGGGGACACCAGCCCTGAGAAAACTGAGGTTCAACCACGGGGTGAAGGTCTGACGGCAGGTCGGAGTAACTGGTACTCGGAGCGTGCCTTGTTGCCATGCCCACCTCGGGACTCGGTCGCGAAGCCAAAGCTGAAGCGGTCTCATATGAAGCAATCCGAGCGGCGTCACCGCGGCTGCAGATGCCATATGCCCCAGGAGCCTCTGAAAATGTTTCAGTGGAACCGCACTCTTGCCCTGAATTTGTCTCATACAAGTCAGCAGTGACTGCGCGCGCTCGCTCGTAAGCTGCGCTGACATGGCGACCGAGTCGATGTCCATACCGAGAAAAGAGATCCTCTGCACGGGGCAAAGTTTGCTCTTCTCTCAGTTGACCCGAAGGCCCAGACGAGCTAGGTGCCGGAGCACAAGGTCCCTGTGTTCGCAAACCTGATCTCGAGAGTGAGCTATTTTTTTTCAGCCAGTCGTCGAGATAGTTCAGGATGCGAACCCCGTGAACCCGAAGGGGAACAAGGGCTGCCTCGACGACCTTCGTGAAGACGCGAGGAGACAGGGCTAGCCCGAAAGGGAGAACCGCGTACTGGTATGCCTGCCCCTCGAAAGCAAACAGGAGGAATGGTCTGTGTCGAGGAAGAATGGAGACATGAAAGTAGGCGTCCTTCAGGTCGATCGCTGCAAACCAATCCTGGGGCCGAACACATTCGAAAATGCGTCTGGCGGTGAGCGTCTTGAACGGCATCCTGTGAAGGGACCGATTCAGCACGCGCAGGTCCAGGATTGGTCTTAACCCACCGGTTTTCTTGGGGACAATGAAGTAAGGGCTGTAGAAGCCGGACCTCATCTCGGCTGGAGGGACAGTCTCGATTGCACCCTTCGCCAGCAGGGTGGCCATCTCTGCTCGCATGATGGGGGCATTGCCACCGACTAAAGTGGAGCGGACTCCCCTGTAGCGGGGAGGAGACCGTGCGAACTGAATTGCATAGCCGAACCTGATGGTGCGGGCGACCCAGCGGGACAGATGGGGAGCTCTAGCCAGGCTCCCAGGAACTGTACCAGCGGGGTGATGCGAACCACAGGCGTCCCCCCGGAGGGGCAGTGAAGCGGAGTAACTGGCCCGGACGTGGACGGCATAGCGATCCGGTGTGGGGGCGCAGTTAACATCCGCGCCCTGACAGAGGAGGCCAGGGAAGGACCAGCGTTCCACGGGGGCCTGCTCTGCCAGGGGTCTGGCGACAGAGGGGGACAGGGACGAAACGGTCCGTGGACGGCACGCCGTGTCAACGAACTCTGGGACAGAGGGGGACGAGGAGAGCACGGCTTGTGGGCGGCGCTCTGTGTCGTCCGAGAACTCTGTGTGCTCAGAGACGAGAGAGTCAGTTCTTTCTGAATAAGGATTCTTCCCCAGCCCTCCACCGGGGAAAGGAGTGGCCCTGCTACCAACTCCTGGAAAGAACTGAGTCCCATCTCTGAGCAGCCCATCTCAAAAGCGCCGCTTAACCCGGCGTTTAGCGGGGGCGGGGCTGGAGAGGGCTGAGGCATCCCCCCACGGTCTTCCAAGCCAGCCCGGGTGAACGGGCGGGGTTGGAACCGTGGGAGGGCGCCTTCGGCGGTTGGCAGACTGAGGGACCTGAGCGGACGGCGGGGCCGTCGGCAGATTAACCTCAATATGCTCCCGGGCGGTTAAGAACTATTGGGCAGAAGAACTCAACCGCACCGCCGAAGAGGCCGACCTGGGATGTGGGGGTGTCGAGCAGACGAGTCTGCCGACATCCAGCACATCAGACCGGTCAGCCCCAGAGTGGTAAATATCACCTGACTCGGAGAGTGCAAGGCCACCTTCGTCGCTCGGAGAGCAAGGTCAGTGGCGGCGTGCTTTTTGGTAGTTCATTAAAGAGCCTTGAGTCAGTCCCGCCCTCATGCATAACCATGAGCATCTGGGCCAGGTAGACCACAGAACGGTCATGGGATGCAGTGAGGCGGCTGCCTGTCCTGTGGCACTATAGGATTTCGCCACAGATTAGTGTGGACGAAAAGAACTACAGGCTTCGGACGGGTGCTTAGGATTGCGCCGGGAAGCACTCTGAGGACACAGTAGCATCGCAACAGAGCGTTCAACCGGGGGGACCCCAGTGTACCCATGGGCAGCGGCCCCGTGAGGGGGGAAAGGCGGATGAGACCATCGAGCGGTCCTGAGAAGACACGGGGGTCTTTCAGGACATCGATATCTCATCATGCACGTCCGGGAAGAAAGATATTGGGGTTTGCCGTGGACGCGGGTCGGCGGCCTTACCCAAAAACCAATCGTCCCAGGAAAGCATGGCCGTCATCTCCGGATCAGACTCAGGCACAGCATAGCACACCAGAAGGTGGCAGCTGTGACGAGTCGTCACTTCCAAAAGAACCAAGCCCACCTTGTGATACTGCTACAGACATAGCATCTTCCTCTGTAGCTTCAACCGAAACTCGCGGGCCACCCGAAGGTCGACTCGCGGGAATCGGAGGTTCACTACCGGGCGTCGTCACACAGGAGGGGGCTGGGGTCGCGGACAGTTAGTCGGCGCCTTGTTCCAGACTATAACCCTCAGGTCGCCCTGGCCACCAGCCGAAGTAGCACCCCTCGGGGGAGCGCTAGATCGGGGTGTGGATGAGGGTACTCTCACTCTTGCGAGTTCATTGAGTCTCGACCTAAATGACGCGATGATCATGTTCCCAGAGAGAACATGAATCACCCACGAGCGCTGTACAAGCATGATCAAAGCCCCAACACACTAGACAGCGCTCGTGCCCATCAGAGTCCGATACCAATCTGCCGCCACTTTTTTTTTTTTTTAAATGCACGGGCGAGCCGTCTTTAAAAAGACGTGCCGCGTGCGAGCTCTTTTGTGAGAGGAGAAAAAAAACTTTGCGATGTCGAAGCGAGCGGGGAGAACACACTCACTGGCATATCACTGCACAGATCAGCAGGCAATGTGAACTCGCCGCAGATCGCCGTCACACCAACACCGGAGACAATGGCTCGTCTCGTAGAGTGAAGTCATAAATGGCTGTGGAGTGAAGAGATACTCTTGGCTCCGAAGCGAAAACATAACTGCATGTTGCCGGTGTCCTCCTTATATACCCACGAGGTGGGGCGGAGTTACGTCATGCAAATTCCGCAGACCCATGGCATTTCTTTGCCATTGGCTCGTTTTTGTATACTCGAAGTCGATAGGTGTTCTAAGCGAAACCCCATTCGTCGTCATCCGACGTAACTCGTATTGACAACGAAAGGGAACTTTGTATTTATGATTTACAGCTCAGAAATTATTATCAGTTGATTATCTGTGCCTTTGGTGGAGTTTGACATAATTTGTGGCCATATCTCTGTTTAAGCCTTTTCTTACAGTATGTCATGTTAAATCATACATGTCCAGATGTCAGCTTAACCTGGCCCTGTGGTAACCCCACATAGATACTATTAAAAGCTGTCTAATTGTTCAAAGAGATCAAAGCAGTTATAGAGCTATTCCCTAAAAAGGGCATTGCAGAGAGTAAGGCGAGATAGAGTTCATCTCGATTACACGACTGCTATACAGTTTTTATTAAAAAATACCATTTCAGGTGGGAGATTGCTAAAGCCTTTGCTGTGACCTCTGGATATGATGTGAGAGCACTAGCTGCTTGATGCTTCAGCACTAAAATGTTTAATTCCCAGTGTTTAACATTTTATTACAGTTAAGGGTTAATGGATAATTATATATATATATATATATATATATATATATATATGTATATATATATATATATATATATATGTATATATATATATATATATATATATATATATATATATATATATGTATGTGTATATATATATATATATATATATATATATATATATATGTATATATATATATGTGTGTATGTGTGTGTGTGTGTGTGTGTGTGTGTTTTCACTTACTTTTTATTTCTCAGACTACAAGGCCTTTCAGGTGACTGCAGAGAAGTTTCAACCATATGTGAAGTTTTTTGCCACTTTTGACAAAGGGGTACGTGCTGTCCATTCCTTTACAATAAAAAAATAATGAAGGCCATTAGATATTTTTCTGGTATATGTTATTCTGGTATAAAAGTGAGAAGATATTTGTGTGTAAATGGCTATGACCATCTTTGAGGAACTAGGATTATGTTTTGGCTTTATTTATAACTGTTTCATGCTGCAGGTGGCTAAACAACTGACTCTAAAAATGAATGAAATCGATTTCTATGAGCCCTTCATGGATGAGCCTGTAACCATTCCTGCCAAACCCAACTCAGTAGAGGAGATAGTGGACTTTGTTAATCAACATAGAAGGTGATATCAGTGGTAACCTCAGAACTTTGACATTGCTAAAATATCATCTAAAATGTCCACTTTCATTCTAAAAACAAAGTTTGATCCTCCCCAGGCCCACTCTGAGAAAGCTTCGTGCTGAGGACATGTTTGAGACTTGGGTGAGCAAGACTGGATCTGTAGGACTGATCTATTGAATGTTAACTGTTGATTTATATGGCTGCTGGTTCATTGCTTAAGTGATCTTTCTCTGCTCAATTAACAGGAAGATGACATGGATGGAATCCACATTGTTGCCTTTGCTGAGGAGGAAGATCCAGGTTGTCACTTCCAAAATTAAAATTGTTTACTGCTATCACCAAGACTAGATTTTGTAGCTCAGAATGATTGTATTAATATCTCAATCACTTTTTTTTTCTCTCATTTCATAGACGGCTATGAATTCCTGGAAATTTTAAAGGACGTTGCAAGGGATAATACTAAAAACCCAGATCTAAGCATAATGTGGATTGATCCTGATGAATTCCCTCTGGTGAGATGCTATCCCATCCATGTCTACAAAGTATTTCTCTGCTTAAATTGAAAGATTTGTGACAATGTTCTAATAGCTACTTCATCTGCAGTTAACTACCTACTGGGAGAAGACCTTTAAGGTGGACCTTTCCAGACCCCAGATTGGTGTGGTGAATGTGACTGATGTAAGTAACGTCTAGGTTACTAATGTAACCCTACAAGGAGACGTAACGTCGACGTGACAACGTAATTGGGATCGCCTTGAGAGACCAATCTACTTCGAGAGTATTAAAACGAGCCAATGCACATTGGCATGCAATAATTGCATCAGCTGCTCTGCTTGCAGCGTGAGCATATAACGAGCAGCAGGTGCGTCGCATATTGTTTTACGCTGAGGAGCCGAGACGTGTTCGGCCATACAGCGATGGTCAGCAAGCGTGGTGACGGGACGTTACCTTTTAGTTGCTCAGGTACGACGATATTGGGATCCCGTGGAAAACGCCACATTTGCTGCCACATCTAGCGCCCTACGCAAGACTCTCAGACACCCAACTGGCTGGGACGGAAGGCCTGCGTAGAGGGAGTTCGAACTGCTGCTACATTATAACCCACACAGTGGAACTCTTGGATAACACTGGGAAAGCGTGCCCCTCCAGGGGAGAGGGACGCTGCAGAGCCACATCCTGCCCGAAGGGAGGTACCATGTGGAGAATACACATATGGACTGGCTGGTAGGGGCAGTGCAACATATGAAATGTCACTGGGGTGGCTCCAGCCTGAGAAGGGGGTGACAGTGACGGCAGAGCAGTGACGGCAGAGCAGGTTCTGCCAAGGGAATGACACGGGCTCACCGCAGGGAGCTGGTCGTGGAAGAATACGCATTAATATATGGAACCCAGTCTAGCACAAGTTACACAAGCATAAAAGCACTAGACCTGACGTCGGACGCTCCGCAACATCTGACTGCCAAAGGGGTGCGGAGGAACTCTACAGGGTTCGCCTGGTGGGGTACTCGACTGGAGCAGAAAAGCGCACGTATCCGCTCCATATAGAGGGGGGTGGCGCAGCAAGCCGACACAAGAGCGATAACTTCGGTGTTACCGGCTGGTTGAAGTGAGCACACAGGAAGAAACCGGCTCAACACGTAGGCTGTAAAACCTAGCGAACGTGTTAGGTGTCGCCCAGCCCGCAGCTCTACAGATGTCTGTCAGCGAGGCGCCATGTGCCAGCGCCCAAGAAGAAGCTACACCCCGAGTGGAGTGGGCTCTCAACCCGGGCGGGCACGGCACGCCTTGGTCTTCGTAAGCCAAGGCGATGACGTCCACTATCCAGTGGGCCATCCTTTGTTTGGAGACAGCCTTTCCCTTCTGTTGGCCTCTGTAACAGACGAAGAGCTGATCTGAGGTCCTGAGGCTTCGCGTTATGTCCATATACAGGCGCAGAGCGTGGATGGGACAGAGAAAAGCCAGGGCTGGGTCTGCCTCCTCCAAAGGCAGCGCTTGCAGGTTCACCACCACATGGAGGCCAATGCAACCAGGAGTACTGTTTTACAGGACAGAATTTTTTAACTCCGCTGACTGCAAAGGGTGGTCTCTGAAGTGCCGAAAGGACCAGAGACAAATCCCAAGAGGGTATAGAGAGTGGGCGAAGAGGATTCAGTCTCCCCCCTCAGGAAACTGACGATCAGGTCGTGCTTTCCCATGGACTTACCTTCAACTGCATCGTGATGTGCGGCGATAGCGGCAACATACACTTTAAGGGTGGAGGGAGACAGCCTTCGCTCCAACCTATCTTGCAGGAAGGAAAGCATGGCTCTGATCAAGCAAGATCAGGGGTTCTCCTCGTGTGAAGAACACCAACCAACGAACAGGTTCCACTTCAACACATAGTGGTGCCTCGTAGAGGGGGCTCTAGCGGAAGTGATGGTGTCAACTACCGATTGGGGTAGGTCACCTAGAACCTCCGCATCCCATCCAGGGACCAGACATGGGTGCCATAGGGTGTCCCATCTCTAAGAGAGCAGGTCCTCTCTCAGAGGAATGGGCCAGGGAGGGGCTGTCGCGAGGAGCACCAGTTCCGGGAACCAGGTCCAGTTGGGCCAATACGGTGCAACTAACAAGACCTGCTCCTCGTCCTCCCTGACTTTGCACAAGGTCTGTGCAAGAAGGCTCACTGGGGGAAATGCATACTTGCGTAGGCCCGGGGGCCAGCTGTGTGCCAGAGCATCCGTGCCGAGGGTCCCCTCGGTCAGGGAATAGAACAACTGGCAGTGAGACGTGTCCGGGGCGGCAAACATGTCTACCTGTGCGGTCCCGAAGCGCCTGAAGATCAGCTGGACCAGCTGGACCACCTGGATCACCTGGGGATGGAGTCGCCACTCTCCCGTGAGAGCTCGTCGGCTGCGCGGTTGAGCAGGCCCGGAATATAAGTGGCACGAAGCGACCTCAGACGCTTCTGACTGACTACATGCGGCGGGAGTTTTGACCACCCTGGCGGTTGATGTACGCAACGGTCGCAGTTCTGTCCGTAAGGACCAGTACATGCTTGCCTAGTAGCGGCGTTTTGAAGCAGCCCAGCGCAAGATGTACTGCTAACAACTCGAGTCAGTTGATGTGCCAATGCAGTTGAGGCCCCGTCCACAAACCTGAAGCTGCATGCCCGTTGTACGTGGCCCCCCAGCCGGTGCAGAGGCATCCGTGGTGACCACAGAATGCCTGGACACTTATTCTAGGGGAACACCTGCCCGCACGAAGGGTCCGACTACAAGCTGAGAGTTTGGCAAGCTGAGAGTTTGGACCCGGCACGAGCCGCTCTGCCATGCCCATCTCGGGACTCGATCGTGGAGCCAGTGTTGGAACGGCCTCATATGAAGCAATCCGAGCGGCGTACCATGGCTGCAGATGCCATATGCCCCAGGAGCCTCTGAAAAAGTTTCAGTGGTGTCATTGTTCTGCGTCTGAGAGTACTCACGCAGTTCAACACTGACTGGACACAGGCATCGGTGAGGTGCGCTGTCATGTTGATCAAGTCCAGCTCCATACCGAGAAAAGAGATCCTCTGCCTGGGGGTGAGTTTGCTCTTTTCCCAGTTGACCCGAAGCCCTAGGTGGCTGAGCACCATGTCCCTGTGTTCGCACAACTGCTCTCTCGAGTGGGCCAGGATAAGCCAGTCGTCGAGGTAGTTGAAAATGCGAACATCACGATCGCACATGGGAGCAATGGCCGCCTCCGCGACTTTCGTGAAGACACGGTGCGACAGGGCCAGCCTGAAGGGTAAGACTTTGTACTGATATGCCCGTCCCTCGAACGCAAAGCTAAGAAACGGTCTGTGTCGAGGGAGAAACAAGACATGAAAGTACACGTCCTTCAGGTCGATCGCTGCAAACCAATCTTGGGGACGGATGCACTTGAAAATGTGTTCTGCGTAAGCATCTTAAACGGAAGAGCAGCTGACTCTGGGTCTCCCATCTCAGGGCTGCTGAGACAGGTGGTGCCGTCTTCCTGCGAAAGCTCAACGTCACAGTAGAAGCTGGTTGTGGCAGAGTTTTTTTTTTTTTTTTGATAAACAGACTAAGGGCCCACCAGTGACTCAGGGAGCACATTTTGGCAAGATTTTGGTTACCTCAGTCTGCTTTTGAACTGGGGAGAACCGCTGGGCACAGTCTCCAACAGTGTCGCCGAAAGGCCACCTCGTGAGATGGGAGCATCGAGAAAGCGAACTTTGGCGATGTCTCACACCTCTGCAAGGTTTAGCCAGGGGGGCGCTTCTGGACTACTAGGGTGGACATCATCTGGCCGAGGGCCAGCGCTGTGACTTTAAGCACGGTCAGTCACCAGGTACAGCTCAACCCCGACTGAGAACTACCCTAATGTACTATGACTGTTTGGTCACATGCAGGGGAAGAGGCGGTCTGCAGTAGCACCGCCGCCCCAACATTGAGGGTAGTGAGAGAGGAAAACCTTTCTGCAGCTTTTGGCATGTTTGGTATACTACTACTAATAATACTACATTTTATTTGTAATGCGCCTTTCTGAGACTCGCGCTACAGCATGTACAGAACAAAATAATCAAACATGGAAGTAAAAAAAAAAAAAAATAATAATAATAATACAATTATACATTAAAAGCTTGACTAAAAAGATGTGTTTTAAGAAGTTTCTTAAAACAATCCACTGAAGCAGCATCCCTAATAGATGCGGGTAGTGTGTTCCATAATTTAGGCACGTTATAGGAAAAGGCTCTTCCCCCCATGGTTTTCAATTTACAACGAGACTGATACAGAGAGAGAGAGAGCCAGCAGAACGGAGAGAGCGAGCGGGAGTGGATGGAGTAACCAAATCACAGTTGTAATCTGGAGCCAACCCATGTACTGCTTTATAGGTTAAAATCAGAATTTTAAAATCAATACGTGGCTGAACTGGAAGCCAATGCAGTTGCTGGATCACGGGTGTAATGTGATGGTGTGAGGATGTATGAGTTAAAACACGAGCGGCAGAGTTCTGTATATATTGCAACCTCTTGATAGAATTGGCTGGTAAACCAGCAAAGAATTACAATAATCCAGCCTTGATGAAGGCATGAATAAGCCTCTCTGCATCAGGCCTAGAGAGAAATGGTCTAATATACGCAATGTTCCTCAGATGGAAAAAAGCAACCTTCGTTATGTTTTTAAAATGTGAATTAAAAGTTAGCTGGGCATCAAAAATCACGACCAAGTTACACACCTGGCCAGAAGGGCACAATTGGGCATTGTCTACTGAAATTTTAAAATCCTTACATTTACTGACATTAAATGGAGTGCCAATTAATACGATTTCAGTATTGGAGCTGTTCAGTTGTAGAAAGTTGAGTTTCATCCACGCTTTAATTTCCAACAAACAGTCAGAAAGTTTTGAAGAGGAAGAATTGAGATCAGGCTGAGAACTGGTATAAATCTGGGTGTCGTCCGCATAAAAGTGAAAGCCCAGGCCATACTTCTGGTTTGCCATATTGGCACCAAAATGCTTCCATACTGCAAAAAAAGTTTTCCCCACACATCTGGGAAGGCACGGGGTGAGGCAAGGTGATTATGCGTTGCACTGCGCCCTCAGCGTAACCCGGGAAAGCATGGCTGTCAAGTCTGAATCTGATTCAGTATGAGCATGCGCACCATTATAGTGGGAGCTCAGCATCATCTTCATTTCCAGAGCGTAACAGCCCTCTCTGTGATGCAGCGATCGACGTCTAATCCTCCCCTGGAGCCCCGAATGAAATGCTAGGCCCAACATGAGAATGGCCAGAATCCCATCCAGAAGCTGCCAGGCATGCGAGACAGTGAATGTGGCCGTCAACTTGACGGCACACAGCACGCTGATCGCTTAACCTTAATGAAAAGGCAAGATGAACAACATGCTGACGTGATTATGTTCTCATAAGAGAATTTAAACACCCACAAACAGAGTCTCAACATGTCTGCGATGCGATAGAGGACTGAGGGGCCCACACGGATTGGTTACCGGGCGGGGAAGCCCTCACTATAATCCTCCGGTCACCCGGGCTATACGCAGAAGTAGCCCTTTTCTGGTGCACCAGAAAAAGAACTAGATCAGGGCATAGGTGAGGGGACTTCACCTCTTTGACGCACTTGAGTCTCGACCGCGCATCTAGAGCGCCGAACGACGCGCGCTGGGTTGCTGTGACAACCCGTCCTGTCAGCCGGCAGCTCGACGGCACTCTGATCACTTAAACCTTAATGAGAAAGGCAAGACGAAAAACGTGCTGACGTGGTCATGCTCTCAAGAGAGAACATAAACCACCCACGAGCACAGTTTCAGCACACTTAAGCCCAGGCATGTGAAACAGTGATCGTGGCCGTCACATGAGGATAGGAAACGACCACATCCAGAAACACACGGTTTGAATGACATCTTGAAAAAGACGCAGTGTCAAACCGTGTATGCTCTACCAGGAAAAACTGCTCTCTCTGGTGCTGAAGCACCCAGGGATGACCGCCGCTACACAAACAGGACGATAGTGCAAGCCTGATGTGACATTCTCATTGAAGGCGCAACATTCTGAGCTGTGAAAACAGCTGTTTTGCCGGCTCTCTGAGATCGCGGCCTGAGCTGTCACGCCAACACCAGCTTTGAATAGGCGTTCTCCCGAAGAGCAGACTCGTTTTCTTCTTTAGAAGTTCAACACTGTCAGAAAATTGTAGAGCAAGAACAGTAGAACCGCTCAGCTCTGAAGCGAAAGACAATGGGCCCTATTTTAACGATCTGAAACGCAAGTGTCAAGCGCAAAGCGCAAGTAACTTTGTGGGCGGATCTCGGCGCTGTTGCTATTTAACCGGCGGGATGAATGACTCTTGCGTTCGACGCAAATCTAAAAGGGGTTGGTCTGAAGTAGCTTGATTATTTATAGGTGTGGTTTGGGCGTTACATGAAACAAACCAATAAGAGCGTCATATCACATTCCCTTTAAGAGCATGATGAATGAGGTGCGCTTGTTCCATGGCGCAATACTATTATAACGGTGCATTTATCAGGTGCGCTTCAGAATCCGTTCACAGCCGAGGAAAACGATGTTCTCATCAGGGCCGTAAAAGAAAGAGAAGTGACATTGGGGATGGGACAAACCCACCCAAATTAGCTTCGGTTAAACATGCATACAATAATTTGGTAAATGTGTAAGCTTTATGCCTATTATTCCCTTCGTCATGGACACAACAATGATTTCCCTCGTGTTTTAATATTTTTCCTTATAATAATGTATAATTTGCAAAAAGGAAAATGCATCTGTGTAGATGAGAGAATCATCTACAGTGTATGCGCGTTGTTCACACTCTGTATTATGGCCAAGCATGAAATAGCATCTGAATGTACACGCAATGGCGCCACTGACTTTAGACTAGTTTTTTTGTGGTCAGTGGCGCAATAGTTTGCTGGAACTGCAAAATAGCACCTGGTATTGTTTGCGCCGGAACACGCCTCCTTCTTTGGGCTGAACCGCCCAGGGAGCGCAAGTTCATTCCCTAGTTCGCCGGCGTGTGTCTGTGGAGGGAAAAGTCCACTTTGCGCGGGTGCAAAATACGAATGATACATGCGTTGGTGTACAAAGTCAAGATAGGGCCCAATATGCGACGCACCTGCTGCTCGTTATATGCTTGCGCTGCAAGCTGAGCAGCTGATGCAATTATCGCATGCCAATGTGCATTGGCTCGTTTTAATACTCTCGAAGTAGATTGGTCTCTCAAGGTGATCCCAATTACATCGTCACGTCGACGTGAGCGACTGAAAGGGAACTTTGGCCTTCAGTTTTAATGTTATTTAATATTCTACTTTTTCTGTCCTAGCCTTCATCACTCTGTGAAAACACCTATTGTTTATTTTTAAAAACTTTCCTACATTGAAACATGTAGGCTGTATATTACACAGTTTTTTGCTTTAAACTACCATAACATTTTGAGGTAAAATTTAACATAACATAACATAACCATAATGATCTACAACACGATAAAGCATTTAATCACACACTATTCTTTAGTCAAACTTTAAATTTACAGGCTGTAAAGCCTACACCTACTGAAATATATTCTTATATTTTAATTTAATTTAATTTTATTTGATAAAGACACTACATAATAACATTGCTGCAATAATTTGAACAGCAGATGCTCTCTGTAAATATGCTTAACTAATACCTGTTTTGCAGCATACATGTCTGGTTATGCTTTTAATAAAAACCAAATAATCTAACAACCAATAACCAAAATGTATAACACAGTAATACAATGTATGGTAACACTTTATTTTGATGGTATCTTTTAAACAATCTGTTGACTATAAGTTACTTTGGAACTACATGTCAACTGATTCTTATTAGAGTATTAGTGGACTGTCTGCTTAATATCTGCTAACACTTTATTGTGATGGTCCCCCAACAGAAATTCTTCTAACTATATGTAACTTTGAAAGTATACATATCTACTTATTCTAATCCTGACAGTCTACAAATACTCTACAAACACTCTAATGAGAGTTAGTAGATATGTAGGTGCAACGTTACTTTACGTCTGTTATAGTCAACAGAATGTGATAAAGGGACCATCAAAATAAAGTGAAACCCAATGGATTAACAGACAGATAGACAGATAGATAGATAGATATATAATTAGATAAAAAAAAACAGCCTATAAATAATACTAAATTGTTTTTTGAAAATGTGAAAATGCAGAAAGTTTTCTGTGATGGAATTAGGGGATAGAATATCATTTATATAGTATAAAAAAATCATTATGTCTATGGAAAATCCCCATAAAACATGGGAACCTGTGTGTGTGCGTGTGTGTGTGATTTATAGGCCGACAGTGTGTGGTTGGACATGCTTAACGATGAAGCTCTACCGTCAGCTGAGGAGCTGGAGGACTGGATTGAGGATGTTCTCTCTGGAAAGGTCAATACTGAGGATGATGATGATTATGATGATGATGAGAGCGAAGATGACAGTAGTGATGAAGACCATTATAGTGATGACGATTAAGTGGTATATACACTGTAAAAATCGTTAAAAATTTACGGTAAAGAAATGGAAATATTTTATAATCGAAAATATTTTTTTTTATTATTATTATTTCATTAACTGCAGTGATGTTTGTATTTCAAATTACTTAAGTCTTTATTATACTGACAACCACACAGGTGGTAAAGAGAAAGCCACATGAATCAAAGGTCATCACATGTAACTTTTCTAAATATTACTAATACTACAAATACTAAAAGGTACTGTGGTGGTAACACACGACACAAAATTTATGCCATGACAACATTAATTAAACAACATGAGATGTCGTCACATGAAACCCTAATATACATAACAGATAAGAAAAAAGTAAATAAAATAAAAAAACCCATAAGATATGAAGTTTTACAAAGGGAATTCTGGGATTGTCAGTTTATGTTTTTTTGCTGTACATTATTAGATGACTTGTTCTTTATCACTTCCAAAAACTGTAAATTTAACAGCATTTTACTGTAAAAATGCATGAAATGTCTCATTAGATCTATTCCAGTTTTTCACTGCATAAGGTTGCTGATTAACAAATTTTACCGTAGCATTTTAGTCTTTTACTGTTAAAATTATATTTTTTTTTACAGTGTAGAAAAACTACAAATATTTCTACATTGTGTTGATGCTATCCATTTTAATTACTGATGGTTTACTGCAGTTTATTTAATTAATTTATAGGATTGTCTGCATTGCCAGCTAGAGATAATTGATGATGCAAAATGCAAAAACATAATAACTTATCTTTTTTGTGCTGTTTATTCATAAAATACCTGGAACTATAATATGCTTAAGAAATTGTGCATTCTGTAGGAAAATGTCCTGTACTGGGAGGACAACTAAATGTCAACATGTCCAATAAAAAACACAAAATTCCTCCACTCATGTTAGTGCTGTGAGTGTCTCATTAACATGAGAGCAGGGCTCACACTACCATCTCACGTCATCACTATCATCTCACCTCATCATGAACTTACAATAATTCACATCAACTTAATTATTCAACATTTTCTCAACAGTATGCATAAAAAGCAGTGGAGGGACATCTACAGACGGAGCCGCTAAGTCATTTAATTCAATGGAAACTATATCTGAGCCACCATGGATTCTACTAGAATAAATGAAAGCTTTAGCGCAAGTTCTGCAAGAAAGACTCAATCGTTACGTCAATTATTGCCTTCACATCTAACCAATCATGTTCTCTAATACTTGCAGTATAAAAGATCGGTAGCCTACTTACGCATGTCTGAGTTTGCAGCTGACGCAAAACAATTAGTTCGCAGAAACCGACGCCGGCGTTCACTCAACCGTGTTTCGAGTGCAACCATAACAAAACAAAATCATATCGTTGATTTTGATTTCACCAAATTGGCAACCGCGCCAGAGTGAGAGCGAGGCGGTTCTGAAAAACTGCAATTCATGAGAGGCGATCTCCTCACACTGGTTTTCAAGTTCCACTTCCAAGGCTTTCAAGTCGGTTTTCAAGTTTGGTAGGAGCTTCCACCAGCCACTGTTAATATGTCCCCTCTCTTCATTCAGGTAAGTATATTAACTCGGCTACTCTGCTGCTCCCTACACCAGTGGTGACTATGGTGACGTGGCGTGTTCTTAAAAGGTAACTAAACCCCTGGTCAGAGCTTGCCTCCACCCACTGGCAATATTTGAAAAATGCTGGAAAAGTTGGCAGAGCACCTGCCAGAGCACCTGCGGCACGTCTCTCTGTAGGCAAGGGCGTGGTTAGTTGGTACCCTCTTTCGTCACAGGGTAACACAACTTCCAATAGGAAAATTCAACTGCAGTAGCCACCGTTCAACCTGAAGAGGGCAGCACTCAGACGTTTTTACAACATATACTGTAGAATTAAAACACTTTATACCCAAATGTCAAAAAAATTACTTGAATCAATGACCAGCATTAAAAAAGCCCCAGTCTTACAGATCTTTAACTAAAAAAAAGTTGTTTTAGGGTATAGTTACCCTTTAAAAACCGCTGATCTGCAGACTGCAACGCAACATGCAACTTTCTAAACAGCAGGGCCGGTTGCTCGCCTTAATGTTTGTAACAAGCATAAGCAATGATTCGCGTTACTGATATTCCACAGTGCGGTGGTAATCTATTATCAGCGCCGTCGATCCCATGCTCACATGGGCAGTTTGCAAAATACTTCACTAACAACTGCGTAACTGAATAGAAATAAAACAAGCTTAAAGGAGAACTCTAGTCAATTTTAACATTGAGCTCATTTTTTTGTACATTCGGAGTGCTGTCAGTACAGACAAAAATGACAAAAAGCGATGTTGCCTACACTGTGTTATCCTCTTTTTAAAATTTGCACCCTGTTGACTTCAGTGGGGCAAGTTCTAAACCTGCTTTTAGCCTCATAACATCCTTGATTTGTCATTACAAGTGCACAGCCATGTGAGTGGTGTTATTAAGAGTTACCACGGTCAATCTGACTGCAGTAGATGTGAAAGATATTAATAAAAATGATGTTAATTCAGCCAGCTCACATACCTGTATTTACTTCCTGTTTTCGGTCGAAGTCCACAGTAGTCGATTGTCGAGTTCGCGCGTGCGCGATCATTGGTAACTAGGCAACAGTGGAGACTCAATTAGCATTAGTTACCAATGATCGCGTGCGCGAACTCGACAATCGACTACTGTGGACTTCGACCGAAAACAGAAATTAAATACAGGTATTTGAGCTGGCTGAATTAACATCATTTTTATTAATATCTTTCACATCTACTGCAGTCAGATTCACCGTGTTCACTCTGAATAAAATCACTCACATGGCTGTGCACTTGTAATGACAAATCAAGGATGTTAAGAGGCTAAAAGCAGGTTTAGAACTTGCCCCATTGAAGTCAACAGGGTGCGAATTTTAAAAAGAAGATAACACGGTGTAGGCAACACCGATTTTTGTCGATTTTGTCTGTACTGACTGAGCTCATTTTTTTGTACATTTGGAGTGCTATGTTAAAATTGACTGGAGTTCTCCTTTAAGAGCAATTATAGGAGCAGTTCTAATTCAACTTGTTACATGCCCTTCTCTGAATTCGTTTTTGCTTCGGCATCTACAGATATGTATTTGCCGATCACCTGGAAGATTTTGACTTATATCTAGCAATGATTGCAGACTTTAACCAATCACAGGGGGCATAATATTTTATGAATTTCCCTATCGTTTCTGCAAATCTAAACATTACAGAACAGCATCAATACTGTTAAATATATTAACGTTTACAAAACAACTAAATTAATGGAAAATTCAAACTAAAGTCAAAAACAGTTTGTTAAAGGGTTACTAAACCCCTGGTCAGAGCCTGACTCCACCCACTGGCAATATTTGAAAAATGCTGAAAAAAAAGTGGGCAGAGCCCAGTGGAGGGAGTCATACACCTGAGACCAGAGACATAGAGAGAAAGAGTTGTGACACTCTTTGATGTCGCCGCTATGGCTGTCACGTGGTTCATGTAAGCCCCAATAGTTCCAAAACATACGCTGGCTGTCATGTTCTTCTATGGGACAGACAGCAGCGATTGCATTATTGAACGGTAAATATAAAATAAAACACATTCCCAAGTACTTTTTCAGCTGTTATTGCATTATTGCATTTTGTTAATGTCAGTTTTGCATTTGGAGAGGCAGGGTGACAACGAAATACTGTATATTACTTAGATAAGTTTTAGGCTATATTTTGGAGGGAAAAGCTTAGTGTTCATGTTCGCATGGGTAGAAGCACTGGCTTTAGCGGCTCTAACTTAACTTAAATTAATTAAATAAAAGTTGCTATAAAGGTGGTAGCGATTCATTATCGAACTCTTACTGTCACAGCTGATGAAGTCGCAGGCAGGGCTTGAAAATTGGTTGAAACAACCAACATAAAATATAAATAATTACGCTGTGCATGTACAAATGAAGACCAGTATAAGCATCGAAAAGGGCCTCTGATACAATATAGACAGTTGACAATTCAAAAGAGGTCGATATTTCAGAAACTTACTGTAGTGATCAATGTTCTCGTAGTTGTGGAAGGAAGAGGACAGGGTCGGCTTTAAAGAAAAAGGGGGTGTTTATTCTTCCCACAAAACAGTAAAAAAATAAACAAACAGTACCGAAAAAAAGGATGCGCCACACGCGCTCGGTTCACAAAATACAAAATCAACAGGGCTCGCTCTCGCTCTCACTCTCACTCTCACTCTCACACACTCTCTCGCTCTCCTCGCACACACGTCCGTTTCTCATCTCCCTTCCTTCTCTTTCCTCGTGGCTTTTATCCGTCTCCCCACGCCAGTTACTGAAACAAGACACAGGTGTTTGTCATTCACACTTAACCCACTCACGCCGCACCTGTCTCCCGATCCTCTCCCGCGTCACGGACTTCGCGGAACCACGCCCCCCCTGCCACACTTACGTTACCTCTGGAACAACTCGACGCGCAGCATTCACCACTCAAAACTCAGCCTACACGTCACATAATGAAAAGTTAGTATATCCCAAAAATTCAATTAAATACAAGTTGCTATAAAGGTGGTAGTAATTCATTACCGAACTCTTACTGACACAGCTGACGAAGTCGCGCTAGCTAACTAGCTAGCAGGCAGTGCTTGAAAATTGGTTGAAACAACCAACATAAAATATAAATAATTACGCTGTGCATGTACAAATAAAGACCAGTATAAGCATCGCAAAGGGCCTCTGATACAATATAGACAGTAGTAGGCAGTTAAAAGCGCCACCATTTTTTACAACGGAGGTCTATGGGGTGTACCAACTCTTTCGCTCTATGGCTCTGCCTGAGACACTCTCTCTGTAGGCAAGGGTGTGGTTAGCTGGTACCCTCTTACGTCACAGGGCACCACAACTTCCAATAAGAAAATTCTACTGCAGTAGCCACTGTTCAACCTGAAGAGGGTAGCACTCAGACGTTTTTACAACATATATTTTAGAATTAAAACACTTTATACCCAAATTACTTGAATCAATGAACAGCATTAATAAAGCCCCAGTCTTACAGATCATTAACAAAAAAAAAGTTGTTTTAGGGTTTAGTTACCCTTTGATGTAAAAAAAATTACACGTAATAAAGTTGGTCATTGGCTGTTGTGTATGTAGCAGATATAATACAATTGCAGTAAATTACACATTTACATAAGTGCTGAAATTCACAAACAACTATTTTACACCATATTTACTTAAAATTCATATTATTAAGGTATTTTAATACATAAAATCTAGGCTAGATCTACAATAACATAAATGTGTACAATCGCGTAACACACAAACCTTTGGTGACTACTTTAATCCACGGATATGCTTGATAGAAATATTTTTATGTGATGGTTTTTTCAACAATAAATGTACAGAGAAATGCAGACTAGGGATGCTCAGGTCTAAGGCCACATATACTTATAGCCAAAAATAGTTTAAAACAGTAGAACTAAAAGTTATATGATTAGCCCTTATCATAACAAACCAATCATCGGAACTATTCACAGTGAAGAAGACTCGAGAGACATTGTTTTTACTCAACCAAATAATTTAAATGTTCATGTATCTTTCCATTTAAGAGACTCAATTTGTGGTCGTGATCAGTGATCTCCCGGCAGCGAATAAAACTTTATTTCTACAAAGAGCAACTTGGGAGCCATGTCAGGTATATGCTACACAGCTGAGAAATAGATTCTACTCTCAAAAGACAACAGATCATCAAAGTGTCGTCGAGGTAGTGATAGTAGCTTCTTGGCGGGATGCCGTCACCTTACTTCAAGTAAGTATTGTATTAAAAAGTCTGATTTTGTTGGTTATATTTGTATTAAGAATTTCCATAACGTAAAACAAACAAAAAAAATGCTATGGGTATCATTCCTCAAGGCAGGGCATTTATCTCTCTGTTAATGCTGGCCCACTCCGTGCCTAATTTAAGCGACCCGATCCAGCTAGACGAAGGGTGTATGTCCGATCTCAGATTTTGAATACTTGAAACAACAAAGGCCAGATAAATTTACCAAGCCCGCTCAGACTTCGTTTGTCTGCGTTTCATGAAAATTATCCTATAGACAAGTTTCCCAGGCACTTCCGGTTTACTTCCTGTTTCTGCCAAAAACTTCCGGCGCAGGCTGAGTAGTGGTGTAAACATTGCATTGGAATGGCAACATTCGACCGAAAATCTTGTTAAAAATGGTGTTTTGACCATTCCTCATCCAAGTAAGGTAACATCATGGGCGGACAACATGTCGATATGGCCCAGCATCACAACAGCCAAGATCTTTTCTTATTTTATTGATTCCATGGCGGTGGATGGGAATGCAATTAATAACCTGAAAAGCTCAGAGTACCTCCATTCCAACAAAGTGGGCTGTGTACTTTTACACGATATGGGCAGTTTAATTCACCTAAAGGCCGATGTTCAACCAAGCCAGTCCGTTAACAATTCAGCGCATAATGCCTGGGTTTTGGTTACCAAGACGGGGGATGTGGAGACTGCAGGCTGTACCTGTATCGCCGGACCTGGACATTCCTGTAGCCATGCAGCCGCCGTGCTTTGGAAGGTATGTTAGCCCATCTTATGCTTGTATTAAGATGATTGTATGCATCCGTGTGTTAATCTGCGTAATGAGTAGACTGTGTTGACTTCCGCGAATGATAAGCCTTCTGTAATTGAGTGCAAATCGATAGTATTTTACCGCAAAACAGAGAAATGTTACTTCAGCCTATATCTAATGATATATAATGCGGTTGGTGTGTGAACCAATCACAGACCAATATGAAACAAACACTAGGAACGATACTTTTAAACAGAACAAATGAAACAAAAGAAAACGGCGTAATCCGTATGAAATACGCAAATTTGCAACAAACCCTTTCTGGCTTTTGTTTATTTTATTTATTTTTATCAAACTGATTTATTTTATTTATCTATTTGCTTTTACTCATTTTTTTATATTACTCACTTATCATTTGTCACTTTATTAAATGTTATTTATTTATTTAATATTGAATTATATTTTCTTTTATTCTTTTATTATTCTTTTCATATTTTTCCAGATTTTTAAATAAATAGTCTAAATAAATCCAGGCATTAAGGGGTTAAACATTGATGTTGATGGCTGCAGGCCCAGCTCATTAATTGTTTTGAAAAGTAACAAAAACGCTCTACCTTCATCATACCCTTGTTATTTTTATTTACAAAATGTTGTCTCTAAAAGAAGTCAAATGTGCTGTGATGCTCAAACCATTATTTAAAAAGTGTGTGATTTTGTTTCTATCTGTCTGCAGGTAGAAAATGCTGTGAGGCAAGGGAAGACAGGGCTTGCCTGCACTGATGTGCAGAATTGCTGGAATGCCGCGACAAAAAGCAATACTGGGCAGCAAAAAATCAGAGATGTGTCTTTCCGAAGACACAGCAGAAATAATCTATACCAACCAGCATCACAGGCATCCTCCTCCAGCATAGTCTCTACACCTAGAATGGCAAAATTACTGTCTCTCCACACCAATAGCGGCACTTTTTACTGCACCTGGCAGTGGACTAATGCAGCTCACTTTTAACACCAGTCTCCCTGCTCAGTCTGCCGAGACATCCAAAGCTCCACTGCCCCTACATCATGGTGATCACAACACACAACTTGAATGTGAGAAATGTAGGGCATTCTACACCACATACATTGACAGAGCAGAGCAGGGAACAACTGTGGCATGACATGCGACGGGTACGGGTAACAGCAAGCACTGCCAAGAATGTGGCAGTTCGGGCTACCACAGCATTTCTTGTCTGAACACCTCCATCCTACCTTTCACGGTAACGCGGCAAACCGGCAAGGAGCAGAGGGTGAAGAGCACGCCAGGCAATACCTGCAAGACCAAGGTCATGACATCGATGTGAAAGGTTTGGTGGTTTGCCCGAGCTCTGTTGTCATGAACAGAGACACACTACTGAAGATCAAGTGCCCTGTCTTAGTCAAAAACCAGTCCCTTACTGAAGCACTTGCTGCTAAAAGCAGTGAGATCAAACGCATGCCCACAGGGGACTTCCATCTGTCCTTCAATGGGCCAAAGGGATATTAGATGCAGGTGCAACTGGGCATGCACTGCACAGGCCTACGACAAGCCTTGTTGGTGATTTGGAGTAACACTGAATGTCTGCAGCTCAACTGCCCTATGACCAAACCTTTGTTGAGGGACATATCTCAAGGCTGCACTCCTATTTCACCCACATGTTACCAAAAGTTGTCGATGACTTCGATGATGGAAGACTAGAGTTGTGCTCCAGATACATGAATGTTGTAAAATCAGCATTACCTGCTTATGTGTGCTGTGGTTGATTAGTCATTCCTTTTTTAACCCCTTGTCCCCTGTTGTCACAAATTGGTGACAAATCCTTTCTAGCTCTTATTTATTTTTATCAAACTGATTTATGTAATTAATTTTCTTTTACTTACTCTTATTTATTTTTATATCAGTCACTTATCATTTATCTTTATTTATTTATTTTATGTATTATTTTATTTTATTCCAGTCTTTTTCTTTTTGTTATATTTTGAGATTTTTTCCTGTATTTACTTTGTTTTTATTTAATTATTAAAAAAATTTAGCCATTAAGGAGTTAATGAAATTGTCCCTTTGTTAAGGAATAGGATAAATAAAAATTAATTCATTTCTTCTCAAAAAACAAATTGTTTGTCATGTGTCAATATTTACAATACAAGAAAAAGAATAGCACTCACACAAGTTTTTCTTAGTTAAAACTCTGTTTTGGCTTATCAATAATCACAACACCAGAAAGGGTACAATAACAATAAATGTACACAGGTTTTTCTAGCTGAAATTTATGTATAATATATATATATATAAATGGTAACTTTATTTTAAGGATCAGAAATTAGACACTAATTAATGACTAATAACTGCATTTGTAAGTAACTTGTTATGTACTTGTATGCCATTACAAGCTATTTATAAGGCCTTTATTGGCTGTTGTAGCTTATAAGTATGAAATAAATATAGAATGGGCATTTTAACAGACATTTAAATTTGCAGAGAAAAACTGTTTGTTCTCTTGAACCATAAAACCAATAAACACAATAAATGCCCATTCTATATTTATTTCATACTTATAAGCTACACATTCACACAGTGTACTGGGAACTTACAAAGTATGTAATTGGCACAGTACAAGCTATTAGTGTGATTTATTTAGTAGATTGTTTGGACAGAAACAAATATAAAGGGGCTATAAGTCATTAATTAGTGTCTGATTTCTGATCCTTAAAATAAAGTGTTACCATATATATATATATATATATATATATATATATATATATATATATATATATATGGAATATGTACAATTTAAAAAAAAACTGCAAAATACCTTTTCATAGGGACTTACACCTCATGTGGCAGTCGGATGAGTCTGGTCCTCATGTTTGTTAAAGCAGCACATATGATAAGAATCTTATCCAACCTCGGGGTCATGGAGATGGGGACAGTTTGGGACAGAATTTTTAAGACTTTAAGTCTTCAGATTTCCCTCTCCACATGTATACGGACATTGGCCACTCGTCTAGTGCGTGTTACCTCCTCATTGGTCAATTGACCACGCTTGTGGGTAAAGGTAGGAATATTCAATTTCACCTTCCTTTCATTTAGTACATCTCGAATCGTGAAACCCCTGTCAGCCATTACCTCATCACCAGGCCTTAGGGCCTCCAGAAACCCACTGTTTCATAGTGATGAACTTATCACTGCTTTTACCAGCATAGGCCTCTGATATAAACATTATCAGCCAATGAGGTGACACAGCAACAAGATATTTGGCACTATTGGTTCCGTTGTAATGACTGAAAGTGGCACTCCTACAGTTAAGGTTTGTAGCTCTCTGAATAGCTGGTTCAGCACAATCGACGATGCAAGTGGTCTGGGGGTGGTTCTTTTTAAAGGCTGGTGGCATGTTAGCACGAATAACACTTCTTGGCAGCCAGGCAACCATGGGTTCAAGCTGCTCACCCAATGTATCAATCCAGTGAGCAATCACCTTACTTACTTCACCTTTAGACACTTTAAAGCGCTTTACCACATCCCCTAACACAAGGTTCAGTTTCAGTTTCATGAGGGTCATCAGTATTTGGTCAACAACAGGGGAATACTACATGATGGTTTACTAAATGGCAACATCGTTTTCACCAAAGTAAAAAAATATAATAGACGCAGTCCTGTGTACAGCAGCGTGGTATCATCATCCAGGAGCATATCACTAGCCACAGTCTGACCCCCCGTCTGCGTCGATTTGTTCACGTGGTCCAACTTTGCCGCGTAGCTGTGGTCAGTTTTTGTTAGGTCCTCCCAGTGTTGCAGCATCTTTAAACTTCGGCTCGATGCACACTTCTAAAAGACAAACACCATCAACTATAAATGTATATACCCTACTAACACAGGACAGAGACACATATATCAACAGTCAAACTTATGCTGCAAACTTTAGCTAACCAGAAAAATATCAAGATACACTTACCATCCGATTGCGTGTCACTTGTGTTTCTGTCGAGTTTACGTCTCTTTTGCTGGGGAGGTCACTCGTATCCCAAGAAAAGTTCCGGGAAAGGGTTTTCCTCTGTGGGCTTTTTATCAATAAAGTGATAAGAACAAGCAAAGTCTTCTGGGCGGATTCTTCATCTTCAAAGCCGCTAGCCACTTCCGAGATTCAACATCTGTTTTTGGTTTCTCATACAACGCATACGGGGGAGCACATCCACATTGGCGCCTTGTAGATGGTTGATGATCGAAACATTCTCCTTCCGACCAAACATTCAGCAATCGCCACGAGTTGTTACAACCGCTAACAGCACAATATGTCCCGGAGCCGTGTCGGCGTGTAACACCATCCATAGTTTACTTTTTCTGCACGCTAACCCAAGACAGTAAAAGACGCTAACTCGCTAACCGGAAGTGCTTGGCAGACACAACCGGAAGTCGTTGGCAGAGTGAAAGGCTAATGGCGGCCCGCCTATTTCACTCAGGAAACTTGTCTATAGCGGTCGCTAGCGCCTCGGGGTTCGTGGGTTCGACGCGCTCGCAAAACACATCATGTTGTTGTGCTAACGAAGCATGGTTGTCATCAAGGCAGATCTTATTGTCAGGCGATCATGCCATTTCTGAGACGTAATCTGTCGTCTTCAGTGATGGGAGTAACGCGTTACAAAAGTAATGCATTACAGTAACGTATTACTTTTTGCTGTAAAGCAGTAGTGTTAGACATTACTAGTCAAATTTAAAATATTTTACACGGTACATGTTCAGTAACGCTTGCGTTACAACACACTTTTAGCCCAAAATGTTATTGTTAAAAAAAAAAAAAAAACAGAAAGACCACGAGACACTAACGAATGAAAAATGCAAGTAAGTTATTACCGGTCCGTGGTCAGTCAATAGCTGCGTGTGTGTCACGGTGTGGTGTTAGAGGAAGACAAGGCAAGCAGGCAAAAGGTCCAATATAAACTTATTTACCAAATATAGCTTCAGGTAGGTACAGACAGGCAGGTAACACACACATTAACATAATCAATAACCGACAAGGACAGACTGGGCAGAAGGAAACTAAATACAGATACAAACAAACAAACAATAACGAGGTGAAGACAGGTGACACGGATGATGAGGACGATGAACAGATGGGTGATTGAGGGAGTGAGTTCAGGTGTGGAGACAAGAAGGATTCTGGGAAGTGTAGTGAAGACGAAGACAGACTGGTGCAGACGATGACTATGACCTCACGCCGTGGAACAACAGGGGAGGGGGGTGGGCGCCCTGAAGGCTGATCAGGGCGTACCAGGAAGCCTCCAGGCCGGAGCCGGCTGTGCAGGCGGCCAGGGCGGAACAGGATGAGCAGGTGGCCAGGGCGGAGCAGGATGAGCAGGCGGCCAGGGCGGAGCAGGATGCCAGGGCGGAGCAGGAAGAGCAGGCGGCCAGAGCGCAGCAGGTTGAGTAGATGGCCAGGGCGGAGCAGGATGAGCAGGCGGCCATGGCGGAGAAGCCCCTTCGGGCGGCCATGGCGGTGAAGACCTCTCGGGTGGCCATGGCGGAGAAGATTCTTCGGGTGACCGTGGGCCCTTGGGTGCCCACGGCGAGGGCCTATTGCATCAAACAAGAAACACAAGGGAATATGACAACAAACCAGCACAGGACTGCAAACATAGGGAGACTAAATAGGGAAGCAAACAAAAGAGGGTACAGAGAAAAGCAGGTGGGGCAAATTAATCAATAATCAGGTAACAAGATGGGAGGGGCTAGAAAATAGACAGGAGAGCACATGGCACAAGGAAATACATGGCAAGCCATGTGCTCACAACAAACCAGACTAAACACAAACACATGACAAACAGGGAATGTCAGAGCTCTGTCACCAAACCAGATATAACCAAAACAGAGGTGACAGAACCCTGACACTCAGTTATCGCCAGCCATTCCATTGAACCTCGGAGTTTCAGATTTGTATGCAGAATACAAAACATGGAAAGACTCTTATAGTTTCTTTGAGTTCGCCAATGGAACTATCAATGCTGCTGATGTGGTAAGACGCGCTACTTTTTTGCATTGTATTGGTGCTCCAGTTCAGAGGATTTTTGTCAATCTCCCAGGTCCAAAAGATTCATATACAGAGACTGTAGCTGCACTGGATGCTTACTTTACTCCACGGAAAAATGTTGTGCTATAAAGGCCAAATTTAGACTGAGATCTCAACTACAGGACGAAACGATTTATGCATTTGTGAACACGTTAAGGGATCTGGCCAAATCTTGTGAGTTCGGAGCTTTAGAACGTGATATGATACGAGATCAACTCATAGAGAAATGTGCACATAGGAAAATGTACACACGATTAAGAGATAAACTGTTGCAGGAAGAAGGGCTTACGTTGGAAAGAGCATTAACTGTTGCTAGAATTTTTTAATCAGCCCAAGCGGAGTCTAAAGTGCTTTCAGAAAACAACACCAAAGAAAAAGACAATCACGTTAATTTCACGAAGGGTATAAGAGCTCCTAACGCAAAAGTGAAACCGCAAAATGCCAGCAGAGGGCGATTTGAAAAGGACAACAGTGACACCAAGTGTTATAGATGTGGACTGACAACACATAAAGCAGATGACTGTGGGGCAAAATAAGCAACCTGCCTGTATTGCAGAAAAACCGATCATTATGCACGTGTTTGCCGAAAGAAAAAAAAAACTCATAGGAGCATAAAAATTACAGATATAAGGCCAAAGACATGTCAGACCGCAAACAGTAACCAGTGAGAGCTGGAAATGTCAATTCTGATGAATTTGTGTATTCAATTGATCCAGAAGGAAAAGAGACTATAAGAGTTAATGGACAGATGCTGAAGATGGCCATTGAAACAGGAAGTGGAAGAAATTTTGGTAACACTTTACAATATGGGTGCACTAATATGCATTAATTCATACTTAACTAATGCACAGATAATCATGAGTTAATGTATGACTCATGAAGAACTAAACCATTCATTAATGATTACTGCATCAGCAACTAATAAAGAGTCTATGATTAATAGATTAAGTAATAAATGAATACATCATCATGTATTAATTCCTTAATAACATATTTTATTAACTAATAGTCTAAAAGAATGTGTTAATTACCACAATTAGTCAACGCTATGCACTTCAACTTCCAGTTGTCTGCTTTAATTAATCATTAGCTAATGATTTGCAAAGGTATCATTATGTTATGACTTTACTTGTTGAGGCACATGACTATTAACTAATTGTTAAGTAATATGTCATTATGGTTATGGGTTTGTGGGTTTGGTCTGTGGGTTTGTGGGTTTGGTCTGTGGGGCAGTGACACATGCAGTGAATGTAATGTCAAAGAATGTGTTTGAAGGATGGGTAAGTTGGGCTGCACACAAATATCAGCACACCAGAATCTGAAATACCGACACTTTTACACCGTGTTTAAACTGGACGAGACCATTACAGCTGTTTACACTGGACATGACAGACCATTGCACAAGTCCATCTGTCCATCATAACAGACTTAGCGCAAGAGTAGCCTGGCTACTCAAGAAGTTAATCAAGAGCTGGACAAAATGCTGGAATCATAGAGGAAGTGCACAAAGGATCTGAATGGGTGTCAAACATTCTTCTCATTCCAAAAAAAGACACTAAAGAAGTGACACTTTGTGTAGATCTGAGATAAGTGAATAAAGCGGTGGTAAGAGAAAGACACCCTGTACCAACAATAGACAGTATACTGCAAGCAATACAGAGAGCAAAGGTGTTCGCAAAACTGGATGCCCGTAAAGGCTTCTGGCAACTTGATCTGGCACTTGAATCCAGACAACTGACCACATTCATTACACACAGGGGATGCTACCGTTTTGGAAGGTTCCATTTGGATTGTCCAGTCCTCCTGCAGCATACCAGAAAGCCATGGATTCTATGTTATGTGGGATGCCAGGTGTGGTGTGCTACATGGATGACGTGGTCGTGTTTGCTGAAAATGAAAATGAGCTGGAGCAAAGACTGAGAAATGTTTAAATTCCAAGAAAAGGGACTGACCTTGAATAAAGAAAAATGTTTCTTTGGACTTAAGCAGACTGAGATTTTGGGTCACGTTGTCACAGCGAATGGAATAAAACCAGATCCATGAAAGGTTGAAGCAGTTTGTAATGCTCCCAGACCTGAAAATGCTGCACAGTTACGTTCATTCCTAGGCACTTGTGGATTTTTGATGAAGTTTGTTCCCCAATTATACAAATCTGTCTGAGCCTCTCCGAAAACCGACCAGACAAGGACAAGAGTGGTCATCTGAAGCAGAAAATGCATTTAAAACACTGAAAAAAGAATTAACTAGTTATCCAGGCCTAGCATAATTCAACATAAATGCTCCAATAGTTGTGATCAGTGATGCAAGTCCAGACAGACTTGGAGCAATTTTGCTTCAGACACAAGAAAATGGAGCTAAGAAACCTATGCGAGCCGCTCTCTAACACCCACAGAAAGACGTTACTCTCAGATAGAGCGGGAAGCCCTAGTTTGGGCGGTGGAATACTTCAGAGCATATTTGTGGGAAGGCAGATTTACTCTTCAAATGGATCATCGACTTCTCATTTATATGCTCAATCCAGAGAAGTCAAAGCTTCTTCCTCCTAGAATACAAAGACTTGGACTGAGACTGTATCCATATGACTACAATATTGAACACATTGCAGGTAAAGACAATTTTGCAGACTCACTTTCTAGACTTCCTTTACCAGACACTGAGGACAACAGTTACGTGGACACGTATATGGACAGAGTGTTATCTGTAAATATGATGGATGTACCAGCCTTGACTCTTGAGGAACTTAAAAGAGCTACAATGAACGATACTACCTTGACACAACTGATTTCCATAGTGGAGACAGGACAGTGGCCTACTACAATCCCTGAAAGCCTACATTCATACAAACGCTGCTCAGACGAGTTGTCAACCCATGATGGTCTTTTGCTGCAGGGACACAGGATAGTTCTTCCTTCCGCACTGGTCCAGCAAGCTTTGAAAATTGCACACGAGACACATCAAGGTGTAATTGGCACAAAGCAATTCTTGAGAAGCAAATTCTATTGGCCTAATATGGACATGGAAGATGAAAGAATTATCAAAAACTGTAATGCATATGTTCTCAATCAACCCTTTCATGAGGATCAACCATTGCATCCATTAGAACTGCCACCTAGAACGTGGATTAAGATAGGTGTTGATTTGGTGGGATAGACCATTACACGTCTTACCCTGAATCAGTAGTCATTGCTGATATAACTTCCAAGACCGTTACACAATTGTTAACACCTAAAAAAAAAATTATATATATATACACATATATATTGGTGTGATTGTTCTTAAATTCTTGTTCATTTAAATAAGCCAAATCATTTAAGACCAAACGCAAGCATGAATGTGTTGCCTTAATACATACGTACAATTTGGATTGGACAAAAGTGGATAAATTACATCTGATACAACTAGGTTACTGTAAATGAGAAACAAAAAAACAATTAAAGCTGCAAGCAGCATTGAAAGGGCCCCCGCACCCGTGCCACCGCCACCCGGTGGCTTTAGGAAGACAGAGCACGGTGGGCAATGTGCATTTAAGTAGGTAAACATAGGAGGAGTATGTCAAAGTCAGTTACAAAAATGTCCTTTATTATGGGGATAATAGCATGCATTATCACTCAGATAAGTGTTGCTAGCATGTTTTAGAACTCAATGGCATATTTACTATGTTGCTAGTACTGCATCATAGTGTAAAACATGTCACTTCCTGTCGACAGCAGATGGCGCTATTACTTTAACTTAAAATTGTCATGTAGATGCATTCAGGGCAGGACTCTTATCAAACGTGTGAAGTTTGGGGCAGGTTAGGGTTAGGCTTAGGGTTACCGCATCACAGTGTAAAACATGTCACTTCCTGTTGACAGTAGGTGGCGCTATTACTATAACTGAAATTTGTCATGTAGATGTGTTCAGGGCAGGACTTTTATCAAAAGTGTGACGTTTGGGGCAGATTGGACATTCCTTGCCTGAGTTAAAACAACTTCCTGTTTCATGGCATTAATAGCATGATTGAACACTTAACTAAGTATTGCTAGCATGCTTTAGCATGTTTTTAACATGTTTAACACTCAATGGCATATTTTACTATGTTGCTAGTACTGCATCACAGTGTAAAACATGTCACTTCCTGTTGATAGCAGGTGGCGCTATTACTATAACAGAAAATTCTCATGTAGATGTGTTCAGGCCATGACTCTTATCAAACGTGTGAAGTTTGGGGCAGATTGAACATTGCCTTCTTGAGTAACAGCAACTTCCTCTTTCATTGCATTAGCATGCTTTAGCACTTAGCAAAGAATTGTTAGCATGTTTTAACATGTTTCTAACATGTTTAACACTCAATGGCATATTTTACTATGTTGCTAGTAATGTATCACAGTGTAAAACATGTCACTTCCTGTTGACAGTAGGTGGCGCTATTACTATAACAGGAAATTGTCATGTAGATGTGTTCAGGCCATGACTCTTATCAAACATGTGAAGTTTGGGGCAGATTGGATATTGCCTTCTTCAGTAACAACAACTTCCTGTTTCATTGCATTAGCATGCTTTAGCACTTAGCTAAGAATTGCTAGCATGTTTTAACATGTTTCTAACATGTGTATAACTCAATGGCATATTTACTATGTTGCTAGTACTGCATCACACTGTTAAACATGTCACTTCCTGTAGCCAGTAGGTGGCGCTATTATTTTAACTGAAAATTCTCATGTAGATTTTTTCAGGGCAGGACTCTTAATAAACTTGTGAAGTTTGGGACAGATTGGACATTCCATGCCTGAGTTACAGCAAATTCCTATTTAATTGCAGTAATAACATAATTTAACATTTAGCTAAGTGTTTGCTAGCATATTTTAGCATGTTTGTAGTATGTTGCTAGCATGTTTAGCACTTGCTGGCACTTTTTTATATATTATTAGGAGTCCACAACAGTGTTAAAAATGTCACTCCCTGTTGCCAGCAGGTGGTGCTATGACTGTAACTGAATTTGAGCATGGACATGTGTTCAGGACAGAACTCTTATCAAACGTGTTAAGTTTGAGGCAGATTGGACATTGCCTTCTAGAGTAACAACAACTTCCTGTTTCATTGTATTAGCATGCTTTAGCACTTAGCTAAGTATTACTAGCATGTGTTTATAACTCAATGGCATAATTAATATGTTGCTAGTACTGCATCACAGTGATAAACATGTCACTTCCTGTTGCCAGTAGGTGGCGCTATTACTATAACTGAATATTCTCATGTAGATGTTTTCAGGCCATGATTCTTATCAAACGTGTGAAGTTTGGGGCAGATTTGATATTCCATGCTTGAGTTACAGCAAATTCCTATTTAATTGCAGTAATAACATGCTTTAGCACTTAGCTAAGTGTTTTCTAGTATGTTGCTAGCATGTTTAACACTTGCTGGCACTTTTTTATATATTATTAGGAGTCCAAAACAGTGTTAAACATGCCACTTCCTGTTACCAGCAGGTGGCGCTATGACTGTAGCTGAATTTGAGCATGGACATGTGTTCAGGACAGAACTCTTATCAAACGTGTGAAGTTTAGGGCAGATTAGACATTGTTTGCCTGAGTTTCAGCAACTTCCTGTTTCATCGCAAAACATCGAAATTTGTAAGGCCGCTGAGGACACGCCCTTCAACAAAAACTCAAGATCTTCGCAATTTAACGTCGCAAAGGCCTTAAGATTACACTCACCAAATTTGAAGATGATCAGATTAACACTGTAGGAGGAGTTTGTTAAAGTACGAGGCCTGAAAATGGCAAAAACTGCACAAAAATCTGAGAGGAAGTTCAAAATGGCTGACTTCCTGTTGTGTTTACGGCTATGCTCCTAGAGACTTTTTTTGTGGGTATTGGGCCATTACATGTATGTACCGAATTTCGTACACGTACGTGAAACGTAGCGGGAGGCGCACTCCGTCGAACCTTTATAGGTGGCGCTATCGAGCCATTTTGCCCCGCCCAATTCTGAAACGCATATCAGATGTAAATTTTCGCCAGTTCTGACGCGTGTGCACATTTTCGTGAGTTTTCGTGCATGTTTAGGCCCTCAAAAATGCGATTCATTGCGGAGAATAATAATAATAATAATAAATATAGCTGCGAGCAGCGATTGCGGGCCCAAGCCGGTGGCACCGCCGCCCCGGTGCCTTTAGGGTTATTGTGCACGACGTGCAAAAACTTAACCCCGCTTTGACTGTTGAAAAGAAGTGTGCTGTAGAGCTTGCATCAGTGTGGCCTCTGCAAAAGTGCACATCGAGGGCACATATCAACCACAAAGTATGCGTGAGCAACCTTCTGAAACCTAAAATGAAAAATGAGACAGCCTATGGTTTCATGGATTTAACAGACACATGAAATAAGTACACAAGACCGAAAATTCATATGAAGTCTGCCATTTGGGGACAGGGCCTATGATCGTGAACCACAATAACCACATATATGAGATCATTTAAATTTAGAATAATTTTTAGGTCAATATGTTTTGCAGCACTTAAATGTGTAAATCCAGAAGCCCAGTATTTATCTGGAGGTCTTTGTCCTTTGCCTGTCAACCTGGTTTGTCTCTGCCTTTTCTGTTCTGCCCTGTTTGCCATTGTTCTCCCTGCCTGTCTTGACCATTCTTAATAAAAAGCTGCAAATGGATTCCCCTGGCCTGACCCTGCCTCGATACAACACACATGCTGCATCTGCTCGCTATCTGCCGAACGGCTCTGGTAGTTCCGCTTCAGCACTGATGATGTTGTAGGAATAGTGCGCTCTGGTTGGTCTGGATTATTTGGAATTTTTTATTTTATACAGAAATAAGTTATTTATAATTCATATAGATAGATAGATAGATAGATAGATAGATAGATAGATAGATAGATAGATAGATAGATAGATAGATAGATAGACATATATAAAGACACAGAGAATATTACTTGCCTTACCTTTTTAGTAAAATGAAAAAATAAATATAAATAACTAGGGAAACCGAGATAATTATTCTGATTTGATGATACACTCAAAATATTACACAAGCAATTGTTTAAATGTAATGATATTCAGAACAGAACAAGAATTTTAAAAAACTATAAACAAGAAGAAACCGAAATAATGTAAAGCGAAAGTGAAAGTAAGTGGTGTTAGGCTCATGTAACTCTCTCATTAGAATCAAACTGTTTCAACATTTGTGATGTATTTGGATGCTAAACTATTCTTTATTATGGGCTTTGTACTTCACTCACGTTCAAATATGTGTGTGTGTGTGTGTGTGTGTGTATGTGTGTGTGTGTGTGTGTTTGGTGTGTGTGTGTGGGTGAGGTGTGGGTGCGATTGAACTGTTACACAAAAACATACTCCGTCATTTTGTTCATCGAGGACGTAAATTCAAACTGCAAAGTGTTTATTTATATGTATGTACACTCACAATAAAACACAAAGTGCTTTTGTCAAACTATAAACTCAAACTGTAACCTACAACTGTCCCCCAACCAAAATCTCACCCACACACACCAACACCCACACACACAGTTTAAAAGCAAAAAATATTTATCCAACCTCGTTAAAAAACAGTCTGTGAGTGCCATCTTTTGGACATTCATCATATTGCATTGGTTTTAATTTCTTGTCCTCAAACAGAGCACTGATCTGTTTATTTTTAAGTTACACATTCTACATTGATTAAAATAGAAAATCAAATGTGTTTTTTTTAATGGTAGTATTATTTTATACAATAATTTATAAATGTGATGAGAATTAATGTAGTGTGCAAAATTTTTTTAAGGAAAACATTGATCTAATATAGCACATTAAAGAGAGAGACGGAGGAGCGGGCGCGATTGAACTGTGTGTGTGTGTGTGCGTGTGTGTGTGTGGGAGAGAGAATAAAATTTTTAAGGAAAACATTGATCTAATATAGCACATTATTGATCTAATATAGCACATTGGAGAGAGAGAGAGAGAGAGAGAGAGAGAGAGAGAGAGAGAGAGAGAGAGAGAGAGAGAGAGAGAGAGAGAGAGGGAGAGACAGAGAGAGAGAGAGAGAGAGAGAGAGACAGAGAGAGAGAGAGAGAGAGAGAGAGAGAGAGAGGCGCGGGCGCGATCGAACTGTGTGTGTGTGTGTGTGAGTGTGTGTGAGAGAGAGAGGCGCGGACTCGATCAAACTGTGTGTGTGCGTGAGACAGAGAGAGAGGCGCGGGAGCGATCGAACTGTGTGTGTGTGTGTGTGTGTGTGTGTGTGTGTGTGTGTGTGTGTGTGTGTGTGTGTGTGTGTGTGTGTGTGTGTGTGAGAGAGAGAGAGAGAGAGAGAGAGGCGCGGGTGCGATCGAACTGTGTGTGTGTGTGTAATACAGGTAATAAATGAATAAAAGTGCGTATAAATACAATTTTGGACACAAGAGGGCAGTATGGCCCCATGAATGACTTTGTGTTTAAACTATCACCCGAAGAAACCCCCTCCTCCTCCCCCTCCTCACACAGACACACACACACATACAGAATGCCAGGGTGCATTCTCTCTGTCAGAGAGAGGGAGAGAAAATTCTCAGAATCCACATTCAAACTACAATATCTGACTTTCTGTTTGTCTGAGCTAATGACAATAAATTAGAAAGTTGTTCGGCTTGACGAGAACAATATACACGCAGAGTTTTGTAACTGTAGATAAAATTAACTAAGTTATAACACACTTTATGTGTCCTTTTTTAGTCATAAATTTATTTCCTCGCCACGGCCAAACCGTTTGAGATATCAAAAATCCGTTCGCAATTTAGCATCCTCAATGTCTTGACTTCACGCTAACCGAGTTTTGTGGTGTTTGGATTAATTCTCTAGGAGAAGTATATCAAAAATAAAAGCATGCATTTTCCAAACAACCCATAATAGCTGACTTCCTGTTGAGCTGTCGTAAAACTTAGAGCACGAAAGTTGTTCGGCCCGATGAGATCTATAAGTGTACCGAGTTTCATATTATTACAAGCAAGCATGTTTGATATATGGACAAGTGTTCGAATCCCGTTCCAGGGGGCGCCGTCGAGCCCCCCTGCCACGCCCGGGTACCATCTTCTGCCCGGCCCTGATGGCCGCGGGTTCTGACCCGTGTGCAAAGTTTCAAGAGTTTTCGAGCACGTTAAGGGCCCCAAAACCTTGAAAAACTAAAATAAAAGTATTCTCACTCAGCAGACAAACCCCCCTCCCCTCAAACACACGGAGAGACGTAGGGTCAGAGAGAGGGGAAGAGAAAATTCTCCAAAACATCCACATTCAAACCAAAATATCTGACTTCCTGTTGGTCTTAGCTAATAAGTGTAAATTAGAAAGTTGTCCAGCTCGATATGAACATTATACATACTGAGTTTTAAGATTGTAGATAAAAGTATAGACCTAACTCCCCCTCTTTTGTCAAAAGGTGGCGCTACTGAGCCCCGGCACCACGCCCGTTTCTGAAACTTTGCACATGTCTACTGGCTAATAAATGTGATGTGTCTATCGAGTTTCATGCAATTTCAAGTATGCTAAGAGTCTCAAAAGCATCAAAAAAGAATCTTAAAGTTTGATACGTTGCCACGGCAACAGTATCTAAGATATCAATAATCCTTTCACAGGTCTAAATCTGCCGTGTGTTTACATTATACACATAAAGTTTGAAGCAAATCGGGTAAAAATAAGAGGGTGATTTCAAAGCATTTTGAAAGTGACACACTTCCTGCTGCCAGTTGGTGGCGCTATAACTTTGACTCACAATAGTCACATCCATGTGATCGGCCTCTTACAGCGAACACACTGCTGAAGTTTCATCAAGATCAGTCAATGTATGCAGAAGTTATAACACACTTCCTGTTTCCATTATTCGCCATAATTTCGTTTCCTCGCCACGGCCAAACCGTTCGAGATATCAAAAATCCCCTGGCAATTTTTCATCCTCAATGTCTTGACTTCATGCACACCGAGTTTGGTGACGATCGGGTGAATTCCCTAGGAGGAGTATATCAAATTCCTGAACATGAGTTTCCAAACAACCCATAATAGCCGACTTCCTGTTGGGCTGGCGTAAAAAGTAAGAGTGCAAAGGATATATGAAACGATGAGATCTATATGTGTACCGATTTTCAGATTAATTCATGCAAGCGTGTTTGATATACGGACATGTTTTCAAATCCCGTTCCAGGGGGCGCTGTCGAGCCCCCCTGCCACGCCCGGGTACCATCTTCAGCCCGGCCCTGATGGCCGCGGGTTCTGACCCGTGTGCAAAGTTTCAAGAGTTTTCGAGCACGTTAAGGGCCCCAAAAGTGCCCAAAAGGTAGTAAAATAATAATAATAATAATAATAATAATAATAATAATAATAATAATAATAAATAATCCTAAGGAAAACAATAGGGCCTTCGCCTTTTCAAGGCTTGGGCCCTAATAATAATAATAATAATAAAATATAGCTGCGAGCAGCGATTGCGGGCCCAAGCCGGTGGCACCGCCGCCCCGGTGCCTTTAGGGTTATTGTGCACGACGTGCAAAAACGTAACCCCGCTTTGACTGTTGAAAAGAAGTGTGCTGTAGAGCTCGCATCAGTGTGGCCTCTGCAAAAGTGCGTATCCAGGGCACATATAAACCACAAAGTATGCGTGAGCAACCTTCTGAACCCAAATTGAAAAATGAGACAGCCTACGGTCTCATGGATTTAACAGACACATGAAATAAGTACACAAGACCGAAAATTCATATGAAGTGTGCCATTTGGGGACAGGGCCTATGATCGTGAACCACAATAGCCACATATATGAGATCATTTAAAATTAGAATAATTTTTAGGTCAATATGTTTTGCAGCACTTAAATGTGTAACTCCAGAAGCCCAGTATTTATCTGGAGGTCTTTGTCCTTTGCCTGTCAACCAAGTTTGTCTCTGCTTTTTCTGTTCTGTCCTGTTTGCCATAGTTCACCCTGCCTGTCTTGACCATTCTTAATAAAAAGCTGCAAATGGATTCCCCTGGCCTGACCCTGCCTCGATACAACACATATGCTGCATCTGCTCGCTATCTGCCGAACGGCTCTGGTAGTTCCGCTTCAGCACTGACGATGTTGTAGGAATAGTGCGCTCTGATTGGTCTGGATTATTCGGGAATTTTTATTTTATACAGAAATAAGTTATTTATAATTCATATATATATATATATATAGATAGATAGATAGATAGATAGATAGATAGATAGATAGATAGATATACATATATAAAGACACAGAGAATATTACTTGCCTTACCTGTTTAGTAAAATGAAAAAATAAAAATAAATAACTAGGGAAACCGAGATAATTATTCTGATTTGATGATACACTCAAAATATTACACAAGCAATTGTTTAAATGTAATGATATTCAGAACAGAACAAGAATTTTAAAAAACTATAAACAAGAAGTAACCGAAATAATCTAAAGCGAAAGTCAAAGTAAGTGGTGTTGGGCTCACGTAACTCTCTCATTAGAATCAAACTGTTTCAACATTTGTGATGTATTTGGATGCTAATTTTTTCTTTATTATAGGCTTTGTACTTCACTCACGTTCCAATATGTGTGTGAGTGTGTGTGTGTGTATGTGTGTGTGTGTGTGTGTGTGTGTGTGTGTGTGTGTGTGTGTGTGTGTGTGTGGTTGAGGTGTGGGTGCGATTGAACTGTTACACATAAAAACATACTCCGTCATTTTGTTCATCGAGGACGTAAATTCAAACTGCAAAGTGTTTATTTATATGTATGTACACTCACAATAAAACACAAAGTGCTTTTGTCAAACTATAAACTCAAACTGTAACCTACAACTGTCCCCCAACCAAAATCTCACCCACACACACCAACACCCACACACACAGTTTAAAAGCAAAAAATATTTATCCAACCTCGTTTAAAAACAGTCTGTGAGTGCCATCTTTTGGACATTCATCATATTGCATTGGTTTTAATTTCTTGTCCTCAAACAGAGCACTGATCTGTTTATTTTTAAGTTACACATTCTACATTGATTAAAATTGAAAATCAAATGTGTTTTTTTTAATGGTAGTATTATTTTATACAATAATTTATAAATGTGATGAGAATTAATGTAGTGTGCAAATTTTTTTTAAGGAAAACATTGATCTAATATAGCACATTAAAGAGAGAGAGACGGAGGAGCGGGCGCGATTGAACTGTGTGTGTGTGTGTGCGTGTGTGTGTGTGGGAGAGAGAATACATTTTTTAAGGAAAACATATTCATCTAATATAGCACATTATTGATCTAATATAGCACATTGGAGAGAGAGAGAGAGAGAGAGAGAGAGAGAGAGAGAGAGAGAGAGAGAGAGAGAGAGAGAGAGAGAGAGAGAGACAGAGAGAGAGAGAGAGAGAGACAGAGAGAGAGAGAGAGAGAGAGAGAGAGAGAGAGAGAGAGAGAGAGAGAGAGAGAGAGAGAGAGAGAGAGAGAGAGAGAGAGAGGCGCGGGCGCGATCGAACTGTGTGTGTGTGTGTGCGTGTGTGTGTGAGAGAGAGGCGCGGGCGCGATCGAACTGTGTGTGTGTGTGTGCGTGTGTGGGAGAGAGAGAGGCGCGGACTCGATCAAACGGTGTGTGTGCGTGAGACAGAGAGAGAGGCGCGGGAGCGATCGAACTGTGTGTGTGCGTGAGACAGAGAGAGAGGCGCGGGAGCGATCGAACTGTGTGTGTGCGTGAGACAGAGAGAGAGGCGCGGGTGCGATCGAACTGTGTGTGTGTGTGTAATACAGGTAATAAATGAATAAAAGTGCGTATAAATACAATTTTGGACACAAGAGGGCAGTATGGCCCCATGAATGACTTTGTGTTTAAACTATCACCCGAAGATACCCCCTCCCCCTCCTCACACAGACACACACACACACATACAGAATGCCAGGGTGCATTCTCTCTGTCAGAGAGAGGGAGAGAAAATTCTCAGAATCCACATTCAAACTACAATATCTGACTTTCTGTTTGTCTGAGCTAATGACAATAAATTACAAAGTTGTTCGGCTTGACGAGAACAATATACACGCAGAGTTTTGTAACTGTAGATAAAATTAACTAAGTTATAACACACTTTATGTGTCCTTTTTTAGTCATAAATTTATTTCCTCGCCACGGCCAAACCGTTTGAGATATCAAAAATCCGTTCGCAATTTAGCATCCTCAATGTCTTGACTTCACGCTAACCGAGTTTTGTGGTGTTTGGATTAATTCTCTAGGAGAAGTATATCAAAAATAAAAGCATGCATTTTCCAAACAACCCATAATAGCTGACTTCCTGTTGAGCTGTCGTAAAACTTAGAGCACGAAAGTTGTTCGGCCCGATGAGATCTATAAGTGTACCGAGTTTCATATTATTACAAGCAAGCATGTTTGATATATGACAAGTGTTCGAATCCCGTTCCAGGGGGCGCTGTCGAGCCCCCCTGCCACGCCTGGGTACCATCTTCAGCCCGGCCCTGATGGCCGCGGGTTCTGACCCGTGTGCAAAGTTTCAAGAGTTTTCGAGCACGTTAAGGGCCCCAAAACCTTGAAAAACTAAAATAAAAGTATTCTCACTCAGCAGACAAACCCCCCTCCCCTCAAACACACCGAGAGATGTAGGGTCAGAGAGAGGGGAAGAGAAAATTCTCCAAAACATCCACATTCAAACCAAAATATCTGACTTCCTGTTGGTCTGAGCTAATAAGTGTAAATTAGAAAGTTGTCCAGCTCGATATGAACATTATACATACTGAGTTTTAAGATTGTAGATAAAAGTATAGACCTAACTCCCCCTCTTTTGTCAAAAGGTGGCGCTACTGAGCCCCGGCACCACGCCCGTTTCTGAAACTTTGCACATGTCTACTGGCTAATAAATGTGATGTGTCTATCGAGTTTCATGCAATTTCAAGTATGCTAAGAGTCTCAAAAGCATCAAAAAAGAATCTTAAAGTTTGATGCGTTGCCACGGCAACAGTATCTAAGTTATCAATAATCCTTTCACAGGTCTAAATCTGCCGTGTGTTTACATTATACACATAAAGTTTGAAGCAAATCGGGTAAAAATAAGAGGGTGATTTCAAAGCATTTTGAAAGTGACACACTTCCTGCTGCCAGTTGGTGGCGCTATAACTTTGACTCACAATAGTCACATCCATGTGATCGGCCTCTTACAGCGAACACACTGCTGAAGTTTCATCAAGATCAGTCAATGTATGCAGAAGTTATAACACACTTCCTGTTTCCATTATTCGCCATAATTTCGTTTCCTCGCCACGGCCAAACCGTTCGAGATATCAAAAATCCCCTGGCAATTTTTCATCCTCAATGTCTTGACTTCATGCACACCGAGTTTGGTGACGATCGGGTGAATTCCCTAGGAGGAGTATATCAAATTCCTGAACATGAGTTTCCAAACAACCCATAATAGCCGACTTCCTGTCGGGCTGGCGTAAAAAGTAAGAGTGCAAAGGATATATGAAACGATGAGATCTATATGTGTACTGATTTTCAGATTAATTCATGCAAGCGTGTTTGATATACGGACATGTTTTCAAATCCCGTTCCAGGGGGCGCTGTCGAGCCCCCCTGCCACGTTCGGGTACCATCTTCAGCCCGGCCCTGATGGCCGCGGGTTCTGACCCGTGTGCAAAGTTTCAAGAGTTTTCGAGCACGTTAAGGGCCCCAAAAGTGCCCAAAAGGTAGTAAAATAATAATAATAATAATAATAATAATAATAATAATAAATATAGCTGCGAGCAGCGATTGCGGGCCCAAGCCGGTGGCACCGCCACCCCGGTGCCTTTAGGGTTATTGTGCACGATGTGCAAAAACTTAACACCGCTTTGACTGTTGAAAAGAAGTGTGCTGTAGAGCTTGCATCAGTGTGGCCTCTGCAAAAGTGCACATCGAGGGCACATATCAACCACAAAGTATGCGTGAGCAACCTTCTGAAACCTAAAATGAAAAATGAGACAGCCTATGGTCTCATTGATTTAACAGACACATGAAATAAGTACACAAGACCGAAAATTCATATGAAGTGTGCCATTTGGGGACAGGGCCTATGATCGTGAACCACAATAGCCACATATATGAGATCATTTAAATTTAGAATAATTTTTAGGTCAATATGTTTTGCAGCACTTAAATGTGTAAATCCAGAAGCCCAGTATTTATCTGGAGGTCTTTGTCCTTTGCCTGTCAAACTGGTTTGTCTCTGCCTTTTCTGTTCTGCCCTGTTTGCCACTGTTCTCCCTGCCTGTCTTGACCATTCTTAATAAAAAGCTGCAAATGGATTCCCCTGGCCTGACCCTGCCTCGATACAACACACATGCTGCATCTGCTCGCTATCTGCCGAACGGCTCTGGTAGTTCCGCTTCAGCACTGATGATGTTGTAGGAATAGTGCGCTCTGGTTGGTGTGGATTATTAGGAAATTTTTATTTTATACAGAAATAAGTTATTTATAATTCATATATATAGATAGATAGATAGATAGATAGATATACATATACATATATAAAGACACAGAGAATATTACTTCCCTGATGGCCGCGGGTTCTGTCCCGTGTGCAAAGTTTCAAGAGTTTTCGAGCACGTTAAGGGCCCCAAAAGTGCCCAAAAGGTAGTAAAATAATAATAAGAATAATAATAAATAATTCTAAGGAAAACAATAGGGCCTTCGCCTTTTCAAGGCTTGGGCCCTAAAAATAAATAACTAGGGAAACCGAGATAATTATTCTGATTTGATGATACACTCAAAATATTACACAAGCAATTGTTTAAATTTAATGATATTCAGAACAGAACAAAAAATTTAAAAAACTATAAACAAGAAGTAACCGAAATAATGTAAAGCGAAAGTGAAAGTAAGTGGTGTTGGGCTCATGTAACTCTCTCATTAGAATCAAACTGTTTCAACATTTGTGATGTATTTGGATGCTAAACTATTCTTTATTATAGGCTTTGTACTTCACTCACGTTCCAATATATGTGTGTGTGTGTGTGTGTGTGTGTGTGTGTGTGTGTGTGTGTGTGTGTGTGTGTGTTTGTGTGTGTGTGTGTGTTTGGTGTGTGTGTGTGGGTGAGGTGTGGGTGTGATTGAACTGCAGTTTGAATTTACGTCCACGATGAACAAAATGACGGAGTATGTTTTTGTGTAACAAAGTGTTTACTTATATTTATGTACACTCACAATAAAACACAAAGTGCTTTTGTCAAACTATAAACTCAAACTGTAACCTACAACTGTCCCCCAACCAAAATCTCACCCACACACACCAACACCCACACACACAGTTTAAAAGCAAAAAATATTTATTCAACCTCGTTTAAAAACAGTCTGTGAGTGCCATCTTTTGGACATTCATCATATTGCATTGGTTTTAATTTCTTGTCCTCAAACAGAGCACTAATCTGTTTATTTTTAAGTTACACATTCTACATTGATTAAAATAGAAAATCAAATGTGTTTTTTTTTAATGGAAGTATTATTTTATACAAAAAAATGTTATGCACACTACATTTATTCTCATCAGATTTATAATTTAAAGGAAAACATTGATCTAATATAGCACATTAGAGAGAGAGAGACGGAGGCGCGGGCGCGATCGAACTGTGTGTGCGTGTGTGTGCGTGTGTGCGTGTGTGTGTGTGTGGGAGAGAGAATAAAATTTTTAAGGAAAACATATTGATCTATTATAGCACATTAGAGAGAGAGAGAGAGAGAGAGAGAGAGAGAGAGAGAGCGAGAGAGAGAGAGAGGAGCGGGCGCGATCGAACTGTGTGTGTGTGTGCGTGTGTGCGTGTGTGTGTGTGTGAGAGAGAGAGAGGCGCGGGCGCGATCGAACTGTGTGTGTGTGTGTGTGTGCGTGTGTGGGAGAGAGAGAGGCGCGGGCGCGATCAAACTGTGTGTGTGCGTGAGACAGAGAGAGAGGCGCGGGAGCGATCGAACTGTGTGTGTGTGTGTGTGTGAGAGAGAGAGAGAGAGAGGCGCGGGTGCGATCGAACTGTGTGTGTGCGTAATACAGATAAATGAATAAAAGTGCGTATAAATACAATTTTGGACACAAGAGGGCAGTATGGCCCCATGAATGACTTTGTGTTTAAACTATCACCCGAAGAAACCCCCTCCCCCTCCCCCTCCTCACACAGACACACACACACACACACACACAGAATGGCAGGGTGCATTCTCTCTGTCAGAGAGAGGGAGAGAAAATTCTCAGAATCCACATTCAAACTACAATATCTGACTTTCTGTTGGTCTGAGCTAATGACAATATATTAGAAAGTTGTTCGGCTTGACGAGAACAATATACACGCAGAGTTTTGTAACTGTAGATAAAATTAACTAAGTTATAACACACTTTATGTGTCCTTTTTTAGTCATAAATTCATTTCCTCGCCATGGCCAAACCGTTTGAGATATCAAAAATCCGTTCGCAAGTTAGCATCCTCAATGTCTTGACTACACGCTGACCGAGTTTTGTGGTGTTTGGATTAATTCTCTAGGAGAAGTATATCAAAAATAAAAGCATGCATTTTCCAAACAACCCATCATAGCTGACTTCCTGTTGAGCTGTCGTAAAACTTAGAGCACGAAAGTTGTTCGGCCCGATGAGATCTATAAGTGTACCGAGTTTCATATTATTACAAGCAAGCATGTTTGATATATGGACAAGTGTTCGAATCCCGTTCCAGGGGGCGCTGTCGAGCCCCCCTGCCACGCCCGGGTACCATCTTCAGCCCGGCCCTGATGGCCGCGGGTTCTGACCCGTGTGCAAAGTTTCAAGAGTTTTCGAGCACGTTAAGGGCCCCAAAACCTTGAAAAACTAAAATAAAAGTATTCTCACTCAGCAGACAAACCCCCCTCCCCTCAAACACACCGAGAGACGTAGGGTCAGAGAGAGTGGAAGAGAAAATTCTCCAAAACATCCACATTCAAACCAAAATATCTGACTTCCTGTTGGTCTGAGCTAATAAGTGTAAATTAGAAAGTTGTCCAGCTCGATATGAACATTATACATACTGAGTTTTAAGATTGTAGATAAAAGTATAGACCTAACTCCCCCTCTTTTGTCAAAAGGTGGCGCTACTGAGCCCCGGCACCACGCCCGTTTCTGAAACTTTGCACATGTCTACTGGCTAATAAATGTGATGTGTCTGTCGAGTTTCATGCAATTTCAAGTATGCTAAGGGTCTCAAAAGCATCAAAAAAGAATCTTAAAGTTTGATGCGTGACCACGGCAACAATATCTGAGATATCAATAATCCTTTCACAGGTCTAAATCTGCCGTGTGTTTACATTATACACATAAAGTTTGAAGCAAATCGGGTAAAAATAAGAGGGTGATTTCAAAGCATTTTGAAAGTGACACACTTCCTGCTGCCAGTTGGTGGCGCTATAACTTTGACTCACAATAGTCACATCCATGTGATCGGCCTCTTACAGCGAACACACTGCTGAAGTTTCATCAAGATCAGTCAATGTATGCAGAAGTTATAACACACTTCCTGTTTCCATTATTCGCCATAAATTCGTTTCCTCGCCACGGCCAAACCGTTCGAGATATCAAAAATCCCCTGGCAATTTTTCATCCTCAATGTCTTGACTTCATGCACACCGAGTTTGGTGACGATCGGGTGAATTCCCTAGGAGGAGTATATCGAATTCCTGAACATGAGTTTCCAAACAACCCATAATAGCCGACTTCCTGTTGGGCTGGCGTAAAAAGTAAGAGTGCAAAGGATATATGAAACGATGAGATCTATATGTGTACCGATTTTCAGATTAATTCATGCAAGCGTGTTTGATATACGGACATGTTTTCAAATCCCGTTCCAGGGGGCGCTGTCGAGCCCCCCTGCCACGCCCGGGTACCATCTTCAACCCGGCCCTGATGGCCGCGGGTTCTGACCCGTGTGCAAAGTTTCAAGAGTTTTTGAGCACGTTAAGGCCCCCAAAAGTGCCCAAAAGGTAGTAAAATAATAATAATAATAATAATAAAATATAGCTGCGAGCAGCGATTGCGGGCCCAAGCCGGTGGCACCGCCGCCCCGGTGCCTTCAGGGTTATTGTGCACGACGTGCAAAAACGTAACCCCGCTTTGACTGTTGAAAAGAAGTGTGCTGTAGAGCTCGCATCAGTGTGGCCTCTGCAAAAGTGCGTATCCAGGGCACATATCAACCACAAAGTATGCGTGAGCAACCTTCTGAAACCCAAATTGAAAAATGAGACAGCCTACGGTCTCATGGATTTAACAGACACATGAAATAAGTACACAAGACCGAAAATTCATATGAAGTGTGCCATTTCGGGACAGGGCCTATGATCGTGAACCACAATAGCCACATATATGAGATCATTTAAATTTAGAATAATTTTTAGGTCAATATGTTTTGCAGCACTTAAATGTGTAAATCCAGAAGCCCAGTATTTATCTGGAGGTCTTTGTCCTTTGCCTGTCAACCTGGTTTGTCTCTGCCTTTTCTGTTCTGCCCTGTTTGCCATTGTTCACCCTGCCTGTCTTGACCATTCTTAATAAAAAGCTGCAAATGGATTCCCCTGGCCTGACCCTGCCTCGATACAACACACATGCTGCATCTGCTCGCTATCTGCCGAACGGCTCTGGTAGTTCCGCTTCAGCACTGATGATGTTGTAGGAATAGTGCGCTCTGATTGGTCTGGATTATTCGGGAATTTTTATTTTATACAGAAATAAGTTATTTATAATTCATATATATAGATAGATAGATAGATAGATAGATATACATATATAAAGACACAGAGAATATTACTTGCCTTACCTGTTTAGTAAAATGAAAAAATAAAAATAAATAACTAGGGAAACCGAGATAATTATTCTGATTTGATGATACACTCAAAATATTACACAAGCAATCGTTTAAATGTAATGATATTCAGAACAGAACAAGAATTTTAAAAAACTATAAACAAGAAGTAACCGAAATAATGTAAAGCGAAAGTCAAAGTAAGTGGTGTTGGGCTCACGTAACTCTCTCAAAGGAATCAAACTGTTTCAACATTTGTGATGTATTTGGATGCTAATTTTTTCTTTATTATAGGCTTTGTACTTCACTCATGTTCCAATATGTGTGTGAGTGTGTGTGTGTGTGTGTGTGTGTGTGTGTGTTTGGTGTGTGTGTGTGGGTGAGGTGTGGGTGCGATTGAACTGTTACACATAAAAACAAACTCCGTCATTTTGTTCATCGAGGACGTAAATTCAAACTGCAAAGTGTTTATTTATATTTATGTACACTCACAATAAAACACAAAGTGCTTTTGTCAAACTATAAACTCAAACTGTAACCTACAACTGTCCCCCAACCAAAATCTCACCCACACACACCAACACCCACACACACAGTTTAAAAGCAAAAAATATTTATCCAACCTCGTTTAAAAACAGTCTGTGAGTGCCATCTTTTGGACATTCATCATATTGCATTGGTTTTAATTTCTTGTCCTCAAACAGAGCACTGATCTGTTTATTTTTAAGTTACACATTCTACATTGATTAAAATAGAAAATCAAATGTGTTTTTTTTAATGGTAGTATTACTTTATACAATAATTTATAAATGTGATGCGAATAAATGTAGTGTGCATAAAATTTTTAAGGAAAACATTGATCTAATATAACACATGAGAGAGAGAGAGACGGAGGCGCGGGCGCGATTGAACTGTGTGTGTGTGTGTGTGTGCGTGTGTGTGTGAAAGGGGCGCGATCGAACTGTGTGTGTGTGTGGGAGAGAGAATACAATTTTTAAGGAAAACATATTGATCTAATATAGCACCTTATTGATCTAATATAGCACATTAGATTGATCTAATATAGCACATTAGAGAGAGAGAGAGAGAGAGAGAGAGAGAGACAGACAGAGAGAGAGAGAGAGAGAGAGAGAGAGAGAGAGAGAGAGAGAGAGAGAGAGAGAGAGAGAGAGGCGCGGGCGCGATCGAACTGTGTGTGTGTGTGTGAGAGAGAGGCGCGGGCGCGATCGAACTGTGTGTGTGTGTGTGTGTGCGTGTGTGTGTGAGAGAGAGGCGCGGGCGCGATCGAACTGTGTGTGTGTGTGTGTGTGCGTGTGTGGGAGAGAGAGAGGCGCGGGCGCGATCAAACTGTGTGTGTGAGTGAGACGCGGGAGCGATCGATCTGTGTGTGTGTGTGTGTGTGTGTGTGTGTGAGAGAGAGAGAGAGAGAGAGAGAGGCGCGGGTGCGATCGAACTGTGTGTGTAATACAGGTAATAAATGAATAAAAGTGCCTATAAATACAATTTTGGACACAAGAGGGCAGTATGGCCCCATGAATGACTTTGTGTTTAAACTGTCACCCGAGGATACCCCCCCCCCCCCCCTCCTCACACAGACACACACACACACACACACACACACACACACACACATACAGAATGCCAGGGTGCATTCTCTCTGTCAGAGAGAGGGAGAGAAAATTCTCAGAATCCACATTCAAACTACAATATCTGACTTTCTGTTTGTCTGAGCTAATGACAATAAATCAGAAAGTTGTTCGGCTTGACGAGAACAATATACACGCAGAGTTTTGTAACTGTAGATAAAATGAACTAAGTTATAACACACTTTATGTGTCCTTTTTTAGTCATAAATTTATTTCCTCGCCACGGCCAAACCGTTCGAGATATCAAAGATCCGTTCGCAATTTAGCATCCTCAATGTCTTGACTTCACGCTAACCGAGTTTTGTGGTGTTTGGATTAATTCTCTAGGAGAAGTATATCAAAAATAAAAGCATGCATTTTCCAAACAACCCATAATAGCTGACTTCCTGTTGAGCTGTCGTAAAACTTAGAGCACGAAAGTTGTTCGGCCCGATGAGATCTATAAGTGTACCGAGTTTCATATTATTACAAGCAAGCATGTTTGATATATGGACAAGTGTTCGAATCCCGTTCCAGGGGGCGCTGTCGAGCCCCCCTGCCACGCCCGGGTACCATCTTCAGCCCGGCCCTGATGGCCGCGGGTTCTGACCCGTGTGCAAAGTTTCAAGAGTTTTCGAGCACGTTAAGGGCCCCAAAACCTTGAAAAACTAAAATAAAAGTATTCTCACTCAGCAGACAAACCCCCCTCCCCTCAAACACACGGAGAGACGTAGGGTCAGAGAGAGGGGAAGAGAAAATTCTCCAAAACATCCACATTCAAACCAAAATATCTGACTTCCTGTTGGTCTGAGCTAATAAGTGTAAATTAGAAAGTTGTCCAGCTCGATATGAACATTATACATACTGAGTTTTAAGATTGTAGATAAAAGTATAGACCTAACTCCCCCTCTTTTGTCAAAAGGTGGCGCTACTGAGCCCCGGCACCACGCCCGTTTCTGAAACTTTGCACATGTCTACTGGCTAATAAATGTGATGTGTCTATCGAGTTTCATGCAATTTCAAGTATGCTAAGAGTCTCAAAAGCATCAAAAAAGAATCTTAAAGTTTGATGCGTTGCCACGGCAACAGTATCTAAGATATCAATAATCCTTTCACAGGTCTAAATCTGCCGTGTGTTTACATTATACACATAAAGTTTGAAGCAAATCGGGTAAAAATAAGAGGGTGATTTCAAAGCATTTTGAAAGTGACACACTTCCTGCTGCCAGTTGGTGGCGCTATAACTTTGACCCACAATAGTCACATCCATGTGATCGGCCTCTTACAGCGAACACACTGCTGAAGTTTCATCAAGATCAGTCAATGTATGCAGAAGTTATAACACACTTCCTGTTTCCATTATTCGCCATAAATTCGTTTCCTCGCCACGGCCAAACCGTTCGAGATATCAAAAATCCCCTGGCAATTTTTCATCCTCAATGTCTTGACTTCATGCACACCGAGTTTGGTGACGATTGGGTGAATTCCCTAGGAGGAGTATATCAAATTCCTGAACATGAGTTTCCAAACAACCCATAATAGCCGACTTCCTGTTTGGCTGGCGTAAAAAGTAAGAGTGCAAAGGATATATGAAACGGTGAGATCTATATGTGTACCGATTTTCAGATTAATTCAGGCAAGCGTGTTTGATATACGGACATGTTTTCAAATCCCGTTCCAGGGGGCGCTGTCGAGCCCCCCTGCCACGCCCGGGTACCATCTTCAGCCCGGCCCTGATGGCCGCGGGTTCTGACCCGTGTGCAAAGTTTCAAGAGTTTTCGAGCACGTTAAGGGCCCCAAAAGTGCCCAAAAGGTAGTAAAATAATAATAATAATAATAATAATAAATATAGCTGCGAGCAGCGATTGCGGGCCCAAGCCGGTGGCACCGCCGCCCCGGTGCCTTTAGGGTTATTGTGCACGACGTGCAAAAACGTAACGCCGCTTTGACTGTTGAGAAGAAGTGTGATGTAGAGCTTGCATCAGTGTGGCCTCTGCAAAAGTGCACATCGAGGGCACATATCAACCACAAAGTATGCGTGAGCAACCTTCTGAAACCTAAAATGAAAAATGAGACAGCCTATGGTCTCATTGATTTAACAGACACATGAAATAAGTACACAAGACCGAAAATTCATATGAAGTGTGCCATTTGGGGACAGGGCCTATGATCGTGAACCACAATAGCCACATATATGAGATCATTTAAATTTAGAATAATTTTTAGGTCAATATGTTTTGCAGCACTTAAATGTGTAAATCCAGAAGCCCAGTATTTATCTGGAGGTCTTTGTCCTTTGCCTGTCAAACTGGTTTGTCTCTGCCTTTTCTGTTCTGCCCTGTTTGCCATTGTTCTCCCTGCCTGTCTTGACCATTCTTAATAAAAAGCTGCAAATGGATTCCCCTGGCCTGACCCTGCCTCGATACAACACACATGCTGCATCTGCTCGCTATCTGCCGAACGGCTCTGGTAGTTCCGCTTCAGCACTGATGATGTTGTAGGAATAGTGCGCTCTGATTGGTCTGGATTATTAGGAAATTTTTATTTTATACAGAAATAAGTTATTTATAATTCATATATATAGATAGATAGATAGATAGATAGATAGATAGATAGATAGATAGATAGATAGATAGATAGATAGATAGATAGATAGATAGATAGATAGATATACATATATAAAGACACAGAGAATATTACTTCCCTTACCTGTTTAGTAAAATGAAAAAATAAAAATAAATAACTAGGGAAACCGAGATAATTATTCTGATTTGATGATACACTCAAAATATTACACAAGCAATTGTTTAAATTTAATGATATTCAGAACAGAACAAAAAATTTAAAAAACTATAAACAAGAAGTAACCGAAATAATGTAAAGCGGAAGTGAAAGTAAGTGGTGTTGGGCTCATGTAACTCTCTCATTAGAATCAAACTGTTTCAACATTTGTGATGTATTTGGATGCTAAACTATTCTTTATTATAGGCTTTGTACTTCACTCACGTTCCAATATATCTCTGTGTGTGTGTGTGTGTGTGTGTGTGTGTGTGTGTGTGTGTCTGTGTTTGGTGTGTGTGTGTGGGTGAGGTGTGGGTGTGATTGAACTGCAGTTTGAATTTACGTCCTCGATGAACAAAATGACGGAGTATGTTTTTGTGTAACAAAGTGTTTACTTATATTTATGTACACTCACAATAAAACACAAAGTGCTTTTGTCAAACTATAAACTCAAACTGTAACCTACAACTGTCCCCCAACCAAAATCTCACCCACACACACCAACACCCACACACACAGTTTAAAAGCAAAAAATATTTATTCAACCTCGTTTAAAAACAGTCTGTGAGTGCCATCTTTTGGACATTCATCATATTGCATTGGTTTTAATTTCTTGTCCTCAAACAGAGCTCTATTCTGTTTATTTTTAAGTTACACATTCTACATTGATTAAAATAGAAAATCAAATGTGTTTTTTTTTTAATTGAAGTATTATTTTATACAAAAAAATGTTATGCACACTACATTTATTCTCATCAGATTTATAATTTAAAGGAAAACACTGATCTAATATAGCACATTAGAGAGAGAGAGACGGAGGCGCGGGCGCGATCGAACTGTGTGTGCGTGTGTGTGCGTGTGTGCGTGTGTGGGAAAGGGGCGCGATCGAACTGTGTGTGTGTGTGGGAGAGAGAATAAAAGTTTTAAGGAAAACATATTGATCTAATATAGCACATTAGAGAGAGAGAGAGGGAGAGAGCGAGAGAGAGAGAGAGAGAGAGAGAGAGAGAGAGAGAGAGAGAGAGAGAGAGAGCGAGAGAGAGAGAGAGAGAGAGAGAGAGAGAGAGAGGAGCGGGCGCGATCGAACTGTGTGTGTGTGTGCGTGTGTGTCTGTGAGAGAGAGAGGCGCGGGCGCGATCGAACTGTGTGTGTGTGTGTGTGTGTGCGTGTGTGGGAGAGAGAGAGGCGCGGGCGCGATCAAACTGTGTGTGTGCGTGAGACAGAGAGAGAGGCGCGGGAGCGATCGAACTGTGTGTGTGTGTGTGTGTGTGAGAGAGAGAGAGAGAGAGAGAGAGAGAGAGAGGCGCGGGTGCGATCGAACTGTGTGTGTAATACAGGTAATAAATGAATAAAAGTGCGTATAAATACAATTTTGGACACAAGAGGGCAGTATGGCCCCATGAATGACTTTGTGTTTAAACCATCACCCGAAGATACCCCCTCCCCCTCCCCCCCCTCACACAGACACACACACACACACACACACACATACAGAATGGCAGGGTGCATTCTCTCTGTCAGAGAGAGGGAGAGAAAATTCTCAGAATCCACATTCAAACTACAATATCTGACTTTCTGTTGGTCTGAGCTAATGACAATAAATTAGAAAGTTGTTCGGCTTGACGAGAACAATATACACGCAGAGTTTTGTAACTGTAGATAAAATTAACTAAGTTATAACACACTTTATGTGTCCTTTTTTAGTCATAAATTCATTTCCTCGCCACGGCCAAACCGTTCGAGACATCAAAAATCCGTTCGCAATTTAGCATCCTCAATGTCTTGACTTCACGCTGACCGAGTTTCGTGTTGTTTGGATTAATTCTCTAGGAGAAGTATATCAAAAATAAAAGCATGCATTTTCCAAACAACCCATAATAGCTGACTTCCTGTTGAGCTGTCGTAAAACTTAGAGCACGAAAGTTGTTCGGCCCGATGAGATCTATAAGTGTACCGAGTTTCATATTATTACATGCAAGCATGTTTGATGTATGGACAAGTGTTCGAATCCCGTTCCAGGGGGCGCTGTCGAGCCCCCCTGCCACGCCCGGGTACCATCTTCGGCCCGGTCCTGATGGCCGCGGGTTCTGACCTGTGTGCAAAGTTTCAAGAGTTTTCGAGCACGTTAAGGGCCCCAAAACCTTGAAAAACTAAAATAAAAGCATTCTCACTCAGCAGACAAACCCCCCTCCCCTCAAACACACGGAGAGACGTAGGGTCAGAGAGAGTGGAAGAGAAAATTCTCCAAAACATCCACATTCAAACCAGAATATCTGACTTCCTGTTGGTCTGAGCTAATAAGTGTAAATTAGAAAGTTGTCCAGCTCGATATGAACATTATACATGCTGAGTTTTAAGATTGTAGATAAAAGTATAGACCTAAATCCCCCTCTTTTGTCAAAAGGTGGCGCTACTGAGCCCCGGCAACACGCCCGTTTCTGAAACTTTGCACATGTCTACTGGCTAATAAATGTGATGTGTCTGTCGAGTTTCATGCAATTTCAAGTATGCTAAGGGTCTCAAAAGCATAAAAAAAGAATCTTAAAGTTTGATGCGTTACCACGGCAACAGTATCTAAGATTTCAATAATCCTTTCACAGGTCTAAATCTGCCGTGTGTTTACATTATACACATAAAGTTTGAAGCAAATCGGGTAAAAATAAGAGGGTGATTTCAAAGCATTTTGAAAGTGACACACTTCCTGCTGCCAGTTGGTGGCGCTATAACTTTGACTCACAATAGTCACATCCATGTGATCGGCCTCTTACAGCGAACACACTGCTGAAGTTTCATCAAGATCAGTCAATGTATGCAGAAGTTATAACACACTTCCTGTTTCCATTATTCGCCATAAATTCGTTTCCTCGCCACGGCCAAACCGTTCGAGATATCAAAAATCCCCTGGCAATTTTTCATCCTCAATGTCTTGACTTCATGCACACCGAGTTTGGTGACGATCGGGTGAATTCCCTAGGAGGAGTATATCAAATTCCTGAACACGAGTTTCCAAACAACCCATAATAGCCGACTTCCTGTTGGGCTGGCGTAAAAAGTAAGAGTGCGAAGGATATATGAAACGATGAGATCTATATGTGTACCGATTTTCAGATTAATTCATGCAAGCGTGTTTGATATACGGACATGTTTTCAAATCCCGTTCCAGGGGGCGCTGTCGAGCCCCCCTGCCACGCCCGGGTACCATCTTCAACCCGGCCCTGATGGCCGCGGGTTCTGACCCGTGTGCAAAGTTTCAAGAGTTTTCGAGCACGTTAAGGGCCCCAAAAGTGCCCAAAAGGTAGTAAAATAATAATAATAATAATAATAATAATAAATATAGCTGCGAGCAGCGATTGCGGGCCCAAGCCGGTGGCACCGCCACCCCGGTGCCTTTAGGGTTATTGTGCACGACGTGCAAAAACGTAACCCCGCTTTGACTGTTGAAAAGAAGTGTGCTGTAGAGCAGCATCAGTGTGGCCTCTGCAAAAGTGCGTATCCAGGGCACATATAAACCACAAAGTATGCGTGAGCAACCTTCTGAAACCCAAATTGAAAAATGAGACAGCCTATGGTCTCATGGATTTAACAGACACATGAAATAAGTACACAAGACCGAAAATTCATATGAAGTGTGCCATTTGGGACAGGGCCTATGATCGTGAACCACAATAGCCACATATATGAGATAATTTAAATTTAGAATAATTTTTAGGTCAATATGTTTTGCAGCACTTAAATGTGTAAATCCAGAAGCCCAGTATTTATCTGGAGGTCTTTGTCCTTTGCCTGTCAACCAAGTTTGTCTCTGCTTTTTCTGTTCTGCCCTGTTTGCCATTGTTCACCCTGCCTGTCTTGACCATTCTTAATAAAAAGCTGCAAATGGATTCCCCTGGCCTGACCCTGCCTCGATACAACACACATGCTGCATCTGCTCGCTATCTGCCGAACGGCTCTGGTAGTTCCGCTTCAGCACTGATGATGTTGTAGGAATAGTGCGCTCTGATTGGTCTGGATTATTCGGGATCTTTTATTTTATACAGAAATAAGTTATTTATAATTCATATATATATATATAGATAGATAGATAGATAGATAGATAGATAGATAGATAGATAGATAGATAGATAGATATACATATATAAAGACACAGAGAATATTACTTGCCTTACCTGTTTAGTAAAATGAAAAAATAAAAATAAATAACTAGGGAAACCGAGATAATTATTCGGATTTGATGATACACTCAAAATATTACACAAGCAATTGTTTAAATTTAATGATATTCAGAACAGAACAAGAATTTTAAAAACTATGAACAAGAAGAAACCGAAATAATGTAAAGCGAAAGTAAAAGTAAGCGGTGTTAGGCTCATGTAACTCTCTCATTTGAATCAAACTGTTTCAACATTTGTGATGTATTTGGATGCTAAACTATTCTTTATTATGGGCTTTGTACTTCACTCACGTTCCAATATGTGTGTGTGTGTGTGTGTGTGTGTGTGTGTGTGTGTGTGTGTGTGTGTGTATGTGTGTGTGTGTGTGTGTGTGTGTATGTGTGTGTGTGGGTGAGGTGTGGGTGCGATTGAACTGTTACACAAAAACATACTCCGTCATTTTGTTCATCGAGGACGTGAATTCAAACTGCAAAGTGTTTACTCATATTTATGTACACTCACAATAAAACACAAAGTGCTTTTGTCAAACTATAAACTCAAACTGTAACCTACAACTGTCCCCCAACCAAAATCTCACCCACACACACCAACACCCACACACACAGTTTAAAAGCAAAAAATATTTATCCAACCTCGTTTAAAAACAGTCTGTGAGTGCCATCTTTTGGACATTCATCATATTGCATTGGTTTTAATTTATTGCCCTCAAACAGAGCACTGATCTGTTTATTTTTAAGTTACACATTCTACATTGATTAAAATAGAAAATCAAATGTGTTTTTTTGAATGGTAGTATTATTTTATACAATAATTTATAAATCTGATGAGAATAAATGTAGTGTGCATAAATTTTTTAAGGAAAACATTGATCTAATATAGCACACTAGAGAGAGAGAGACGGAGGCGCGGGCGCGATCGAACTGTGTGTTTGTGTGCGTGTGTGTGTGTGAAAGGGGCGCGATCGAACTGTGTGTGTGTGAGGGAGAGAGAATAAAATTTTTAAGGAAAACATATTGATCTAATATAGCACATTAGAGAGAGAGAGAGAGAGAGAGAGAGAGAGAGAGAGAGAGAGAGACAGAGAGAGAGATAGAGGGAGAGAGAGAGAGAGAGAGAGAGAGAGAGAGAGAGAGAGAGAGAGAGAGAGAGAGAGAGAGAGGCGCGGGCGCGATCGAACTGTGTGTGTGTGTGTGTGCGTGTGTGAGAGAGAGAGAGGCGCGGGCGCGATCGAACTGTGTGTGTGTGTGCGTGTGTGGGAGAGAGAGAGAGGCGGACGCGATCAAACTGTGTGTGTATGTGAGACAGAGAGAGAGGCGCGGGAGCGATCGAACTGTGTGTGTGTGTGTGTGTGTGTGTGTGTGTGTGTGTGTGTGTGTGTGTGTGTGTGTGTGTGTGTGTGTGTGTGTGTGTGTGTGTGTGTGAGAGAGAGAGAGAGAGAGAGAGAGAGAGAGAGGCGCGGGTGCAATCGAACTGTGTGTGTGCGTAATACAGGTAATAAATGCATAAAAGTGCGTATAAATACAATTTTGGACACAAGAGGGCAGTATGGCCCCATGAATGACTTTGTGTTTAAACTATCATCCGAAGATACCCCCTCCCCCTCCCCCTCCCTACACAGACACACACACACATACAGAATGCCAGGGTGCATTCTCTCTGTCAGAGAGAGGGAGAGAAAATTCTCAGAATCCACATTCAAACTACAATATCTGACTTTCTGTTTGTCTGAGCTAATGACAATAAATTAGAAAGTTGTTCAGCTTGACGAGAACAATATACACGCAGAGTTTTGTAACTGTAGGTAAAATTAACTAAGTTATAACACACTTTATGTGTCCTTTTTTAGTCATAAATTCATTTCCTCGCCACGGCCAAACCGTTCGAGATATCAAAAATCCGTTCGCAATTTAGCATCCTCAATGTCTTGACTTAATGCTAACCGAGTTTTGTGGTGTTTGGATTAATTCTCTAGGAGAAGTATATCAAAAATAAAAGCATGCATTTTCCAAACAACCCATAATAGCTGACTTCCTGTTGAGCTGTCGTAAAACTTAGAGCACGAAAGTTGTTCGGCCCGATGAGATCTATAAGTGTACCGAGTTTCATATTATTACAAGCAAGCATGTTTGATATATGGACAAGTGTTCGAATCCCGTTCCAGGGGGCGCTGTCGAGCCCCCCTGCCACGCCCGGGTACCAGCTTCAGCCCGGCCCTGATGGCCGCGGGTTCTGACCCGTGTGCAAAGTTTCAAGAGTTTTCGAGCATGTTAAGGGCCCCAAAACCTTGAAAAACTAAAATAAAAGCATTCTCACTCAGCAGACAAACCCCCCTCCCCTCAAACACACGGAGAGACGTAGGGTCAGAGAGAGTGGAAGAGAAAATTCTCCAAAACATCCACATTCAAACCAAAATATCTGACTTCCTGTTGGTCTGATCTAATAAGTGTAAATTAGAAAGTTGTCCAGCTCGATATGAACATTATACATACTGAGTTTTAAGATTGTAGATAAAAGTATAGACCTAATTCCCCCTCTTTTGTCAAAAGGTGGCGCTACTGAGCCCCGGCACCACGCCCGTTTCTGAAACTTTGCACATGTCTACTGGCTAATAAATGTGATGTGTCTATCGAGTTTCATGCAATTTCAAGTATGCTAAGAGTCTCAAAAGCATCAAAAAAGAATCTTAAAGTTTGATGCGTTACCACGGCAACAGTATCTAAGATATCAATAATCCTTTCACAGGTCTAAATCTGCCGTGTGTTTACATTATACACATAAAGTTTGAGGCAAATCGGGTAAAAATAAGAGGGTGATTTCAAAGCATTTTGAAAGTGACACACTTCCTGCTGCCAGTTGGTGGCGCTATAACTTTGACTCACAATAGTCACATCCATGTGATCGGCCTCTTACAGCGAACACACTGCTGAAGTTTCATCAAGATCAGTCAATGTATGCAGAAGTTATAACACACTTCCTGTTTCCATTATTCGCCATAATTTCGTTTCCTCGCCACGGCCAAACCGTTCGAGATATCAAAAATCCCCTGGCAATTTTTCATCCTCAATGTCTTGACTTCATGCACACCGAGTTTGGTGACGATCGGGTGAATTCCCTAGGAGGAGTATATCAAATTCCTGAACATGAGTTTCCAAACAACCCATAATAGCCGACTTCCTGTTGGGCTGGCGTAAAAAGTAAGAGTGCAAAGGATATATGAAATGATGAGATCTATATGTGTACCGATTTTCAGATTAATTCATGCAAGCGTGTTTGATATACGGACATGTTTTCAAATCCCGTTCCAGGGGGCGCTGTCGAGCCCCCCTGCCACGCCCGGGTACCATCTTCAGCCCGGCCCTGATGGCCGCGGGTTCTGACCCGTGTGCAAAGTTTCAAGAGTTTTCGAGCACGTTAAGGGCCCCAAAAGTGCCCAAAAGGTAGTAAAATAATAATAATAATAATAATAATAATAATAATAATAATAATAATAAATAATCCTAAGGAAAACAATAGGGCCTTCGCCTTTTCAAGGCTTGGGCCCTAATAAATAATCCTAAGGAAAACAATAGGGCCTTCGCCTTTTCAAGGCTTGGGCCCTAATAAATAATCCTAAGGAAAACAATAGGGCCTTCGCCTTTTCAAGGCTTGGGCCCTAATAATCCTAAGGAAAACAATAGGGCCTTCGCCTTTTCAAGGCTTGGGCCCTAATAATAATAATAAATAATCCTAAGGAAAACAATAGGGCCTTCGCCTTTTCAAGGCTTGGGCCCTAATAATCCTAAGGAAAACAATAGGGCCTTCGCCTTTTCAAGGCTTGGGCCCTAAATATAGCTGCGAGCAGCGATTGCGGGCCCAAGCCGGTGGCACCGCCACCCCGGTGCCTTTAGGGTTATTGTGCACGACGTGCAAAAACTTAACCCCGCTTTGACTGTTGAAAAGAAGTGTGCTGTAGAGCTTGCATCAGTGTGGCCTCTGCAAAAGTGCACATCGAGGGCACATATCAACCACAAAGTATGCGTGAGCAACCTTCTGAAACCTAAAATGAAAAATGAGACAGCCTATGGTCTCATTGATTTAACAGACACATGAAATAAGTACACAAGACCGAAAATTCATATGAAGTGTGCCATTTGGGGACAGGGCCTATGATCGTGAACCACAATAGCCACATATATGAGATCATTTAAATTTAGAATAATTTTTAGGTCAATATGTTTTGCAGCACTTAAATGTGTAAATCCAGAAGCCCAGTATTTATCTGGAGGTCTTTGTCCTTGGCCTGTCAACCTGGTTTGTCTCTGCCTTTTCTGTTCTGCCCTGTTTGCCATTGTTCACCCTGCCTGTCTTGACCATTCTTAATAAAAAGCTGCAAATGGATTCCCCTGGCCTGACCCTGCCTCGATACAACACATATGCTGCATCTGCTCGCTATCTGCCGAACGGCTCTGGTAGTTCCGCTTCAGCACTGATGATGTTGTAGGAATAGTGCGCTCTGGTTGGTCTGGATTATTAGGAAATTTTTATTTTATACAGAAATAAGTTATTTATAATTCATATATATAGATGTATATATATATATATATATATATATATATATATATATATATATATATATATATATATATATATATATATATGATATACATATATAAAGACACAGAGAATATTACTTGCCTTACCTTTTTAGTAAAATGAAAAAATAAAAATAAATAACTAGGGAAACCGAGATAATTATTCTGATTTGATGATACACTCAAAATATTACACAAGCAATCGTTTAAATTTAATGATATTCAGAACAGAACAAGAATTTTAAAAAACTATAAACAAGAAGTAACCGAAATAATGTAAAGCGAAAGTCAAAGTAAGTGGTGTTGGGCTCACGTAACTCTCTCATTAGAATCAAACTGTTTCAACATGTGTGATGTATTTGGATGCTAATTTTTTCTTTATTATAGGCTTTGTACTTCACTCACGTTCCAATATGTGTGTGAGTGTGTGTGTGTGTATGTGTGTGTGTGTGTGTGTGTGTGTGTTTGGTGTGTGTGTGTGGTTGAGGTGTGGGTGCGATTGAACTGTTACACATAAAAACATACTCCGTCATTTTGTTAATCGAGGACGTAAATTCAAACTGCAAAGTGTTTATTTATATGTATGTACACTCACAATAAAACACAAAGTGCTTTTGTCAAACTATAAACTCAAACTGTAACCTACAACTGTCCCCCAACCAAAATCTCACCCACACACACCAACACCCACACACACAGTTTAAAAGCAAAACATATTTATCCAACCTCGTTTAAAAACAGTCTGTGAGTGCCATCTTTTGGACATTCATCATATTGCATTGGTTTTAATTTCTTGTCCTCAGAGCACTGATCTGTTTATTTTTAAGTTACACATTCTACATTGATTAAAATAGAAAATCAAATGTTTTTTTTAATGGTAATATTATTTTATACAATAATTTATAAATATGATGAGAATAAATGTAGTGTGCATACAATTTTTAAGGAAAACATTGATCTAATATAGCACATTAAAGAGAGAGAGACGGAGGAGCGGGCGCGATTGAACTGTGTGTGTGTGCGTGTGTGTGTGAAAGGGGCACGATCGAACTGTGTGTGTGGGAGAGAGAATACAAGTTTTTAAGGAAAACATATTGATCTAATATAGCACATTATTGATCTAATATAGCACATTAGAGAGAAAGAGAGAGAGAGAGAGAGAGAGAGAGAGAGAGACAGAGAGAGAGAGAGAGAGAGAGAGAGAGAGAGAGAGACAGAGAGAGAGAGAGAGAGAGAGAGAGAGAGAGAGAGAGAGAGAGAGAGAGAGAGAGAGAGACAGAGAGAGAGAGGCGCGGGCGCGATCGAACTGTGTGTGTGTGTGTGTGTGTGTGTGTGTGTGTGTGTGTGTGTGTGTGTGTGTGTGTGTGTGTGTGTGTGTGTGTGTGTGCGTGTGTGTGAGAGAGAGGCGCGGGCGCGATCGAACTGTGTGTGTGTGTGCGTGTGTGGGAGAGAGAGAGGCGCGGGCGCGATCAAACTGTGTGTGTGCGTGAGACAGAGAGAGAGGCGCGGGAGCGATCAAACTGTGTGTGTGTGTGTGTGTGTGTGTGTGTGAGAGAGAGAGAGAGAGAGAGAGAGAGAGAGAGAGAGAGAGAGAGAGAGAGAGAGAGAGAGAGAGAGAAAGAGAGAGAGAGAGGCGCGGGTGCGATCGAACTGTGTGTGTGTGTGTAATACAGGTAATAAATGAATAAAAGTGCGTATAAATACAATTTTGGACACAAGAGGGCAGTATGGCCCCATGAATGACTTTGTGTTTAAACTATCACCCGAAGATACCCCTTCCCCCTCCCCCTCCTCACACAGACACACACACACACACATACAGAATGGCAGGGTGCATTCTCTCTGTCAGAGAGAGGGAGAGAAAATTCTCAGAATCCACATTCAAAGTACAATATCTGACTTTCTGTTTGTCTGAGCTAATGACAATAAATTAGAAAGTTGTTCGGCTTGACGAGAACAATATACACGCAGAGTTGTGTAACTGTAGATAAAATTAACTAAGTTATAACACACTTTATGTGTCCTTTTTTAGTCATAAATTCATTTCCGCGCCACGGCCAAACCGTTCGAGATATCAAAAATCCGTTCGCAATTTAGCATCCTCAATGTCTTGACTTCACGCTAACCGAGTTTTGTGGTGTTTGGATTAATTCTCTAGGAGAAGTATATCAAAAATAAAAGCATGCATTTTCCAAACAACCCATAATAGCTGACTTCCTGTTGAGCTGTCGTAAAACTTAGAGCACGAAAGTTGTTCGGCCCGATGAGATCTATAAGTGTACCGAGTTTCATATTATTACAAGCAAGCATGTTTGATATACGGACATGTTTTCAAATCCCGTTCCAGGGGGCGCTGTCGAGCCCCCCTGCCACGCCCGGGTACCATCTTCAGCCCGGCCCTGATGGCCGCGGGTTCTGACCCGTGTGCAAAGTTTCAAGAGTTTTCGAGCACGTTAAGGGCCCCAAAAGTGCCCAAAAGGTAGTAAAATAATAATAATAATAATAATAATAATAATAAATATAGCTGCGAGCAGCGATTGCGGGCCCAAGCCGGTGGCACCGCCGCCCCGGTGCCTTTAGGGTTATTGTGCACGACGTGCAAAAACGTAACCCCGCTTTGACTGTTGAAAAGAAGTGTGCTGTAGAGCTCGCATCAGTGTGGCCTCTGCAAAAGTGCGTATCCAGGGCACATATAAACCACAAAGTATGCGTGAGCAACCTTCTGAACCCAAATTGAAAAATGAGACAGCCTACGGTCTCATGGATTTAACAGACACATGAAATAAGTACACAAGACCGAAAATTCATATGAAGTGTGCCATTTGGGGACAGGGCCTATGATCGTGAACCACAATAGCCACATATATGAGATCATTTAAATTAGAATAATTTTTAGGTCAATATGTTTTGCAGCACTTAAATGTGTAAATCCAGAAGCCCAGTATTTATCTGGAGGTCTTTGTCCTTTGCCTGTCAACCAAGTTTGTCTCTGCTTTTTCTGTTCTGTCCTGTTTGCCATAGTTCACCCTGCCTGTCTTGACCATTCTTAATAAAAAGCTGCAAATGGATTCCCCTGGCCTGACCCTGCCTCGATACAACACACATGCTGCATCTGCTCGCTATCTGCCGAACGGCTCTGGTAGTTCCGCTTCAGCACTGACGATGTTGTAGGAATAGTGCGCTCTGATTGGTCTGGATTATTCGGGAATTTTTATTTTATACAGAAATAAGTTATTTATAATTCATATATATATATAGATAGATAGATAGATAGATAGATAGATAGATAGATAGATAGATAGATAGATATACATATATAAAGACACAGAGAATATTACTTGCCTTACCTGTTTAGTAAAATGAAAAAATAAAAATAAATAACTAGGGAAACCGAGATAATTATTCTGATTTGATGATACACTCAAAATATTACACAAGCAATTGTTTAAATGTAATGATATTCAGAACAGAACAAGAATTTTAAAAAACTATAAACAAGAAGTAACCGAAATAATCTAAAGCGAAAGTCAAAGTAAGTGGTGTTGGGCTCACGTAACTCTCTCATTAGAATCAAACTGTTTCAACATTTGTGATGTATTTGGATGCTAATTTTTTCTTTATTATAGGCTTTGTACTTCACTCACGTTCCAATATGTGTGTGAGTGTGTGTGTGTGTATGTGTGTGTGTGTGTGTGTGTGTGTGTGTGTGTGTGTGTGTGTGTGTGTGTGTGTGGTCGAGTTGTGGGTGCGATTGAACTGTTACACATAAAAACATACTCCGTCATTTTGTTCATCGAGGACGTAAATTCAAACTGCAAAGTGTTTATTTATATGTATGTACACTCACAATAAAACACAAAGTGCTTTTGTCAAACTATAAACTCAAACTGTAACCTACAACTGTCCCCCAACCAAAATCTCACCCACACACACCAACACCCACACACACAGTTTAAAAGCAAAAAATATTTATCCAACCTCGTTTAAAAACAGTCTGTGAGTGCCATCTTTTGGACATTCATCATATTGCATTGGTTTTAATTTCTTGTCCTCAAACAGAGCACTGATCTGTTTATTTTTAAGTTACACATTCTACATTGATTAAAATAGAAAATCAAATGTGTTTTTTTTTAATGGTAGTATTATTTTATACAATAATTTATAAATGTGATGAGAATTAATGTAGTGTGCAAATTTTTTTTAAGGAAAACATTGATCTAATATAGCACATTAAAGAGAGAGAGACGGAGGAGCGGGCGCGATTGAACTGTGTGTGTGTGTGTGTGCGTGTGTGTGTGTGGGAGAGAGAATAAAATTTTTAAGGAAAACATATTGATCTAATATAGCACATTATTGATCTAATATAGCACATTGGAGAGAGAGAGAGAGAGAGAGAGAGAGAGAGAGAGAGAGAGAGAGAGAGAGAGAGAGAGAGAGAGAGAGAGAGAGAGAGGGAGAGACAGAGAGAGAGAGAGAGAGAGAGAGAGAGAGAGAGAGAGAGAGAGAGAGAGAGAGAGAGAGAGAGAGAGAGAGAGAGGCGCGGGCGCGATCGAACTGTGTGTGTGTGTGTGCGTGTGTGTGTGAGAGAGAGGCGCGGGCGCGATCGAACTGTGTGTGTGTGTGTGCGTGTGTGGGAGAGAGAGAGGCGCGGACTCGATCAAACTGTGTGTGTGCGTGAGACAGAGAGAGAGGCGCGGGAGCGATCGAACTGTGTGTGTGTGTGTGTGTGTGTGTGTGTGTGTGTGTGTGTGTGTGTGTGTGTGTGTGTGAGAGAGAGAGAGAGAGAGAGAGAGAGGCGCGGGTGCGATCGAACTGTGTGTGTGTGTGTAATACAGGTAATAAATGAATAAAAGTGCGTATAAATACAATTTTGGACACAAGAGGGCAGTATGGCCCCATGAATGACTTTGTGTTTAAACTATCACCCGAAGATACCCCCTCCCCCTCCTCACACAGACACACACACACACACATACAGAATGCCAGGGTGCATTCTCTCTGTCAGAGAGAAGGAGAGAAAATTCTCAGAATCCACATTCAAACTACAATATCTGACTTTCTGTTTGTCTGAGCTAATGACAATAAATTAGAAAGTTGTTCGGCTTGACGAGAACAATATACACGCAGAGTTTTGTAACTGTAGATAAAATTAACTAAGTTATAACACACTTTATGTGTCCTTTTTTAGTCATAAATTTATTTCCTCGCCACGGCCAAACCGTTTGAGATATCAAAAATCCGTTCGCAATTTAGCATCCTCAATGTCTTGACTTCACGCTAACCGAGTTTTGTGGTGTTTGGATTAATTCTCTAGGAGAAGTATATCAAAAATAAAAGCATGCATTTTCCAAACAACCCATCATAGCTGACTTCCTGTTGAGCTGTCGTAAAACTTAGAGCACGAAAGTTGTTCGGCCCGATGAGATCTATAAGTGTACCGAGTTTCATATTATTACAAGCAAGCATGTTTGATATATGGACAAGTGTTCGAATCCCGTTCCAGGGGGCGCTGTCGAGCCCCCCTGCCACGCCCGGGTACCATCTTCAGCCCGGCCCTGATGGCCGCGGGTTCTGACCCGTGTGCAAAGTTTCAAGAGTTTTCGAGCACGTTAAGGGCCCCAAAACCTTGAAAAACTAAAATAAAAGTATTCTCACTCAGCAGACAAACCCCCCTCCCCTCAAACACACGGAGAGACGTAGGGTCAGAGAGAGGGGAAGAGAAAATTCTCCAAAACATCCACATTCAAACCAAAATATCTGACTTCCTGTTGGTCTGAGCTAATAAGTGTAAATTAGAAAGTTGTCCAGCTCGATATGAACATTATACATACTGAGTTTTAAGATTGTAGATAAAAGTATAGACCTAACTCCCCCTCTTTTGTCAAAAGGTGGCGCTACTGAGCCCCTGCACCACGCCCGTTTCTGAAACTTTGCACATGTCTACTGGCTAATAAATGTGATGTGTCTATCGAGTTTCATGCAATTTCAAGTATGCTAAGAGTCTCAAAAGCATCAAAAAAGAATCTTAAAGTTTGATGCGTTGCCACGGCAACAGTATCTAAGATATCAATAATCCTTTCACAGGTCTAAATCTGCCGTGTGTTTACATTATACACATAAAGTTTGAAGCAAATCGGGTAAAAATAAGAGGGTGATTTCAAAGCATTTTGAAAGTGACACACTTCCTGCTGCCAGTTGGTGGCGCTATAACTTTGACTCACAATAGTCACATCCATGTGATCGGCCTCTTACAGCGAACACACTGCTGAAGTTTCATCAAGATCAGTCAATGTATGCAGAAGTTATAACACACTTCCTGTTTCCATTATTCGCCATAATTTCGTTTCCTCGCCACGGCCAAACCGTTCGAGATATCAAAAATCCCCTGGCAATTTTTCATCCTCAATGTCTTGACTTCATGCACACCGAGTTTGGTGACGATCGGGTGAATTCCCTAGGAGGAGTATATCAAATTCCTGAACATGAGTTTCCAAACAACCCATAATAGCCGACTTCCTGTTGGGCTGGCGTAAAAAGTAAGAGTGCAAAGGATATATGAAACGATGAGATCTATATGTGTACCGATTTTCAGATTAATTCATGCAAGCGTGTTTGATATACGGACATGTTTTCAAATCCCGTTCCAGAGGGCGCTGTCGAGCCCCCCTGCCACGCCCGGGTACCATCTTCAGCCCGGCCCTGATGGCCGCGGGTTCTGACCCGTGTGCAAAGTTTCAAGAGTTTTCGAGCACGTTAAGGGCCCCAAAAGTGCCCAAAAGGTAGTAAAATAATAATAATAATAATAATAATAATAATAATAATAATAATAAATAATCCTAAGGAAAACAATAGGGCCTTCGCCTTTTCAAGGCTTGGGCCCTAATAATAATAATAATAAATAATCCTAAGGAAAACAATAGGGCCTTCGCCTTTTCAAGGCTTGGGCCCTAAATATAGCTGCGAGCAGCGATTGCGGGCCCAAGCCGGTGGCACCGCCGCCCCGGTGCCTTTAGGGTTATTGTGCACGACGTGCAAAAACTTAACCCCGCTTTGACTGTTGAAAAGAAGTGTGCTGTAGAGCTTGCATCAGTGTGGCCTCTGCAAAAGTGCACATCGAGGGCACATATCAACCACTAAGTATGCGTGAGCAACCTTCTGAAACCTAAAATGAAAAATGAGACAGCCTATGGTCTCATTGATTTAACAGACACATGAAATAAGTACACAAGACCGAAAATTCATATGAAGTGTGCCATTTGGGGACAGGGCCTATGATCGTGAACCACAATAGCCACATATATGAGATCATTTAAATTTAGAATAATTTTTAGGTCAATATGTTTTGCAGCACTTAAATGTGTAAATCCAGAAGCCCAGTATTTATCTGGAGGTCTTTGTCCTTTGCCTGTCAACCAAGTTTGTCTCTGCTTTTTCTGTTCTGCCCTGTTTGCCATAGTTCACCCTGCCTGTCTTGACCATTCTTAATAAAAAGCTGCAAATGGATTCCCCTGGCCTGACCCTGCCTCGATACAACACACATGCTGCATCTGCTCGCTATCTGCCGAACGGCTCTGTTAGTTCCGCTTCAGCACTGATGATGTTGTAGGAATAGTGCGCTCTGATTGGTCTGGATTATTCGGGAATTGTTATTTTATACAGAAATAAGTTATTTATAATTCATATATATATATATATATATATATATATATATATATATATATATATATAGATAGATAGATAGATAGATAGATAGATATACATATATAAAGACACAGAGAATATTACTTGCCTTACCTGTTTAGTAAAATGAAAAAATAAAAATAAATAACTAGGGAAACCGAGATAATTATTCTGATTTGATGATACACTTAAAATATTACACAAGCAATTGTTTAAATGTAATGATATTCAGAACAGAACAAGAATTTTAAAAAACTATAAACAAGAAGTAACCGAAATAATGAAAAGCGAAAGTCAAAGTAAGTGGTGTTGGGCTCACGTAACTCTCTCATTAGAATCAAACTGTTTCAACATTTGTGATGTATTTGGATGCTAATTTTTTCTTTATTATAGGCTTTGTACTTCACTCACTTTCCAATATGTGTGTGAGTGTGTGTGTGTGTATGTGTGTGTGTGTGTGTGTGTGTGTGTGTTTGGTGTGTGTGTGTGTGTGTGTGTTCATCAAGTAATTGTGCCATTAGTGAGCGAAGAGAAGTCATTCTAAAACATTAACAATCTTACAGATCAAAAACTTTTGACTTGGTAGTGTATCATTTGTGTTTTAAAACATTAATTTCGACCATTGTATTATAAATTAAAATATAAATACATTTTGTTTTTACAAATTGTTGACCAGATGGATTGCTTAATTTCCCCCCTATCCTGCATTAATTAAAAAGTTCCAAGGCAATCGCATAAATGCCCTATTTTCTTTGTAGACTCACTTAGAGTGTAGCATCCAATGACTGCAATGACTCCCAAGCACCCAATTTCTGTTCATCATGCCGACGATGTGTAAAACAGAGAGCAAACTGAATTATAAAAGGAGAGCTGATCTTCAGATGTTCTTCTGAAGGGTCTTTGGACGCAGGCTAACTAGATGGCTTGATTGAAAACGTTGATATATGGTCATGATAATGAGGGTGGAGTTTTTGAAGAGTGTATGAATATGTGCAGATGAAAAGAAGCATTTGGAATGTGATGAAATGAACAGAAAATTCTGTTTGGGGAGATGACAGTACCTGAAAACTACACCTAGATGTGCTGTGTTTGACAGGAAACCTGGCTTAATAAACGAAAACCAATTTCGTATAACTTTCTATGAGTTCAACCCCACTCAATGATTAGAGTTTTAAACATGAACCTCGTCTAAATCGCAAAGGCGGAGGAGTTGCTGTCATTTATCGTATATTTTCAAAATACTTTAGAAATGTAGTTTTCCGCTTAAGTTAGTTTTTGATTTATTCACTTCCGCGAAAATGATCATTTGTTCTTAAATTAGGGGCACTAAGACTACCACCGTTCTCTTAAACAGACTTTAAACGCGAAACCCTTTGATAAACGTGATGGCGTAATGTGCACTTAAGACATTGCTCTATAGTTTATGTGTGTTTGATGATATGTGCGCAGCGTTTGTAATTCCCTTCAAATCAGCCTAAACAAACTACTACTTGTCTTGCCTATAAATTTTGATACAGAATTTTTATTTCTATCACTTTGGGGAAGGTCGCGAACGATTTTTCCACAACGCGTTATCTGTGCAGATGGTAAAGGGATTCTCCCATAGGAGAGGCTAGTTGCACTTCAGATGCATAGTCATCGGGTCAGGCGAAGTCCTCTCGTCAGATCTGGTGAATACGGTTGGATTCCGGCAGGCTGGGGGAAAACCTCAGGCTAACAAAGACACCAATATGAGCGTAGAAGTGCCGTTTCTGCTTATTGATGTAACGAGTACATCTGGATTTATGGGAAAGTGTTCAGTTACGGCTGACCTATTCTATGCAGCCATACATTTGAATTTTAGATGTCGTTAATGTATTATGTGAATGCTTGGTCAAAGGATGTGTCTTTAATCTAGCTTTGAACAGACAGAGTGTTGTCTGCTTCTGGACAATGTAGAGGACTGTTCCAAAGTTTTTTGTGCCTAAATAGGATAGGAAGTCTGCAAATTGCTTGTAAAAATCTTATGTGCCCTGGTGGCCTCCTGGATACAGTAGCAGCAGAATTCTGAAATGTGATTTATCGTTAACACTATTTATTTTTTTAATTAAGCACCATACTACTTCAAAAGATGTATATTTAAAAATAAATTATTCAAGAAGCGCATAAAGCCAACCAATCTGTTACCTTAAATTATATGTGTATCTCTGTAAAAGTGCTTTGAAACAATCTTACATTGTTAATGCGCTATATAATGAAGATGGACTTGACTTGGACGCACGCACGCACATAACAAGATAACCACACACACCATGAAAGCTTTAGCATAATTTTGCGGAAAGACTCAATAGTTATGATAACTCTTTACCTTCTCATTATCCAATGTGTTCTATTCTTGTGGGTATAAAAGAGAGGTAATTACCACTGATCTATATAGAATGGACTGGGGTGTGGTGTGTGTGGTGTGTGTGTGTGTGTGTTGTGTGAATGTTTGTGTGTGTGTAGTGTGTGTGTTGTGTGTGTGTGTGTGTGTGTGTTTGG